>WOXC01011173.1:0-646871 GCA_011680675.1 Gymnobelideus leadbeateri | reverse complement strand
TTATCATATTGACTAAGGGTCTATCAATTTTGTTGATTTTTTCATAAAACCAGCTCTTAGTTTTATTTATTAATTTACTCCAGGGACTTTTAAACCTGGGGTTTAAAATTTGGATAACATTAACTGTGTGTGTGTGTGTGTGTGTGTGTGTGTGTGTGTGTGTGTGTGTGTGTGTGTAGGTTTCTTTTGCAATTCTATAAAATAATTATTCTGAGTAAGGGATCATAGGTTTTATCAAATTGCCAGAGAAGTCTTGGGCTAGTTCAATCCTCCACCACCTACCTATTTTTTTTTAAATCAAGGGGCCTTAGAAACATCTTAGGAGATGAAATTCCCTTGAAAACCTCCCTGGGAAAGCAATCATAGATGCATTTTGTTGCCTAGATGCCATAGATGCATCTTTCTGCCCCAGGTTAGCATCATAATCAGGGTCTATGGACCTTAACCAAACAATGTTTTCCCTACAGTCCACCAGACTTTCTCCCTAATACTTCTAAAAGGAAGGAGTTAGAGGATGAAAACATGGATGGTTGTAGCCATTCTAGAGGTTTCATTGGCCCTTCTTTACCAAGCATGGGTCTATGTGATAATCAGTATTCCATGTGTCTTGGTCCTGGCATGACCACTTTACAAAGTGCTGTATTTATTTTCTGAGTAAAACCAGGATATCTTGACGAAATGGGAAGGAAGCTTTATGTATAGGCACATTAGCTATCTCCATGGCCCTCACAGAGTAAAAAAGAAAATCTCTCTTACTACCCACCTGCTCTCCAATTCAATTCATCAAACGTATTAAGCACCTACTATTTGCAAAGCATAGTGCAAGGTACTAGGGATACAAAGACAAAAAGAAAGTGGCCCTTTCCTTAAATGACCTTACATTCTACAGGGAGGGAGGGAAACACCACATAGATAGGTGTAAGTAAATGCAAAGTAAAACAATCATTTCAAGAGTGAGAGAGCTTGCTAATGACTAGGGGGAGCAGGAAAGACCTCTCCTGCCATATTTGAAGGAAACTACCAATTCCATGAGGCAGAGGTTAGGATTAGATTCAGTCAAAGGGCCTCACTCAAGGACCTAGAAGGCCACATGTGGCCTCGAGGCTGCAGGTTCCCTGCCTCTGGATTGGTTGATTCAGTAGAGAAGTCTGAGACCTCTGTAATGATTTTTTGGGTAGGGATTTGAAATACTTCTCTTAAAGAAACAAAACCATAGGTATGGTAACAGATGTCTCTTTTGTATAGAAGTCCTAATTCTATTTGCTGAGGAGGATGATACAGTAAAAGTGTTGATTGGGTAATTAAATTAAACATCCATTGTGTATAGAGCACTTTGCCTAGGGAAGATATGTTCTAAATCAATAACATGATCTCTGTCTTTCTGGGTCTTATAATCACAAGGAGTTAAACTATATACACAGATAACTACATATGCCTGAGTATGCTTTGTCTCCAATTTCATAGAGAATTCCCAGTGAGAAAACTCTCTTTATGAGTGCAGATTGGCACGTTCTTTGCAGGATTGAGAAGCTAAGTCACTTTTTCAGGACCACATAGTCAGTATAAATCAAAGGTAAGACTTCAAATCAGGTCTTGCTGACTTCAAAGCTAGTTCTTTAGAGGTGGAAAACCAACTACCAAGTGAAATTCAAAAGAGAAGAATGTCATTGACCCAAGGGATCTGGAAAGTCTTCAGGGAGGAGGCAGTGACTTAAGCTGGTTTTTAATGCTCTAGGGAGAATGAGGATCTTCTAGGCAAAGGGAAAAATATAAAAAAGGCATAGAGGATTTTTAAAAAGTAGAGTGTTTTTTGGAGAGTAAAGGGTGGTCAAGTTTGTAAAGACTCTAGAATACAGGGAGGGAAATATTAAGAAATAAAACTGGAAACATGGGGTGCTAGTTGATTGTGGAGCATCTAGAATACTCAGTGGAAAAGTCTGAATTTAATTAGAGGCAATAGGTACTGAAAATTTTTAGAGCAGAACATTGCCAGATCTACTTGTGAGAATGATTATTTTGACAGTAGTACGAAAGATGGATTGGATGAGGTAGAGAGTGAAGGCAGAAATAGTTGTTATGAGGTTATCACAGCAGTTCAGATGGGTAGTTGTAAACTGGTGAAAAACAGTTTGGCCCAATCCTTTTCCTTCCCCTCATGTATGTATCACCCAGAGACCAGGCTTTCCTCTCCTCTTGCCTCCCAGCCCCTTTCTGGATGGCACTGTTACAGTTCAGCTTCCTACATTTCTGCCCCTCATTTCTTATTTGGCAATTTAGAAAATGCTCTCACTTCACTGGTTCTATAGACAATAGAGTAATTGCCTATTGGTGTCATATTGGCTCTTTGTCTAAAATTCTATATAAATGTGGATCTGTCTGTCCATCTATCCATCCATCCATCCATCCAACTATCCTAATATCATCTATCTATCTATGTCTCCACAGAATACATATAAGTATATATGGTACTCTGAGTGTTTTTTAAAATAAGAATGATCTTATGTGAATCAAAGATAGCATACTCGTTTGTTTTCTTTCCTCCTTATCAGTGATCAGATTCCCTCAGCACATTTAATTATTTCCCCCAAATCTAGGACTCGGTAATACCAAAAATGTGTTTAGCCAAACATTTTTCGTGTAAATTTTTATACTCTTTGTTTATAAGGAAATATATCTCACATCTTAACTAATTATTTCGCACATGATTAATCAAGGATTTTTAGACCATTCAATGTATGTTAGAACTCTCCCCTTCTTTATAAGTTGAAGTTGCCTTTGGCTTGAGTTTGGATGGAAACACCAAAGCAATTTATGGTCTGTAAATTTAGTGAAATGTGTTCTCCTTAGTATTCTTGCCTGGATTAGGGACCCCTGACTTGAATTCTTCTTTCTTTAAATAACTCTGTTCATTTCCAATGGAGTAATAGGGGCATTCACCTTTCAAAGCAACCTTCTGCTGGATAAGTCAAACCCCAGCAGAATGAGTGTCCACAGGTGTTTGGGAGTTTCCATGACTGAGTTCACTTTCAGGTTTAATATCAGGTGGAAAAGGGGAAACACTAAATTGACATTTGACTTAGAGTTGGGAAGCAAAAAGTACATGATGAGCAACCCTCATGAGTGGAGAAAGGAAGAAAAAGTGAGTGTTCAAGAAGTAATATTAGACCCAACTCAGTGGTATGCATGGTGAACTGGAGATGGGTAATCAGGATATGGTGATTTGGGTGATGACAAATGCAAGGGGAGAGTGGATACAATAGGAGAAGGGAAACCACTTTCTAATGATCTCAATGCATCACATTTGGGGATGGAAAGGGAGTTTGTGGAGAGCTTTGATAAGTCATAAGAACAGGGGCCAGAAACCTCTTGGGAAGAACAGTCTGAAAAGAGAGCTCCATGCAGAATACTGATCAGGAAAGAGACCTGGGGCGGATTGGAGCTCCTACATTGAAACCATCTGTACAAGATTTGGCAGTAGTGAAATGCAAGGTCTAAGAGTGTATAAATATGGAGAGCATAGTACATCAGCAGTAAGTTATTCTGGCATTAAATAGGGAGCCAGTGAGAACACATTTGGAATACTGTTGTAATTCTGGTCAGCATTTTATTGAGAGGAAATTGCAAAGATTGAACATGTTTAGCAGGTGGCAACTGAAGGGTCTTTTTCTTTTGGATTATATGAGGATGGGAATGGGTGAAAAAACTGCCAACATTATGTATATGGAAGGAAATTTGGAAGAAAGATAGAAGTTAAAGGAGTAGATACCATTCTGAAAGGTAAGGAATGGATTGATATCAGTAAGTTTCCTGATCTTAAGAAATAATTCAAACGAAAGAAATTAGGAATTGTAGTGAAGTATTAAGGGGTTAGCCTGGCAAATAGAAACAATCAATAGACCCAGGCGTGAACTCCAGTAGAAATAGCAACATAATCCCTTTTGTTCCAAGTGCTGATTGTTTAATAGTTGAAATGAGATTGCCATTGGATGTTCCTTTATGAAACATGGAATAATAGAAACCCATTGATACTAGGCAATGGTACACTAGTCTCACAATAATATTAATATTATTTCAAATTGAAAGCATATGTGTCTTTGGAGGGGTAAAAACATCCCAAATTAGATTTGGGATCACCTTAGTAAAGGGATGTAACACTAACTCTTTTCTCCTAATTACTTTCCTGTCACTGAAAGTTTCTTTTGGTGAGCCCAAGATTGCCCTTAGGCAGTCACAGGCAGGTGGAGGGGTGGGGTGGGGTGGAAAGGGAACAAATAGTCAGAAGTGAAGTTAATGAGGTTTGTGTGGATGAGATGGAAATGCAAGCTCACCATGTGAATATCCTTGCTTATTCCTAAATACTGACTTGTTTGGTTCCATTTATTACAAAATCATTTCCAAAATTGGTGAAGTAATGAGTCTTACAACTTACACTTTTACTATTGCCTCTTCCTATTCAGGCCCCGTTTATTTTCTTTCCTGTCCTATATCAGGGCTTACCCCTTTCCCCATCCATTTTCCTTTACCTCTCCATCACCCATTACATTATTGATCCATAGGAATGCATTCTCTGCCTCCGAATATCATTTTTTAAAAATTCTCATTTCCATCTCTAATCTGTCCTTCACACACTTTAAAGTCTAATCCAACTTGCTGGTCCTGATACATAACATTACATCTCTTGAGCATTTGCACTGGCCATTCTCCATTTGGAAGGCACACCTTCAGTTCTCCCTCTTACAATCCCTTATCTCTATCAAAGTTTAGTTTAAGCACCACTTCATGAGGCCTTTCCTGATCTCCCTAACTGTTAATTCCTCTCTACAACTTTGAATTTGTTTTGTATATATTTTATGTAAGCATTATGAGGTAGGTAAGTAATGTAAGTTGAGGGATTAATCATTTCTTGAGTAGAAGACCTATTTGGGTATATTAAGAAAACTTACTTCCCTTCTACCCCCATCCTGTAAATAGAGGTTTTTTGTTTTTTAATATCCCCCCTTCAGAGTCATGTCTTTCTCTTTTGAAGCAACTCACCCTTTTCCTTCATGTGACTTTTTTCCTCAAATTTGGGGGTGCCAAAGAACTACCACCAAGAAAAAAAAGGAATTGAAAATGCTCACATCTCACTTTCTCATAGGCAGGGAGTCACAGTTGCTTATGTTTCATTTCTAGTAGTATCTTGATCTCAGGTTCTTGCCAGGTGTATGAAGTATAACAATAACCTCCCTGGGTTGCTAAATGGCTATAAATTAGCTCTGAGCCCCGAGGTGAATTGATGAGATAGTCTCCTGTCCCCAAACAAGGAATTTTGCCTCTCTCTTTTTACTTATACACATAAAAAATAAATGAAGAATTACATATCTTGATTACATTTTAAAAATTTCAAGTTAGAAGCTTAGAAACCAAAGTTTTCATTTAAAACTAAAATTAAGGCATAAAGGAAGCAAAAGTGATCAAATAATCCCATAGGAATATTTAGCTTCTATTCTGGAGACATCACAATCTAGGAACATTATAGACTCTGACAGAGGCTCTGACATTCTTATGGCTTATCAGTAACTTCTTATTTTCATATCTCTGCCACACCTCCCACCTGTGATTATGTTCACCTTTTTGGCCTCTATATTTTCTTTCTTCTTCCTTGGCTTTTATTTCTGGCTCCTACCCACAAATCCTTTTTTTGAAAATTGAAAGGGAGGTGAATTTGGGATTCAAAGTCAGCCCACTCCACCTACACCAATGGATTTATCTTTTTTTTCCACACTTGTGGTTGTGGTGGCTAAACTGTGGCTATGTATTATTTCTCCAACAGAATATAAATTCCTTAAGGATGGGAACTGTTTCATTTTTAAAGTTTGTATCCTCTGCATTTAGCACATTGCCTGGCATCTAGAACTTAATAAATGATTGACTGGTAATTTGATAATACTGGCCAAAGTTGTCACTTCAAAGATTGTGTTTTTGGGGGCAGCTATATGATGTAGTGAATAGAGCACTGACCCTCGAGTCAGGAGGACCTGAGTTTAAATACAACCTCAAATTCAATCCACTTAATACTTAACTAGCTATGTGACCTTGGGCAAGTCACTTAACCTTGATTGCCTCAACTTCCCCCTCAAAAAAAAAAGGAAAAAAGATTTTATTTTTCTAGTGACAAATCGTGGAATAATTTGGATGGAGGAATGATATCTTTTTTGGATATTTTATACTGTCTGGCACTATCTGACTAAAATTAACTTACAAATGCCAGTTGAAGAAATCTGCCCATGTTCACACACACAAAATAAAAAATCAGAGGAACAATCATTCTTGGTTACTAAACTTTGTTTAGTTTTAGTATCATAGCAATAAGTGTTTTGTTTTTCTCTATAATGATCACAAAGAACTCTTCACAACATCCCTGTCTCCCAGAAAAGCAAGTGACCATTGGTACCTATTTTCTGATGTAGCTTATGACAAAAACAAACAAAAATACTAACCCTTATTGAAACACATGTATTTTTAGCTTTGTGTTCTTTTAATTAGCATTGCTTTTAGTAAGAAATTACTGGGGCTGCTAGGTGGCACAGTGAATAGAGCACCAGCCTTGGGGTCAGGGGGACCTGAGTTCAAATCTGGCCTCAGACGCTTGACATACTAGCCATGTGACCTTGGGCAAGTCACTTAACCCCAATTGCCCTACCCTCCCCCCTCTAAAATGCAAAAAAAAATTATTGATATTTCCGTATATCCTTAAAAAGTAAATATCAGAACTCATTCAAAGCTTGCAACTTTTACCTTCATCAATTAGCACACCTCCTCATACCTACCTTTTAGAATTCTTAGCTTCCTTCATGGTTTATTTCCTAGGCTTCTTCTTTTCTCCATTGTTGCTATTGTTCTTTCCTTGAATTATCAGGTATAAGCATAACTGTTTATATATGCACGCCCTCATTAGGATGTAAGTTCACTGAGGGCAGGGACTATTTTTTTTTTCATTTTGTCTTTGTAACCTTAAATACTTATCACAGTGTCTTGTATGTAGTGAGACCTTAATAAGTATTTGTTATATTGGCTTGGACTGGATTGAATAAAACACAATGGAAGTCTCCCAGTTTGTTCATATGTGCTCTTCACTGACTTTACTTATCTTTTGGGTCAGAGACTGAAGAGATGCCCTGATATTCTGGGACTTTTTCTTCGAATTTCTCTTTGCTGAAATACCTAGGTATTGAGTGTTGGCATTAAAATGGTAGCACTTACAAAAAAAGACACCTGCACTATAGCCATTTATTGAGATGCTGAAACAATGATTGGATTTCATTCCTACCATCTGTTTTGAAGATTTGGTGCATTATATTCCTCTTTTGTGATTTCCCTCCTGCTTTCTAATTACTGCATTTAAAAGAAAAACCTGCATTCATTGGAAACTTCCTCCTTGAGAATAGTTGAAACCTACAAGTGAATAGGTCCAACTTAGCGGAAACCCAGTAACTTGCCAAAATGTTAGCAGCAGCAGCAGGTTCCAATTTTGTGTAGTTTTAGGGGCTTTTAATGCCAAAGGAAGCTGTGTATGATTAGATTAAGTTCAAGATCTGCAAGGTCTCTACTCTTGTAATCTTACCGATGGCTCTGCTACCAAACATGGCTTATTTGGAACTCTAGGAAGTCTGCACTTTTACTATTTTTTTTTAAATGCCTTTTCAAATAGAAAATTCATCAGTTACAGTAAACAGTATATGGAGCTATTTCTAATGTGTCTGAATTCCTTTTTATCTTTTAATCCCCTACCTTCATATCGTTTTAAGAAAATGAAATATTATTACTATCTATTCTCAGGGAGACATATTTGACTTTTCTTTCTGTCCTCAAGGGTTTTATTTATGGAATAATGGCAAGAACATAGTCCTAAAAATCTGGTGACCTGTATTCTAGTCCTGGCTCTACAATTCCTAGGTATGGGACTTTGGGTTGTCACTAGACTTCTTCAGACATATTTAGTTATTTGTGAAATTTGAGGGTTTGACAAGGTGACTTCTGGGGATTTTCCCAGACTAAAGGTTCAATAATTCAATGATTCCATTTTTGTTCACACAAATAGCAATTCCAATAACACATTTCCTTCCTGTGGGGGAAAAAGGAAAAGATGCTTGCTGATATTTTGGGTGCTCAACATTTTTGCTCTCTCATGATAAGTTCTCTCTCTCTCTCTCTCTCTCTCTCTCTCTCTCTCTCTCTCTCTCTCTCTCTCTCTCCCCTCACATTTCCCCACTCTCTTTCCTTTTCTCTCCTCACTCCCTTCTTTCTCTCTCTCCTTATCCCTCTCTCTTTCTCTCTGTCTCCCTTTCTACCTCTCCATATCTCTCTCTATTTCTATATCTATGACTCTCTTTCTTGGACTGGACCTATGATTCTTATGTACAGGGAACTCCAAGTGAGGAAACTTCCTTTATCAATGCAGATGAGCTTTTTTTTCTATAACTCAACCTTAGATATTTTCCTGGTAGTGCTTGTGACTTGCCAAGGGTCACATAGTATGTGGTAGAGATATGACTTGAATCAGAGTCCAGCTCTCTATTACACAGCTGCCTTTAATGCTATTTGATCTTTAAAAGGGAAAAAACGTAGGAAATACATATAATATTGATAATTTTCTTCAGTTGCCTTAGATCTGAAACCTAGATCTAAAATTGAGAGCCATTTTGTATAATTTCCTGACCTTTTTCTGGAGCCTTCCCTTTCTTCTTTACTTCTTATTTTTGAGTGTGAATGCTGATGATCATGTGGATCTGTCTGTATAACCTTCAGCTTTCTTCTCATTCACAAGCTTTACTGTCCCAAACCACTTTTTTCAAGTGTCAAATACTGGCCAAAGTTCTGTGGTGAAAGGGATGTGATTTGTATGAGAAACTCCTGGGCAGAAGCCCATTTTTTAGTGAAACCAATAGAACGTGAGAACTTGATAGCTCTGTTATAACTGCCTAATGTTGGCAATCACACCTAATAACATCCGGTAAATATAACACACATGGTGACATACCATGTGTTGATCTTTCTGCAAGTACACACCAGTTACCCTAGGTCATGAATTTGGATGATCTAAAAACTTTCATGCCTTAGCTCCTTTAGATCAGGTAAGCTTCCCTGTTCCATTAAGTTGTTAATTTTAGAATTATCTGTGGCCTAGTACCCTTGTCTTATTGTGTCTTTTAAAATGGTGCATTGGACATTGGTGAAAGAAAAGGGACAAGTAGCTTTTTTCTTGACATCCCTCCCCTTCTCTTTCATATGTCTGCCTATCTATCTATCTATCATCCATCTATCTCTTTATCCTACCTACCTGTTATCTCTCTTTCTCCTTTTTACCTATGTATCTGAGTAGCTACTTATCACTCATCTATCTGCCTCCCTGAATCCTACCCTCCCAGGCACTGAAAATATTCTTCAAAGCCTTTTTGATTATGAGGAAGCCTCAAATAATGTAGTCCTACTAGATTAAGTGTTCATAAATCTGAATTTGAAGTGTGACTTTGCCATTTCTACCTGTATGACTGTAGGCAAATAGCTTCATTACTTTGGACTAGATGATGTCCAACATTTCAAGACACATTTCTACCATATACTATGTGACCCTGGGCAAGTCATAGCCACTACCAAGAAAATGTCTAAGGCTGAGTTACTTACTAACTGTGGGTGTGCCCCAAGACTCTGTCCTGGGTCCTGTTCTCTTTTCTCTCTATTCTCTCTCACTTGGTGATCTCATTAGCTCCCATGGGTTCAATTATTTGATAATTGAGGTTCCCAAACTTATTTGGCCTATTGCTCCCTTTAAAAAAATTACTCAATGCCCCCCCTGGAAATCTACTTTCTTTAACTGTTTAATTTTTTTTAAAATTTGCATCATTAAAAATATATATATATATATATATATATATATATATATATATATGAAAGATAGATCTTAAATTTAATAATTTATTGTAAATTTGTGGGATTTTCCTGCATTGAAATTTTAATGATGTCCTATTGTGTCATGTAACCATATAGTATCATATTGTAAACAAGTCATTACATGCACATATTCTTGCCAATGCACGCTTAACTTCTCAACAATGCTTGACAGGCTTGTCTACCACCACTTGCTTGTTAAGACCTGGCAGCAGACTTGACCACTGATTTGTTATAAGTTGCATTTTGTGTGTTTATTTGGAAAATAATGTAATCATTATGACTTTTTAACTCTGTTACATAATAGATGAAACATGTATGAGTGGCTTTTCAAAATTTTATCTTCTCTTCTTGGCAGTATCAACCACTTTAGGAATCTGTAAATTATCTTTATCAAGATGACTTCCTGATCTTTTGATCTTGTCTCCTGAACTCAGTCCCAGTACCCAGGAGTGGGAAATTAGTGTATTTGAGGGAACATCACCAATTGTCTATTGGACATTTTGAATTAGATATCTTGTGGGCATCTTAAATGAAATATGTTCAAAACAGAATTCATTATCTTTTCCACCAAAACCTCTGTTTTTTTTTTTAACTTCCCTATTATTGAGGGCACTATAATCCTTCTAGTCACACAAGTTCAAAACGGAATGTCATACCCAACAACCCTTTTTTCCTCAACCAACATATATATCCAGCTGCCAAATTTTCCATTTTCTTTTTCTGTGTCTCTAATATACAAGCCCTTCTTTCCATTTACAAAGCCACCACTTGTTCAGTCCCTCACCTCTCACTTATACTATTGCAATAGCCTTCTGGTTAGTCTCTCTTTGCTTCAGTCCATCCCATAATCAGCTACCAAAATTATCTTCCTAAAGAACAGATCTGGCCATGTCACTCCCTTCCCAATAAACTTTACTGGTTCTCTATTACCATTTGGATCAAATACAAAATATTTTGTTTGGCACTTAAAGCTCTTCACAGCCTTGCTTTCATATCTTTTCAATTTTCTTATTGTGTCCTTCCCTCCATAAACTCCAAGATCTAGTCATATTATCTTATTTGCTGTTCCTCATACATGGCATGTCACCTCCTATTTCTATCATTTTGTGCTGGCTGTTCTTTATGCCTGGAATGATCTCCCTCTTAACCTTTCATTCTTACTGTCTGGTTTTTTTTGACATGCAACTCAAGTGCTTTTTCCTCCAGTGCTTTTGCCTTTCCTGGTTCTTCTATCTGCCATCCTCTTGAAGGCTATCTTATCTGCAAATATCTATCTTATCTGTAAATATCTAGTATGTTCTGACTTATCTGATTTATTTCTGCCATTATCTAATATGTTTTCTCCCTCATTAGAATGTAAGCATATTGAGGGCAAGGACTATTTTTGAAATTTGTATGTTTGTAGTATGTAATTGACACATTATAAGCACTTAATAAGTGCTTATTAATTGATTAAATAAAAACTTATAGATATATTTTTGCTTTGACATAATAAATACTTTATAAGAAGTAAACAACTCCTTTTACAAAATTACATTTCCTGAAAAACAGTTTATTAATTGTTAACAGAAAGAAAGGTGGCATGTGACCTTTAGCTTTGACAGTAAGGTAATCATTCTGACTGTTCTATTTGACCATAGTCTTATTATCTCTCAACTTTGACTTTACATTATTAATAATGTTATTAATGATTTATATTATTGTAGCCAATGCATACATTGTCTTTTGGCTCTACTTTCTTTAGTCTTCATCACCTCATGGAAGTATTTCTTAGTTTCTCTGAGTTTGCTATGCTTTTCCACAATGCACTTATCATCCCTAGACCCTCCACAAAGTCTTATCATATCATCTAGCTTCCAACATGGCACAAATGGTAAAGGTCATCCATGTGTACCTGATTCTTGGACCTTTTTGATGACTATTCCTTTTTCCCCTCTAGAGTAAATGACCCATTTCTACTTTTCAAATGTATTAGTGTGATGAGTTCAAGTGGAATATCACTAGCATTCCCCTGGAAGATCCCAAATTTGTTGGATAGCACTTTGAGCAATCTGATGACCTCCTGTTTTGAGATTTTTGAGAGAACATGCATATTAAGCCCGAATTCCCAAAAGTATGAACCATTCTCCCTTCTTGCCTTTGTCTTGCTCCCTATTATTGATTGAAAACATATTTATGAAGTATCCCCGTTTTGCATTCATGTTACAAAAATCAACAACTCCACACAAGGCAATGTTTTTGTATAAGTCCATGAACTGGGACACAAATTTCATCTTAGAAATTAGTGTGTAATCACAAAAACTCAAACAAAACAATCATGTGACAGCCAAGATAAAAAAAAAATCTATGCACTACACTGTCTAAATAATTTAAATGTAACCTTAGAAACCATTAGTACTAGAATGCATTAGAGATTATTTCTTTATCATCTTTACAAATGGGAATACATGCATTAGATCATCTCTAACATGTCACTACATATTTTGATTTTATCTTTCAAGTTATATTTTTAAAATTCTCACCAATCATTAATGAAAAAGTGAATGTGTTAGTTGATGGAATGGGGGGAGCAGGGTGGCAATCCTGAGACAGGGAAAGGTGGAAGTGATTTTAATTCAATTCAATGAATATTAAATGCCTACTATGTGCCAGGCACCATACTAAGTTTGGAGATATAAATAAGGAAAAATATAGTCCCTGCCCTCAAGGAACTTACAATCAAATGGGAGTAGACAATATACAAAAGGAGACTGGAAAGCTGGGGTGGGGCAGGGTGTGGAGGGAGTGGTGTGGGAGAAAATAATACCTAGAGTTACCCAGTACTGGAGCATCTCATTCTATGGAATTGAAACCAGGCAAAGCTGTAGATGCAAAGTAGAGTAAGCTGGAAGTCCAATTTTTGCCCATTATAAAGGAAGGCTTTGGGAGGAGTTTGGTACTCCACCAGCCAGCCCTTTCTTCAGAGGGATGGGAGAGGAGGCCAAGCAAGGAGGTGTCCAGGCTTGATTTAGCAGCATAATGATGAGATTGGAAATGATGAGCTTATCTTGTTCTGTGGAATTTCAGGCAGAGCTGAAAATGTAAATAGGAGTGGCAGAACCAGGAATAGAATTTGGAATTACTTTGTGCTAATACTCTTTGCTCTTAAAATTTATTTTATTTTTTCCTTAATTACATGTAAAATAATTTTTAACATTTAAAAATTGTTTCAAATTCTTTTTTTCCTCCCTTTTGTCCTTCCTCATTGAGAAGGCAAACAATTTGATATAGATTATACATGTGTAGTCATGCAAAACATATTTCCATATTAGTCATGTTGTGAAAGAAAACATAGACCAACTCCACATGCCAAAATAAAGAAAGTTTTTAAAAAGTATGCTTTGATTTGAATTTAGGTTCCACCAGTTCTTTCTATGGAGTTGGGTAGCATTTTCCATCATAGGTACTTCAATTTGTCTTAGATCATTGTATAGCTGAGAATAATTAAGTTAATCAAAGCTGTTTTGGTTCTCTTCATCTCACTTTGTATCAGTTCATGTAAGTCTTTCCAGGTTTTTTTTTTTTTTTTGAGAGCATCTTGGTTATCATTTCTTATAATAACACAATAGTATTCCATTACACTCATATTTTGGTCAGCCATTCCCTAATTGATGGGCATCCTTTTAATTTCCAATGCTTTGCCCCCACTAAAGGGTTTACTAGAAATATTTTTGTCATAGGTTCTTTTCCTTTTTGTTTTCTTTATCTCTTTGGGCTACTAAAATAATAGTGGTATTGCTGGGTAAAAGGGTATGCATATTTTTATAGCCTTTTGGGTATAGTTCTAAATTGCTCTACAAAATGGTTGAATCAGCATATAACTTAAACAACAGTGCATTAGTGTCTCAGTTTTCCCACATCCTCTCCAACATTTGTCATTTGCCTTTTCTGTCATATTTTCTGTCACATAAAGGCCAATCTGATAGGTGAGGGGAAAAGAACCCTACTTTGTGCTGTCTTTTAAAAAAACAAACTTTTTTTGGAGGGAAAAGACAAGGCAATTGGAGTTAAGTGACTTGCCTGAGGTCACACAGCTAGTAAGTGTGTCAAGCATCTGAAGTCACATTTGAACTCAGGTCTTCCTGACTCCAGGGCCGGTGCTCTATTCATTGCATCACCTAGCTGCCCCCCTTTTTTTTGTTTAAAAAAAATTGTGCTAAGTCTTGAAGGCAATATTTGCCTTTCTTAATGTCAGGCAAATGAACAGGTATGTTATAAAGCTCTGATTATAGAAGGGTGAGGTAAATGAATATGGTAATAAAAAAAAGCATGGGAAGACCTATACAAAATGATGCAGAATGAAACCAGCAAAACCAGGAAAATAAATGCACAATGACTATAACTATATAAATGGTAGGATTAAGACAGAAAACCACTTTCCAGCTACATCCATCTCATGTTTCCCTCTCTTCAGCCTCTACTTCTGACTAGAACTTGTGTCCTGATTGCTGAGCATTCACCTTATCTTGGTGCTACTGTCCTCCTCTATTTGCCTGGTCTGTCGATGACTTTGCTGCTGGCCTCCCTTCATTTTGCCTGTGGGTGGCTTACTTTTTCTTCATTCCTCTGGTGGAAGAAGTCACTTGCTTTATCTTTTCATTAGATTTCTTTGTCATTATTTTGTTTGTTGTAAATTAGGTTGCTGTTGTAGTAGATGTGGAAGACCTAGGCAATTTGCTTTGGTTCAGCAAACCATCCTTGCTGGAAGTTTCAAAAAGACATGTAGTAAAAGACTTCTTATGTTAAGTCACTCTTCAGTCTCCATTTACCAAGGAGAAATTTGACTTTGGTGAAAGGGGTAATAATAGAAAGCATGAAACTTTGCAGCTCCCATTCTTGCCACGCCCCCCCCCACCCCCCCACTGACCCTTTGAAACTTCTGAAATTGTAAGACAATCTCTCTGATCTTGTGGTACTCTTGGATTTCTGTGTGTGTGTGTGTGTGTGTGTGTGTGTGTGTGTGTTGTTGTTGTTGTTGTTACTTATTTTTCAATTTAAGAGTATTTTATTTTTCCAATTATATGTAAAGACAACTTTCAACATTCAGTCTTTGAAAGATTTTGAATTCCAAATTTTTTTCTCTTTCTTCCCTCCCCTAAGCCAGCAAGCAATCTGGTATAGGTTATATGTGTACAATCGTGTAAAGCATATTTCCACATTAGTCATATTGTGAAAGAAGGAACAGAGCAAAAGGAAAAAAAAACCACCATGAAAAAACAAACAAAAAAAGGTGAAAATATAGTATGCTTCAATCTATATTCAGACTCCATCAGTTCTTTCTCTGGATATAGATAGCATTTTCCTTCATTAGTCTTTTGGAATTGTCTTGGATGATTGTATTGCTAAAAAGAGCCAAGTCAATCATAGTTGATCATTTTATGTTACTCTTACTGTATACAACATTCTCCTGGTTCTGCTCACTTCACTCAATATCAGTTCATATAACTCTTTCCAGGTTTTTCTGAAATCTGCCTGCTCATTGTTTCTTATAGCCCAGTAGTATCCCACTGCATTCATATATTGTTTTACTCTTGTGTTGGCATCATGTAAACTTTATGAATATGGGTTCATTTATTAATAGTGTACTAAACTTAGCTTTGTGGTAAATATTTACTGGAAGAACATTTTAGAATGGCATTGAATCATCACAGGTTTTTGTGGAGCCTGCCATTTCTGTGTGGAATGTGAACTTCAGGAGGAATACCTTGTGTACTTCAGTTTTGTTGAAATCAATGCAAAATCACTATGCTAATAAGGACAGTAGTAGCGGCATTTTTTTTTTTTTTAGTACACATGTTATTCAAGGGGGTAAAGATTAGTTTAGAAAGCTTGTCTACAATCCAAGAAACAGTTTTACCCAGGGACCAAGAAAGTCAAGAATCCATATCAAGTATAGAAATTAATTGAGACAATATTAAAAAAAAACACCCCAAAAAACCAACCCCAAAACCCAAGGCCAAGGGCACAGTCACTGGAACTAGTTCCAGGGTGGAACTAGAATACCTGGGAAGCTGACCAAGACGAATGAGCTCTAAGGTTTAAGGTCTAGGACCAGACAATCAGAGGCCTACTCCCAAATATAAGGGTTGAATGAATACATGTATGAAGGTGGGGTTCCCAGCCAACAAAGGGAGAGAGAGATAACATTTACTCTGATTGATTCTGTGGCTGAAAGCACTAAGCAGAATTGCCTGTTGACTCTGATCATATCTCTGCAAGCATGGATACAAGGAAATTTAATTGAATTCCACATTTTCTTAACTCTGAATGGTGAAGAGAGAGATTTTTATAGACAGGTGAGAAATAGATGAAATAAGAGGATAGGAGGTATGGCCCAGAAAAATTTTCATAGAATTTTTAAAAAGTCTCTCTGTTTTTGAATTAAAATTATTTGTGTCATTTGCCCTGCTAGATCATAAATTCCATAGAGCCTTGTAAAGAGCAGGTGGTTCAATGAATGTAAAGTGTTGTTGAAATTGAAAGTTTGATGAACCAATAACAGTCTCTTGCCCCCTCTCTCCCATTCCCCATGTTCTTTGCTATTTTGCTTCCTTTATAGCCTGAAATGCAAGGATGAACATTAGATAGGTCAAGTTACTGATCTGAAGGGTAAAGTTTTTTGTTTGTTGTGAGAATTAGAAATAAATAGGTGGCAAGAATCATCAATGAGGGCTTTTCCACTTAAGGGAGAGTCTTGTTAATCATAGATCTAGAGTCTCTAACTGCTTTAAGATGAGGGGTGGAAAAATAAAAGCTTATCTGTGTCCTGATTTCAGATTTACACAGAATCCTTCTTCATCCTGGCAATTGAGTCCGTTCTCAAAGTTGAGACACAAGAACTAAAACAAAACAAAACAAATCCCCCAAAACTGAAACAAAAATATTCCAAAATTTGTCTTCTTTCTTTGGGAACTTTACAGCCAAGATATGGATATGAAAAAAGTATTTAGAATTCCAGTTTCTAGAACATTCTCCTCCTCTAGGTGAGAAAAAACTAGTTTTTGAGTGAGACTTACAAAAGGTAAGGGCCAGCTTTGGACTTGTTCAAACACTGAACAGGCTTGTCTTCACATCAGAGATATAAAACAGTGCATGAAAATGGAGACACAGGTGTTGACCAGGCCCATGGACCAAGCCTGGTTTATTTGTATTTAACATAAAGACCTCTCTTCCTAAGG
This sequence comes from Gymnobelideus leadbeateri, assembly GCA_011680675.1. Taxonomy (NCBI): domain Eukaryota; kingdom Metazoa; phylum Chordata; class Mammalia; order Diprotodontia; family Petauridae; genus Gymnobelideus; species Gymnobelideus leadbeateri. Next base: position 629,724 of record WOXC01011173.1, on the reverse strand, counting down.
CAAGCAGATTGCAAATGGAAATTATGAGCAGTACTGTGGAAGCTAGCAGGTGGTAGTATTTAGATGGACATCCTTTTTCTCTTCTGTAAAGGGACAGACATAAGCTTGCTTTGTCTGACTGGTATGTTTCAGTCATGGATCAAAGGTCAATTGAGTCTCATTTCTCCCATAGGATACTCACTTTCCTACTTTTTCTGAAAACTAACCAAAGAAATAACAGGTGCACCTCACTTTAAATAACAGATACATTCATTCACTTAACGGACTTTGAGATTTCCATTCTAAGCAAACTGTTGAAGAGTTGTGTGTACATTGAATGTTTGTAATGAAAATACTAAATTCTCATTGATTTGTTTAATAGGGCTATTCAAGGGAAATATTTGATTTTCTGGACTGAGGCACCACACGTGGAGCAAGGCATGTGCTCTGATCCCTTTTTGTGGGATGTGTTTTTTGGGGGGCCTTTACTGAAGGATATATATTGAGCTAGGATGACAGAAAAATTTTTAACTGGTCCCCATAAGTAACTATGATTATTTTTTTTCCCAAAAGAGGATTGGTCATTGAGAGTTAGGTGGGCAGACTTTTATGACTCAGGAGGCTGGACCCTGGTCAGACAATTAAGGCATGGAAATGTTGCTGTCTAAAACTTTCTGAATCACTAATAGAGAAATGCAAATAAAACTCTGACTTTCCATCTCACACCCATCAGACTGACAAAGATGATAAAAGAGGAAAAGAACAAACGCTGCAGGGGCTGTGGGAATATGGTGGGACTGTGAATTGGTCCAGCTATTCTGCAAAACAATTTGGAACTAGGCCTGGAAAGTTAGCAAACTGTGCATATCTTGTGACTCAGCTATATCACTACCGGGCCTATATCGCCAATGAAATAAGAGGTCTACATATACAAAAATATTTATAGCAGCTCTTTTTGTGGTAGCCCCAAACTGGAAACTAAGGGCATGTCTTTCTATTGGGTGTGTGTGTGTGTGTGTGTGTGTGTGTGTGTGTGTGTGTGTGTGTGTGTGACTAACCAAATTGTGTAATTGTGTGATACGAATGGAATGGAATGATGTTGGCCCATCACAGGCAACTTCAGAGGAAAATGTTTATGAGGTGATGCAGAGTCAAGTGAGCAGAATTAGGAGCAATTTATACAATAATAACATTCTAGACAAAAAAGGACTTCCGAAGGCTTTAGAACTCTGGTAGACAAAATGGTAAACCAAAATAAATACGTGGCAGTTAAATATCAAGGTAGTTAGGAAGGAGAGCACTAACAGATCCTGAAGAAATGGCCCCTGCCTACTTTGGAAACCATCTTACCAATTTGAGAGTTCAGTAGTTCTGGAGTAGGGTGCCATCTGCTCAGTGGATGGAGATTTCTGTAATCTTGAAGGAGATGACCTTGGTCAGAATCATCTTGTAGTGGAAAGGCCCTGACTGGCCCAAAGGCACAGACTTTGTTAACTCTTTAACAGCTCTGCCCAAAGTGTTTGTGAAGCATCTGTTTACTAGTCACACAAAGGGCAGCTAGGTGGCCCAGTGGATACAGTGCTGGGCCTGGAGTAAGGAAGACTCATCTTCATGAGTTCAAATCTAGCCTCATATACTTACTAGCAGCGTGACCTGAGCAAGTTACTTAACCATATATGCCTCTGTTTCCTTATCTGTTAAATGAGAAGGAAATGGCAAACCACAGATGAAGTTATCAAGAGTCAGACATGACTGAAATGAATTAACAACAATAAACAAAGTTGCACAAAGGACCTTTACCTTTTGTGTTGAGTATGACAAATGTGATACTTAATTGACTTATATTTCTGTATTTGCTAATATATAATCTGAACCTTTCCTAAATATTTTCTGTGGTGGAGGAAATAAACAGCTGCCCCATATCTGATACCTACATTTTACTTTGAGAACCTTTTCTAGAAAAGACCCTGTTACTTACATATTATGGGGGTGGTAGTGGTAATCATAGTTATGAGTCATATATAAACTCTCAGAGAATTCCTTTGAGTTTTATTAGGATGGGGCAGAACCAATGAGAGAAAAAGACATGACTCCTCCCCTTTTGGGGGTCTGGGACTATTTAATTCATTCATATATATATATATAATATATGTAATATACAAGCATACATGTATCTGTATGTGTGTGTATATATGTATGTATATGTATTTATGTATGTATATATGTATATACACACATTCCTTGGGATGAATCTGGATCTGTGTAGAGATCCCTTCACCTTACTTTTTAAACCTTCATTTCTGATTAGTATTCAACCAGCACTGGCTCTTAACATTTTATTTTTTTAAAATTTTTTATTTGTTTTTGGTTTTTGGAGGGCAATTGGGGTTAAGTAACTTGTCCAAGGTCACACAGCTAGGTTTTTTTTTGTTTGTGCGTGCGTTAAGTGTCTGAGGCCAGATCCGAACCCAGATCTTTCTGACTCCAGGGCCGGCGCTCTACTCACTGTGCCACCTAGCCGCCCCCGTCTCTTAACATTTTAAAGTAGATTTCTTTCCTACCCACTTTAAGTACCAATCTATAAAGAAACACTTTCAATTCACAACAGAAGGTATTATTTAAAGGAACTTATGAAAATTACATCAAGTGAAGAACAATCACTTTTAATTTAATTTATCAGTTGAAGGGTTTTCCCTCTGTTCCTCACATAATACTCCGTCTTCCATCTCTGTACCTTGCCACTAGTTGTCCCTCCCCTTTACCCACCCCCCATGCCTGGAATATACTTTCCTCATTTCCCTCTCTGAATCTCTCACTTTGTTGATGAATCAATATAAGCACAACCTTTTTATATGAAACCTCTTTCAGTCACCTCCCTCCCAATCTGCTAGTGTACTCTCCTTCCCTATCTTGTATTGAAACTTATATTAATATATGTATATATATATATATGTATATGTTGTCTACTCAATTCAGATGTAAGCTCCTTATTAGTAGAGTTGTTTTATTGTCTTTATATTCCCAGCATCTAACATAGTACTTGTCACATAGTTGTTATTTAATGATTATTGATTGCTTGATCAGTTTTTCAAGGTATATGTTTATATAGCGACTTTTCTTTATGTACTGATTGCAGGCAGATGAATTATCATACATAACTTTGGATTTTAGAATGCCTTGATCTTCCATCCAGTTTTTTGAATGAATATGCTACTTCCCAAACAGCCCTGGCAGTTCTTTGGGGTTTGCACCTTCTGGATACATACCTTCTGGAATTTCTGGTAGTGGGTCAGACTGGAAAGAAAGACCCTTCTATGAAAGAGCTCTAAGCCTGTTATCAGCCATTAGCAATGATTATTATTGAGCTACATTAGTGACATTTCAGTAAGCTCCCTTCCTCATATTCTCTTTCTTTGCTGTGGGTTTATACCTGTTTTTACAGGTAGGTTGAAGATAGACATGGTAACATTTCCTAGGGACTTGGGGAACTTGTAGTTAACAATACTGTCACATTATTGTGTTACGTTTGCAGCTGCTCTGTGTGTTTGGCAAATCCATCCAAGACTTGCCTGTAGGGACTTGGTCAATTCTGAGAAATTCAGCTATGCTGGCAAAAGAGAATCTATACCTATATCTATAGGGAGTGACCCTGGAAGGTCTGTTCCAGTTGCAAGATAGAGCCTAGGAGGCTCCCTGGTTGGCCTTTATGGGAACCCTGGAAGGCTGAGCAGCTTCTGTGGTCTCTCTGGGGTTAATAAAAAGCAAGAGAGCTCTTCACCTGGAGCAGTTTACAGTATTTGGAAAAACATTCAGAAAGCTTAAAATTACAGCCCTTTTAGTTCACTTAATCCTTGTGTATACTTGGACTCTTGATTTTTACAGCAAGACTGAAATCTGATGAGATCCTTTTCCTCTGTCCTGACAAAGACTGCTTTCCATGCCTTGAAGGTTCTCTAACATTAAGTCCATTCACCCCTGTCTCCCACTGAGCAAGTATAAATGAAAAGTAGAAGGATGGGAAGGCCACTTGCTCTAGCTTTGACATTCCACAGAAGATGTGCATGTGATTTTCCTCTGATCTAAACCTCCAGTGATTTCAGTCTCTGGTGCTGAAATGAATTGTCTGTCTCTCACCTGGAGATGTGAGTGTTTTTGTTGTATTGACATGGCACTGAAAGACTGTCATAAATGTCCGTTGCTAGGTGGATCTGAGAGGAAAAATTTCCTAAGCAGATTTTAAGGACATTCTTGATTTCTTAAATCACCATGATGGAATAGCACATTTACCAGATGGTGGGAATCTTTTGACTAGAGCCAAACCTTTCTCCAGCTCTCTTGGTCTTCCGTATCTTTGGTACTACGCAACAGCTTGGTTGATCTCCAAAAATTCTGTCTTCATTAGGGTAAATATTCGCAGGGAGGAAAGTCTAATGCTCTTATTTGAATATATTCATATCAAGTAAATTATTTTCACCTTTATCACTGGATTAGTAGAAAGGGAGGAGGAAGGGAACAAGGAGGAAAAGGAAGAAGAAGAGGATGGGAGGAAGTGCAGTATAGTGGAAAAAACACAAGATGGGCTAAAATCCTGCCTCTGTCACTTAACTAGTAGTGCATTTCTGAGCAACATATTCTGTCAGAGCTTCATTTTCCTCAAGACTAAAATGAGGCATTTAGACTATATATTTAAAGGTTCCTCAGGCTCTAAAATTTATTTTATTCTAAGTAGGAATAGTAACACAATTATGCATTTTCCTTCTGTTTTTCATACTTTGTTATGTTGGAGACATTTTAGGATTTCATAGACATTCTGGAGAAAATACAAGGATGAGGCATTTTTTCCTTTATGATTGATATCTTTGTTCACCAATAGTCAATCCTTTATTATTGACTATTATTCCTATGCCAATATGGATGAATTATGGAAGTTTTGATTCTGCTTTGTGGGTTTACTTGTAGAATAAACCTTGAGGAAAAACTAAATTTTTCTTGGTAGTTCTTGAAAATTGATAATTTTCAAGGATCTAGGAGCTAGCATGCCATAATTCCTAGCTGTTTAATGGTATAGTGGTATATGGTATAGTGGTGGAAATGGAGGCTAGAATGCAGAGCCAGAATCTTAGGCAAAATAGGAATGCACATGTTTTGTCCATCATGATCGATCACTCCAGGAAAGTGTTTAGATAAGACCAATCACTTTTTCTTAATCTTGGGCTTTACAACTCCCCTGAGCTTACTAGACAGGGATGGTTTTAGAGTAGGGGCAAAAGGCTCAATTTGGGAACCTAGGGGAATTATTAATGCTTTTTTTTTTAAGCAATTGGAGTTAAGTAACTTGCTCAAGGTTACACGGCCAGTCATTATTTATGTGTGGGTACTCATTTTTTCAGGCCAGGACCGATCCCGGGTCATCCCGACTCCGGGGCCGACCTCTTATTCACTGCGCCGCCTAGCCGTCCCAATTATTAATGCTTTTAATTCTTGCTTAGCATTTAATTAGCTATGCAATCTTGGGCAAATCAATAAGTCTTTCTAGGTATTCAGTTTTCCTATCTATAAAATGGGGATAAAAATAATACCCACCTTGCAAATAAGATAACATATATAAAACACTTTGCAAACCTTATAGTGTTTCATAAATGCTATTACTATTATTGTTCACACAAAAGCCTCAAATCTACAAATTAAAAGTACTTTCTTCAAGAAGAGAGCCAGAAGACTGAACATGATCATATCATAAGAGAGAGGAGATACTGAACTGGTTACAGACAATGCTTTTGTCTTGGGTCAGAGACAATGGTTTGGTGGGAGATAACACATCCAGCCAGTTATAAAGAGATACATACCAAGGACAATTGAATAAACTTAGGTTTACATGGAAACAGAAAATTAGCATTTTTAAGGGACAAAAGACCTCCGAGAAAGGTAATCTTTTGCTCAGAGAAGGATGCCAGATCCATTGGACTCAGGAATGGACTTTCAGATCATAAAACACTAGGAATTATGAGTTTTACCCCCTTTGCCACATTTATCCTGAATGTCTTTCTCATTATGATTGGTTTAAGTTTGAATTCACTAGGCAAGCATTGGGCATGTATATTCCATGATTTATTATTACATTTTTTTCTAGGGTTTGAGGGTGATGTTTTGTCCCAGTTGATTTTATTATACCATTTTTCCTAAAAACTTATTGAGTTCACTGGTTTATTGGAAGCATACTGGTCAGAGCTTATAAGTGATAGTACTAGAAACCCAGTCCCTCAGGGTTACCACTATAACTCTGAGAGTAAGCAGCAATCATCCCTCTGGAATCATGGAACCCCAATCCATGAGTGAAAGTGCAGGTCGGGGAAGTACCCTTGGAAGGGGTGATGTACTTCCATTACACTCTGTCTCAAAGTTTCTATCACCACTGCAGCACCTACTCCTGGGCTATCCTGGATTGTTCTTCAATCACCATGACTAATTTCTACTGCAACTCAACAGTTAGATCAGTAGTTAGAGCATCTTGGAATACTGGAAGCACAAGCCTTATTATGAGTCTGGAATACAGTCATGCCAGAGATTTGCTAAATCTATTACACAACTTGTACAATATATTACATTATGTACAAAGTCTTTTAAATCCAAATTAGAAACTCATCAAACTTAATATTTTGGCTAAATGATAATTCTTGATTATGAAAAAGTTTAACTTATGGCTGTGACATGCCTTGAAAGAACTCTATGCATTGAAATTTAAGTGGAGAATATCCACTGGGTTATACAAAATCTTATATAACAAAGCAAAGACTTTTAATCAGATATTATTAGAAAAAAGAGGGACAAGAAAAATGGAAAATAAAAAACAGAAGCAGGATAAATTAAACACAATCTTCCTGGTGACGCGTATTTCCCTAATTCTTTGCAGCTTTTAAATTCTACTGTATTTAGCAACCTTTGTAACTTTGAACCCAGTCTCTTGAGATTTTTACTTTTGTCTTCTCTTCTCCTTTCAAAATTTCTGCCCCATGTCTTGGATTCCTGTAAGTGGAGAGTCCTGTGAACTTACAAAGAGAGGTAGCAGCATGATGTTACTAAGATACTCAGAAAACATGTGCTCTCCTTGCCCACAGGGACATCTAATGTGTATCAGCCCTCCCCTGTACATAACACTGACTTTTCCCCAAGGCCAAGCAATTCATAAAATGGGCCTAAGCCTAGAAGAGCTTTATTCTGCTATTCTGGGCAGTGACTAGGCCCTGACCATATGCTTGGGAAATAAAAAAGATCATAGGACTAAATAAGTAGTGGTCAGCATGCCTCCAGGCAATGCAAAAGTAAAAAATAAACTATTATAGCTGCCTCCATTTTAATAAGAAGTCTACAAGAAGGGAACCTGAATCATTCCCATACTGATGTTGTAAGTAACTCTGGGAATAGGTTCTGAAGTAAAACAGTGAGCAATCCATTTCAAAAGCTGGAAAAAAATTAAGTCCTGCCCCCAATAAAATCGATGCTTTGACATATATAGATAGCATGAAAATAACAGTGATACTTTGTAGTTAGTTATTCAGCATTTCTACACTGAATTTAAGCTATACTAAGCTATAGTTTCATCATAGAATAATAGACTGTAAAAGCTTTGGGGGAAGCAGGGAATTTGACACCATTTAATTCACTTTCAAATATGATATAATGTATATGACATGACTGTGACCTTGGGCAAGTCATTTCCTCAGTTTCCTCATCTGGAAGAAGCTGATACTAGATTAGATAATTGCTAATATTCTTTTCAGGTGTAGGGAGATAAATTCTAAAATCCTAGGACTTTTTATTTCTTTATTGTTGCTGAGATGGAGAGTGTGCATCCAGAAGGTTCAGGGAGCCCAGGCCATCTCTCCCTCTATATTCCCTGGTGGTAAGTGAGGGGTGATTGGTTGTGGACTTCTGCATGGGAAGCTTGGGGAGAGCCCTGGGGAACCCTCTCACCCAGCAATCATGTAATAAGAAATACATGGAGAATTTCCTTTGTCACTTTGTTTTTTATTCTTTCCTGATCTTAGGTGGATGGGTCTTGGAGATGGAATAGACAAAGTTATGAACTTGGGAACTTCAGAATGTCAAAGGAGCCATCAAAGGCCCCTCATGAACTGAAGGCAGCAGCAGCAACAGAATACTGAGGAGACAATAAAGCAGCCAAGTGAGCCGTTTGCTCTAGCCAGGTGAGGAGCCAGTCTAAATGAACAAAGGAGATGGTCATTCATTAGCTGTACCAGATCCAGAAGTAAGCTCGGTGAGAGAAAAGGACACTGAAGAATAAGACACACTTCCTCCCCCAACCCTGGATTGCAATGTTAAGTCTGAGTCCATTCTTCCCAGGGACTGAGTGAGCAGAGAAAGGGAAGAGTAAACTTCTGATGGGAAGGGATGTTGTTGACTACAGTCCTTGTTTGATATCCTTTCTCAGTAAATATTCCTTGTACAAAAGCAAATTGATATTAACTGGTTAATTGGTATCAGGTGGACATTGTCTACTAGATTGAAATTAGGAGGAACGCACCAGACTGGGTCTAGGGAGAAAGAGAATTGTTGTTTTTCTTGAGTTGTTTCAGTCATATATGAATCTTTATGACTCCTTTGGGGTTATCTTGACAAATATACTGGAGTGGTTTGCCATTTCCTTCTCAAGTTCATTTTACTGATGAGGAACTGGGGTAAATGGGGTTGAATGACTTGCCCAGGATCACACAGTTTCTAAAGTAAATGTCTGAGGCCAGATTTGAGTCTTCTTGACTCCAGGCTGAGCCCTTTATCCACTATGCCACCTAGCTGCCCCAAGTGAAAGAACTAGAACTCACAATTAGAACTGTGAGTGATAGAACTGGAACTCTCAGATTACCCCAAGGACCCTAAGGAATGAAGGGGTAGCCACTCTTCATCCTTCTAGGGAATCTGAGTTGCCAAAGTAAGGTTGTGAGACTGAGTCTCAGACTCCCTGTGCCACAGTTTCATATTGCCTCATTCTTCATCTGTACCACAATTCATAATTCGACAGAATTAGGGACTGTGAAAGCTTTCGAGAGAGTAGGCCTTCAAGACTATTTAATTCACATTCCTTCTTTTAAAGATGGAGAAGCTGAGATATAATGAGGTTCAGTGACCTGTCTAAGATCAGTGAGATGGTAGTAGTCAGGAATGAAAATCAGGTACATTCCTACTTTCAGGACTTTTCCCACTTTATCAAATAATTTTGCCTGTCATAGGACAAGGAGACCCAGAAACTTGGTCAACATCACACAACTAATCAGTAGCAGGACTTTCAAGAGAACCCAATGCTTTATTTCCTAAATGCCTTCTTCCCACTGTCTTAAACATTTGCCTGAAACTCACAAACCACTCACTCACAAATCCAGTCCAACATCTTTGCATTGTTTCATCATTCCATGTCCAGTCAGGCCTTTGGGGGAGTGTTACATCAAAGGAAAGAGGGCTAAGGAAACTTGATGCATATGAAATCCTTGGGTCTCTTTCCTGGGTGTGCCAAGAGTATGGCTGGAGAGTGGATTTCAGTGGAGCTTTGTAATAATGTAATAGTGGGTGTGGCAATGCTAAGTGCTAAGGTTAAAAAGAAGAGTATGATTTGGATAAGATGTAAAGCTGAATTAAATTACTGTGACTCAAAGATTCCTTGACTGCCTGATCTTAGAGAACCATATGTCAGAAACAAACAAGCAAACAAGCAAAAATTAAGTTTGGATCATGACAAAAAGGGAATGAAGGAAAGAGAGAGAAAGAAAGAGAGGGAGAGAAAAAACAGGGAACCCAAATTTTAAGGCATAGGTAAGCCCATGCTAACCTTAGTCTTGGCAGCTGGAAAGGTAGTGAGCCCCATTGTGGTTTGCCCATCCACCTAGGTCTAGGAAGGAAATCAAGGAACCTCAAGTCAGTGAGGAATTTCTCAAGCACCCTCAGGGCTAAGAAGAATAATGGCGGATTACAAGTGTGGTATTCTTCCACTTCCTCCAGCAAGGTAGAAAGGTCACCTTCAGAGAGCATGGGAAAACAGCTAACTCTGAAGCACTGTTTTGCTTTGGTAAAGTATACTGTCTCCTAAGGGACTTTTTAGAAGAAGCCATTAATGATGGAAAGGGCAAAAAAAAAGAGACATCGTTCCTTAGCATTTATTCTACTTCCTCTCCCCCTTTTTCCAACTAAAGCTTGAGACCAACTGGCCTCTGATTATATGAAAATGTGTCACAAAGTCACTGAGTGATAATATGGGAAATGGAAAAGACCTCCATGGCCACATAGTCCAATCAATACCCACCATCTACCTGAGTCAGTGCATTCCAATTTCCACAGTCCCAAGTCTTCATGTCTAAATTTACCAGCTTCTCTCTGGGGCTGAACAGGACAATTCTAAACCTACTTCCATTTGCTAGTCCTGAAAATACTTGAATGGAGTAGCTCTCATGTGCTCTAGCCTTTTCTTCAGGCCAGTTCTTTCAACCACTCTCTCTATAAGCCTTTCACCAGAAGATCCAAACCTCACTTAGCTCCATTACTTTAGGCAGGGCCAGAGATTTTGAGTGAGTAGCAACTATTATAGATGAATCAAAGGAAAGTGAACAAAGTCTTATGGGAACAGGTTGGGGACACTCCCCTACCACCAGTCTGTCCCCATGGAACTCTAATAAATTCAAATGTGCTCAATGCTCAGCTCTCTCTGAGGTTGGGAATGAAGGAGAAGATTTCAGGGTCATTGTGAAAATTTAAGTGTTAAATGTTTTTGTCTAGGTAAGCATGAATTGCTGTTATTTTGAAGGACATGACTCAGGTGGAGGGGCATTTTGCAATTAAATTAAATTCAGTTCAGTTCAGTCCAATTCAATTTGCACTTATGCAAAGCACTGGGCTATACATGATGAACACACTGAGCAAAAGGAAACCATCCTTGCCCTCAAGAAACTTATATTCTACCATGGGGATACAACTTATACACAGACAAGCAAAAATAAAATGCATAAAAAATAGCCCCAAAGTAATTTTGAGGCTTGGGGGGTAAAAAAGAGAGGAGTGAAGAGAAATCAGAAAAGCTCTTCTATGGGAGAAATTTGAAGAGCACCAGTGATTCTAAGAGGTAAAGGTAAGGAAACTCCTATTTCCAAGGTTCCTAATGATCTCTATTATTATTATTTTAAAATTGCTGAACTTAACAAACACTTAATGAAATGGATATTTCTATGTATGTAGTGGAGCAGAAAATGGAGCTTGTAACATCAAACTGCAGATCTCTTCTGTGCATAGCTTGATTTTCTTATATCATATATTTAATCTGTAGTTTTGAGGTTGTCTTGCTCATTTGTGTTTCTTTCTGGCCTTTCTTCTATTTTCTTATCTGAATTAAAAACATGTATCAATAAGAGTTTTTTTTCCTGTCTGATTTCTTAATTCCTAGGTCCTATGGCCAATTCTCTGTCTTTATCCTTCTTGAGGTAGGAGATAAAAATAAATCATAATCAATAATTCCATAAAATCATCATATCATCTCTGCCCTAAGATCCATGCAAAGTTAGCACTAGCCACTGGTAAACTCATGAAGAGGTTTTGTTGTTCAATTGTTTCCAACTCTTTGTGACCATATTTGGCATTTTCTAGGCAAAAAATACTGGAACAGTTTGCCATTTCCTTCTCCAATTCATTTGACAGATGAAGAAACTGAGGAAAACAGTTTAAAGTGACTTACCCAGGGTCACACAGCTAGTAAGTGACTAGATTTGAACTCAAATCTTCCTGACTCTAGGCCCACCACTTAATCTACTGTGCTACCTAGCTGCCCCACATGAAGAGGTTACCAGACCCTCCTGAGAAGTAGTGCTAATAATCAAGGTATTTTAAAATTTGTTGTATTTTTTTTTTAATATCTTCTCTCCCTTCTACCTTCCCCCCTCTAGTTGAAAAAAGAGAAACAAACAAAAAACCCCAAACCCTTACAAGGCATAAATAAAATAACTTCTATGTTGGTCATGTACTGAATTAAGTATATTTGTGTTTCTATACTATTATGTAGGACATTGACAAGAATTCTGATTTGAGTCAAAGGACTTAAGTTCAAATCTTGGCTTTGTTGACCTCATGCAAATCACCTGATATCAGCTTCCTTGATTTATAATTTGGGCAATTGGTCATTTGACTTTTAGGTCCCTTCCAGATCTAAATCCTTTGATCCTTCCTAAATGAAATCTTCTGTACTGTCTTTGATTTATGCATTTATAATAGTCAAAATGACTTATTCATTAAAACAACATTGCTGTTACTGTATACAACTGTATACAACATTCTCTTGGTTCTGCTTATTTTGTTCTTCATTATTTCATGTAAGTTGTCCATGTTTTTCTAAGACCATTATCCACAGTAGCAAAATACATATTACATACCACCATACAATTACACACCACAACTTGTTTAGTCATTTTTTTGATAATAATAATATATTTTATAATAATATACTATCATAAAATATATTTTATTACATATTAAATGTATTTTATTGATGATAAGTTTATATTGATTTTTAACATTCTTATTGTTTTCCCCAATACTCCTCCCTTCTCAGGAAACCATTCCCTATAACAAATAGTGTTTTTTAAAGACAAAAAAAGTGAAAGAAGAGGAAAACAACCAGCAAAAATGATTGATACATCGAAAGCATCTGAAAATAAGTTCAATGTCCAACAGTTGTGGACCTTTTAGCACTGCCAAGGAGAGGGGTGGGGTTATCATCTCATATTTTCTGTCTGTGCTTGTTCTTTATAATTTTTCATCCTTCATTTTGATTTTTTTTGGTATGGTTGGTCTTTCTGTTTACATTGTTATAGTCATTGTGCAATGTTGATTTTTTGGTTCTGCTTTTTTTACTCTGCATCAATTCATATAGATCTTTGCAAACTTCTTTGTATTTATCACATTTTTCATTTCTTACAGCAATAGACTCATGCACTCTAATTTGTTTAGCCATTCCCCACCCTGTGGGAATTTACTTTTTTCCAATTCTTTGCTATCACAAAAAGTACTGCTATAAATATTTTGGTATATTTGAGGACTTTCTTCTCAACAGTGGTGTTCTTGCCTAGAAATGGAATAAGTGCTCTAATCTTGACTGAGATTAGTGTGATCTTGATGTCAATGTTGCAGCTTTGTAACTGTGAATCTCTTGAGTTGGGGAATTAGGACAATAGAGGAGAGAACGTACTTTTTCTTGTATTCCCAGTGCCTAGAACAATGTCTTGAACATAGAAGATGCTTAATATTTTTAAAATTAAATTAAGCACCTCATTTATCAAATTGTTCTACCAGCCACATCTCCAATTCCCTTATCCTTTTTTCCCTCTTTACAGCCTACTGAAATCTTTTTAAGTGTAAGAGTGTAATTTTTCTGTTTGTTTGAAATTAATATATTTTATATGCATTGCAAAAGAGAGATTCTAACTAAGAATTTCATATTGGACTCCACGCCTACCTCTCTATAGAAGAGAATATGATAAAAAATATATGTATGCACACATATATGTACATATATACACATACATATGTGTGTGTATGTGTGTATTCTCAACTCTGGCAATAAATGACCAAAGAGTCATAGAGGTTTCACAACCACTGTTAACTCCAAAAATACCAAAGAGCTCATACAAGAAGCAAAAAGCTTTCTTTATTCTTTTGTGTGAGAGAAATTAGACATATGGCAGGGCCTCCTCTAGTAGGAGGGGGGCTAAACCTTGATTTATGTATTGTGCCTAGATAAAGAATCACACAGTGTAGTGTAACAGCCGTGGTGAGGCTTAACAGCAACAGTGAGGCAAGGTTAGTCCATTCATTCTGTGATTTAGTTGCAACAAAATTCATGAGAAGCCCAAAGGATTACTGTTATGCCAAACTCAGGACATAGCTTGTTTGCTGGGCCTTAGCTGAGAAAAACAGGGTGTCTAAAAGAGAAGTCAGAGGATTCTGGGAAGATGGTGGAGGAGGTCAGAAATTTCCAAGCTCTCAAGATTGTCTCCCACAAAAGAGTTAAAATAGCCCCTCAGGGCAAATCGAGGGTGGAGATAAATAAGAACAGGGCAAAACCCTGGTCTTCCTGGGACCATCTGAGATCAGAAAAAAAATGCCAGGATGAAGGTTGGTCCCAGTGAAGGGTAAACACCCCCAGGCTAGGGGCCACTTTAACAACAAGCAGCAAGCCCTGGGGTTAGTTAGTTTGAGAGGTTGCCTCAGCCCCAGCCACCAGGGAGTTGGGCATCTGAGCCTGGGGAGATGGGGATATCAGGAGATCTAGGGAACCTCTGTTGGCCAGGAACACCAGACCCAGCTGGGCTGTGAAGAGTGGCAGGGGAGGAGAAGGAATCAGAACATGCCTGGTGAGTGCAGAAGTGGTGGGGTGGGGTGGGATGCCACTGGCTGTGGGCAGGAAAGCTATTATGGGAATAGAGATGCCCTCCTCTGAGGATATTGAAGTAAAGAAACCCTCAGACAGTAACATCAAATGGTCATCTGCCCAAAAAGAATTCACAGAAAGTCTTAAAAAAAGATTTTAAAAATCAAACGACAGAGATGGAAGAAAAACAACAAAAAAAAAGAATAATCCAAGAAAAACAAAAAAGGTTATGAAAGGAAAGTCAACCAATTAAAAAAAAGGAGATGCAGAATCTTAAGGAAGAAAATGACACCTTGAAAATCAGAACTGGGCAAAGGGGAGAAATTCTAAGAGATCAAGAAATAATTAAATAAAATGTAAATAATGAGAAAGTATAAGAGAAAGTGAAACATTTTATAAGAAAAACAACAGATTTGGAAAATAGATCAAAAAAGGAAAATATAAAAATAATCGGACTAACTGAAAGATATGATCCAAAAAAGAATCTTAATACAATAATACAAGAGATAATTAAAGAAAACGGTCCTGAATCATTAGAAAAAGGGAGGAAAGTAGAAATAGAAAAAATCCATCAATCACCATTGAAAAGAGATCCTCTGAGGAAAACTCAGAGGAATATCATAGTCAAATTCTGAAACCCCAAGCTCAAGGATAAAATATTAAAAGCAACAAGAATAAAAACAATTTAAATATGATGGTGCCACAATTAGAATCACAGAAGACCTAGTAGTGGAGATATTAAAGGATCACAGTTCTTAGAACACAATATATTGAAGAACAAAATGACTCAAGCTCTGGTCAAAAATATCATCTCTGCAAAGTTAAGTATTTTCCTGAGTGAAAAAAAAAATAGACATTTGATAAACTCTCAGACTTTCAAGACTTTATTTTATTTTTTGCTTTTTGGAGAGCAATTGGGGTTAAGTAACTTGCACAAGGTTACACAGCTAGGTTTTTGTTTGTGCATTAAGTGTCTGAGGCCAGATGTGAACTCAGGTCCTTCTGACTGCAGGGCCCATGCTCTACTCACTTCGACACCTAGCTGCCCCCTTTCAAGACTTTATTAAAAAAAATCCTAAACTTAGAAGATTCAACATACGAGAGCCAAGAGAAATATAAGGTACATACCACAGACTGATTATATTCATGAGGATTCATGAGAACAAATTGTTTACTTTTTATAAATGTAAAATGTAAAATTTATGTCTAAGATTCTTATTAATAATTGGGTAGCTCATAAGAAAGATTGGGATAAACCTGAATATGATATGAATTTAAAAATAAAGCCATTTAGGAACAGCTAAAAAGAGTAATTATTTTATACAAAGGGGGTGCAAGAGGAAGAATCAATACAGAAGAATTATATGGGGAGGAGGGCTGGTTGTTCTGGTAACCTATTTTCATCCAAAATGGGTTTGAGAGGGGACAATACATATATATTTACAAGAGTGTAAAAATCTTCTAAATTCACAAGAAATAAAATGGTAGGGGGATATGGAGAGGGAAGAGGACAAGGGAGGGATCTTAAGGGGAGAGAATGAGGGAATAGGTAAAAGGGGGTACAAAAAGGTGTTTAGACTTATGGAATAGGGGACAAATCCTTGGAGGAGGGTAGGCAAGTAATAGGAGGGCAAGAAAGTGGGTAGAAAAAGGAGAGGAGGCAGGAGGGATAGGAAACAAGAGATATGCACAAACATAAAAACAAAAATCAGAAGTATAATGTTTGGGAAAGTATATGTCTATATATATATATTTGTACATGTGTATGTATATATTTATAGCTATAGAGAAATATATCTAAACTTTATTGTAGCCTTCGGGGGGTTGGGGAGAAGGTAAAAAAAGAACAAAGTAAAAAAGTGCACAGCAGAGAACAAAAGAAAACTCACAAGGAAGCAAAGAAAACATGGACAATTCCCAACACAATGTGTATTATTTATCATACAATCTTTCTTGAAATGAAAATTTATTGTTACATATTTTGAATCCTCTCTTATGTTCTGCTATACATACGGTATATTTTTTCTTACTTTGTATTTAAGCTCCAATATTTAAGTTTATGATATATTCTTTTTTCTATTCTGTATTTGTGTTCTGGCCCTTTGTAATGGAAATGCAGATTTGAAGATCTTCCCTGCCCCTAGGCCCTTTGATTGGCTTAAGAGACTTTGATTGATTTAAGTGACTCTGAGAACCTTCCTTGATTTGAAAATATACTCTGCCCCCTAATAGGCTGAATGTGGTCACATGGAGCCTGTGGTAGGAGGCTTGGTTTTCAGGAATGACCACACCTTGATGGTGTGTGATTGGGCAGTAGGTCAAGAGGGTGGTTACATTCTCTGAGCCAGGAGAAGACTATATAATCCCTGATTTGAGGCTTTGCTTTGGGGCTCACTTTGAGAAGTGTTGTGTGATTTGAAGTCATTGTTGAGAGCCCCCTGGCTTTGAAAACCCAGATGTTGATGCTTCCCTCTCTGGTAACTGTGATTTGGTATTGATAATGGCTGGACAGTTTGGAAGCCTGTCTGTTTGATCTGTCTGTATACTCTGAAGTTTCGGGTGCTGACCTTTTTCCCCTGAACTAGGTAACATATGTTTGTTTGATTAAAGTATGCTTGTTAACTGATTTTGAGTTGCTTTCCTTTTGAAAAGCAAATCTAAGAACCTGTATTGGCAGTCACCCTGGTAATGTTGGGGTGCTTGCTGCTACACTCTTGAGTCTAAAATAAAAGTTAAAAAAAATAAAAGGAGAGAAGTCTTGGATCTTGATTTTATACACGCACACACATGTATATATAACATATACATACATGTGTATATGTGTATACATATAAGTGAATATGTATATGTAATATGTATATGTTTGTATGTGTGTGCACATCTATCTATATCTATTGTGAGACATGATGTCTCCACATATGATCTTCTTACTCTGCTTATCTTTCCAACCTTTCTCTATTAGTTTTCTTCTTCTTTGTATGAGCACCCAAACTCTATTATTTCTGGAGAATAGGTTTTCTTTACTTTTTAAAAATTAAATTTTATTTTCAAATAAATATCTGGATTCTCTTCCTCCCACCTCCTCTCTCCTTGTATTGAGAAAACAAAAGCAAAACCCCTATTACAAACATGTATGGCCAAGCAAAACAAATGCCCTCATTTCCCATTTCCAAAAATATGCTTCAGTCTGTATGCTGAGTTTGTTACTTCTCTTTCAGGAAGGGTGTGGTATAGCATGTTTCATCATGAATCTGCAATTGTTATTGGTCATTGTGTTGATCACAGTCACTAAAGCTTTCCAATATTGGTGTCATTGTGTAAATTATTCTCTTGGTTCTGCTTACCTCCCTCTGAATCATTTATGAAATAGGTCTTTCCAGGTTTCTCTGAAGCCATTCCATTCAACATTTCTTACAGCACAATAGAATTCTATCGTATTCATAGATCATAATTTGTTTAACAATTTCCTAATTATGGCCATGGAGGATAGATTCTTCTCTTCTTGGACCTGTGGTTTTACAGTAGAATGTAAGCTCATTAATGGCAGAGACTACATTGTCATTGTCTTTATATACACAGTACCTGCCATAACGCCCCCTCCAGACCTGTGATTGTATCACAGTGGGGAATTCTGAATGTGGAAATCCCCTTCACTCATGTAGATTGAAGTTGCTATTTTATTTTATTTTATTTTTTTGTAATTTACCGTATTAGATGGTTCTTGAGCAACCATCTACAGAAGGGTTAAATGATTTGCCCATAGACATATATGTGTCAGAAGCAGGTCTTGAAGGTCTTCCTTACTCCAAGTCTACCTATCTCTGCATAACACTGTGATCTTGCTTTGCATAAAGCCAATACTTACTGATGTTTGCGGAACTACACTAAAGATAATTTTTTATAAAAATACTTGGGTCCTTCTACTCTTTTCTTTAATATATCTTAAGAGAAAAGATTTAAAGTTTCCTATAGGGGCATAGTAGAACAAAAGAAAAAAAAAAGCAATTTTCTCTTGAGCAAGTTTAGATTTCTCAATTGCGATAATAAGATTTGCTTCACCAATAGGTAAAGAAGACAGCCAAACCTAGTTATTAATTAGCTTGATTCACTATTCAGGACATATTAAAATATGCAATTTACTCTGTGGGATTACAAACATTTAAGTGCAGTTTTAAGCAATTAAAGCTTTAAAATACCCTAACACTTTTGGAATACACTGTATGATATTACTTTATTCTTGCTGATAAGGACAGGGACCATATCATCTTCATATAATCCACCCCTCCTCACTAAGTCACTGTCCCCAACTCTAGCCTGCACTTTGCTTCTAGAAGAAAGGGATCTTAGGGCAGGGAGAGTGACAGATATTAGGCATACTTTTTTTTTTCTGACTACCACTGTTGGCAGGATGAGCTTGGATCTGAAGCCACTGCAGTTAAGAGCATAATTCTATTCTGGCAGAACCTCTGAGGGTTTGCTCAGAGTAGTTTCCCCACTTTTTTTTTTTGCTTTTTGGAGGGCAATTGGCGTTAAGTAACTTACCCAAGGTCACACGGCTAGGTTTTTTGTTTGTGTGTGCATTAAGTGTCTGAGGTTGGATCCGAACTCAGGTCCTTCTGACTCCAGGGCCAACACTCTACTCACTGCACCACTTAGCCGCCCTTCCCCACTGTTAATATCCCTTCAAACATTCTTCAAATGATTTTCTTCCAATGGGGGCATTTTAGCTCTTTGACAATTCAGACTAAGCCCTTTGATGATGATTTCCTCCAAAACTGGTGGTGGTATAATGAGAGAATAATAAATCAGAGGAAAAGTAAGGAAGAAGAAGGAGAATATGCTAGTAAATAATATTAACAATAATTTAAATTACATTAGGTAACACACAGCAACTTAACATTTTCAAAGCATTTTACATATATCATTTGTTCCTCAAAGCAATGCTGTGAAGTAGAAGCTTTATTGTTCCTATTTTGCAGATGAGGAAACCGAGACTGAGAGATTTAATGATGTATCCAGGGTCACACAGTGGTAAGTGTAATATTTATTTTGTAAATGCTATACTACAGAGTTTCAGTAAATATCATTGTCTGATAGACTAAATGGCCCTTTCTGGCTTAAAATATTAATTCTTTTCCCTTAAATGACCAACTTACAAAGTAGTATTTCGATTTTGAAGAAGTCACCACATCTCAAGAGATATTTTAAAATATTATTTCAGATTTTATATATCGGAAAAACCAAGGTACAGTGAAACCAAGTCACTTCTGGGCTTGCTAAATCAGTTGGGGGTAGAAATGAGGCAAGGATCTTATTCCTCAGGTTCAGTCTCCTTCACTGAAGATAAATTATTAATTTACTTTTGGATCTAAGCAGAAAACACACACACACACACACACACACAGAAAAGTATGTGTGAAGGAAGGTGGGAGTAAAATAGCCATTCAGCATCAAAAGTAAAGAAAGGGAATTGCTCAACATTGGGTAGAATAAGTGACAGACTCTAGAATCCTCAAAGATACTCCATGGCTGATAGGGCAGAGTCTCCAAAAATTGCTATATCAGAGAGAAAGCCTAAGTTATAGCAGAACTGGAAATCTGACTCCCAACCACTGGGCAGGTATCAAACAGCATTTCTTGCTGTTATTCTTTAAATTTCCTTGTTGCATTCCACTCAAACACACAGAGAATGATAATGGTGTCCATCTGTGATTAGTTTCGTTGCTATTAATTGTGGTGACCAAGCTATATGCTACTAGCACAGCTTCTTCTCTAGCCATGGTGCTGAAAGTACACTATATTTTGGACTCTCATCCCCTCTCATCTCCATCCCCCAGGGGAAGGTGATCAGGGCTTCTCTAGTTGTATTTGTTGAAAATACCTAATGAAAGAGAGCCATGAACATCTTTCACTAATTTGTATGCATGACCACTCAAGCACAGAATTTCACAGTCAGAAGGGACTTTGTTAGTTAATTCATAAGCATTTGTTAAACATTTACTAGGGACCAGGCATTGAGCCGAGTGTTGGAGACAAAAAGGCAAAAACATAGTTTTCTTGTCTTAAGGTGTTCACATCTTATTTGGGGGAGACAATACACTAATAACAATGTATATACAAGATGTGTTCAGTAATTTTTCAGTTGTGTCTGACTGTGACCCATTTGGGGTTTTCTTGGCAGGGATAATGGAGTGGTTTTCCATTTTTTTCCTCCAACTCATTTTACAGATGAGGAAACTGAGGCAAGTAGGGTTAGGTGACTTGCCCAGGGTCACACAGTTAGGAAGTGTCTGAGGCTAGATTTGAACTCAGGAAGATGTCTTCCTTATTCCAGGCATAGCACTCTATCTACTGTGCCTCCTAGCTGCCACATATAGCATTTAGAGCAGGTAAAGGAAAGATGATGCTAGTCACTAACAGTAATAGTGTCGAATAAGAGGCAGGATCAGAAAATGTCTTCTAGAGAAGGCAAGATTTGAGCTGAACCTTGAAGGAAGTCAGGAAACCAGGAGGTGGATTTGAGAAAGTAGACTATCCTAGGCAAGGGGGACAATCAGGGAAAAGTCATGGAGTTAAGAGCTGGAGCATAGTGTCTGATGTACAACAGTCTAGTTTAGCCTATAGCTGGAAAATAATACCTCTTCTTTAGGATCCTAGAATCATAAACTCAGATCTAGAAGTGACCTTCTACAAAATGCCTGGCAATTGGTAATTCAGGCATTAGGGCAGCTAGGTGGTTCAGTGGACTGAGCCCTGAGGTTGGAATCAGAAAGATTTATCTTCCTTAGTTCAAATCTGACCTCAGACTCTTAGTGGGTTTATGACCCTGGGCAAGTCACTTAACCCTGTTTACCTCATTTTCTCATCTATAAAATGAGTTGGAGGGGCGGCTAGGTGGTGCAGTGAGTAGAGCGCCGGACCTGGAGTCAGAGGGACCTGAGTTCAGATCCGGCCTCAGACACTTACACACAAACAAACAAAAACCTATCCATGTGACCTTGGGCAAGTTACTTAGCCCCAATTGCCCTCCAAAAAAAATGAGTTGGAGAAAGAAATGGCAAACCATTCTTTGTCCAGAAAACCCCCACTGAGGTCACGGGGCATTGGACAACTGAAAAACGATTTAATTTTAATTCAACCTTTACTTGACGATTGCCAATGAGAGAAAGCCCATTTTCAAGGAAGTCAATTCCTCTTGTGGAAAGTTCTGATTGTTAGGAAGGTTTTTCTGATATCAAGTCTAGAATTTTGTCTTTGCAATTTTTATTGCCCACTGGGGCCAAGCAGATCAAGTCCATATCCTCTTCCACATGCCAACCTTTCAAATACTTGAAGGCAGCTATCATTTCTTTATGTCTTCTCTTCTCTAGGCTAACCATAATCACTTCCTTTAAGTGATGGGCAAATGGCACAAGCTCCAGGCCTTTCACCATCCTGGAGGCTCTCCTCTGGATGTTCTCCAGCTTATCAATTTCCTTTCTAAAATGAAATGCTTGGAGCTGGAAAGAGTCCTCCTATTGTAATGTGATCCTGGCAGAATACGAGACTATCACTTCATTATTCCTGGATGTTATGCCTCTCTTGATAGCCCAAGCTTACCTGAGCTTCCTTGTCTACTACATGATGCTATTGACTCACATTAACCCTACAATCCACTAGGCTTTCCAGAATATGTCCCTTTTTGTTGATCAAACTGATAACTCCTTTTCCTGTTAACCATATAGAATTTTCCACAACTCAAATATTTTCTTCCAATTCCACCCTCATAAAGATAGGCTGTGCTCATGATTTCCACAGAAATTTAGGAGAACATAACAATTTGAGGTACAAAGTGGGAAATTAGGTAAATGTTCCAGGTCTGTGGTAATTTAAGTCAGCAGGTTTAGTGATAGTCAACAGGTCTGAATGTATGTCCTCTAAAACTGAGAGAGTATGATTACAGGGAAATAATATTTTTCTTTGTCTTTTTTCTTGGAGGGGAGAAGGCAGGGTAATTGGGGTTAAGTGACTTGCCCAAGGTCACACAGCTAGTAAGTGTCCGAGGCCGAATTTGAGCTCAGGTTCTCTTGACTCCAGGGCTATTACTCTATTCACTGCACCACTTAGCTGCCCTGAAATGTTGATGTTTTATCAAGAAGTGTTTTAGTGGAGTCTTTGTCCTCCAAAATTAACAATGATTCCATTGAACTTGCCTTGGACTTTTTAAAAGTAGCTTGAATTTTCCTTCACAGGAGTTACCCTTAATTCATCAAAGCTTATGTTTGCCCCTCCAACAGAGTTTGGACCTTATTTAATTGATGTAGGGAACTTATAGCATGAAAACTCCCTTCACCAAAGTAGACCAGCAGCTCTTCTGTGATTTATAGTTTTAGCAAGTGGCCTGAAGCACTCAGAGTGGACTTGCCTATGGTGACACAGATGTTATCTGTCAGAGCCAGAACTTGAGTTTAAGCCTTCCTGATTCCAGGACCAAGCCTCTATCCATAGAAAGAATCTACCTCTTTGGCAGGCATGGATATAAAAGAAATAAATAAATAAAGGAGAATTTATCAAGTGCCTTCTATGTATGAGACATTGCATTGGATGCTGGTGATATAGACAAAAAAAGGATGAAAAAAAAATCCTAACCTCCAGTAGCTTGCATTATACTAGGGGAATACACTACACTCATAGAAAAGTAAACACAGTATACATATGAAAGCGAAACGGGAAGCTGGTCCTTGTGCTGAACCTTGAAAGGAGCTACAGTTTCCAAGAGGAGGAAGTGAGGAGGGTGTATTTTTAAGGTATATAAGTGCTTGCTTAAAGACATGGAGGTGGGAAATAGAATATTGTTTAAGGGAAACACTGAGTAGGATGGTTTGGCTGGATCATAGATTATATGAGAGGCAACAACATGTAATCATTCTGGAAAGGTAGATTGGGGCCATATTATAAAGGACTTCAAATGCATAACAGAAGAATTTGTATTTTGCCTTAAAGGTAATAGGATGTCACTGAAGCTTCCTTCCTCAGAAGAAGAGTGACATGATTAGACCACTGTGTAGAGGATGGATTAGAAAGGGGAGATACTGTATTTAGGGTGATCAGTTAGGAGTATAATACCATATTCCAGACAAAATTATGTGAGAATATCAACCTTGGTGGTTTTGGTATGAGAAGGCAGAAGGAGATAGATGTAAGAGTAGTTAGCAAGATGTAATTGACAAGACCAGGAAACTGATTGAGTATTAGGGAATAATTAGGGATAATTCCAAAGTTGTTAACCTAAATGACTGGAAGAATTATGGTCCTTCTGATAGAAATAAGAATTAGGAGGAGAGAATGGGGTTAGGGGAAAAATAATGAGTAAAATTTTGATATGTTGAATGTGAGATTTTTATTTTGAAGATGTCAAGTAGGCAGTTGGAGATGTAGGGCTGGAATTCAGGAAGAAATGAGTTGAATATTTGACTTGACTGTCATTGTGAGCCTACAAGATCTCTCTATACTGTGGTAGAATGATACCTGCCCCTGTGATAACAGTAGCTAGGGCCATTCCCACTTTCTGACTGCTGGTAAGAATATTCTCTAGCAAATTCTATCCACAACTCTTTCTCCTCAGGTTTCAAATGATGATAGGGGATCAAGGAGGGTATTTCTTTTTCTAATGAGAATTATCTGTTAAGAAAAAGAGTGCATGAAATATACCTCAGTTCTTAGCAACTGACTTCCTTGTCATATTCCCAATACTGTGGTCATGGTATCCATTTGAAATAAGTGTACTTGAATATCTCTAAAATGCTGTCCCTGATGTATCCATAATCTTATAACAAGTGGATTTCTTTTCACATCATAAGAAGTGTCCAATTAAGACTATCTATTACCTTCTAGTCTTCTTGCTATGAAAGTTATACTCATAATTAGGGCTTTGTGATCTCTCTGATATGGGTATTTCTTCCAATGGTGCAATTGCAACCCATCCATGCCTTTTTTCCTGTGAGATTTTTGTTTGTGTGCTCCTACAAATTCTCCAGAATAGTTTTTCTCAATGTGCTGGTGATGTCTCACTGTGTGGGTACTCAAGGAGCGCAAGGAATACAGAGACTGTCTATCATTTCTCTTATCCTTGGTTCATGATTGACCTACATCTTTTCAGTTTATAGATCTCTTGGATGCTATTCTTGACAAGGCTTCCCTTATATAATCCTCTATAATATTACATAATGTAATGTGCTATCCCTGTCTAGCACTTGCCTTTCTTTTGTAGGAACCAAAATTTTATTCCTTTGGAAGCCATGGTATTCCACCATGACTTGAAGTCATATAGTATCCATGAAAGAATAGTGAGATCTAGGAAGATGAGTAGAGAGGAGCTTGAAAATATTTAAAAGCACTTCACAATTTTACAAATACAATCCATTCTGATCTTCTGGTCAATTTTAGGCTCAAAATTAGGCTACTCCCATTGTTCACCTTCTTTGCCCCTAATTCTCCTTGCTGGTGAATAGAGTTGGAGGAAGTGACACAACCCACTACAAATTTATAACTGGGTCCATTATAAATTTATGTTATCTAATTTCAACTGGGCCCTCACTGCAGCAAGAAATGTGTCAACTTTTGAGCTATGGATGCTTTTGATTACAATGAATCATCTTCTACTAGACTTTCTTTGGACTATTCTTCCTTTGCCAAATCACTGTGTGTGTTCCCTTAGTGTTAAAAAAATGAGCAATTTAGTCATGGTGCCACCTGGTAGTTGTGGTTATTATAATCAGCAATGATCTAATCATTGTCTATTATAGCGTGATAAATATTGTTACAGTGCCTCTACTGAAATAAGCTATGTAACATAAATTGCTAAAACATGAGGAAGAGAATCATTTTATAAACAGTTTTCAGTGTGGACAATTTAAACCTCTGTGCTGAATCTAAAATAGTTTCCTTAAATGTTCAACCTGGGGTACCTTCCTCTAACACGTGAAGTCACTAGAATAGTTTCTCCAATTTCAAGATAGGCAATAGGTCTGCATCCACTCAAAATTACAGCTCCTCAGCCCCCATTAATGTGTTTACTTTTTTCTTGTCTGCTAAAATACACAACTAGTTCAAAGTAAGACCATTTAATGAAATAACATAGTAAGAAAAATAACAATAAATCATTCTTACCATATCCCCCCCAACCAGTGACATGTTGTCCCATGAATACACATAATATCACCAGGAAGAGTGACTATATGTAGGGATTACACATAGGCTGCATATGTGGCCAGAATACATGAGGAGTAGCTCATTTCTCCAACAGTACCTCATTTCTTCTGGTGATGTTATTGTACTACTCTCAGTGGGCTAGCTTTCCTTACTGTGTGTGGCATCTCTACAAGGTGGGTTGCTCCACTAATTTCATGATGATGGCTAGGCATTGCTCACTGCTACCATAATTTGAACTTCTTAACTTCAGGGCCTCCTGCCAGAAATCCAGGTTCTAGTTTGCTAAGGTGTGGTGGCAAAAAAAAATTCCCTTATAGGGTTTTCACATATATTTGTCTCTTTTGATTACTTTCAGCTTAACTATTTAAACAGGAAAAACAAAATAAATAAAAAAAAAATCTCTATTGTTCAGACCATGATATGCAGTTTATTGGATTATTACTAGAATATAAACCTTGGGCAGGCACTACAGATAAACACAGTTGACAAGTCAATCAATTAATTAATCAATAACCTTCTTACCTAAGGTTAAGTGGTTTGCCCCCAAATCACACATCTCACAAATGGTAGATCTTGAACTTGAACCCAAGCCTCTTTACATTACAACATTACAAAATGCTGCCCCTTAAACAAGACAGCTATTCACAATAATTCAGTAATGCTAGGGAAATGGAATATTGTATGGATAAATGCAGGGAAAACATGAATTTAGTATAAATAAATTATTTAGAATAAAGGAATCATGGTATAGTGAATGGAATCCTGTACTTGGGAGTCAAGGAAGGTCTAGGTTTGAATCCTTTCCAGACATTCCTGACTGTGTGACCCTGGACAAGATACTGAACCTCTCTGAGCTTCAGTTTCCTCATCTGTAAAATAATCTTCAAGATCTCTTTCACTTCTAAATCTATGCTACTAGGATTGAAATTAATGGAACTCCAATAGGAGAGGAAATTTGTAAATATCTAAGCTGCCTGAAGTTGAGAAGGATTACTCTCATAGCAAACAGTCAATCATTAATCAATCAATCAATATTTATTAACCACATGCTATGGGACATCTAGGTGGGCTAGTGGATAGTGCATCAGGCTTTGAGTCAGGAAGAGCAGTCTTCCTGAGTTCAAATGTGGCCTCAGACACTTACAAGCTGTGTGACCCTGGGCAAGTCCCTTCACCTTGTTTGCCTCAGTTTCCTTCTCTTTAAACTGAGCTGGAGAAGGAAATGGAAGATCACGCTAGTATTTTTGCCAAGAAAGCCCCAAATGGGGTCATGAAGAGTCAGACACAACTGAAATGACTGAACAACAAGCAGCTACTATGTGCCAAGTACAAGGAGTTCCCTGTATAAATTTAGTCCCTGTTCCTAATCTTATGAACGATGGATTGGTAAAATAGTTAACCTGGAGGCAAGAAGATTAGTCAGGGGGCCTATTGTAATAATCCAGGAGAGAGGCAATGAGGGCCTGAACCAAGATGGTGGCAATGAGAATAGAGAAATGAGACTATTGTGGGGTTAGTATCGACAGGCTCTGGCAATTGATTGGAGGTGCAGAGTGAGGAAGAGGCTCGAGCCAACGATGCCTCCATGGATTGCAATATTTACTGTTAACACTTGACAGGGTTTTTAAAAAAGATGTCACTTTTATAAACACCTATCAACATGAACCCTCTAGGTGCCTCATGATGGAGCTGGTCTTACCCTCTTTCGAGCAGTACCAAAATAATTTTACCTGGAACCGTTTTATAACCATTTTTATTAGGAAAGAAGCAGTCTTCTCATCATTAATCCACTGGCTTCATGGCTTATTATCTGTGAGTAGTGACCTGGACAGGCTGCCAAGAATTGGAGAATAAAATATGTGGCCTGACAGCTGCAAGGGGACGGACCATTTCCCTAGCCTTTCTTCTCTGATCATAATAATATTGCAGGGATCAGAGTTCTTGAGTCTCTCTTCCTGTTAATATGAAAGGAGGATATGATGAGGACATGTGTTTTAAATGTGGTTGGATTGGGCCATGAAATGGGCAGGCCCTCATGCTATTCCATTGTTTTGAGAAAAAGAAATATGAAAAATATTTATTCTTATTCTTTGGTCCCTGAATGGGAAATTCATTAAGCTTCTCAACTTCTTTGTGATACTTTTTACTAGCATTCGTAGGATTAATAAAAAGATGAGTTCAAACTTGGCCTCAGTTTCTTCATCTGTAAAATGAGCTGGAGAAGGAAATGGCAAACTGTTCTGGAATCTTTGCCAAGAAAATCCCAAATGGGGTCACAAAGTGTCAGACACAAATGAAAAACAACAACTAAGCTTGACCATGAGGAAGAGATGAGAAAAGAGACCTCTCTTCTATGAGTGACAGCATGATGCAGGGGACTGGACTTGTCAGGAAGATCTGGGTTTAAATCAGACCCCATATACTTATTAGTTATGTGACCTGACCTTGGACAAATCACTTAACCTCTCTTTGCCTCAATTTCCTCATCTGTAAAAGAAGGACTTAATAACCCCTAAATCTCCTCCAGCTTTAAATCTTTGATCCTATGTTTCTTTGCAAGGGTGGGGGATTATGTCTTTTCCCTCAGATGTAGTTGATGGTTTCATTAGTTCTGATTAATGATTTATCTTCCATTGTTTTAAAATTCTTTCTATCAAGGGATACAAAGGTGAACGTGATATAAGGACAAAAGAGATCAAGAAAAAAGTTTAAAAAATGAAGGTCCCTTTTGGATTGGTCCCTAAATCAATGGGAGAAACTTATTCTAAGCCAGTTTCATTTATAAGTATCCCCAAGGCATGGGCTGGGAGTCATAGTAATAGTAAGCCTTATATTCTTTTGAAGTCATTTAAAGCAAAACAACTAATAATATTTAAGAAGTTCTCTAGATAGTGTGAGAACTTATACCAGGTGTGTCCCAAGTCTTAGTTCAGATATAATCTGAAATCTTGTTTTAAACTTTATTTAAACTTAAGACTTTGGGAACACCCTGTTTATAAATGAGTATATTGTTGTGTTCTCATTAGACCTCTTCAAGAAGGATGTGTTGAAATGGGGGGAATTAAATTCTATCTTCATCATTGGAGTCTCTGATTCAGAGATAGTGGCTCCCTTCTTCCTTAGCCTCTCATCCTCCCCTTCATATTTTGGTGAGTCCAAAGTCCAGCTAAAGTGGCACAGGGGGAGAAGGATTAAAAAGAAAGGGGAAATGACCAGAGAGCACATTCCAACACCCTTGAGACTGGAGAGGGCACCTTTGTCTGCAGAGGAGGGACCAGGGGAGTTTCTTTAAAATGTTCTGTTGCTTTGGTGACTCCATGACTGGTCAGGCTTTCGACCTTTGTAGTTTCCAGCAGCTTCCTCAGCCTTTGCAGCTGTTTAGGGTGTTAATTGTCCCGTAAGGCTCTGTCCTAGATTCTTTTATCTTCTGTCTTTAAACTATTTCATTTGGTGATCTCATCAGCTGCCATGGATTCATTTAGCATCAAATCAAGATGCTCAGTTCTACTTTTCCAGCCTTAACCTCTTTGCTGGCGTCCAGGCCCACATATCTGTCTTACCAGATTAGACATCTTGACTGGATGTCCCATAGACAATACAACATGTCCAAAACTGAACTCAATATCTCCCCACCTAGCTTCCCTTCCCCCTCCACTTCCTAATTTCCCTATTATTGTCAAGGGTTCTCCTAGTCTGTCTTGACTACTCACTTTCTTTCACCCCTCCTCCCAGAGTCAGTCTGGTATGAAGTACCATTGTTTCAACCCTCATAACATCTCTCTTCTCTCCTCTGATATTGCCACCATCTTGGTGCAGGCCCTCATCACCTCATCCCTGGACTATTAAAATAACCTCCTTGATGATCTCTCTGCCTCAATTTCTTCCCACTTCAGTCTATCAGCTGTCAAATTGATCTCCCTAAATCATAGATCTGGCTAAAGTACACTGTCACCTCCCTCTTCAATAAACTTTAGTGGCTCTCTGTTGTCTTCAGGATCAAATACAAAGTACTTTGTCTTTTAAGGTCCTTTATAACCTGATCCCTTTCTCTCTTTCCATTCTTCTTAAAGCTTAATTCTCTCCAGTGACACTGGCCTCTTTGCCACTTGTCACACTATCTTCTAACTTCAACATTTTTGCTGGCTATCCCTTATAACTGAAACCCTCTCCCGTCTCATCTCTGGCTCCTGGCTTCCCTGGCTTCCTTCAAGCCTTCATTAAAGTCTCACCTTCTGCAAGAAGAGTTTTCTAGTCTTCCTTAGACTTAGTATCTTCTCTCTGTGACCACCCAGTATTTATTCTGTATGTATCATTTTTTACCTAATTTGTTTGCCTGTTATATCCTCCACTGAATTGTGACTCCTTGAGAAAAGCGACTGATTTTACCTTTCTTTGTGTCCTCAGCTCTGAGTACAGAGGCTTGCACATGGTAGGGACTTAATAAATGCTAATCTACTGACTACATATAGAACTTTTTTCTTTTTCTTTGATCTTTTCTGAGCAATCTCTTTGGCAATATTATAGCTGGGTCAAAGGGTAACTTTTCATCTTTTTCAAAACTGATTTCCAGGATGGCTGCATCCTACTCATATCTATGTACCTATTTTTCCACAATCCTCCCTTCTTTCTTTCCTTCTTTCCTCCCTTTTTTCCTTCCTTCCTTTATTCTTCCTTCCTTCCTTCCTTCCTTCCTTCCTTCCTTCCTTCTTACTTCCTTTCTTTCTTCCTTCTCTCTTTTTCTCTCTTGCTCTCTTTTGTTTCTCTTCTTTCTTTTCTTCCTCATTTCCTCCCTCCCTTTCTTCATTCCTTTTTTCTCCACTCATTTTTCTTTCTTTCTCTTTCTTTCCCTTCCTTCTTCCCTACTTCCTCTCTCCACTTCACTTCCTTCCTTCCTCCCTTCTTTCCTTCATCTAATGAGTATGAAGTAGAGCCTCAAAATTACTTAAATTTGCATTCTGTTTCAACAAAAAGGGCTTATATTTCATAAGGATAGATGACAACTATCTCTGAATTGTGTGTGTATGTTCATATTTCCTTGCTTCTGGCATCCTAATTTCCTTCAATTCTGTATGTACAGTCTATGTACATACACGCCAAGCTTAAAGGTCTCTGACACCTATGGTCAGCAGGGCAATTTATTCATGCTTGTGTTACACATACTTGGTTCTGTAAATAGGGACTTTCCCCTCTTGCTTTGCTGACAATTTTCATTTGTTTGTTTGCTTTCTGGAGGGGAGAGGGCAGAGCAGTTGGGGTTAAGTCACTTGCCCAAGGTCACACAGCTAGTTTTTATGTTAAGTGTCTGAGGCTGGATTTGGACTTAATTCTGACAATCTCAATGCTGAAAATTTTCAGCAAAGGTCGCAAAAAGAAACCTATCACCTATTCTCTAAATCTCTGTTCTTTGGTGAAACTGACAAGTGTTCAATTTCTGGAATTCTTCCAAACTGTGAGCCCAGTGGCCTGTCCTGGTTTTCACTGCAGGGATGTAGAGGCAGCAGCAACTTATAAAATTTCCAGAGATAGCGGTCAGCTCTTGCCATTAATAAAGGCAGGCAAGCATCTTGCTCTTTTTTGTATTCTAAAACTAGTTCAGTTTGATTGTCAAAACTCTTCAAGAATGAATAGCTATAACTGGCTTGGATATGCGATGTACTGTTTTTCCCATTCAGTGGTTTAGGTAAAGGTTCTCATGCCTGTGCAGTGTATAATTTCTATTGTATTTTTTAGAGGAATAAGTATGAAAAGATACAGAAATGACAGTTGACACAGGATTGTAGTGATGGATGGATATCAAAAGTCTTGAAGTTTCTAGTTTGAATATTTCTCCAGTTTCCCCAGGGACTACAAAATGGGATAGGAAGTCTCATATGAATAGATTTTTCTCCAGTGAGATTTCATCCTATCTTCTTGCCAATGAGGCTGGAAACACTATATATGCAAGTGTTTCTCAGGATATTTTGATATATTCTATTTTGGCTCTTGGAAATAGAGCAGCACATGGGAAAATCACAGCCATGAAAAGAATTCATTGGAAAAATGATCAATCTTCAGGGATGTTTGGGCCATTTCAAGATTTGGGCAAAAGTTACCATTTCTTAGTTAAATTACATTTGGATTATAGTAACTCTTGGATGACTGCCATCCATTTGCCAAGGAGCATACAATGTATGATTTCTCTTTTTGCTGCATGACAAGTGAATGTACTCTTGTTACATTTATGAACTTTATCTATGGTGCTAGTGCTTTTTTGCACGTGTGGAAAATTTATGTTGGGGGTTGTGTGAGGAGAAAAGGAAGAGAAAAAACATTTATCATCATTCATCTCTGTAAGTGAAAGTTTGGGCTATTGGATGTGATTTCAAGGATATGCTGAGGAAGGAAGGGTGGTGCTCTTTATCAGTGACTGTGAGAAAACCTAAAGAAAAATCTTCATTTATCTAGCATTTAGTAATGCTCAGTGGACCAAAGAGCTATCAGAGTAATGTCTTCATCTTTCTTGTCATCTAAAAGTTATGGGAATATAATTCTGCTATTTTTGGACTTATTCCTTTTTTTAGCTAAGACAAAGAAATAGCATAGAATCAATGGTGATAATAACAATAGCTGACTTTTATATAATGCTTTATGATTTATAAAGCATTTTCTTTCTATTATCTCATTTTATCCTTATAACAGTTCTATGAGGTAGCTGCTATTATCATTATTAACCTCATTTTGCAGATGAGGAAACTGAGACTTACCTAGAAAGCTTAATATCTTGTTAATAGCCATACACCTTTTAAAGGTCAAAGGTAGGATTTTATCTTGGGTTTTGCCCAATGCCAACTCTAGTTCTCACAATACCATACCATACCATATCATACCACACTATACTATACTATATCACATCATATCATACTGTACCTTACCATACCCTACCACACCATACCACACCACACCACACCACACCCTACCACACTTACCATACCATACCATACCATACCATACCATACCATACCATACCATACCACACCATATCATACCATACCATACCATACCATACTGCCTCATATTTCATGTCCATTCAAATGAATGAAGAAATAAAGTACCACATTAAAACATCCCAAAATAATATCTTAAATCTGAGATTCTATCTATCCAAATGTTGCTTCTAAGCAGTTTGTTAATGAAAACAGTTGATTGTGGCAGACAGTCAGTTTGAGCATAGATGTTAGTTTCCTGAAAAATTTTGGTGTCAGGGGCACAGTGAGTAGAGCATCGGCCCTGGAGTCAGAAGGACCTGAGTTCAGATCCGGTCTCGGACACTTAACGAATACACGAACAAAAACCTAGCCGTTTGACCTTGGGCAAGTTACTTAACCCCAATTGCCCTCCAAAAAGCAAAAAAAAAAGAAAAATTTTGGTGTCATTCATGGCCTAGGACACCATCTCTACCTTCTTCCTCTCCAGAGATTCTGGAGTTTTTTGTTTGGTACTCATGGATGCACCCACAGAGGTTAGTTTCTCTCTTTGTTGTTCACATTTAGGAAACTCTTGGGAAATCTGAAACTGAGAAATTTTTATTCTATCCTCCCCCCAACCTGTGATGTTTCAGACTTTTCCATCATGCTGTCATCCCCTAGGAACCTTGTTATTGGGAAATCTTATTATCCTGAAAGATTGAATGAACCTTGATAACCACATCTCATCATTATCATTACCTTTGACCTCTCTGATTAGACTCTGACTAGAGGAAAGAGCAATAAATTCTGAAATTTCTATTTAAGGAGGGGGCCCAGGACAATATTCTCCCCATTTTCCAATAGCTGTCCTTCTTCTGGACCTCTTTTGATTTACCTGTCATCCTGCCCCTCCCTCCACACACCACCCCCACTCCTAAGCCAGGTACCTTCATTCTCCCTTTCTACTTTTCTGCTTTTTAAAAACGTCTTATCTTCCTCCATTAGATTGTAAGCTCCTTGAGGGCAGGGACCATCTTTCTTTTTATATGTATCCCTCAGTATCTAACTCAGTGCCTAGCGCATAATAGGCACTTAATAAATACTTACTGATTGATAAAGAACTCTCAAGAACCCATGAATAAAATGAAAATAGGAAATACTCAAATAGACTTTGAGATAGTTCCTGGAAGAGAAAGACACTTCATGGAACAGGTGAAAAAAATACAGGAACTGTATAATTTTTCCCCCTCCTCCAACAGTGTCATACATTTTAGACATTTAGTCAATATTTAAATGTGTTGATTTCTTTTCTGTGAAGGAACATATCAAACATGTACTATCCAAGCAATTCATGGCAGTAGCAGTGTTGGAAAGGTCAGTGTCTCTTGCCTTGCACCCCTCTTCTCTCATGCCATGGCATTGCTTTGGTACTTTAGCTACAGTGTGATCTTCTATTGACTATTTTAAAACATATATTTTAGATTTTGGGTT
Source organism: Gymnobelideus leadbeateri (assembly GCA_011680675.1). Taxonomy (NCBI): domain Eukaryota; kingdom Metazoa; phylum Chordata; class Mammalia; order Diprotodontia; family Petauridae; genus Gymnobelideus; species Gymnobelideus leadbeateri. Next base: position 595,704 of record WOXC01011173.1, on the reverse strand, counting down.
ATTTTAAAGGTGTATTTTTGTATCTTTTAGGTAATTGGTAATCTTAGAGTAATCCCTGGAAGTACTTTAAAAGGGAAGGGGACCAGCAATTATATAATGTCACCACCTTCCAGACACTGTGCTAAGTGCTTTACAAATATTTTGTTTTATAAGTGACTGGCTTATAGTCACATAGCTGGTATGTATCAGAGACAGTGTTTGAACCCAGGTTTTCTTGGTTCTTGAGCTGTCTCTTTCTCTCTCCACTGAATCAAGTTGCCTTTCTTTGTAGAAATGTAGCCAATAAAGTGCACAGTAGCTAGAGTGCTGGAGTCAGGAAGACTCATCTTCCTGAGTTCAAATCTGTCCTCATACATTTATTAATTGTGTGACCTTGAGCAACTCACTTAACCTTGTTTGCCTCAGTCTCCTCATTTGTAAAATGAGCTGGAGAAAGAAATGACAAAGTATTCTAGTATCACAGCCAAGAAAACTTCAAATGGGGTCAAGAAGAGTTGAGGACATAGCAACCACTACCCTTTTTTAAAAGTTCTCTTCAATGACTCATGGTTCCTAAGAGTGATAGACTTCCTGAGTACTGAGGTATTTTTTATTTCAGTACTTTTATGATCCATGCCATAGTGTGGTATAAGTATCTCCATGAATGAAAATGCAACTCTTCTATGAGTTGGCAAGATGCATCATTGTCTTGGTTGGATAGAACACAATTAAATTCTTTCATAGTGAAGATGCTTGGCTAAAAAGCCTATGTTCATTATGCTACTTGCAGTAGAGATGGAGGTAAACTGGATTTCCATGCCTAAAGAGGATCAGTAGCCACCAAATAAATATTGATGATACTGACTGAAATTTTCCTAGAATAAATCATTCTAGCTGGAATTCATTGTTTCAATAACCAGAAATTCTAGAGACATGGGATGGAGAGATGCTGGGCCTGGGCTCCATTTATATAGGGAGCTCCATAGGCCATGCCCTCTACCATTGCAAATTGACACTTGTGCTGAAATGTGTAGTGTGACTGGTGGTCACATGTATGAAAATTGATAAATAATTATGAAAATTAATATGGTTCCATGCTTCTATAGATTTTTGTAATCTCATTGATGTAATACTTGAAGCACTGCAAATGGTGACCCATTCATATGCCTTCTAATTCTCTTTCATTTTTGTACGTTTCTTTTCTTCATTCCTCCAAAGAGGTTTTGCCCATTATGCTGTAGGCCTTTCTTTAATTCTTTGTCCTTATAGCATGTCTCATTGTTCATCTATGATAATTGTCCAAGATATGTGTAATGATGGACCGAATCACTGGATTGGTCATCCAAGTGCATGATCATGTTCTGTATTCAATCTAATCATTTGTTTGTTTTTCACTTGGTCAGATTCACTCTTTAGTTAATAGACATATAACTCCTCCCTCATTGGGTGTGTAATGGAATATAATCCAGTTTAGTAAGACCTGCCAGGGTTTGCATCTCCTGGCATAGCATTTGAAAATTTGTGGTCATCTCCACACCATAATGAGGTCCCAATCATTGCCTTTTTGATGCCTGTCCAAGATAAATGTGTTGATGGAATAAATCAATTAGGTACTCATTCAACCACATTCAATTTCCCCTAATCTGGGCAATAGTATATTTCTTCCACAATAGGTAAATAATAGGTAAATAACCAGTGATGCTAGCTTGTTGGGATAGGGCTTTATAAAAGTTTTCATAGTATTTTTTGTCTCCGTTGATTCATATGATCCCCATCTAGGCAGCTAGGTGGCACAGTGGATACAGCTCTGGGCCTGGAGTCAGAAAGACCCAAATTCAAATCTCACTCCAGACACTTAATAACTGTAGGACCTTGGACAAATCACTTAACCGCTACTTCATCAGAGTTTCCTCAACAAGGATAATAATAGCATCTACCTAGCAGGGTTGTTGTGAGAATCAAATAAGATAATATTTATAGTGCTTAAATTGTACCTGGCAATAGTAGATTCTTAATAAATGTTGTTTTCTTCCCCCCTTATGTTGTCCTAGTGCTTTTGCTTTCATTTGTGCATGTGTACATAATGACATTGTGATGTAGGCAGGGAAGATATTATATGCGTTCACAGATGAGGAGACTGAGGATCCAGGAATTTTAGAAATTTGCCCAAAGAAACAGACCTAGTACTTGTTGATTAGGTTGAATTGAAATCAGGCTTACTAGCTCCTAATCTTAAGTTCTTTCTGTTGTAGCATGCTGATTCAATCATGGGACTTATTTCTTCTTGCCAGTTAGATGTTCATTTCTCAGCTAATTCTCCTTATAACTCTCCAAAAATGTTATAGATTTCAAAATATATCACAAATGTCTTCCATCTCCTTATATCACGCACTCCCTGCCAACCTTGTCCTCCCCCATATTTCCTCCCCTTTTCTAATTTAACTTTGTCTTTCAAACAGATGTTATGCCAGAGTTGTTTTGGTCCTTTATCTTCCACTGAAATTCATTTTGTTCACTATGCTTAGTTGTGGCATGTCCTATTGTGTATGACATTGGTTACAATTCCTTCCATGGCTCTCCATGTAAAACTTGGGATGCCTTGTTTTTCTTGATTCTACGTTAAAATCTGGGCTTTGGAAAATGAATAAAACTGGTTATCATGCACTGTAAATCCACAACATGAGTGGAATCCATGTGATATCAGCTTTTGACAGTTATCTCTTTGTAAATCTCTATAAGAACAATGTATACCTATCCTGTCCATCTCAGGCTAACCAGAAATGAAGAAAAAGATTTTGTTTCAGAACATGCTGTGTTAAAATTGCTGTAATATGCCCTGAGCCCACTTCTAAAATTTCACTCTCTCTCATAGATTCATCCAAAAAAGTAGATTGACTGAAGAGTGTGGGGTGGGAACAAGGTCTGCATTGACATCAGGTCCCAATAAGTAGGTAACTTGACCACTGAGCAGACCTAGAGAGTTGATGTTAAAACTATTACATCTTTTTCTTTTAAAAAAAAGTTTCTTAAGTCCAAATTTGGATTGACCATGGCAAATATTTAAAACAAAATGAAAAAAAAATTAAAATCACTCAGGAAAATGTTTTTTTTTTTGCCTATTTGATGGTCTCTTATGTAGACATGAGAGAATTTTTTCCCCTAAACAGAACCAAAGAACTCTTCTGTGACCGGAGGTTGACTCTCCCTAAATGTACATATTACAGATAAGTTATAAACAATTTATAATGATTTTAAATTAAAACCAGAAGTTAAAATTGGAACATGGTAAAGATAAAGAAGTGACTCACAAAAATGTAGTGTCTTAAATTGCCTTATCGTATATCAAATCAAAAGCCCTCTAGACTATTTCTTGCTGTGATCAGAGCGGCTATTCGAAAACAGCCGGGCTGGCTGTCTGCTCATGGGGATGGGATCCATGGAACTTGCCTGGTTTGATTTTTACAATTCTTGAAGCTGTTTGTTCTATGACTGCCACACCAGGTCACACTTTAATAATCTTTATTTATGTAGTAAAGTCTTGGTTTAAGTCTGTCTCTCTGTCTCTGTCTCTATCTCTCCATCTCTCTGTCTCTCTATTTCTCTTTGTCTCTCTGTCTTTGTCACTTTGAAGCATTTCAATAAATAGAAAGTATCCAGAGCATAGGTGATTAAATATATTCAGAATATTTACAATGGACAAGGCTCACAAATAAAGACATGTAGAAATGGAATATTAAATTAAATCAGAGGTTAGGTAAATTATTTCAATACTTATATAATTGATGACCAAGGTAATATTAAAGTTTACAAGGAATTTATAAATATGATTTCATTTGATCCTCACAACAACCTTGGGAGGGGAAGTATTATTATTATCCCAGCTTTACAGATGAGGAAATGGGAGCATACAGTGATTAAGTGACTTGCCCAGTGTTACAGAGCTAGTAAAGTATCTGAGGCTGGATTTGAATTCAGATTTTCATGATTATAGGTCCAGTGCTCTATCCTGATAGTTACCTTCAAGGTGCTAGAGTATAATGATAGGCATTAATATAGGATTACAAGGATTGCAAACTACTTTACTTAAAGGCACCTAGTAAGCATGGTAGTACATGTATTATGCCCATTTTGCAGGGCATATTTAACTGTAACTGAGCAAGAAAACTGAGGTTGATGGGGGTTCAATAAATTTCCAAAAGGATCACAGATTTAAAGTGGAAAGGGACCTTAGAAAGCCATCTAGTCTGATTTATAGATGAGAAACTGAGGCCCAAAGGATTTAAAGGATTTACATGATATCATTGTCGTTCCATCATTTTCAGTCAAGACCCAAATGGGGTTTTCTTGACAAAGATATTGCAGTTGTTTGCCATTTCCTTCTCTAGCTCATTTTACAGATGAGGAAACTGAGGCAAACAGTGTTAAGTAACTTGTCCAGGGTCAGATAGCTAGGAAGTATTTAAGGCCAGATTTGAACTCAGGAAAATGAATCTTCCTGATACCAGACCCAGTACTCTCTCTATTATGGTATCTAACTGCCCAAAAGATACTGGTATGGCTTACCATTTTCTTCACCAGTAAATTAAGTCAAACAGAGATTAAGTAACTTAGCCAAGGTCACACAACTAGTAATTGTCTGAGGCTAGATTTGAACTTAGGTTTTCTTAACTCTAGGTCCTCTGCCCACTAAGCCAGTTAGAGACCTACAGACATGCCCAGAAACAGTCCTAACAATTAGAACTCTGCAGAAATGAAATGGTCTGAATCAGGAGGAAATTTGTTCCCCATCCTTGGAGTTATTTCAGGAGAAGTTTGATGAGCATTTTGAGGTATGTGACAGAGGAAATTCTTCTTTGGGGATGGGCTGCACTTGATGGTGCCACCTAATTAGGAGATTCTGTGACCAGGAAGGCTCCAACTTTCCTCCCAGTGATTGTTTCTATATCCCTGTTCCTATCTTCTCTATAAATTATTGAATATTTTCTTGAAACAGCATGACTCATAGGTGCACACATGAGGTCAAATTTCATGCTTCTCAAACTCCCCTAAAATGGCAGGTTTCACATTGGCTACCATTTTGATTGTCCCATTTTCACAGAGCAAATTTCACACAAGGGAGAACCAAGGTATACTGGAAAGTCCAAATAGCATATAAAAGCCAGATTTATGATCAAATACGGCTATAAAAGCCACAATCACTCCACGGTGAAGATAAAAGGACATAAATTTTTGAAATAGTATTGGATTCATACTTTGGATCCAATACTTTTTAGTTTAGATAGTTTCAAGAGAAGCATTTCCTTGATGGGAAATATTCTGTTTTTCAATAATGGAAGGAAGATAATATTTCCATTTTGTGTATTAAGCATGATGAGAGCTGGGGCAAACTCCACAAAGGCTCAAAAAATGCTGACTGGTTCCTTGTAACCTGACTGGTGCACAATATTTACTCTGTCTGTTGGAGCCCTCCAAAGAACAAAGCAGAGTTAAAGGGAAAGCTGGGAAATCTCATCTATCTAAAAGTCTCATCTATAAAATAAATGAAAATAATCTTAAATTGTTATATAAATATGAGTTCTGATTTACAAGACCTTGGAGATTTTCTTTTCTTTTCACTTTGTGAATCCAGTGGACTTTCAGAATAAAAGTAGAATTCTTAAGGAACAGGTTCAATAAAAATGTGCAAATATGTATTAAGCATGCCCTATGTGTAGACACTATGTAGGCACCAAGGATACAACTACCATACATACATAATATATCATGGGGCATGCATATGCATATACACATCTGTATGTACATACATAGATACATATATGTATAATGAATATCTATCATTTGTCTGACTTTCTATCTGTCTATGTGTCTGTCTATCTGTCTTTCTATCAGTCTGTCTGTCTATGTGTCTATCTATCTATCTATCTATCTATCTATCTGTCTGTCTGTCTAGCTGTCTGTCTTTCTGTCACAGAACCTGCTTTCAAATAATGAACACTACTGGAGGAATATATACCTAAACTTTGTGTAAGAGGTAGCCCTTGAGTTAGGCTTGAAAAAAGAGGGCTATTTTAACAAAGACAGAAGTCCATACCAAGCATGGGGGCTTGAAATATGAGAAAAGGCATGGAGATAGAAGAGAATAGGAAATGGAGAGTGGTTCAAATGGACTAGAATATCAGTCACTCAATCAATAATCTTTATTAAGCACCTACTATGTGCTAGGCACTATACAAAGTGCTGGAGATACAAAAAGAGGCCAAACATCATTTCTGAAGGGGAGATAAAGCTTGGAAGATAGGATAACGCCTTATTTTGGAGGGCTTTGAATGCCAATACCAAGAGTTTATCCTTTTTTCATTATAGTATGTGGAGTCCTTCAAAGTCTTCAAAATTACTTAGTAGAGTGCTTTTTTGGGTCAATTATTTAGAGAAACTATCAGTCATTGTATAATCCCCATTTATTATTAACAGAAGGGAAAGGATAGGAGGAACTTGTGACAAACATGCTTTGTGACATATGGATGGATACTCATATTTTCTTTTTTTTTTTTTAAAGCAATTGGGGTTAAGTAACTTGCTCAAGGTTACACGGCTAGTCATTATTTATGCGTGGGTGCTCATTTTCTGAGGCCGGATCTGATCTCGGGTCATCCCAACTCCGAGGCCGGCGCTTTTACTCACTGCACCACCTAGCCGCCCCTTTAGGGCAACTGGGGTTAAGTAACTTGCCCAAGGTTACATGGCTAGGTTTTTGTTTGTGTGGATTAAGTGTCGGAGGCCGGCTCTGGACTCAGGTCCTTCTGACTCCAGGGCCGGCGCTCTATTCACTGCACCACCTAGCCGCCCCTGATACTCATATTTTCTGATAGAAATCATTTGAGACAGCTAGGTGGCATGATGGGTAGAACCTTGGGTTTGGAGTCAGGAAGACCTAAACTGAAAATCTGGCTACAGACACATAATAACCATATGACTGAGCAAGTCACCTAACTGCTATCTGCCTCAGTTTTCCCATCTGTAAAATGGGGACAATAACAGCACCTAACTCTAAGGGTTTTTTTGAGGATAAAAGGAAACATACCATTTATGAATATTTTCATATCTTTGTAGGTTTATTTAAGGGCCCATTATATTAAAACAAATGTGATTTTCTGAAAAAGCAAATCAAGAAGTAATCTGAAAATTCCTGTATCTTGATTTATTTTTATAACTTAGCCTCCTTCCCATAAAAACAAGCATAAAGTCAAGTCACCTATATATCCAAAAACTATTTAAAGAGTTTATTCATTTTCCTCTTCTCCACAGGGTGATTGACTTTTATAGCTGTATCTGGCCATAAATACTAGTCCATAAGTGACCTTTGTAGTATTGGCAACTCATCAAAATGAATTTTATTCCTCTCCTGCAAAATACAATTGTTTCACTGTATAAATAGTCTGAACACTAAAAAAAAGTTTGCAGAAAAAAGAACTTATCTGATCCTAAACTATCTGTATGGGAAGTGGAAAGGATGAGGCATAAGAAGGGCAATTTGAAAATAAAAGGAAGTTAAACCACATAAAGAAATCTATAAAACAGCTATATATAATGTATACTGTCTCAAATGTTTCAATTTTTCTCCCATGTTTTATTATTGTAAGGAATTCTCAAAGAAGGAATCCTAACAAATTTCTTTTATGACACAGATATGGTTCTGATATCTAAACCAGGGACACCAAAAACAGAGAAAAAATGTAGACTAGTTTCCTTAATGAATATAGATGTAAAAATTTTAAATCAAATACCAGCAAGGAGATTGTAGCAATATGTTACAAATATACACTATGGCCAGATGGGATTTATATCAAGAATGCAAGGCTGGTTCGATATTAGGAAAACTGTCAGTATAATTTAGAATATAAATAATAAAAAGAATAAATATTATATAATTATATCAATAAATGCAGAAAAAGTATTTGACAAAATATGATACCCATTCCTATTAAAAACACTAAAAAAACATCGGAACCAATGGAACCTTTCTTAAAATGATAAGTAGTATCTCTCTAAAACCAAGAGCAAGCATTATCTGTAATGAGAATAAACCTGAAGCCTTCCCAATAAAATCATGAATGAAGCAAGAATGTCCATTATCATCACTATTATCCAACATTAACTAGAAAAGTTAGATATAATAATAATGACAAGTAAAAGAAATTGAAGGAATAAAAACAGACAATGAGGAAATAAAACTATTGCAGATGATATGAGAGTATACTCAGAGAACCCTAGAGAATCAACTGAAAGACTAGTTGAAACAAGCAACAACTTTAACAACATTGCAGGATATAAAATAATCGTATATAAATCATTAGCATTTTTATATATTACCATCAAAACCCAGCAGCAAGAGATAGAGAAATTTCATTTAAAATAATTGTAGACAATATAAAATACTACAATTGGAGAAATAGTAATTCCTCATGGATAGGCTGAGCCAATATAATAAAAATGGAAATTCAATCTAAATTAACCCTCTTTTTCAGTGTCATACCAAATTAAACTACCAAAGAATTATTTCATAGAACTAAAAAAAAAAATCATAACAAAATTCATCCAGAAGAAGAAAAGGTAAAGAATATTAAGGGAACCAATGAATACAAATGTGAAGGAATGTAGCCTATCAGTTCTGGATTTCAAACTATATGACAAAGTGATAATCATCATAATATTCTGGTACTAGCTAAGAAATAGAATGGTGGATCAGTAGAATAGATTAGGCACACAGTACACAGTAATAAATGACCATAGTGATCCAGTGTTTGATAAACCCAAAGATCCAAGCTTTTGGGATAAGAACTCAAAATTTGACAAAGAATTCTGGGAAAACTGGAAAGCAGGTTGACAGAAAGTAAAAAAAGGCCAACATGCCACACCATACCAAGATAAGGCCAAAACTAATAAATGATTTAGACATAAAGGGTATTAACATAAGTAAATTAGCAAAGCATGAAAAAATGTATCTGTCAGATAAATGGATCAGGGAGGAATTTATGACCAAATAAGGTATAGGATCACAGGTAGTAAAATGGATAATTTTGATTACATGAAATTAAAAAAGCTTTTGCACAAATAAAACTAATGCAGCTAAAAGTAGGGCAAAAACAGAAAATTAGGGAAAGTTTTTTACCACAAGTTTTTCTGATAAAGGTCTCATTTCTCAAATATTTGGGGAACTGAACCAATTTTATAAAAATAAGAGTCATTCCCCAATTGGTAAATGCTCAGGGGATATTAACAAGTAATTTTCAGAAGAAATTAAAACTATCAATAATCACATAAAATGTTCTAAATTACTAGTGACTGTTGTTTAGTTTTTTTTTTTTTTTTTGGCTCTTTGTGACCCCCTTTTGGGGTTTTCTTGGCAAAGATAGTGGAGTGGTTTGCTATTTCCTTCTCCAGCTCATTTTACAGATGAAGAACTGAGGCAAACATTGTTAATTGACTTGCCTAGGGTCACACAACCAGTAAGTGTCTGAGGCCAGATTTGAAATCAGGTCTTCCTGACTCCAGGCTCAGCACTCTATTCACTGTGCCACCTAGCTGTCCCCATATGGATTAAGGAAACATAAATTAAAACAACTCTGAGAAACTACCTCATACCCATTAGATTGTCTAATGTGACAGAAAAGGAAAATGACAAATACTAGAAGAAATATGGAAAAATTGATACATGAATGCCCACCACTCTAGAAAATTTGCAAGTATGCCCAAAGGACTATAAAACTGTGCATTCTGTTTGCCCTAGTAATAACACTAAGTCTGTATCCCAAACAGATTAAAGAAAAGGGAAAAGGATCTGTTTACAGAAAAATATTTATAGCAGCTCTTTTTGTGGTAGCAAAGAATTGCAAATTGAGGGGATGACTATCAATTGGGGGAATGACTGAACAAGTTGTGGTATATGATTGTGGTAGAATACTATTGTGCTATAAGAACTGATGAGCAGGATGGTTTCAGAAAAATGTGGAAAGACTTACATGAACTGATGCAAAGCGAATTGAGCACAACCAGGAGATCATTGTGCATAGTAACAACAATATTGCACTGATAACTAACTGTGAAAGACTTAGAATAAAGATAATAACTCAAGATAACTCCAAAAGATCTGTGATGAAAAATGTTATCTACCTCCAGAGAGAACTGATGAACTCTGAATGCAGACTGAAACATGCTTTTTTTTACTCTCTTTATTTTTATTGTTTTGTTTCTGTTTTCTTTTGCAGCATGGCTAACTTGGAAATATGTTTTGCATGACTTCGCCACGTATAATTGATATAAAATTGCTTGCCTTCTCAAGGAGGGGATAAGGAAGGAGGAAAGTGAAGAATTTGGACCTAAATATTTTTTAAAAAATCATTGTTAATTTTTTTTACATGTAATTGGGAAATAATTAATGAAATAAATAAAAATATTTGAAAAAGAATTTCACATTTTGATCACAAGGAAGGATTCAATCCATGATTGTTTGTGTATGTGTGTTTGTATTGGAAATAAGGGTTTCCCCGTCTCATATTTTTTATCCCCATTTTCCCCAACCATGCTATATCATGCTATAATTTTATAATTTATTGACTCAAACTTCAGGCAGAGAAAATAAAAATGAAATGAAATGCATACAATACCCCTCCCCCAGCACAAAACAACCCAACAAAAATGGATTTCATCTTTTCTCATTATGCCCTACACTGGATTCATTTGATAGTTCACTTTCCTGGGGGCTCTGTTTTCTTTGGCAAGGTCTAGGCTGCAGCTGGGTATTTCTGGAGCTCAGAAAGAGGGACAGTTGGATTGAACTGATATATAGAGTTTCCAATGGTAGTTTAATTAGAAGATTTTATTTGCAATGCTTCTTTCATCTGTAGAGAACTCTGAAAGAGCTCAAAGTCAGATCATTATTATAATACCCTTGAAAGGAAAAGGGACAACACACATTGCTTTCCTTGATTTATGGATGGCGGAATTAGGCAGCAAGAGAGTCAGTGATTTGCTCTTGGTCATAGGGCAAGTGAATAATTAAACCTGGGTTTTTAGAACAAATCAGCAGTCTATGAAGTATTCTTAATTTAATAAGTGCCTAATGTTTACCATAAGAATTTGCAGGCCCCTCTGAATACTTCAAATGAAGGTTATGAAGGGCTGAAAGGTTGATCTTTTCTTTTCTTTTTGACATTTCAACGATTAACTTACTGAAGTTGGAGGGTTTATAATCGGCAAAATTGTTTGTTGAGAAGAACCTTACACTGTTCAATTTAACCAAGATTTATCAAACTACGCACAAAGCATTGTCCTAGGTACTCTGGATAGATAAAGGAAACACAGGTTTTGTCATGTTGTCAGGAAACCTATCAGATGTTACCAATTTTTATCATTACCCTTCCACTCTTTCTAAGCTTATTGGAGTCTCAAGGCAGTTAGCATTGCATAGGACTAGTTTCCAGGGAGCATGATGGGAAATGAAAAGACCAATGGAAAGGAATATGAATGTTTATTATTAGTCTTTTTGAGACTTTTTGAGGAGATACTGAACATTTGGTCACAATACCTACACTCAGACATGGAAGAGGTGAATGGAATTCAGTTGCCTTATGTCAGGAAGGAGTAAGGTCTAGAAACTTTCCATTGGGAAGACCAGAATGATCCTTTGCTTACCAGTTGGGTAGTACCATGAGGTGACTAACACCAGAGCCAGAATGTTGAATAATCCTTAGACATGTTGGCCCAGATGGACTCAGTATAAGAAAGTGCTGATGATTCCCTGAAGAAGGAACAGTTATGGTAGAAAGCAGGAGCAGTGCTACATAGCTTCACTTCATTGATAGTTTCAGTGACAGAACGACAGAAATAGTGAGGCAGTTCGTGAATTACTCCAAGCAGTTGAGGAATGAGGAGCCAAGAAAAAGCAAGGTACAGTTGGCTGATCAGAGATACTGGCATGAAAACACAAGCAACATGGGGTGGCTAGGTAGCACAGTGAATAGAGTGCCAGCCCTGGAGTCAGGAGGACCTGAGTTCAAATCCAGAGTCAGACACTTAACACAAAAACTAGCCATGTGACCTTGGGCAAGTCACTTATCCCCAATTGCCCTCCAAAACAAACAAAAAGAAAGAAAACCCAAGCAACAGAAGCCTTCTATCATAAGGTAGACAGTATTGGAGCTTAAATCTTCCATGATCTCAGAATAAGATTTTTATTGGGAATGGACCCTAAACCCTTCTCTAATACTTCACATTGATCAAGGGATTCTATATTCATTTAGCTTGGTGTGTGTGTGTGTGTGTGTGTGTGTGTGTGTGTGTGTGTGTGTGAATATTGATTCTGTTGTTTGAATCTCCCTTCTTCTTTACTTCATTATTCAACTCCAATTAAAACTTAGCTAACTGATTTACGGTTTTTGACTAGTCTAGTAATAGCATAGGGACTTAATGGGGGCTGAAGCCATATATCACCCCCACTTTTCAAAGTAAGTAGAACATAAGGTTTATTTATACAAAGATGAAAACCAGCATATTTTATACCTTAAATGAACTTATAATCCAACAAGGGTAATATGACCCAAGGTAGAAGACATAGATGAACTATATAGTGATGGATAGTGTAGTGTAATTTTTAATGAACATAATACTTATATACTAAGTCATTATATATATTTAAATCATACTTATGATTCCCATTTTACAGATGAGGAAGCTAAGGCTGACATGAGTTAGATGATTTGTCCATGTTCATACAATTAGTAAATGCTGGGGATTGGATTCATTTAAACCTAGGTCACTTCTGACTCCGAGGTCCAATATTCTTTCCATTATGTCAAACTCCTTCTATTCCCTTGCCTTCTTCAATGAATCAATTTTCAGCTACTCTTATGCTATTTTCCCCATGGGAAACAGCATGGACGAATGGATGGGAGTGAGAAGAGTGTAGTATGATATTTGCAAACAGCGATTCTCCAGTTTGGTTGGAACATACACTGTGTGAAAGGGAATAGTAAGAATAAAGACTGGAAAGGTTAGTTTCAGTGAGCAAGTGGAGAGCTTTAAATGCTGGGCTAGGGAATTTGTATCTTACAGTGTATGTATACAGGGTGTCTCCAAAGTTTTTAGTGCAGTTTCAAGTTTAACAGGACCCTAGTCTTTAATAACTTAAAACTGCACTAGAACTGAGGACTAGAACCTATATTCTATATAGGCAATAGGAAGCCAATCAAGAAATAGATTTTTGTTTTTGTTTTGTCAAAGCAATGGAATAATCAACTTGTGCCTTAAGAAGATTCATTTGTCAAATTCACAAGTAGTGGATCAAAGAAGGGGGATTTTGGAGAAATGGAAAACAACTAGGAGGCAAAAATCTATTAAAGTGATTAAAGCAAGAACTGATGAAAGCCTAAACTTGGATGAGTTGGAGGTGGATGGAGAGTAGGGGGCTAGTTTTGAGTGATGTGATAGAATTGATAGGACATGGCAATTAATTGGTTGTGCATACTGTTAGTGAAAAGAATTAAAGTTGTTCTCCAGCCATGTCCATGCCATGCCTCCTTGCCTATTATCTGGTTCTCTAGCTCCTGCTCTGGGGCTCTAATCTCAACTCAGATCCACCATAATGCCCACTGCCTACTGCTTTCTGTTCATCTTCACGTCATGCTTCCTCATCTGCCACCTAGATCTTGGGCTCTTGTCCTAGAGCCCTATACTCCTGATTGGTGAGTCCTCAATATCTAGCTCTGACCCAACCCCCCCATAATGCTCTCCATCCATTTCATGCCATGCTACTCTGAGTGTGTGTATCCTACCCTCTTCTTCATCTTTCTCTGGGACTAGCAATCAAGTAAACACTATCATTCTGGTAAGGAACCTGTAAATAAATTGCCCTATGGTTCCACGTACCATCATTATTACTTAGTCCATAATGCCCTTCCCTCTCCTCCTCTCCATTATATATATATATATATATATATATATATATATATATATATATATATATATTGTCCTTTCCTATTATGATATAAGTTTCTTGAAAGCAGGGACCATCTAGCTTTTTGTACTTTTGGGTGGGAGCTCTCCCCACCCAAAACTGTTGTGGTTTCATGATATGCTGTGGTGGAACCATCTCAAAGAATTCAGTCAGACCACCTCTAATCCAAGTGTAGGCATTTATTGAGATTGATGCCTCTCATGGAACTGGCTAAGTTCCAAGAAGAGCCAGCAACTTCAGAGAAAGCAAGGTGGATTTTTATAGGGTAAAGATGCAATTATATAACAGAAATCATGAATATAAAAAGGCAGGAGGGGTTTGTTAAGGGATTAGGTAATGGAGGAAGAGTCCTATCTGTGGATTGGTGGTTAAACATTCTGGTCTTGCTGCCCTCCAATTGGCTAGCTGTTGTGGTCCTGTCTGGTCAAGATAGATAGTTAGGTTTTGTGGTCCTGTCTTGGGCTAGATGGATGATGTGATTGTGGTTGACTACAAGAACACACCTGTTTCTGTGGGAATGGGTCTGAGCACAGTGACTAGGTAGAGGCAATAGCTGGGTTCCCATTACATGGACACGCCTGCTGTTTTTGTGGGAACTAAGAGTTCAGGGACACATCTGTTGTTGCAGTGAGCAGTGAGGCATATATGAAGAAGTTAGGACATTGGCAGGGTGGGGGCTAGGAAGATACAGTAGAGCCCATTGTTGAGTGGGGCTAGGCCTATAAGGAAGTTAGATTATTGGGACTGGGGGCAGCTTTATTAGGATTCCATCATTAAGGGCTAGGTGGTTCAGTGGATAGAGCGCCAGGCCTTCAGTCAGGAAGACTCATCTTCTTGAGTTCAAATTTGGGCTCAGGCATTTCCTACCAGTGTGACCCTGGGCAAGCCACTTAACTATTTGCCTCAGTTTCTTCACCTGTAAAATGAGCTGGAGAAGGAAGTGGGAAACCACTCCAGTATCTTTGCCAAGATATCCCCAAATGGGATCACAAAGATTTGGACATGACTGGAATAACTAAATGACAACAACAAATGATTTTTAAAAATTATTTCATCCATCCATCCATTCAAATATGAAAAGCAATAGTTCCTGACTTTAGAGAGTCAAAGAAGTACACATGTGCACATGCACATGTGTGTGTATAAAATATAACATGTACACAAATTCTTTGAGCCAAGATGTCCTTGAGTATGGTGGTGCCATCAATAGATTTGGTAAGTTGGGAGGAGGGGCAGGTTTGGTAGGAAGATGATGAGTTTAGTTTGAGGTTAATTGACTTTAAGGTACTAGCAATCTTTCCAAGGTCAAAATATCCAGAAAACTTCTAAAAATTAAATCATGTAGCTCAGGACAGAAGCTAGGACTGAATATGTTGATTTGGAAGTTATCTGCATATGGGAGATAATTACATCCATGGAAATGGACAAAGTTATTATATTTCTCTGAGTTACTGAGGGAAGTAACTGAGTCAATTCAGGTATGGAACATGTCTTAGTTTTAGCAATGATGAAGTGAAGATACTCTCTTACTCATGCTGTTAGTGAAAAGAAAATCCTCAATAGATTAATGGGTTGTTATGGGTTATAAGTTGTTGACAGATGGTTTTGGCACCACCAGAAGCATCCCAGCATTTGTGCTGTGTAAATCATGAGAGATCAGAGATCATCCAATTTAGAAAGAGCTAATGACATTTTAGTGTCAGAGAAGAACACAATTTATGTGACCATAATCGGGAAACTAAATGAACTTTCCTGACTTGGGAAAATATGAGCTGGTCATGTGCCAATCCAGGGGGTGTGGACCAGGAGGTAATCAAGGGTTACAGAAACATGTATTTCCTTTCATGTTTAGATTTACAGTTGATGCTCAAAAGCAGGAGCTGGTATCCAGCCTTTGTTGGACAAGCTCATGTGCTGTATTTTGTTATTTCTTTTTCTAAGTCACAAGTTGTAAAGGATTGGTCCTCCCCTAACAGCTGTATAGCAGGCTTTTTCTTCTTGTGTTCAAGTTGCTTTAAACCTCTCTCTTTACACTCAAAAGCACAGACATTGGGGAGTCAGATTCTCATCCTTAATGATTATTGGAAGCCTTTTCTTCTCTTGTAGATAGCAATTTCTGATATCCAGGGAGTGAGGTTGTGGCCACATCTACTTTTGACCCAGCAATACTTCTTCTAGGACTATTCTAGGACTAAAGAGATCCAAAACAAAACAAAACAAAACAAACAAACAAAAAAAAAAACAAACCGAAAAGGATTCACAGGTACACAAATATTTATACCAGCTTTTTCTGTAGTGGTGAAGAGATAGACATATAGTGCAGAATGGCTAAACAAATTATGTAATGGAATACTATTCATTCAATCAATCAATAAATGTATATTGAATGCCTGCTATATGCCAGACACTGTGCTAAGAACTTGGGATACAAAAAGAGGCAAAGGACAGTGGCTGCCCTCAATGAGCTTACAATCTACTGTGGGAGATAAGATGTGAACAAATATATACAACAAACTATATGAAAGGGCAGCTAGGTAGTGTAGTGAATAGAGTTCTGGGCCTGGAATCAAGGAGACTCATCTTCTTAAGCTCAAATCAAGCCTCAGACCTTTGCTACCTGTGTGAACCTGGACATATTATTTAACCCTGTTTGCCTCAGTTTTCTCTCATGTAAGATGAACTAGAGAAGGAAATGGCAAACAACTCCAGTATCTTTGCCAAAAAAAGCCCAAAATGGGGTCGTGAAGAGCTGGACATGACTAAAAACAATTGAACAACAACAAAATATGAATAAATAACATAACATTAACAGAAGGAAGGCACTGTATTTAAGAGGGATTGGGAAAGACTTCCTATACAAGGTGAGATTTTAGATGACACTTAAAGGAAGCCAGGGAAGTCAGTGGGCAGGATAGAAGAGGGAGGACATTTCAGGCAGGAACATTCATTCAGGGGAACAGACAAAAAATTCCCATAGCTGGTACCCTTTTTCTTGAATTAATTTACTTATTTGATTTTAAACTTAAAAAAAAAAACCTTTTGATACATTGCCATAAAATACATGGTAATAAAGTCAGGTCAGAAAGAAAATTATTCAAAAGAAGCAAAATCTGCTATTCTTTTCTGTTGTTCCTTTAGGGGATTATTCCTTATTTTCTACCTCTGATCTTCCTGTTCTGAGGCATATGATATTCAGATTCTTTTTCTCTTGGTGATACTTTCCCCTGTTATTTGTTAAGGTAGGATCAAAACTTTCTGAAAGATATGTCATAGACTCAGAACAGTGGTCCAGACTGTAAGGCATAAATCTTGTTAGCTTTTTCTAGCACCAAAAAATATGCTTATTTTGAGAATCCCCATAGTAATTTTATCAATTATCCCTACCCCAAATCCTATCAGCCTTTATAACATAGCTGCTTTGCTTTAATCCTTCCCTACCCTCCACATGTTTCTTTTTTTCCCTGCCAAGGGCATACTTAGTTTGAACTGCCTCAAAGATAGGTTATTAGATACTCTGTTTTTGCAAGATGATCTTTCCTTCCAGTCTTTTGGGGACACTAGTAACAACTTATTGTGTCATGTCCTGTACTAGATGCTGAGGATACAAATACAAAAGTGCAATAGTCCCTGTCCTCGATGAGCTTATGTTCTAATAGGAAGTGACTGTACATATAGGGGAGCATTAGATAAAGAAGGGGGAATTATAATCTGGGGAGTTGAAAAGATGGGGAGTAGAACAGTAGGACAGTCCATTGGACTTTACAGCATCAGTGGTAGTATTCATTTGATAACAGTTCTCATAGCAAAATGTTGGAGCTAGTATACATATAGTATACTGGTATTAGGGAAGAAAATCGTCAGGGTGAAGATGAGGAAATATGGTCCCTGGTACTTCATTGGTGAGTATCCTAGCTCTTTCTAGTCATGGTTTCTGGTGGTTTAGTTTGGAAGGTGAGAAAGCAGTGGAAAAGAATGGAAGATAGGGAAAAGATGAGGATGTGCAGTCCCAAGGGGTTCAGAACTTAAGTTCTTTTGGTTATGGTGCCTGGTGGTAAGGTTGCAGGAGATGTGAAGCTGTATACCATCAAATGTCAAAAAGAATGTTAGATGATGAGGACCATATGAATTCAAATATCTGAGAGAGCACTTGAGGCTGAGGTTGTTAAATGGGAATCAAGGAGGATAAGGGATTCAGAGTGGGTATTGAAGGTTCAGTAAGATTTAGGTAGTTGGACTGATAGGATAAGAAAACATTTCAAGGAGTGAGAGTGGTTGGTTCAGGAATAAGAAAGCATAAAATATGCTAAGGGATGCTAATTAGTCCAGTTTTACCAAAGGGAGGCCTCATGTAGAGGTGTAGTGGAAAATGGGATTGTAAATCCCAGGGGTCGTTGTGAGCAAAGCACATTAAAAAAAAAAATTCCTTGTCAGTCATGTTGTGAAAGAAAACATAGAGCAAAAAAAAAATAATCCAAGAAAAATAAAGAAAGCAAAGTAAAAGCATGCTTCAATTTGCTTTTTAGACTCTATCAGTTCTTTCTCTGGAGATGGATAGCATTTTGCATCATTAATTTTTCAGAACTGTCTTAGATAACTATATTGCTGAGAATAACTATGTCATTCACACTTGATCATCATACAGTATTGCTATTACTGTATACAATGTTTTCTTGGTTTTGCCCATTTCACTTTGTATCAATTCATACCAATCTTTCCAGGATTTTCTAAGAGCATCCTACTCATCATTTCTTATGACAGAATAGTATTACATCATAATCATTTACAACTACTTGTTTAGTTATTCCCCAATTGATGGATAGTCCCTCAATTTTCTTTCTTTTTTATAAGTGATTGGGGTTAAGTAACTTGCTCATGGTTACATGGCTAGTCATTATTTATGTGTGGATGGTCATTTTCTGAGGCTGAATTCCATCCCGGGTCATCCCACCTCCAAGGCCGGCGCTTTTACTCACTGCGCCACCTAGCAGCTCCATATTCCCTCAATTTTCAATTCTTTACTACCACTAAAAAAGCTGACATAAATATTTTTGTATATACAGGAACTTTTCCTTTTTTTTTTTTTTTAACTCTTTGGGATACAGACATGGTAATAGTATTCCTTGGTCAAGAGGTCTGCATGGTTTTATAGATATTTGGACATAGTTTCAAATTGTTCTACAGAATAGTTGAATTACTATATAACTTCACTAACCTTGCATTACAGTCTCAATTTTTCTACATCCCTTCCACCAACATTTAATATTTCTTTTTTATGTCATAGGAGCCACTATGATAGGTGTGGGAATTGTTTTTTCTTTCTCTAATTAATAGTGATTTAGTGTACTTTTTTCAAATTACTATGGATAGCTTTGATTACTTCATCTGAAAACTGACTATTCATAACCTTTGACCATTTATCAATTGAGGAATGACTCTTATTTCTCTAAATTTGAGTCAGTTTATACACTTGAGAAATGAGGTCTTTATCAGAGAACTTGCTATAATTTTTTTACAGTTGTGATTCTAACTATGCTTTTCCCTAGATCCTATTTTCCCCTTGTTTATCCTCTCCTCTCTCTCTCCTATCACCCTGTCCATCCTCAAGTGTTTTGCTTTTAACTATCATCTCTCCCAATCTTCTGTCAATTTCCCCCTTCTCTTATTGCCTTCCCTTCCTATTTTCCTGTAAAGTAAGATAAATTTCTATACCCAAATGAATATGTACGTTATTCACTCTTTGAGTCAATTCCAATGAGAGTAAGATTCAAGTATTGCCTCCACCACTTCCCCCATGTTCCCTTTCACTGTAAAAGCTCTTTTTTGCCACTTTTATTTCAGATAATTTAGTCCATTCTACCTCTCTCTTTCCCACTTTCCCAAAGCATTCTTCTTCCTCACTCCTTAATTCTGTGTTTTTAGATTATTATCTCATCATATTCACCTGTGCCTTCTATGTATACTCCTTTTCACTGTTGTAATAATGAGAAAATTTTTAGGAGTCATAAGTATAATTTTTTCCATATAGAAATGTAAAAAGAAACCCTTATGATTTCTCTTTATAGTTTATTTTATGCTTCTTTTCAATCTTGTATTTGAAATTCTAATTTTCTATTCAGTTCTGGTCTTTTTTTATCAGGAATGTTTGAAAGTCTTCTATTTCACTGAATATCCATTACCTCTCCTCCTTCCTTCCCCTCCCCCCATAGAAGGCATATACTCAGTTTTTCTGGGTATGTCACTCATGGTTGTAATCTGAGCTCATTTGGCCTCCAGAATATTATATTCCAAGCCCTCCTATCCTTTACTGTAGAAATGGCTAAATATTGTGTTATTCTGGACTGTGGCTCTACAATATTTGAATTATTTCTTGTTGCTTTCAATATTTTCTCCTTGACTTGGGAGCTCTGCACTTTGACTATAATATTACTGGGAGTTTTCATTTTGGGATCTCTTTCAGGAGGTGATTGGTAGATTCTTTCCATTTCTATTTAATCTTCTGGTTCTAGAATATCAGGACAGTTTTCCTTGATAGTTTCTTGAAAAAAATGATCTCTAGGCTCTTTTTTGATCATAGCTTTCAGGTATTCCAATAATTTTTAAATTAACTCTCCTGGATCTATTTTCCAGGTCATTTTTTCCCAATGAGATATTTCACATTTTCTTTTATTTTTTCATTCTTTTGATTTTATTGATTGATTTTTGATGTCTCATGGAGTCATTAGTTTTCACTTGCCCAATTCTAATTTTTAAGAATTATTTTCTTCAGGTAAGTTTTTTGCTTGATTTTCAAAATCCTTTTTGAGCTCCTCCATGGTCTGAGACCAATTCATTTTTTTTCTTTTTTTTTTGAGGCTTTGGATGTAGCAGTTTTGACTTTGTTGTCTTCTTCCAACTTTGTGTTTTGCTGTTTCCTGTCACCAGAGTAGGTTTCTATAGTCAGAATCTTTTACTGCTGTTTGCCAATTTTCCCAACTTCTGTCTTGTCTTTTAAC
Source organism: Gymnobelideus leadbeateri (assembly GCA_011680675.1). Taxonomy (NCBI): domain Eukaryota; kingdom Metazoa; phylum Chordata; class Mammalia; order Diprotodontia; family Petauridae; genus Gymnobelideus; species Gymnobelideus leadbeateri. The sequence continues at coordinate 574,722 of WOXC01011173.1, read as the reverse complement.
TCTAAGCTAAATTGGGGCTCTGCTTCTGCAGTGGAGTGGGCACTGTCCCAAGCTTCAGGTTTTTTTTTTTTGTGCAGCTATTTCAGAGATAATTCTGGGGACCTGTAAGTTTTCATTTCTTCCAAGGTGCCATGATCTAGGAGGGGTGTGTTTACTCCTCTCCTGGCCTGTATTGTGGTCTATGAGCCACTACAAGGTCTCTTTTCTGCCATTGAAGTGTGGCCAGCATTCTAGCTCACCTGTGACCATAAGCTCTGGTGTGCTAGTGCTCCTCCTCACCCTGGGACTGCCACTGAGATCCAAATACAGTCAATGCAACACAGTCCTGCCCTTGGTACTAGCAAAGAGAGTCCTATAATATCCTTGTGACCATTTGTCTAGGCTGCCACTGCTGCCACTGATTCAGTTGTCTTGAAAGCTTATTGATAATTTGCTGGGGGCATGGCCTGTGCTGGACTGTGTTCCACTCTCACCCTGGTGTGACAGACCTTTCCTGCTTACCTTCTAAGTTGTCTTGGGGTGGAAAATTTTCTTACCCTGCCTTTTGTGGGTTCTACTATTCCAGAATTTGTTTTGAGGCATCATTTAAAGTGTTTTGGAGGAGTTTTGGAAAGAGCTTAGGCAATTCTCTGCCTTTTCTTCACCATCTTGGCAGCACCCCTAGGATCAAAAACAAACATTATAAAATTTGAACAGATCAAAATGGAGAGAGGACTGGATTTGTGGTCCAGAGATACTTGGGCTCAAATTCTGCATTTGGTGCTTCCTCTTTGACCATGAACAAGTCACTTAATCTCTCTAACTCTTAGTTTCTTCATCTAAAAAATGGGGTATTAAAACTTGCAGAACTTAAGAAAAGTGGGATCAAGCTATAATGTGAGAGATAAAGTGATAAGGTGCTTTGCTAGTAATTTATACATAACAGTGTATTTGAGACAATAATTATAGATCTTATTTGTGCCTGCTGCTTTCCAGTTTTTCAGAGAAGCTAGAGTTTCATTAACCTTCCTTGATGAATGTTTGTCATTCATTTTACTAATGATGTATACACTTTCTGTTTTTTGTTGATCTAATTTGTGTTTTAGTTATGTTGGACTTCTTGCAACCATATTGATGAGAAAAAAATGTCCACATTCTCATTGTTTGTGGTTTTCTCTCTTGCCTTTGATTTCATTCCCTCCCAAATCTTCGTAATACAGTTTCTGACTGATGCTGAATTGTTTGTTTTATTCTTTGTACTTCTTTTATCACCTTAAAGTTTGGACTTTTATTTTTATTACTGATTAAATAAATCTGGAATTTCTCATATTCTTTTGTATTAGATATTCCTTTTTTACATTTCTTATTTGTTGCTTTTAATTGGGCAATACGACATTAATTTTTAAAAATTAAATATACCAATTAAATAGTGATATATTCTTACAGAATTTCAAAGTTCCTGCCAGGCTTTTACAGCTATTGTAACAGTATCAGGGAACACAATGTCTCTGGTACATAGAATCTTGGCTCTCATTGCCCTGCTTTTCTGTTCCCTCATACTCCACCAGCAACATAGAAAACTGACGGACTTTGAGGAGGTCATTAGCTTCTTCCTTTTCCTCCTCCTCCTCTTCCTCCTCCTTTTCACCATCATTATGGGAGAAAACAGAAGAAAAATGAGTTGATAATTTTGCCCTTCCCTGTAATAAAATATAATTATCTCAATCATTTAAGCACTGGTACTTGTTCCTTCTTCAATCTTCTTTTGGCTATAATATAGTTTTAAAAGCTCTATTTTGTTGCTACTCTTTATAACTTCTTTTTCTGGATTTATTACTACAGTTAAAATTTCTAAATAAGAGTGGTGCTGATAGGTAACTTTACTCCAGATCTTATTGGAAAGGTCTTTGGTTTATCTCAGTTTTATATTATGGTGCTGTTGGTTTTAGAAATACACTACTTACCATATGAGGGTACGGTTCTATGATTTTTAATGTTTTGAACAGAAATGATTTTTGTATTTAGTCAAAAGTTTTTGCTGCATTTATTGCTATAATTATGATTTTGACTCTTTATTAATATGGCCTACTATTTCTATAAGTTTTAAAAAAGATTGAACCAATTTTACATTCTTAGCACAAACTTGGTTATAATGTACAATGCACAATGTACAATCATTTTTTTTTTTTTTTTGCGTTTTGGAAGGCAATTGGGGTTAAGTAACTTGCCCAAGGTCACACGGCTAGGTTTTTGTTTGTGTGTGTTAAGTGTCTGAGGCCAGATCCGAACTCAGGTCCTTCTGACTCCAGGGCTGGCACTCTACTCACTGTGCCACCTAGCCGCCCCCCATGTACAATCATTTTTGAAGTATTGCTATAGCCATTCTGCTAATATTTTATTTAAAATTCTTCTTTTGATATTCACTAGGCATATTGGTCTACAATTTTCTTTCTCTGGTTTGTCTCTTCCTGATATACTTATCAAAAACATATTTATATCATAGAAAGAATGAGTAGAATCTCTCCTTTTCTTATTTTTACCCAAATAATTTATGATTATTATGTGCCTTTAAGCACAATATAATTTCCTTACATATCTCTTTTAATCATCTATTTTTCCTATGGTCTTATTTAAAGCATAATATATTTTGCTCTGGCACCTTATTTTAACCTCATGTGAAACTTTTTGCTTCAAATGTGTTTTTGTAATCAATATATTGATAGATTCTGGCTTTTAAATACATTAATTATTATCTTTAGTTTTATCTCACTCATGTTCATAGCTTTTTCCTCCATCTCATCCTTTTATACTTTTCCATTTCTTTCTTCATCTTGTCAATTCTTTTTAATGAAGAAGAGATTGTTGAGAAAAAAAGTGTGCTCATCACTAGTGGTCTATATTTGATGTAATATGTTTTTACTCTCTGCTTCTCTTTTCTTCTCTTCTTCTAGGCTCCATTACAGGTTTTTACCTCCACTTTTTTATTTCCTTTTTTTTGGAGGGGGGAAGGCAGGGCAATTGGGGTTAAGTGGCTTGCCCAAGGTCACAGGGCTAGTAAGTGTTAAGTATCTGACGCTAGATTAGAACTCCTGACACCAGGGCTGATGCTCTATTCACTGTGTCACCTGGTCACCCCACCTGTTTCTTTCTTTTTATTTCTCCTTCATGCCCCACCATATAAAGATGGAATTTATTTTGTTTATGATAAATCTACCTCTTGATTCCAAATGCCCTCTATTTCCCCTTTTTCTACTTCCTGTCCTCATCTGTTTCCTTATAAAATTTAATGATTTTCCAAATCAAACTCTGTGTGTGTATGTCTATTTATCCCTCTTTTTTCATGAGTAGTCTTGAATAGCCTGCTTCCACTTCTCCTATCTTCATGTTTACACAATATTCTTCTGATTTACTGAAGCTCCTTTTTGGATTTTTAGTCATTATTTAATCTTTTGCTGTTTTAAATTCATTGCTGGAATAAAAGTGATAGGAGTTGGGCTCTTCATCAGAAGTCATCTTTCCTCCTTTTAAGAAATGAAATTATATTGCTTTTGGGTAAATATTCCAATAGTTGACATTCTCCTATCATTACTATATTTTTCTTCTCTGTAACATTTATGATTAGTTTCCCACATTCCTCATTGATTTCTTCTTTCTGGTCAGGTATTCTGTCATATATTCCTATAATATTGCATCTATTTCATGTTTTATTGAATCCTAACAACATGCCTCCTCATTCCTTTACCTCAGGTTCCTCCCAAAACTTCTTCACAGAGGAAAAGTGAGAACATCGTAAGGCTATAAGGGATCTGCTTCTTGAATGATAAAACCTGAAATGAGTTGAGATTTGCAAAGAAAACTAAGAATGATTCTGTTAGGGAAAACCAGGAGGTCAAAGAAGGGCTAGAAACATGATCTCTTCAATCCTGTTTGCTTTTTTTTCCTGTCAGGGAAACTCTGGTCATGAAAGGAGAGGACAAAAATGGCTTATAGGGAATTGGTACACAAAGTAAATATGTAGATAGTAAGAGAGTACCCAGAAGAACAAACCATACTAGATGGATTTTCTTTACTTTTATTATTATTATTTTTGGATGGTATAGATTAAGTGAAGATTTCCAAGTGAAAAAGAAGAAGCTCCAGGACAGAGCCTTTCAGGACACCCATAGTTGATAGGTGTAACCAGGATGAAGAATTAGCAAAGGATACCGAAAAGGAAAAGACAGATGGGTAGGAAGAGAACCAGGAAAGAGTAATGTCATGAAAACCCAGAGAGAAGAGTACTAAGGAGAAGAGAGTTATTAATAGTGTCAATGGTTGTAGAGAGGTCAAGAAGGATGAAGACTGAAAAAATGGCATTAGATTTGGCATTGCCTTTAAGAGCCCAGGATTCCTTCTAGGCTCTCATGGTGAAATCTACATGTCCCCCTGGCTCCTCGCCCCTGGATTCTTATTGATTGACTTCTTCCATGCTACCTAGAAATAGATCTGCCTATAGTAGATCTCTTTCATTCTTAAAAACCAAAACCAAAACCAAAACCAATAAAGTACCTTCACTTGATTTTTACCATCGCTTCAAGTTATTGTCCTATAGCTCTCCTCCCTTTCATAGTAAAGTGCCTAGGAAAAGGTATCTGTGTCTTTTGTTTACACTTCCTCTGCTCTCACTCACTTCTCAACCCCTTGTACTGTGTCCTTCACTCTCATTACTAAATAGAAACTCTTCTTGTCAAAGTTGCTAGTCATCTCTTAATTGACAAATTTGATGACCCCTTCTCAGTCTTCATCCTTCCTAACTTCTCTGTAGAAGCTGATGTCATTGAGCACCCTTTCCTCTTGGATACCCTCTTTCTTCTTGATTTTCATTGTGCTTTTTCTCCTTGATCTGCTCTAGCTATCACTTCTCCACCTCTTTTCCCTTATAATCATCATTTGGGCCCAGATCCATCACAGGGATGTGTGTGTGCGTATGTGTGTGTTCTGAACCCTATTTTCTCTCCTTCCCTTTTATCTCACTGATATTCAAACAGTTTTCTGAGCTCCGGTCTTAGGATTTGCTTCCTATTGGCCTTGTCTGTCTCCATCTAGATATGCCATTGATCAATCAATCCATCCTGAGGTCATCAGAGTGACTGGTAAATCATTGCCCAGAACTGCCATATTAGCAGAAGCCCTCAATATGCTGCTCACTTCCCTTCCTCCTCACTCTCTGAAATGCATAATTTTAACACGGGTTCCCTTACATTTCCCAACTCTTTCCATCTCCTGCCCCCTCACTTTTTAGCTCCACTTAAGGAGTTGTCTCTTTCCATTAGAATGTAAACTACTTGAGAGGGGAGACAATTTTGCTTTCTTATTTTTGTATATCTAACACTTAACACAATGCTTGGCACATAGAAAATAATAAATACTCATTGATCTTGTCATTAAATAAATCAAAAAAGAATTTATTAAGCTCCTTGTATGAGTCAGACACTGTGCTAGACACTAGGGATACAATAGCTAAGAATGAAATAATCCCATTGGCATCCAAAACTCAACCTGTTCAATTATCATTCCTATAAAGCCCACTTTTCATTTTGACTTCCCTCTTCTTAATGAGAACACCTTCATTCTTCTATTCACCCAAGTCCCCAGCCTTGGAGTTATCCTTGATTCTTAAATTACTAAAGTCTTCATTACTAAATAAATTAGTAATTGAATTGCTAAATCTCTCACATCTATTTTCTTCTCTCCTTCTACATAGTCACCATCTTCTTTCATGGCCCCCTAGCCTCTTGTCTGGATAATTGTAATAGCCTCTCAATTGATATTCTTACCCGAAATCTCTACCCTCTTCAAGCCATCCTCTGCACAGATACTAAAGTGATATTCCTAAAGCAGAGTTCTAATTTTGTTACTCTTTACTTAAAAAGTTCCAATGAGTCCTTTTTAAGTCCAGGAGAATATAATAACACCTCTGCTTAAGCTCTTCACAATCTGGTTCTTGTCTTCTTTTCCAGGCATAATAACTATTATACCCCGTTTAGAATCTCTAGTCCAGCTAACCTGTCCTACATGTATGTTCTTTATATGTGACCTGCCATCTCCCATTTCTTTTCCATTGCACAGATTGGCTCCAAACCCCAGAATGTACTTCCTCTTCTCCTACTTTTTTGGTGTTTATCTAGTATGGATTTTGCATTTAATATTTCATATAAGTGCATGTCATTTTTTCCCAGTAGAAAGGAAGTTCCCTGAAGTCAAGAACAATTTCATTTGTATCTTTGTATCACCAGCATCTAGCACAGTGCTTGGCGATTAGTAAGCACTTAATGCTTACTAATGATTGTATGATTGGAACCATAGAGTCCCTATTACTGTTGATGGTATCACCATCTTTCCTATCATCCAGGTCCACAACCTTGGAATCCCCTTCTACTCTTGAATCTCCTTCTTTCTACTTAGCCATTCAGTTGTCAAATTTTGTTGTTTCTACCTCTAAAACATTCTCACATCTGTTCTCTTCTCTTCATTTACAATGCCATCATTCTAGCTCAGGACCTCATCACCATTTGCTTGGATCAACATAATAGCTTCTTAATTGGTATTCTTTCCTCAAGGAACATAAGTGAATAAATACAGTAAATTATTCTATTTCCCATTTGACTTTGAATAAAATGGAGCCAGGAAAAGTCCACTAACCATATTGAGAACCCATTCTATAAATGGAATTTTCTTTGTGCATTTGTCTATTTCACTGCCTCATTTTCCAGCAGCAATGTAGACACTTTGCTGGACATCTCTTATTTGTTCAAGGAGAACTGTAGGTAGGCCCATCTGGTAGGATTGCAAGTTCCCTCTTTGTATTCTTTATTTGAGTGTTATGACATCATTCCTTATAAAGGTAGAGATAGATTATTGTGCACATATAACATAATGAATTTATATGAGATATAGTGACTATCCCATGAGTGAGGGAACAAGACATAATTTGGAGCTGGAGCCTAGAGTGATTTATGAAGGTCATTGTCTTACAAGTTCAGATGCTTTCCATATGGTGCTGGAGAAAGCCCCTTATGTACTGTATGTATAAAACATGTGTAGCAAATTAGTTTCACTTACATTTTTTTTCCTAAATATGTTTTGGTTTAAAAATGACAGTGTCTTTTGTTTATCTGGTTGGTAATGGACTACTTTATTTTTTGAAAAGAAGGGTATTTATAAATAAGAACCAAGTTTCTTTTAAATGAAAAAGAAGAGGAACATTGTTGAGACCTTTGACACATGGACAGGCTAGGTCTTGGTTGCCAAAGCCTTCCATCTCATTGAATTTATTGCTTACCTTCTGTATCACGCTTAGCTTATGTACACTCAAGTGTGCTCAGCATTGTGACCTCGTCTAGTGAGGGGATAAATGAATTGTTCTCTATCCAGCTGTAGCCAATTATATTTCTATCTAATTGCATTTTTCAAATAAATGGGAAGATGCAACTGCTTCCAGTTAAAAGAAAATTGCTCCACTTAAAGAAAAATGGATGCTGAACTAGGAATAATATTCAAAACTGAAAATACATTAGCATTTAAAATAGTAGGCTTAAGTTTGGCATAACAAAAGATCTAATTCAGCTGGATGTTTCATTGAATCATAGTTTTTGGTAAACTTTGAATATTTAAAATATGTGGGTCCCTGGCCTTGGGAACATGTTGCCCAACTTTTGGGACTTGCAAAAATCAATTCTTGTTTGCTGGATTCAGAGAGAACCCTTTTCCAAAAACGCGGATATATGGAATATGTTTTAAATGCAAGTGAAATCTAATTTTTAGATTTCAAGGTGGGGTGAATTTTGTGTCATCCTTTTAGAATAAGTTTATACTGAGGTGTAACAAACCCAGGGTTTTGGAATCAAAGACACATGGTTGGAAGAGTAAAATAGTACTTTATTACCTCCCCCTGCCAATACTCTTGGATTGTAAAAAAAAAAAAATTGCTAAATGTATTGTTGTTTTTCACTTGTTTTACTTGTGTCTGACTCTTCATGACCCCAGTTGCAGTTTTCTTGGCCAAGATCCTGGAGTGGTTTGCCATTTCCTTCTCCAGATTATTTTACAGATGAGAAAACTGAGGTAAACAGGGTTAAGTGACTTGCTCAGGGTCACGTGGGCAGTAAATGTCTGATGCTAGATTTGAGCTTAGGCCTTCCTGACTCCAGGCTTGGTGTTCTATCCATTGGGTCACCTAGTTGCCTTGAATGTATGCAGAAGAGTACCATCTAATTTGTAGTACTAATGGAGGTGCCCCTATACTCTCTTATTCAGATCTCCAAATTGTATCACCAGTAAGTTGTATCCCCAAGAAATAGACTAATAGTTCTTGGATTGTACAATGCTAATTATTGTGCTGATTTGATAAATGGACTTTTAAAAAATATTAAAAACAAATTCCATAGCAGTTACATGGTTTAGCAGAAAGGAAGGTGAATTTCATATTTTGGGACCAGGTTTGAATCCTGCCTCTGCCATTTAGCCATATGCAAAATGAAGGAGTTTGGCAAGATCATTTAAAAAGTCTCTCTTTACCCTAAATCACTCACTCACACACACACACACACACACACACACACACACACACACACACACACACACACTTCTAGTTGGTCAACAAACATCATGAAAGAATAAATAACTAAATAACTGGGGACAGAGATTTTAGAAACTGTCTCTCTATTATTAAGTTTAGGCATATCTGAGGTCACTAGTAATCTGAAATTGTTATTGGGTAATTAATTGACCCATTAAAATAATTTATTAAATCCTTACTATATACTAGTCATAGCGGTAAGCACTGGGAATACAAATACAAAAACAACACAGTTCCTGATGACTGTCTGCCAACCTCTCTGGGTTGAGGAAGGACCTGTCCAATATTTGATGGACTCATGTACAATACATGGAGATCCAAACATGGCACTTCTATTTTTGTGAAGTAGTCTGGAAATGAACTAAGGGGTGGTTGGGTTATTTTCTCTCTTCATTAAAAGAAAGTAAGGTAATGTTCAGAGGAAGTTTTAGTCTCTATACCAAATCCACCTAAAGAGTCCTTATCCTGAAGATAAAGGGAAAGAGCTGGTCTTTGGCATCATCAATCATGATAGGTAAATGGAAAATCATGGTAGATAAATATAGGAATCATGATAGGTAAATATACAATCCTCAAAGGTTAACACCTTGAAGGTGGTGGAAGATTCTCCATTTACCTATCATGATTTCCTTCCCTGCCCCTTGAGTAAACAGACAAGTTTTGGGCTTAGTATAAATCTTCCTCCCTTCTTTAGTTACTTTTTCTGGCAGCCAACTCACAGCTGTGTTCTCTATCTCCATAGCAGTCTTTTGCAGTGTACTGTAGGATGATTATGGGTGTGAGTAAGCTGTACAGTAGCCGCTCCTTTGGAAGTCTTCCTCCATGTACTTACTGTGTGTTCTGACTGTTTGTGCCACATTGCTTTGCAGAGTTCCATGGGATCCAAGTTGGCTTTGGAGACTGAGGAAGAAGGAAACATCTTTGTAAAGTCTGAACATCTGCTAGAGTCATGAATGGCTTTGGGGATGAGCTCATCAGCAGGTAGGTCAACTAACTACTCAGCCCAGCTATCATCAGCCAGATTCATTACCACTGACCCATTGAGAATTACTAATGTGTCTCAGTAGACACAGAAAGGTTGGCTTTGTCAGCCAAATAGGTACTTTCCTCCTGACTGTTGCAAGGGGTGGGGTAGTTGAAGGTAGAGAGAAAGGACAGTAAAAGGTCATCCTGGAGTGTCAGTGGGTGTAGTTTTATTCACTATGGCAAGAGAAAAGCTGTGATTGGCTCTAGGCTTTCCTTCCATTACCCTGGGGGCAGTTTAATGAATGGGCTTGAGGCAAGGGTCAAACCTGGATCTTATCCTTGTCTCTGTTCTATATCACAATCTCTTTCTGGGTGCCTTCATCTTCGTTTTGCAAAATAAAGAGAAAGATACATCTCCAGTGTCCATTTCAGAGCCTGCCAAAGTGATTTCACAAATACTTACTAAGTTATCCTAATCATTAGAGAAGTATGAATGATATGCCCATTTCAACAATGCACTATCCTTGGCATGGTAGTTTGTAAAATCAAATACACAGTAGAACAGTGTAAGCTAAAGAAAAATGTCAAAGAGAGCATTTTTAGACTAGATAATACTAGCCAACTTTTATGTAATGTTTTAATATTTCCAGAACATTTTAAATTATCTCATTTGAGCCTCACAATAACCTTGTAGGGCATTAAAGTTATTTTACATGTTTTATTATGTCTATTTTTTCAGATGAGGAGACTAAGGCAGAGATAGTAAGTGCCTTGCCCATTGTCACACAGATAGTGAGTGAATGTGGTAGAAGTGGGATTTGAATTCATATTTTGTTCACTCCCAATCCAGGGTTCCATCCATTGTCTCTAGTATTATTGTATGTTGTGAGGTAGCAAGAGAAAGGGATTTGCTGTTGTACAGATTGGAGCATTGACCAGATCCTTTTCCGATGATATACAATGAAATAACATTATGTAAGTTCATATTGGTGGGTTTTGTTTGACCAATGTTTTATCCTAAATTAAGTTTATTTTAGATGATTTTGTGTGTGTTTCTTTTTTCTTTTTTTATCTTTATTAATTTGTTTGTTCACTTTTAGTTTACAAGATTCAGTTCCACAATCCCTTGAGTTTCAAATTTTCTTCCTCTCCCTCTCCCTTCCCCCCCCCACCCATAGCAGCATGCAATCAGGTATAGGATCTGCAAATGTGTGTGTGTGTGTTTAAATAATTTGCTTCTCAAAATTTTTGTAGTAGGTGGTTTGAGTGAAGATTTCATTGGTGTAGAAACCTGGGTGATGAAATTTTCTCTACCAATGTGGATCAGCATCTACTTTGTAATTTATAATCTCAGAGAGTGTCTTGGGACATTGAGAGGTCAAGTGACTGTCCATAGTCACTATGTGTCAGAGGAGGGTCTTGAACAAGGCCAACTTTCTCTCTTTTACCACCTCTCATCCTTTTATATAGAATTATGAAATATAAGAACTGGGATAGACCTTTTGGTCTATTATATTTGGTCTATATAAAGATTACTTGGTTTATTCCACTCATTTTTCACATGAAAAAAACTGAGGCCCAGAGATGCTAAGTGCCAAAGGCCAAACAGCTAGTTATATTATTTTACATTTACTAGTGATTTCCACTGGAGCATGTTTCCTTTGGCTTGCATTATCTGTTAAGGTCTATAACTACCAGAAAGCAGGTCATGCCTACATGACATGATGACCACTGACACATGGCCAGCTATAAAAACCCTGGTTAGTAATGCTACTATCATTTTGCTTGGTTATCATATTCACATTCCCCTGGTAGGAAACCTCATCTTATTAACTTTCCAAATTAATATTCCATTAGGACCTCTATTTCTCAGTGGCTTCAATTTTTCACCCACATTGAAAGCACTTATAATGAATATTTTACAGGCTGTGATTGAAAATATAGTCATGTTTTTTTTTTTGAGAACAGCTGGCTTTATTTCTTCTAAGTTCCCAACTTTTTAAAAGCATGTCCTTTTTCACTTCTTGTGTACTAACATTTTTCAGAAATGTTCATTAAATGGATCACTTTTTCTACCCCTTTCAACACTAACAAACAAAATGAGTCGAGTCATGTCAAAAACCTAGCACTCCATTGGGAGAATGCAAGTATAGTGTTCTTTCTGGATGTGATTTAAATGTTTGAGGGGTATACGACTTATTCTGAGGATTCTGTGTGGGCTGCCTAACCACTATTGTAGGGATAAAGTTCTTTAGGAAGTTGAAAAACATAATGTAAAAACTCCAGTCTATTGTTTAGTAAGTCCCTTTCATAGAAAAGATTTTAGAATGTGAGAGCTAAGAAATGAAAGGTATTCATTGAACAATAGACTAGAATTTTTTCGTTAGGTTATTAGGTCAGCTAAGCATCTTGATCAAATGGTTCTTTGCACAATACAAAATAATAAATTCCATTGAGGAACTAAAGTTCATCTGAATGTATTTAAAGCTCATCTATGGATATTAGGCATCTCATTTCTCCTGTATCTCACCACATATTTTAATATATTTCTCAAGATTTGTAGTGATATTTTCATCCTAAGATTTTGAAAAATATTAAAAGTAATGAATAAATCAAGCAACACATATTTATTAAGCACTTAGGACATGCCAGGCACTGTTCTAGGTATTGTGGATACAAATTGTTGTTATTCAATCATTTCAGCTGTGTTCAACTCTTCATGATCTTATTGGTTTTCTTTGCAAAGATACTGGAGTGGTTTGCCATTTCCTTCTCCAGCTCATTTTATAGATGAGGAAAGTGGAGCAGTGTTAAGTGACTTGCCCAGGGCCACATAGCTAGTACGTGTCAGAAATAGGATTTGAACTCAGATTTTCCTGACTCCAGGTTTGGTGCCTTATCCACCGTGACATCTTGCTGCCCTAGGTATATTTTTGTGGATACAAATCTGCTGTGCTAAGAGCTGGGGATATAAAGATAAAAACGAAGCAGTCCTCATCCTCAGGGAGCTTACATTCTCTCAGGGGGAAGACTCAATATGCGCACATATATACAACATATTAAAAAATAAATGCAAGGTCTTTTTTGGTGGTGAGAGACTCTATTATCTGGGAATCCAGTAAAGATTTCATGTAAAAGGTAGCACTTCAGATGAGCTTTAAAGGAAACTACAGGGAAAAAATGTAGAAGTGTGGAGAGAAAGTACGTTCCAGGCATGGGGGATAGCCTACGTAAAACTATAAAGATGGGAAATAGAATGTCATGTGTGCAGAACAACATAAAGATCCATTTGTCTGGATAATATGATGGGTGAATAACATATGAGTCTAGAAAAATAGGTTGAAGATAGATTATGAAGGACTCTAAATGCCAAATGGAAATGTTTATATTTTATCCTATAGGTAATAGAGAGTAATAGAGAGCCGTTGGAGTTTATTGAGCAGGAAACTGATGTGTTCAGACCTGTTCCTTAGCACTTTGACAGCTAAGTGGAAGATAAAATGCAGGGCTGTCCTTGATATCAGTGAGCTTATATTTTACTAGGGAGGTACAATACATTCCCAGCTAAGTATGTACTCAGGGAGGCCAGTGCAGGCTATGTTCATGTTCTTACTTGAACAAACATACCAATATCCAATCTCACTTCTACTGGCCTTTCCCACTTTTAAATCTTTGGATTCAAAAGGCAGTCTGTGGATGAATATCTCAGAGATGACTGAAAATAACAGAAATTCTTTCATTAATCATCTCCTTAACTTGGCCCCAGCATGAACTGGGGGAAATCTCTCTTTTTGGGTTAGCTTCCTCTTTCTCAATTCCAAACTTCATACTCAGAAGGCTTGGAGAGCTTGTAAATGTCACATAAATGGCCTTGTTCTTTAATAGTAGCTTCAAATAGTAAAAGAATACAAATTGATACTAAAACAAAGCATATTGAACCAAAGTTGAGTCTCTTGTCCCTTTCACTTCTTTTTTACCATGGTCAGTGGTCAGCCAGAAAGTAAAACATTAAAATAGATAAAGGGAGTTTCTCCAGCATAGTCTCTAAGGAAGTGGTGTTGTAGGAAGGGGAAGGAGTTATGGGCTGAAGACCCACCATGGTGTTCTGGTTTGGCCTAAACAGCTCTCATTCTAGTCTGCTTTTTTTAGCCATATCCAATCAAAATTCCTCTCATCTGATCATTATTCTACTCTCTGTCTTATCATCTGGGTTACCCTTTGATTTCTCTGGTATCCCATTCCCCCACCAGCATTGAGTAAGAACAGAGTCCTAGGGGTAGTGTTTCTTTCTTCTCTCCAGCATGGCCATTTGGCATTTCTCCATCTCATTCATGCAGCTTTTTATTTGAAAGAAATTCCTTTCAAGATCATTAGAAATTTCCAGGACCTGAGCCTTTCCTGTGTGGCCACAGTATATTTTAGCTGGTGGTCCTCTCTTTGTCTTCGTGACAACATCTTTTTGTCAGACAGACAGAGATTGAGAGATAGACTGGGAGAGAGGCAAAGAAGATGTAGAAAGACTGAGAGAGGGAGAGAGAGACATATTGAGAGGGAGATTGAAAGGGAGAATGAAAGAGAGACAGGAGACAGAGACAAAGAAAGATGGAGACAGCGAGGCAGAGGGAAAGAGAGGGGGGGGATGGAGAGACAGGTGGAGACAGAGACAGAGACAGACAGAGACAGAAACAAAGAGACAGAGTCAGAGAAACAGAGACAGAAAAAAAGAGCAAAGGAAATTGCTTTTGCCAATTGTCTGGTTAGCCCTAATCTTTCCATTGGCACAAACATTTACTAAGTTTGTCCTGAATTTCAGGGGACTTTATTGGGGGAGATAAGTTTCCATTTTGCATTTAATGAGGGTAACAGATTTTTCTGAAATTTAGCTTGATGTTTGAAATTTAATGCATTTTAATTCAACAAATATTTTTATGATTTATGCACTGTGTTGGCATTATTTCTTATTTTGAATTGGAATAACTCATCTCAGAAAATGGGTAGTGGACATCAGATCTATTAAGGGATAACTATTTCCATTCTTAGATCATTTAAAATTATAGAAGTATTAAAAACAAAACAAAACAAAGAAAAACCCACTTTTTTTTTCATTTCAGTGGAGAGGTTGAGGACGTGTTTTGTACCATACTATCCCTGATAATTTTCTTTTTTTTTTTTTAAACAAATGCTTTATTAACTTCTGTTTTACATCATTCATTTCCGCCAGATTTTGAGTTACAATCATTTTCCCCCCATTATTCCCCTACCCAACCTCCCAGAATAGTAGTCCCACAAGATATCACTTCCTCCAATCTGCTCTCTCCCATACCTTCTCCCATACCCCCATCGACTTTTCCATTAGAGGAAGGTGAGTCTTTGCATCCCAATGCCTGCACATCTTATCTCCCTATTACAAGCAAAAGAGTATTACTAATAGTATTTATATATATTTGAAACATTTAATGTTACGACCTCAGATTTCAGATCCATTTCCTTCCTCCCTTGTCACCCATTCCCTCTTGGGAGATAAGTAATTCAGTATATATTGTACATGTCTAGCTATGCAAAACATTATCATAGTAGATATATTGTACAAGGCTGCTTATAATTCCCTCCCACTCATCCCACCCCCCACCTGGTCCATTCCCTACATGATCCTCTCCCTCTTCTATAGTGGGTACTTCCAACCTCCCCTCCCCCCAAGGATGCCCTCCCATCCATCATCCCTCCTCTCATCTCCCTTCCCCCTATCCTGCTGCAGGTTGAGATATCCCATTTAGTATGTATGTCATTTTCTCCCTGAACCAAATTCAATGGGAATGTGGTTTTGTCTTTTTAGCCTTCCTTATTCTCCCCCTCCTTTGCAACCACTTCCCCCTGCTTCTTCTACATGGGATAGTTTACCCTACCCTGTCTCTCCCCATCTCCTCTTGCCACTTTCCTCTCTCACTTCATAATTTCATCCCTTGAGTATTCTCCCTTCCCAACAAATTCAACCTATGCCCTCTATCCATATATAACTGTAACCATATACACACACATTCACATATATATTCATATGACCACACACCCTTCTTCCATTATTTTCATAGTGAGAAAGATATCATCAGTCACAATTATTGCTTTTCCATATAGGAATGTAAATAGTTCAACTTTGATAAGTTCCTTTTGATTTCTTTACCCTGATTACCTTCTCAGGCATCTCTTCCTTCTTGTGTCTGGGTGTCAAATTTTCTATTCAATTCTGGTTTTTTCCTCAAGAATGCTTGAAAGTCCTCTATTCCACTGAATGACCATATTTTCCCCTGAAACAAAATACTCAGTTTTGCTGGGTAGGTGACCCTTAGGTTCATTCCCAGTTCTTTTGCCCTCTGGAATATCATATTCCATGCCCTTCCATCCCTCAGTGTAGAAGCTGCCAGGTCCTGGGCTATTCTGATTGTGTTTCCACAATATTGAAATTGTTTCTTCCTGGCTGCTTGTAGTATTTTCTCCTTGATCTGGGGATTCTGGAACCTGGCTATAATATTCCTGGGAGTTTTCTTTTTGGGATGTTTTTCAGGAGGTGATCAGTGGATTCTTTCAGCCTCTATTTTGCCCTATGGATCTAGAACATCAGGGCAATTTTCCTTGAGAATTTCTTGGAGGGTGATTTCTAGGTTCTTTCTTTGATCATGGCTTTCAGGTAGTCCAATAATTTTTAAATTGTCTCTCCTGGATCTATTTTCCAGGTCAGTGGTTTTTCCCATGAGATATTTCACATTGCCTTCTAATCTTGCATTTATTTGGATCTGCTTAACAGCATCTTGATTTCTCATAAAGTCATTAGCTTCCATTTGTTCCAGTCTAACTCTGAAGGAATGAATCTCCTCAGTGAACTTTTGAGATTCTTTTTCCATCTGGCAAATTCGACTTTTTAAGGCATTCTTCTCCTCATTGCCCTTTTTGGGCCTCCTTTGCCATTTGAGTTAGTCTATTTTTTAAGGTGTTGTTTTCCTCAGTCAGGCTATTGACCCTCATTTCATGCTTTTCCTGCATCCTTCTCATTTCTCTTTCCAATTTTTCCTCCACTTCTCTTATTTGATTTTTAAAGTCCTTCTTAAGGTCCTCTATGGCCTGCAACCCGCTCATGTTTTCCCCTGGGGCTTTTGGAGCAGGACTTCTGACCTCACAGTCCTTTTCCTGCTCTATGCCCCCAAAATAGGAGTCTAGGGTTGCATTTTTCTGTTTCCTTTGCCTTGGCATGTTGCCACTTAATTGCTTGACTTTTGGGCTTGTTGCCACACTATGGCTTTAAGGCCAGCTAGAGGAATTTTCGTCCCGAACGTGTGGGGGGCAACTTCCGTTTCTGGCAAGCTGTAAACCCACCCACAGCTTCCACCCTAGATCACAATCCAGATCCAGGGAGGTTAAAGCAAGAGCGATTACCCCCCAAGACTGATCGCTGGATCTCCCCACGATTTGTAGGCTGGGAGCCGGAAATGCCTCTGAAAACTACACAGTGGCGTGTCTCCTCAGCAGCTTCTAGCCCCCAGGGGAGGGAGCTGACGCATTCCCCAAATACAGGTCCCAAAGTCCATAGGACACTAACCTCTTACTTTGTCCTAGGCAAGTCTATGTTGATAATTCTGGAATCGCCACAGCTCCTGGTGTTCTGGGGTTCCTCCAGCCGGCTGCTGGCCCTGCCGCCCTGGAGCTAAAACCTCGGCTCACGCGGACCTGGGCTCTGCTCGGCTCGGCTCCTGCGCTCTGCGCTCTGAGCGCTGCCGGCTCCCAGACCTCTGCACTGGTCCTTCCTGCAGGGCTGCTGGGCTGTCCTCAGCGGGAGGTTAGCTTCTCTGTGTCGTTCTGTGGGTGCTGGGGCTCCAGAAGTTGTTCACAGTCCTTTTTTACATAGTTTGTGGGGAATCTGGGGGCAGAGAGGCTTGGCAGAGCTGTTTCTACTCTGCCATCTTCCCCTGATAATTTTCTATTTGTCAAGGATGATGTCTTTTGGGCATACCTTATTTGTGTAATACTAAGTAGCTCATGAAATGGGAATGCCTCATTTGTTCATTTGATCCATGACCCTTTGCTTCTGCCAACCTAATGGCCTTGCTATTACTGCTTTTCTCCTCTGAAAAATTGAATTTCTTTGAGTAGCTCTAGGCAATAACTTTCCAGTGTCTGACATCATGGTTGCATATCATCATGTATAACTATTAGAAGGAACTTGTGAATGAGTGCAAGCACTGGTAGTGTTATTATGTTCCTGTGGTAGCCTCATTATGGTAACTGCGAATACATGTTTGAAGTCTTTCTGTTGCGCTGATAGTGATGCAATGGTCATCCTTCTTTGTTTTCCCTCTTCTCTCTCCAATCTCTCCTCTTCCAGCTCTCCCCAGGGAGATGTTTTTGAAGTGTGTGAGGGAAGACTTCTGTCCAAAACTTATGAGATGGAAGTAGCAATAGCTTTTTCCTCAAAGTCATTACTTTCTGGCTCATACTCTTTATACAAAAGGGAAAGAAAATGAGTCTAGGATTATTTCTGTAAGGTTTATGGGAGATACTTCTGTCTTTCTCTATTTGTGGTTCTGGCTTTCTGACCTCTGACACTTAAAAGCACTGTGATCTTGGGGAAGGCACTAACCTCTGCTTCAGTTTCTTCAACCATGAAATGAGGGTAATAATAGTACTTACCTTCCAGGATTATTGTGAGGGCCAACTAAGATAATATTTGTAAAATACTTAGTACAATGCTAAACATAGCAGGTGCTTAATAAATGCTTGTGTTCTTCCATCTCTATTTTCTTCCTTTCTGTCCCTCCCCCCTTCTTCCTTCCCTCCTCACCTTCCCTTCTTCCTGCTTTCCTGCCTTCCTTCCTTCTTGCATTCCTTCCTTCCTCCCTCCCTTCCTTCCTCTTTCCTTCCCTCCTTCCCTTCCTCCCTTCCTCCTTCCTTCCTTTCCTTCCTTCCTTCCTTCCTTCCTTCCTTCCTTCCTTCCTTCCTTCCTTCCTTCCTTCCTTCTTTCCTTCCTTCCTTCCTTTCCTTTTCCCCTACTATTTATGCTATGAACTAGGGATAAAAAATCATTGATGATTTAATCAATCAACACACATTTATTAAATTCCTAATATATGTTCAGCCAGGTGCAATGACAAAAATAAAACACTTACTGCCTTCAAGAAGCTTACATTCTACTGGAGGGAAACAGCATATCCACATGTCCACTCTGCATTTATTAATTGCCAGGCACACACTTAAGTGTGTACAAAATATTTAAACTCTCTCTCTCTCTCTCTCTCTCTCTCCACACACACACACACACACACACACACACACACACACACACACACACCACACTCATATCTGAGTAGAGATCAGGAAAGATTTCACATAGGAGGTGATACCTGAAATGAACTCTGGAGAAAAGCCATGGTTTCTAAGGAGAATGGTATTTCCTAACACAAATCTGTGCAAGTCCTGGGGCACATTTTTTGGCTTCCCTGCAAAAAATTCATTACCCAAATCCTTTCTTCTTGAGGCCTATCTTTTGAAGACTATAATTCCATGTGCCAATCCCTCCATACTTGAGTAGACAGGTTCTGGAGTGATTTTAGCCAAGAAAATTCATCACTTGTCAAATGGACATGAATGCTATAATTGAAGGAAGGCCCTACTTATGGCCATTCCCACTTGGAATTCTTAGTGTCTATTCTCCACTATTGCTATTGTTTGTCCTTTTTTCTCCAAGAGGACCATGACATGGGGAAGATGAAACCATGATTGACAAATGGGTTGAAGTGAGGGTGGGCTATGCAAAGTCACCATTCTCACTATCTCCTCCGGAGCCATCTGGGTCCAGTGGCCAGATACACATCAAGACAACTGGAGATGGCCCTGGATGCAGTGGGGAGTTGGTTGTTTGGGCAAGCTTTTATACTTCTTGTGTCAAACTATTAATAGCATTTTCAATTCTTCTAGAGTTTTCATTCTTTAAAAAGAAAAATTTCCCCTGGAACTCTCATTTCATTGATAAAAACTATTTTTAACCCTTTAAAAATAAACTTTTGATTTATTTCCTCCAGTAATTAAAGTTGAATTTATGCCCAAGCTAGGTTTTCCCTTTGAGGCTTTGCTTGTACATATTTTAGAGTTATTCTTTTCTTCTGGATTTGCATCTTAAGTAACCCTGTCACCATAATAGCATTTTATGGTGGGATTCTCTTACTGTTTGTTCAGTCTCCTAGCCTACTTCCTGATCCCCCCATTGTGTTTTAAGAGAAAAACAACCATCAGGAACCCTTCAAAATTAAAATTATTTTTATTTAAACCAAATAACCTATTGTGGATGTGATTTGTATAATTATTTTTAACAGAGTAAGTCCATGTGTTTTTAAAGTTTTAGCTATTTCAGTTAGAAATGCAAAATGTGTGTGTTTAAAATAAAAAAGGAGCTATTTTAGTTAGACATGAGAAATAAAGTATTGGATGGTATGTTTTACTTTACCTTTATGTTCCACTTCCTGTTTATTCTTAGTCCAATAAAGAAGGAAAAGCTTTCCTGGTTTTGAAATTCACATATATGTTCTTGATTTGGCAAGAATTTATTCATAGATCATAGATTTAAAACTGGAAGGGACTGTAATACCAGCATACTCCTGGTTGTATATTTCAATTGTTTAAAAAAATTGATGAAATATACAATATTTTTAGGAAGTGGGTGATCAAAAGTGGACTAGATGATAATAATATTATATGGATTCACATAAAGTTAGACAATTCTGCTGAAAGAGATTAATGATTTTCTCTCATCTTAAAGGGAAATCTTCCAACTTTGGTTCTTTGTTAAATAATTTCTTTTTTTTTTTATTTTTGGAGGGGGAAGTCAGGGCGCTTGGGGTTAAGTGACTTGCCCAAGCTCACATGGCTAGTAAGTGTTGAGGTCAGATTTGAACTCAGGTCCACCTGACTCCAGGGCCAGTGCTCTATTCACTGCACCACCTAGCCACCCCTTAAATAATTTCTTTGTTCAGTAACTTGAATGAAGAAATGCAAAGGATGTTTATAAGTTTTACAGATTACACAGAGTTTAGTGAGACCCTTAATATGATAGGCAAAAGAATCAAGATTCAAAATGATTTGAAAAAGAGAGAGTTATAATTCTCAAGGTCTACTCTAGCTGAAAATTTTATGATCTTAGGACTTCAAGAATTTGTGATAATGGACCAAAGCCAAGAAGATGAAATTTTTAAAAATAAATACATAATGCTGCATTTAATGCTTTAAAAAATTCAATTATTCAATTACTGGATGAGGAATTCCTGCTTGATGGGAGTACATATTAAAAAGACCTGGAGTTTTAGCTGTCCCTGAATTCCAACATCATGTTTCAGCTGCTCAAAAAACCAATGCAACACAGTTAACAATTGACCAAATCCAAAATTTGCAGAACAAATCCCCTTAGTAAAAAGATTTGTTCTATAAAACTTGAACTCAGTCAAAAGGCTGCACTTAAGGACCACACGTGGCCTCGGGGCCACAGGCTCCCTGTCCCTGGTCTACATTAATTGAAATGTCCTTGACACACATGCTTCCACCAGTGGGACCATGCTTCCAGTATTTTATCCCCTTCTGGGAAAATAAAAAGTGAGCGTGTTGTGAAAAGGGAGTCAGCCTTGGAACAAGTAAAAACTAGGTTCAAGTCTCTGCTTGTGACCTTTGCAAAGTCGCTTAACTTTTCAATACCCCAAATAACTATTTAAGACTGTCAGGTGTCTATTTGCATTGGTGGAGGGACTTTTCTTACTGGGAATCCTTTACTATACAAATGAAATCTCAGGTCTCTCTACCCTCCTTACCTCCCAATAAGTGAGGGACATTGACAAACCAGGAGAAATCTAGAAGACGGTGGGTCTCTGGGAACAGCCCATTGAATTTAATTGGGAAGAGAAAAGACTAAGGAGAAAAATGAGGGGCAACAGGTTGAAGCTGATATATGTGTGTTCTGTGTTTCCTCAGGGATCCATCTGCTCCCACTTCTTCATTTTTACAGATGAGGAAACAGGCCTGGGGAGACTAAGCAATTTAAAAAATTTTTAAAATTAAGCAATTTTCTAGTATTCTATACAGGTTGTGTCAGAGGTAGGACCTGAACTTGATACCACAAGAGTCTGTGATCTTTCCAGTGTGACACACTTTGTCTAGGATTTTGTGGCCTCAGAACCCAGGGAGCATCATGATGTTAAAGACTATGTTTTGGCCCTATCTACCTTTTGATTGATCTCCTACTATTCTTCTAACATAAACCCCTGCTTCACACAAGCTCATTTTCTTTCTTTTTAAATTAATATTTATTATCTCCCAATTACATATAAGAACAATTTTAACATTCTTTTTAAAGATTTTGAGTTCCAAATTCTCTCCAGACCTCCCCCCCATACCTCTCATTGAGAAGGCCAGCAATTTGACATAGGTTATACACGTGTAGTCATGCAAAACACATTTTTCATGTAAGTTATCCTATGAAAGAAAACAAAGACCAAAAAAAAAAAAAAACCAAAACAAAAAAGCAAAAAACAACCCGACAAAACAAAACCCCAACCCCAAACCCCAAACCAAAAGTCAAAAATAAAGAAAGAAAAAGTATCTTCAATCTGCATTCAGGCTCCACTAGTTCTTTCTCTGGAAATGGACAGTGACTTTCATAAGTCCTTCAGGATTGTCTTGGATCATTGTATGCTAAGAGTAGCTAAATTATTCACAGTAAATCATTGTACAGTGATGCTGTTATTGTGTATAATGTTCTCCTGGTTCTGCTCATTTCATTTTGCATCATTTCATATAAATCTTTCCAAGTTTTTCTGAGAGCATCCTACTCATCATTTCTTATAGTGCAATAGTAATCCATCACAATCCTATACAATTTGTCCAGCCATTTCCCAATTGACGGATATCTCCTTAAATTCCAATTCTTTGTTACCACTAAAAGAACTGCTATAAATATTTTTTATAATGTAAAAAAATATTTTTCCTTTTTGTTTTTTTATCTTGGGATATAGACCTGGTAGTGATATTGCTTGGTCAAAAGGAATGCATGAGTTTGTAGCCCTTTGGGCACAGTGCCGAATAGATTTCAAAAATAAATCAGTAGACAACTTCACCAACAGTGTATTGGTGTTTCAATTTTCCCACATCCACTCTAATATTTTTTGTTTTCCTTTTCTGGAATATTAACCAATCCAATAGGAGAGTGGTGATAGCTCAGAGTTTGTTTTAATTTGTATTTCTCTAAGCACGAGTGATTTAGAGCATTTTTTTCATAACACTATAGGTAGTTTTGATTTCTTTGTTTGAAAACTGCTTGTTCATATTCTTTGTCCATTTATCAATTGAGGAATGGCTCTTATTTCTATAAATTTGACTGCTTTCCATATAATTGAGAAATGAGATCTTTATCAGAGAAACTTACTGTACAATTTTCTTTCACATTAATGATCACCAACTATGCATTTTCCTCCATCCTATTTGCCCCTGGTTATCCTACACTCCCTCTCTTTTACCCTGTCCATTCTTAAGTGTTTTGCTTTTGACTTTTATATCTCCCACTCTACGATCCCTTCTGTCAGACCTACCTCTACTCTTATCCTTTTCCTCTCCTACTTTACCGTATGGTAAGACAGATTTCTGCCCCTAACCAAATATGTATGTTGTTCCTTCTTTGAGTCAATTACAATGAGATTAAAGTTCACATGCTACCTTTCCCCACTTCCCTGATCTTCCCCTCAGTGTAAAAGCTCTTTTGCACCTCTTTTGTACCAGATACCCCATTCTACCTCTCCTTTTCCCCTTCTCCCAGTGCATTCTTCTTTCTCACCCCTTAATCTTATAATTTTTTTAAAAAGATAACCATCCCATCAAATTCAACTCACATGTGTGTCTTTGTAGGGGCAAGGTAAGCCCCTCTGTGAGGAATAAGATTATACAAACCAAGGCCCCAACTCAATATGACCTTTCTATTACCCTGAGTTTTTTGGGAACAGGGATCCTGAGAACCTGAGGGCTGCTCCTCTCCTGGGACCCTGGCCAGGTGCTTGAGAAGATATATGATAACTGCCCAAGTCCTGGAACTAGCCACTCCAAGGAAACATTGCTCTTGGTCGGGGGGGGGGGGGGCTGCCTTGGAGGGACTGGCCTCCATCCCAGGCCTTACACCAGATACGATGCTTATTAAAACACCTGGCAATATGCCGTCTTTGTTCTCAGCACTACTTAAGCTGTAAGATTCAGACCTCAAATTGGAATCTCACCCATGGAGAGTACGCTCTGCCTGGACCCTCCCATGCAGGACCATGATGGCTGTACTCAGGATTCCCCAGCTTGTGTGGTCAGGTGTTGGTGCTTCCCCCAAACAGTGATGTTTGTAAATATGTAATAGTGATATTGCTTGGTCAAAAGGAATTAATCATAATTGCTCTTATTCTGCTATCTTTAAGCCTCTTATTCTGTTATCTCCAGTTTCTTTCTCACTTGCTTATATATACATATATTCTGAATAAATATTTTAAAGAAATTACCTTGGGTCTTTCTTGGAGTGCCAAGCATTCCATTTACGTGAATTATGAACCTCCTTAATTGAACAGCCTTCTGTATATGTATATGTCTACTAAATCTCCCAATAATGAGAAAGTTTTTGAGAGTTACAAGTATCATCTTCCCATGTAGGAATGTAAACAGTTTAACCTTATTAAATCCCTTATGATTTCTCTTTTTATGCTTCTCTTGAGACTTATATTTTGAAAGTCAAATTTTCTATTCAACTCTGGACTTTTCACCAGAAATGGTTGAAAGCTGTCTATTTCATTGAATGCCATTTTTCCCCCTGAAGGCTTATACTCAGTTTTTCTGAGTAGGTGATATTTGGTTGTAATCCTAGTTCTTTTGACCTCCAGAATATCATATTCCAAACTCTTTAATCCTTTAATGTAGAAACTACTAAATCTTGTATTATCCTTACTGTGGCTCCACAATATTTGAAATATTTCTTTTTGGCTACTTGCAATATTTTCTCTTTGACTGGGAGCTCTGGAATTTGGGTCTAATATTCCTGGGAGCTTTCATTTTGGTTCTCTTTTGGGAGGTGATTGGTGGATTTTTAAATTTTTATTTTGTCCTCTGGTTCTAGAATATCAAGGCAGTTTTCTTGGATAATTTCTTGAAAGATGATGTGTGGGCTCTATTTTTAATCATGGCTTTCATATAGTCCACTAATTCTTAAATTATCTCTCCTGGATCTATTTTCCAGGTCAGTTGTTTTTCCAGTTTTATGTTGTCTTCTATTTTTTTCATTCTTTTAATTGTGTTTGTTTCTTGATGTCACATAGAGTAATTAGCTTTTACTTGTCCAATTCTAATTTTTAAGGCATTGTTTTCTCAATGAGCTTTTGTACCTCCTTTTCCATTTTGCTAATTCTACTTTTTAAAGAGTTTTTCTCTTCAGTGACTTTTGTACATCTTTCCTCCTCCA
Organism: Gymnobelideus leadbeateri; assembly: GCA_011680675.1. Classification (NCBI taxonomy): domain Eukaryota; kingdom Metazoa; phylum Chordata; class Mammalia; order Diprotodontia; family Petauridae; genus Gymnobelideus; species Gymnobelideus leadbeateri. Next base: position 549,661 of record WOXC01011173.1, on the reverse strand, counting down.
TTTGAACAATTCTGATTTTTAAGACATTCTTCTCTCTATGTTTTTTGCCTTTTAAAAAAACCATTTGACCTATTCTGTTTTTTAAGGTGTTATGTTCTTCAGTATTTTTTGTGCCTCCTTTTCCAAGCTGTTGACTTTTTTCATGATTTTCTTCCATCAATCATTTCTTTTCCCATTTTCCTCTCTCTTACTTGATTTTAAAAACTCTTTTTGAGTTCTTCCATAGCCTGATATCAATTTATATTTTCTTTTGAGGTTTTGGATGCAGCAGTTTTGATTTTGTTGTCTTCTTCTGACTTTGTGTTTTGTTCTTCCATGTTATCATAGTAACTTTTTATAGTCAGGATCTTTTTCTGCTGTTTGCTCATTTTTCCAATCTCTGTTTTGCCTTTTAATTCTATGCTAAAGTGGGACTCTTCTTCCAGAATGGAGGGCACACCTTCTCAAGCTTCATGTTTATTTGTGAAACTTTTCAGAGGTAATTTTAGGAGCCTAGATTTATGATCCAGGAAGAGTTGTATTTACAACTCTTCTGTACTTTTCACTGGTCTGTGAGTGACCAGAAGGACTCTTTTCTGCTCTGGAACTGTGAGGAGTGTCTCTGCTCCACTTTGATGGATAATATGCTTCCTTGCCCTGGAACTGAGACTTAGGACTGTAACACAGATCCAAGTATGGGCAATGTAACAGAGTCCTGCCTCCAGTGCCAGGAAAAGGACCCATATAATCTCCTTCTGACCAGTCGTCTGACTACTTTACCATCTGTGGGTTGGGAGGACTGGAAACTGTCACTATTACCACTGATTCAGTTGCCCCCAAGGTCTGCTCCTGCTTTACTGGAGTCAGTTCTGCACTAGTGTTGCCTGTGCTCCACTCTCACCCTGGTGAAACAGACCTTTCCTGCTAACCTTCTAATTTGTCTTGGTCTGGAAAATTGTTTTACTCTGTGCTTTTGTAGGTTCTGCTGTTGTAGAATTTGTTTAGAGGCATTATTTAAAGGTATTTGGAGGAGTCTTGGGGAGAGCTTGGGCAACTCCTTGCCTTGTTTCTGCTATCTTGGCCATGTAACCTCATTTTCTCATGTGTTGTTCATCCCTTCACTTACATTGTACATCCTTCCCTCAGTGCCCATTTCTACTTCACTATCTAAATCCAAATTCAATGTTCAGGTCAAGCCCTACCTCCTCCGCGAAACCTTTCCTACCTATTCTACCACATGATAGAATTAATCTATAAAGCATTTGTTTTCTACAACAGCATTAAAATCCTTAATTTTAAAATAAAATGCAGCCAATTTATTTCAATAAAATGATTGAAAAAATAAGTACTACAAATAAAAAAAAATAGACTAAGGCTGGTATTTAAAAAATCATAGTTTCAGATGAATTTTATTCCTGTTCTAACAATTTTTAAAGAGGTGTTGCAGTATAGTGGAGAAATGGTTTTGGAGCCAAGAATATTTAAGTTCAGTATCCTGTCTCTGTCTCTTTAAAAAAATGAGATCATTTCTCATAGATTTTGTTTATTTTTATTTTGTATATGCTTCTTAATGTAAGCTTCTTGAGGGTAGGAACTATTTGTTTTTGGTTATGATTATTGTTTTGTTTTGCCTTTTGTTGTGTCTCCAATACTTAGCATAGTGCTCAGCCTATAGTAAGCACTTATTAAATGCTTGGTGATTCATTGAAAAAAGTAAACTAAGAAACTGTACAAATGTAGGGGGTTAATAATTTGACAAACTGGTTTGTTCTAGCTTATCTAGTGAATTTATTACATTCTAGTTAACACATGCATTTTCAAAATAGTCATCTGGAAGCAATGCCTTAATATGTGGTAATGACTCTAATGATATTCCATGATAAACAGAGAAGATTTCATTGCTTTTGATCAGAAATGGATCATTGGTAACTTCAATGGCATGTGATTTTTCTTGAATTGGTAATGGTGTGATATAGTTATAAATGTGAAATTAGTGGGGAAAAGTAAGTATGTGTGTGTGTGTGTGTGTGTGTGTGTGTATGTGTATGTGCACGCAAATGAGGAAAGGTTAGTAGATACATGTTTGTGTGTTCAAGGAATTTAGCTATACACAGAAGATATTGGTCTTAACATTCATTGGCCCCCAGTTTTCCTCCTATAAAATTGGAATAAGATTTATGTTATTTGGGGGAGCTAGGTGGCACAGTGAGAGAGAGCGGGACGCTGGAATCAGGGGGATCTGGGATCAGTTCTGGCCCCCAGAATTAGCACCAACACAGAAATGACTGGCCACGTAACCAACCCTGAGCAAGTTACTTAACCCCAATTGCTTAAAAAAAAGCTTTATGTTATCAAAATAAATAAGCTGTCCATGAAATATTTGAGTTTCTTAACTTTGAGAAATTAAAGACCCTATGAAATAATTGTCCTGATCTCCCTTAAATCTAGTTCCTTCCTTTTGTTGATTTTCTCCAGTTGATACCATCTATATGTACACATATATTCTTTCCCATTAAACTGTGAGCTCCTTGAGAGCAAGGACTATCTTTTTCTTTCTTTGTATCTCTGGCACTTTGTACAGTGCCTGGCATATAGCAGGGACTTAATAAATGAGCAGTGAATGCCTTACTCCTCTCATATACTGTCTATACTGCAGACAGGAAGACCTGAGTTCAAATGTGAGCTTAGGTACTTGCTTGCTTTGTGATTTGGGCAAAACATTTCATCTATATTTGCCTGAACTATAAAAAATGGATAATAATGGTATTTGCCAGAATAATAGTATTCTCTCTGGACTTCTTATCCTTTTCTTGATTTTCCAGTTCCTATTTATATGTCATCTCCCTCCATTAGAATGTAAGCACCTTTGGCATAGGAAATGTCTTATTTGCTTGTATTTGTATGCCCAGAGTTTAACACATTGCCTGGCACATACTAAGTTCTTAAAAATGCTTTCTCTATCTATTGGTCACACACCTAGCAAAAGGACTTGGAGATAGGTGCTGAGAGAGAATGAAGAGCTGAAGATGACACTTAAGCTGTGAACTTGGATGAATGAGAGGATTTTAGGGAAAAGGTAATGGGTTCCATTTTGGACCAATTGAGTTTAAGATCTCTATGGGACATCCAGTTTGAGATATCCAATTGGCAGTTGGAGAGTCAAGCTTGTAGGTCAGGAGAGAGATCAAAATTAAGAATCAGCAGTATAGAGATAAGTAATCATGGGAGCTAATGGGATCACCAGGCAAAATGATATAGAGAAGAAGAGAGAAGACCAGATAGGTCAGTAGCTCACTCTTTCAGAAGATTCCAGCATGCCACAAGACTCATTCCCATTGGGGGCCAAGTCAAGTAGCTACTTCTTCTAAATGTCCCACTGGGTAGCTGCCAAGTATAGTTCCACACTGGTTTGCAACATCTTTGAGAATGCTTGTTTACCATTCAGGAGGCATCTTTGAAGCAAGGTAGGGTAGTGTTCCATGGGCCCATGGTCCCATGCCATGACTACTGGGAGTGAACTCCTGTTGGTTTATGTGTTTGTTACAGAGTATAAAACCAGGTACAAGAGAAAAAGGAACTCTCCTAGGGCTGATCTTTTTATTCCCATTACCATAGGTGATCTTAAAAAGCTGGAATTAGTTTCCCTACCATCTTTTGGTCTTTTTAAGGAAATGCACTTAGTTTGCTAGCTTTTCTCTCTCTCTCTTAATAGACCTGGATGACAATTGTAGATTATTTTTCCTCCCTTTTTTAATTCTCTGTTTAAATCTAAGAATTCTCATTTCATGTATAGCATTTCATTTACTTACTATTTGGTTGTTTGTTTATATGCTCTTATGTCTATATATTTCATTTTAATCAACAGAGAAGAAACCTAGTTGTTCCTTTCCCCCTATTCTCTTAACCCAGTACTATGATTGAGGCAAAGCTAGAGTTGAAGAATATTGAATGGTTGCGAGGGAGAGGGGAGGGGTGGGGAAGGTGGTTTGCAGCCCAAAGTAAGATGCATCTATTTATAATTTCCCTCAGACTATCAGATTTGGAGAAATTAAATCCCATGAATTTATTTCCAGGCAAAATGGAAATAGTGAATTTTGGAAATGCTACTGATTTTGTAGTTGGGCTCTTTTGAGTGATGTCACTTCAGAATCACTTGGCTCCATGCTGAACTCACCAGAGTTGAATTTGAGTTAGAAATAGGAGATTGGCATACTGTCACTGTGTGACAAAGAGTTGGCTCTGGCTCCAGTTTTTTGTTTCCATCAGAAGCTGAGATTTGTTTCCTAGGTGAGTCTGGATGGTGGCAGGCAGGATACAAGCATGCGTGTGACAAGTCCCGGGGAAAATTTTAATTGAATGTCTGTCTACCATTTACTTTTTTTTTTAGTATCCTGGGCCATTCTAATTTAATAATTTCATATCTACATTTAGTTATAATAATAACTTAGTGACTTTTAGAGGAAATTTTCTAAGTAAAAGAGGGATTATATCTGCTAGGGTAAGGGATATCCATTCAGCTTGGTCATGATCCACTGCAGAAGTTATGACCATCTCTTTTACCTTCTTGCAATAGCCTATTTCCCAGAATAAGGAGTGAACAGTAGCCAAAGCAGGGGTCTGTGATTTTGTTTTAATTTTTTTTTTTACTACATTTCAACATAATTGGTTTCCTTTGAGATCCTATGTGTTTTATTTTATGCATTTTAAAACATTATTCAGAGAAGTGTTCATAGGCTTCACCAGACTGTCATGACACACAAAAATTTTAAGAAACCTTTGCCCTAGAAAATATTCTGATTATGATCTTCCCATTCTACACCTGAAAAATGTGAAACCGGAGATTTATGTTAAACAAGTAAATTTACTAATGTCTCCCCTTGCTGCTCAAGAGTCATAAGGAAACAACAGGGAGGACAATTAAGATTCACAGTCTTCCTTCCCTGAAGGTTTGGGATGAGAAGAGGAAGATGACTTGGGCTCAGATGTTGGTAGTCCTTCTTTGATATTATACCATTTCACCTAATCTAATTAGACATTTGATTATTGTGATGAAGATGAGGTTGGGATTTGTGTGATTGAAGAAAAAGCTGGCTCCAATAGGAGGTATTCTCAGTCAGATGGGGGCAGAGACAATCATTGATAAGTAACCTTCTGTGGGAACCCAGGATGGATGATTGGTGGTTCACCTATGGGAAACAGACCTTTTAAATAGCTTGCTGCATAAAGGACATATATTTTAGGTGCAAAAACCTCGAGAAAATAAATTAATAAATAAAACTTGAGAAAATAGTGCCCTAGATTGTCTAGGTACATAAACTGTTTTTGTCCATTGACACCAGAAAAAAATGGCACTTAATGTAACTGCATAGTGTCTTTCAAGTTGACTAGGGTAACACTAACTACTTGATTTTATTTGTATAATATGAGTAAGATTAGCCTTAACCCTAATTTGAACCTAAAGTAAGTCAGGCACCATTCATTTATAAAGGCCAAAGGTCAGGGAAAAAGTTCTTAACTTGGGGTCTGTAAAGAAATAATTTTTTAAAATAATTATTTCAATTTAATTGGTTTCTTTTGTAATCTGATGTGATTTTTTTGTATGCATTTAAAAACATTATTATGAGAAGGGGTATATGAACTTTACCAGACTGCCAAAGGGGGTCCAAGACTGACCCCCAAAGGTAAAGAACCTCCTTCTTAGGGAAATGAGTCACTTTGCAAATTCAATTTAAAAAATACACTATTTTTATTTTTTCTAAGACAGGGCTCTTTAAGCATTTATGTTTTTTTTTTTCTGAATATGGATCCAGAATCAATTCAGAAGATGTCACCTCTGGGTTCTGATTAAGAGTATGAATTTACTGGAAACCTGGACTTTCATGTACTCTTGAAAAAATTGAAAACCTTCTGAAAAAGCCTGAAAGAGACTCATAAGGAAGATTCAAAAGCCTCCTTGGACATCTAATTAAAAAAAAAATTAACATTTTATAATGATTTAACTATAAACAAATCAGAAACACATGGATTAGATTTCCCTTGGAATACACATGGACTTGAAAAATTAAGAGAAAAAAGGCTTGGCACATTGTGACTGGGGTATTATTGAACACAAAACATTTGGAAGAATTTATTGAGAGATATTTTGAAAAGCACCAAAAATGGCCAGGCTTACTCATCCTCTGACTCTCTCTTTTGCCTTTTCCTAGTCTGAATTTTGGGGAACTTTTAAGGTGAGAGATACAGGGTATTTTAGGGAAGGTCCCTGATTTCTTGAGTCCCTTTCAATCTCAAAAGTCATATGGAAATAGTGAAATTTGGAAATGCTACTGATTTTGTAGTTGGGCTCTTTTGAGTGATGTCACTTCAGAATCACTTGGCCCCATGCTGAACTCACCAGAGTTGAATTTGAGTTAGAAATAGGAGATTGGCATATTGTCTCTGTGTGACAAAGAGTTGGCTCTGGCTCCAGTTTTTTGTCTCCATCAGAATCTGAGATTTGTTTCCTAGGTGAGTCTGGATGGTGGCAGGCAGGATGCAAGCATGCCTGTGACAAGTTTCATGATGAAGATTAGATGTTTCCTTTCTTTGCTACACTCTCACAAGTGAAGAACAGCCTACTGTATCTCCATCTTGCAACTTACTGGCTTTTTGCTCCAAGTGGTATTTCTACTTCAGTTTGTTTAATCTGACCTAGACTTTAATCCATTTCATATCTAAATCTAACAATTCCAGTGCTTTACTGAAGTTTTGGTTGGAACTAAAAGTCAGGCTCATTTTTATTAATCATAATAACCAATCTTAGTCCCAGAGAGCATATGATTATACATACCCCCTTCTAAATAATGGCATACTAGATAGGACACTGGATCTAGAGGGAGGAAAGTCTTGGTTCAAATCTTGCTTCAGATATTATGTTGTATTCTATGATCTCTAAAGTCCTTTCCTATTATCTTGGAAGAGAAATGGAATATTACGAGTATGGAAGGTTACATGTGCTATGATATGTAGTTGCTGTGTGGTTGGTTTGCTTTACTGGTTTTGTTCTTTTGTTTTTATAGTTGTTATAATGCTTCCCTTCAGTGGGGAATATACATGAACATCATAAATAGAACTTTTTTTTTCAAATGCTTTATTAACTTCTGGTTTACATCATTCATATCCGCCAGATTTTGAGTTACAATTTTTCCCCATTTTCCCCACCACCCCAGAATAGCAGTTCCATAGGATATCCCCTCATCCAATCTGCTCTCTCCCATATCTTCTCCAATACCCCCTTTGATTTTTCCAGTAGGCAAGGTGAATCTCTGTGCCCCAATGTCTGTATATCTTATTTCCCAATTATATGTAAAATAGTATTAATAATAGTATTTATATATTTTAAACATTTGATTTTAAAACTTTGAATTCCAGATTCATTCCCTTCCTCATCAATAGAACTTTTTAAAAAAGTAAATTAATGGGTTAAAGACAACAAGGTATTAGCTTTTGGTACCATATTAAGAAAGGAAAACTGATTTCTCCTCTAACGTCCTCAGAATTGTGCTTCTTTACTTTGTGAGATCAGATCTCCAAGGGTATTAGAGCTGTCTTTAAAGAATAACTTTTTTTTTTAAACAAATACTTTATTAACTTCTGTTTTACATCATTCATTTCCGCCAGATTTTGAGTTACAATCATTTTCCCCCCATTATTCCCCTACCCAGCCTCCCAGAATAGCAGTCCCACAAGATATTGCTTCCTCCAATCTGCTCTCTCCCATACCTTCTCCCATACCCCCATTGACTTTTCCATTAGAGGAAGATGAATCTTTGTGTCCTAATGCCTGCACATCTTATCTCCCAATTATAGGCAAAAGAGTATTAATAATAGTATTTATATATATATATTTGAAACATTTAATGTTACGACCTCGAATTTCAGATCCATTTCCTTCCTCCATTGTCACCCATTCCCTCTTGGGAGATAAGTAATTCAGTATATGTTGTACATGTCTAGCTATGCAAAACATTATCATAGTAGATATATTGTACAAGGCTGCTTATAATTCCTCCCACTCATCCCACCCCCCACCTGGTCCATTCCCTACATGATCCTGTCCCTCTTCTATAGTGGGTACTTCCAACCTCCCCTCACCCCAAGGATGCTCTCCCATCCATCATCCCTCCTCTCATCCCCCTTCCCCCTATCCTGCTGCAGGTTGAGATATCCCATTTAGTATGTATGTCATTTTCTACCTGAACCAAATTCAATGTGAATGTGGTTTTGCCTTTTTAGCCTTCCTTATTCTCCCCCTCCTTTGTACCCACTTCCCCTACATGAGATAGTTTACCCTACCATGTCTCTCCCCATCTCCTCTTGCCACTTTCCTCTCTCACCTCATAATTTCATCCCTTGAGTATTCTCCCTTCCCAACAAATTCAACCTATGCCCTCTATCCATATATATAACTGTAACCATATACACACACATTCACATATGTATTCATATGACCACACACCCTTCTTCCATTATTTTCATAGTGAGAAAGATATCATCAGTCACAGTTATTGCTTTTCCATATAGGAATGTAAATAGTTCAACTTTGATAAGTTCCTTTTGATTTCTTTTCCCTGATTACCTTCTCAGGCATCTCTTACTTTTTGCATCTGGATGTCAAATTTTCTATTCAACTCTGGTTTTTTCCTCAAGAATGCTTAAAAGTCCTCTATTCCACTGAATGACCATATTTTCCCCTGAAACAAAATACTCAGTTTTGCTGGGCAGGTGACCCTTGGGTTCATTCTCAGTTCTTTTGCCCTCTGGAATATCATATTCCATGCCCTTCGATCCCTCAGTGTAGAAGCTGCCAGGTCCTGGGCTATTCTGATTGTGTTTCACAATATTGAAATTGTTTCTTCCTGGTTGCTTGTAGTATTTTCTCTTTGATCTGGGGATTCTGGAACCTGGCTATAATATTCCTGGGAGTTTTCTTTTTGGGATCTTTTTCAGGAGGTGATCTGTGGATTCTTTCAACCTCTTATTTTGCCCTCTGGATCTAAAACATCAGGGCAGTTTTCCTTGAGAATTTCTTGAAGGGTGATTTCTAGGTTCTTTCTTTGATCATGGCTTTCAGGTAGTCCAATAATTTTTAAATTGTCTCTCCTGGATCTATTTTCCAGGTCAGTGGTTTTTCCCATGAGATATTTCACATTGCCTTCTAATCTTTCATTTGTTTGGATCTGTTTAATAGTATCTTGATTTCTCATAAAGTTACTAGCTTCCATTTGCTCCAGTCTAACTCTGAAGGAATGAATCTCCTCAGTGAACTTTTGAGATTCTTTTTCCATCTGGCAAATCCGACTTTTTAAGGCATTCTTCTCCTCATTGCCCTTTTGGGCCTCCTTTGCCATTTGAGTTAGTCTATTTTTTAAGGTGTTGTTTTCCTCAGTCAGGCTGTTGACCCTCATTTCATACTTTTCCTGCATCCTTCTATTTCTCTTTCCAATTTTTCCTCCACTTCTCTTATTTGATTTTTAAAGTCCTTCTTAAGGTTCTCTATGGCCTGCAACCCGCTCATGTTTTCCCCTGGGGCTTTTGGAGCAGGACTTCTGACCTCACAGTCCTTTCCCTGCTCTATGCCCCCAAAATAGGAGTCTAGGGTTGCATTTTTCTGTTTCCTTTGCCTTGGCATGTTGCCACTTAATTGCTTGACTTTTGGGCTTGTTGCCACACTATGGCTTTAAGGCCAGATAGAGGAATTTTCGTCCCAAATGTGTGGGGGGCAACTTCCGTTTCTGGCAAGCTGTAAACCCACCCACAACTTCCACCCTAGATCACAATCCAGATCCAGGAGGTTAAAGCAAGAGCGATTACCCCCCAAGACTGATCGCTGGATCTCCCCACGATTTGTAGGCTGGGAGCTGGAAATGCCTCTGAAAACTACACAGTGGCGTGTCTCCTCAGCAGCTTCTAGCCCCCAGGGGAGGGAGCTGACGCATTCCCCAAATACAGGTCCCAAAGTCTATAGGACACTAACCTCTTACTTTGTCCTAGGCAAGTCTATGTCGATAATTCTGGCGTCTCCACAGTTCCTGGTGTTCTGGGGTTCCTCCAGCCGGCTGCTGGCCCTGCCGCCCTGGGGCTAAAACCTCGGCTCACGTGGACCTGGGCTCGGCTCGGCTCCTGCGCTCTGCATGCTGCCGGCTCCCAGAACACTGCGCTGGTCCTTCCTGCAGGGTGCTGGGCTGTCCTCAGCGGGAGGTTAGCTTCTCTGTGTCGTTCTGTGGGTGCTGGGGCTCCAGAAGATTTTCAGAGTCCTTTTCTACATAGTTTGTGGAGAATCTGGGGGCAGAGAGGCTTGGCAGAGCTGTTTCTACTCCGCCATCTTGGCTCCGCCCCTAAAGAATAACTTTCAAAGCTATCTCCTGCCAGGACCTTCAAGTTTCTTTAGAGGTTCTGCTCTCCCTAGGTCCTGCCGCTGCTGAGACACTCAGGTTTGAAACATGAATCTCTACCTGTATTTAGTTTCCCTATGCTTAGGAATAGCAGCTGCTGTTACACAATTTGACTGGACTTTAGATGCTAAATGGAACCAATGGAAGTCACAACACAGAAGGACGTATGGAGCCAATGAAGATAATTGGAGAAGAGCAACATGGGAGAAGAATTTGCGAATGATTGGAATGCATAATCTGGAGTACAGTTCTGGAAAACATGGTTTCCAGATGAAAATGAACAAGTTTGGTGCTATGACCAATGAAGAATTCAGACAAGTAATGAATGGCTTTAGACAAAACATTTTTCAAAGGAAGACCAAAGGAACTCTGTTTCGTGAACCTCTCTTTGTAATGATACCTAAATCCATAGACTGGAGAAAGAAAGACTATGTAACTCCTGTTAAGAATCAGGGTCAGTGTGGTTCTTGCTGGGCATTTAGTGCAACTGGTTCCTTGGAAGGCCAGTGGTTCTGTAAGATGGGCAAATTTGTTTCACTTAATGAACAGAATTTGGTTGACAGCTCTAGGGATGCTGGCAACGAAGGCTGTAATGGTGGTTAAATGGATAATGCCTTTGAATATGTGAAGAAAAATGGAGGCATTGATACAGAAGAATCCTATCCATATGAAGGAAAGGATAGTGAGAGTTGGTATAAACCAGAATGCTCTGGTGGTAATGTCACTGGATGTGTGGACTTCCCATCAGGGCAGGAAAATGCTCTTAAAAGGCTGTGGCAACTATGGGTCCCATCTCTGTTGTTGTTGATATAGGACATCCATCCTTCCAGTTCTATCAGTCTGGTGATTATTATGAACCGGAATGCAATAGTCAACAGCTAGATCATGGTGTGCTAGTTGTGAGCTATGGTGCCGAAGAAGGAAAGAAATACTGGATTGTCCAGAACATCTGGGGTTAAGGTTGGGCCCAAAGTGGCTATGTTTTAATGTCCAGAGACCAGAAAAATCACTGTGGAATAGCAACAGCAGACAGCTAATCTCAAGTATGATGTGTTTGAAGGAAGACTACTTCACAGAGAGATGGAACTTAGCCTGTATCATTTGGGATCAAACACTTGAATCACCAAGTATCCAAGTTGTAATTTGAGTTTCTTTGACATATTTACAATTTGTGAAATATAAACACTACTTTGTTATAAATAGCTTGTAATATTGCTTAATTCAAAGACATAAATTTTCATTTTAAAATTGTATATATAAATCTTTACCTTTTTAAATAAACCTTGATTCACTTTTGGGAAAAAAAGAAAAACTTTGACCAGTAACAGCCCCGTGAGGATATAAAAAATTCTTCCTTTGAAAGATAGGACTAAGGAATATGGGACTGGTCACTGCAGTCTATATTTCAAATTAAGGTCAGGGAGTCAATCTCAGGTTAGTTAGGTGGTGAAGTGGATGTAGGGTCTGGAGTCAGGAAGACCTAAATTCAAATCCAGCCTCAGACATCTACTAGCTGTGAGACCCTGGGCAAATAATTTAACCCCTATTTGCCTTAGTTCCTCATCTGTAAAATGAGCTGGAGAAGGAAATGGCAAACTGATGTGGATATAGAGGTGCCCTAAGGGTCAAGATAATATTAAGGGTTGCTTTCTCAGTACCTTGGGAATCCCTCCTGAGTCTGAGAGCATCCTAAAGTAAATTTTCCCCTTGTCCTGGATCATAAAATTCCTTGTCTACCCTGATCCTGGGTCATAAAATTTCCCCTATCTCCCTTATCTTGTGTCATCCATCTTCCTCATCCTGTCACTAAATCTCCAACCCCCATTAGAAACCCTAAAATAACATCACCATTTGTGTAGCTTTCTGGCTATATAAGTCTGGTCCTTGTTCTATATCAGTGCCTTTGTTTAGCTGCTTGCTAAATCTCAGGCCCACATGTTTTTGTGTTAATAAAGCTCCCTTTGGCTAAAGAGAAGGTCTGATTGAATTCTTTCAAAACTGAACCAGCTCTCCCAACTCTGACCTCAAGAAAACCACTCCATCCTCTTTGCCAAGAGAACCCCAAATGGGGTTACAGGGAGCTGGACATGACTGAAACAAACACATGGCCTCAGTGTACTTCTGTGTTCTCTACTGCCAAATAACCAGGTTCTGAGATCAAGGGTAAGCTCTGAGAAATGCAAAGGATTATTAAGAAGATTTAAAATAAGGAAGAATAAAAAAAAAAACTAACATTTCTAAGTTTTATAATAGTCATAGGATTGTACATATTGAGTTGAAAGGTACCTCAAGGCCCATCTAGTCCAACCCTTTCATTTAGAGGTGAGGAAAATGAAGTCTAGAGATTTTAAGTGATTTGCCCAACACTGAGCATGTGAGGGTTGGACTGGGACCTATTGTTGGCCAATCGGTGAGAGTCAGAGTGATTTAGCTTTAAAGTCATAGTCAAGAAGCTTCATTTGAATCCCAAAGCCTGGTTTTCCAGAGTTCTATTTCAAGAAATAATAAATGAAACTACATGAGACAGAAGAGTTAATTGTTCCAGTTTTTTAAAGAGAGAATAAATAAGTAGGGAAGAAAAAAATCTAGCCCCCAAATCCTAAGATATCTTGTGAGGTTTAAGTGATAAAAAATTATATACCTTTGGAATAAGAACCCATGTGTAAGGATTTGATTCTCCATGTGGACATAGGGAAAGGGGAAGGAAAGAAAAAAAGGAAAGAAGGAAGAAGGAAAAGAGGGAAGAAGGAAGGAAGAAAGGGTTTATTGTTTAGCCTGGAGGAGAGAAGACACAGATAGACCTCACAGATGTCTTCAAGCAGCCAAACATGGAGAGGATAGTTAGACTTGTTTGCTTGGACCTTGAGGACACAACCAGGAACAATATGTGGGAAGCACAAAGAAGTGAATTTAGTCTTGATGCCAGGAAAAATTTTCTAATAATTAGAGCCACCCCCAAGTTCACTGAGCTTCCTTGACTAGTGCGGGTAGATTCTCTTTCCTTGAAGGTCTTTAAGTGAAGGCTGCCTGGCCACTTCTTAGTCATATTGTACTTCAGTATGAATTGGACTAGATTATTGAGTTCCCTTCCACCTCTCAAATTCTGTGACATTATTCTCTCTGTTGATTATCTTTAATTTATGCATATATATCCTTATACATATATCTCATTTATCTTGTTTGTACAGTTATTTGCATGATGTTCCCTCTATTAGACCTTGGGCTCCTTGAGAGGAGACACTTAAAACAACCCCACCTTTCTTTATATTCCCAGCACTTAGCAAAGTCCCTGGAACATAGTGGGCACTAAATAAATGTTTGTTGACTTGATTTGATGCACTGTGACTCCTTTTGGTTTTAATTCTGGTGAGAAATATGTCTTACAAAGAAAATAATGTACATCAAAGCAAAAAAAAAGTACTGTAGAAATGTGAAATATTATTGTTACTGAATCTTACAGGTAAGGGTTGACTGAGGGGGAAAATAAAGAAAGCAAAATCTCTACGAGTATTTTACATTTCTTGTGCAGAAGATTTATAGGGAGACATGGACAAGAGGAGTCACATAGGATGAAAAAATATACCTAAGTTGCAATTTCTACTATTGGAGGGGAGTACTCATACCAAGAAGAAAATAGATACACCATATTGGTGGGTCAAAAAATATAATCATCCAACTCTAAAATAACATAAAATGTTCTTTACAAAGAAGATAATATATAAAACATACTATTATTAATTATGGCAAGTTAAGGGGGTAAAATAGGAAGCTAATTCTCTTCATTTGTTTTACTTCTCATATGTGCAGAGACCAAGAATTCACAATATAAATGACTACAGTAATTTGTGCAAATATCTTCTAGAATTTAAACTCTAGGAGGGCAAGGATAATATTTTATTTATCTTTGCAACATGCTATTACCTATAAATATCAGGTAAATGTTTATTGGACTGAGTTACATGTAGGAAGTAGTAGTGGAGTGGTGGTTTAATCCCTGTCTTGTCACTGCCCACTTGTAAAAGTGGTTGTAGTCCATTGCAGTTTTTGCTGGGTGTGCTTTCACAGGCCCCTTCAGATGCTGCCTCAGTAGCAGCCCTCGTCTCCTTGGAGTACACTAAGCCTGAGTGATAACAGTGATGACAATACAGTAATGTTAGTGTTTAGACTGGAACGTGGACAATAGAGAGCTAACTTATAAGAGGCTGTGATGAAATTACATAGTTTCAAACTTTTTTTTGCAATTGTTTAAATTTAAGGAGTTTTAAGTTCAAAAAGGATGAAATGTAAGGATTTCTTTGTATTACTCATACTAGAGAGTAAAATCATATTCATTCATATTTCTCATTCTATTAATATATCACATTTTAAGCCATTCTCTTATTTAAATTATTTAAACCATTCTCTTAAACCAGCACAGATGAGCCCCGGCAAACCAGGAGCAGGCCTTGGGAGTGACTGAATCAGTAGGAGCAGTTAGCTGCTACATTTCAGCCTACAGGTGGTAATGGGAGTTGGAAATAGGTCAGAAGTAGATCACAGGGGTTCCTTAGCTGGGATGAGGGACAGGAATCTATTGCAATGCCCATTCATGGATCTAGATTGCAGTCCTGGGCCTTCGTCTCAGGGCAAGGAAGAATACCAGCACGCCATAGCTTATGGCTACAATGGAGCAGGGACCCTGATCACACTTATAGGGCAGAAAAGAATGCTTTGTGGTTGCTCACAGACCAAAGCATAGGCCAGGAGAGTAGTAAATTACAGATCCCCAGAACTAATTCTGGAAACAGTCACACAAAAACCCTGGAGTTTGGGAAAGTCCACCCTCCATCCAAGAAGCAGGGCCCCAGTTTAGTGTAGAGTTAAACGTCAATAAATAGGCTGGAAAAATGAGTAGTTTCATGATGGCATGCTTGCATGTACTTGGACAATGGCCAGTGCTCTCACACTTTCCCAGTCACCAATGGAGTAAAGCAAAGCTTACTGCTTGCTCCCATCCTTTTTAGCATGATGTTTTCATCAAAGTCATAAGATGCCTTCAATACTGATGAAAACCACATCAATGGCAAATACTGCACTGAGGGTAAATTTTTTTTTTGCTTATTATTTTTTTCCAAATGCTTTATTAACTTCTGGCCTACATCATTCACCTCCGTCAGATCTTGAATCACAACCCTTTCCCCATTTTCCCCCTACCCACCACCCCAGAATAACAGTCATACAGGATATCCCCTCAACCAATCTGCTCTCTCCCATTTCTTCTCCCATATGCCCTTCGACCCTTCCAGTAGGGCAAGGTGAATCCCCATGCCCCATTGCTTCCACATCCCATCTCCCAACCACATGCAAAATAGAATCAGACAGTATATATATATATATATATATATATATATATATTTTAAAATTTGATTCTAAAAGGAAGATAAGCAACTCAGTATACACTGTACATGTGTAGCTATGCAAAACATTACCATAGTACATATATTGTAAAAGACTGACTATATTCCCTCCCTTCTATCCCACCCCTACCTGGTCCACTCCCCACCCTGATCCTGTCCCTTTTTAAAAGTGGGTGCTTCCAACTTCCCTCCCCCCCCCGCCTGCCCTCCCCTCTACCACCTTCCCCCATACCCCTCATCCTCACAATCCTGTAGGGTGGGACACCCTATTTAGTATGTATATCATTCTCTCCCTGGTCCAAATTCAATGACAATAAGGTTTTGCCTTTTTGCCTTCCTGTTCCTCCCCTCCCCTGCAACCACCTTCCCCTGCCTCCTCTACACAAGACAGTTCACCCCATTGTCTCTCCCCATTCCCCCTCACCACATTATTCTCTCACCTCTTAACCTCACCTTTTAAATATCATCCCTTCTTATTAAATTCGACCTGTGCCCTCTATCTATGTAGACCTGAAAACATATATGCACATATGTATTCATATGCCCATATACCCTTCTTTAACTATTTTCATACTGAGAAAAGTTTCATCAGTTACAGTTATTGTTTTTACCTGTAGGAATGTAAATAATTCAACTTTGATAAGTTCATAGTGATTTCTTTTCCCTGTTTACCTTCTCAAGCATCTCTTGCTTCTTGTATCTGAATGTCAAATTTTCTATTCAACTCTGTTTTTTTCCTCAAGAATGCTTGAAAGTCCTCTATTCCACTGAATGACCAAATTTTCCCCTGAAACATGATACTCAGTTTTGCTGGGTAAGTGATTCTTGGTTTTAATCCCAGCTCCTTTGCCCTTCAGAATATCATATTCCATGCCCTTCAATCCCTCAGTGTAGAAGCTGCGGATCCTGCATTATTCTGATTGTGTTTCCACAATATTGAAATTGTTTCTTCCTGGCTGCTTTTGGTATTTTATCCTTGATTTGGGAATTCTAGAACCTGGCTACAATATTCCTAGGAGTTTTCTTTTTGGGATCTTTTTCAGGAGCTGATCTGTGGATTCTTTCAACCTCTATTTTGACCTCTGGTTCTAAAACATCGGGACAATTTTCCTTGAGAATTTTTTGAAGGATGGTTTCAGACTCTTTCTTTGATCATGTCTTTCAGGTAGTCCAATAATTTTTAGATTGTCTCTCCTGGATCTATTTTCCAGGTCAGTGGTTTTTCCCATGAGATATTTCACATTTCCTCCTATTCTTTCATTTGTTTGGATCTGCTTAATAGCATCGTGATTTCTCATAAAGTCACTAGCTTCCATTTGCTCCAGTCTAATTCTGATGGAATGATTCTCCTCAGTGAGCTTTTGAGATTCTTTTTCCATCTGGAAAATTCAGCTTTTTAAGGCATTCTTCTCCTTACTGCCTTTTTGAGCCTCTTTTGCCATTTGAGTTAGTCTATTTTTTAAGGTGTTATTTTCCTCAGTCAGGCTGTTGACTCTCATTTCATACTTTTTTTTGCATCTTTCTCATTTCTCTTCCCAATTTTTCCTCCACTTATCAGCTTCTTAAGGTCCTCTATGGCCTGTAGCCAGCTCATATTTTCATTTGGGGCTTTTGGTGCAGGAGTTCTGACCTCACAGTCCTCCTCCTGTTCAATGCTTTGATCCTCTTTGCCCCCAAAATAGGAGTCTAATGTTGCATTTTTCTGTTTATTTTGTTTCCTTTGCCTAGACATGTTGCTACTCAATTACTTGACTTTTGGGCTTGTTGCCACAGTAGGACTTTGCCACCAGCCAGGGGAACCTCTATCCCAAACATTGGGGTTTTCTCAACTTCTGGAGCTATTAGTTGGCTGGCCTCTGTGAAGCCTCCACACACTCTGGCAAGCTGGTCACACATCCCAAGACCTCCACCCCAGGCCACAATCCAGATCCAAGAAGGGTAAAGCAAGAGTGCTTTCCCCCCAAACTGATCGCCGGATCTCCCCAAAGTTCACAGGCCAAGAGCTGAAGCTTCAATGCGGCAATGGCAATGTGGCACAAGCTGCGCTGCTCCTCAGAGGCTTCTTACCCCCAGGGAAGAAGCTGACGCATTCTCCCAACCAATCCCAAAGTCCATAGGGCACTAACCTCTCACTTTGTCCTAGGCATCTATGTGTTGATAATTCTGGAAACTCCACAGCATCTGGTGTTCTGGGGTCCCTCCAGCCTGCTGCTGGTCTGGCCACCCTCAGGCTAAAACTGAGACTGAAGCGAGCCTGGGCTCAGCTCACAGAGCTCTGTGCTAGCCATTCCCTGCTGGGCTGCAGGACTGTCCTCAGTGGGAGGTTAGCTTCTCTGTGTCATTTTGTGGGTGCTGGAACACCAGAGGTCATTCATAGTCCCCCTTTTCCATAATTTTGAAGTAGTGTGGGCTGGAGCTCTGGGGAAGTGCTGTTTTTACACTGCCATCTTTACCTCGCCCCCCCCCCCCCAAGGATAAATTATTTAACTTGGAAAGGCTCCCAGCCTAGACTAAAGCAGAGGGACTGTTGGTACATGGTTTTTTTATTTGTAGATGACTGTGCAGCCTTGGAATCTGAGATCGGACAAAATATGGTTTAATTCTCTGCCACTTGTGCTAATTTTAGCTTAACAATAAACACCAAGAAAACAGAGGCTCTCCAATAGCCAGCACCACACCATCCTTATGAGGTACCATTGATTATACCAAATGGAGAAATTTTGAATGCTATTAAGTTTGCTTACCTTGGCAGTTTACTTTCTAGGAATGTACACATAGATGATGAAGTTGATACAAGTATTGCCAGAGCTAGATCAGTCTTTGGAAGACTCCAAAGGAAAGTATGGGAAGAAGAGGTATTATACTGACTATCAAGCTGAAGATCTACAGAACCATTGTGATGACCTTATTGTTGTATGCTTGTGAAACCTGGACAGTATACCAGCTCCATGCTTGCAAACTGATTTGCTTCATCTTGAATTGTCTTAGGAAGATTCTGAAGATGACCTGGCAAGATGGGGTATCAACTGCTCAGGTATTTTCTCAACCTGAACTGCCAAGTATTCAAACTCTACTGCAGAGAGTGAAGTTCTGATGTGTTGTTCACATTGTTCAAATGTCAAAAGTATGTTTACCTAGAAGACTATTTTATAGCAAGCTCATGCAAGGCAGGTGCTCCCATAAAGGTCAGAAGAAGCAATACAAGGACACTTTCACTCTCTCTCTGAAGAACTTTGGAATTGATTGTGACATGGGAGACACTGACGCAGAACTGCCCAGCATGCCAATGATCAAAAAAGGTACTGTGCTCTATGAGCAAAGCAGAATTGCAGTAGCTCAAAGGAAAACCAAGATGTGAAAATTTAAAGACATCTCCACTCCAAATGTCCAGTAGACTATTTGTGCCTGACCTGTGGAAGAGCCTTCCAAACTTGTGTTCGTCTGATGAGCCACAGTCAAACACACTATACCTTGACCTCAACATTATGATGCCATTTTGGTCCTCTTTGAGAGAGGACAACAACCAAGCAATATTTGCATAATTTCTTATATTCAAACTAGAGCTTCTTTACTGGCTTGTTCCCCATCTCCACATTCCCTCCCCCCCAACTAGTTCATATTTTGTTCATTGACCAGCTTGTATGCTTAAGTTGAATCTAATGTACACAAATACCTTTATATCTTTGTTGGTAGGCTGTCATTGGTTTTGAATCTATTCAGGAAATTCATGGTCCTGGAATTCCCTCCTGGTACATGCTCTGCTGTCATCATTACTAAATCTCCTGGCACTGTTTTTGGTAGTGTTTTTCATTACTTTAATAACCTTTTTGTGAATTAATATGCCACTAGCAGGAACTAATATGCATATATGTATATATATATGCATATAGCTTTAATATTAATTGGTATCTTCTATTTTTTTTGTATTTTATATTTCCTATTGCAACCTTCTCCCTTTTCCACTCCCAAAATGCTATTTCTTTTTGACATAGAATTAGTAGGAAAGGAAAAAAATCAATGCAGTAAAACTAACTATATATTGAAAAAGGTTGAATTATAAGGAATATTCTTTATCAATATTCCCCCACCTCTGTGGAGGAAGCAGCTTTTCATATTTCTTCCTTTGGAAAAACCAATATATTTTCAATGTAATGAAAAGTTCTGAAAAAATCATAAAAAAATTTGAGAAGTATTTACTGAGATCTAAATGCTAGGAGTTTCAGATAGGATTCTCCACAGAAGACACTCCCCTCCCTCACACACACATATAAATTATGTGTATTTGTGTGAATAGCCAGAACTGGAGAAGGGCACAAATATTTTCATCTGGTGCTTATTTAAAGCTACTTAAATGGTAAAACCAGTTCTTAAGTCTTATTCATTCATTCATTCATTCATCCATCTAGCATTTACCTATGCAGTGTACTACATTAGAGTCAATTATAATTCCATAGATCCACATGTAGACAGGGTGGTATATTACATAGAGAAAACTTTCTAATCAGAAAGACCTGAGTTCAAGTCTCATCTCTCTCTCATAATGGCTGTATGACCCTGGACAAGTCATTTCTAGTCCTAGGGTCCCTGGTAAACTTGTATTGTCATAGAGAGTTTCCTTACCACCAAGATTCCCTAAACCAGCTTTTAAAACTTTTTTTTTAACTTTTTGTCAAACCTTTTACAATGTTAAAAATTATTGAGGACTACAAAGAACTTTTGTTTATATGCACTACATCTGTCAATATTTACTATATTTGAAATTGAAACTGATAAATTTTTAAAAATACTTATTAATTCATTAAAAATCAATAATAAACTCAAATGTTAATATAAATAGTATACTTTTAATGAAAATAACTATATTTTCCAAAAAAAGAATAGTGGCATTATTTTACACAATTTTCAAATTTCTTTAATGTCTAGCTTATTAAAAGACAGCTGGATTCTCATATCTGCTTTTGCATTCAATCTGTAGTGATATATAGTTTTGGTTGAAGTATATGAAGAAAATTCAGCTTCCTAAAGATATATAGTTGGAAAAGAGTGGAGTATTTTAACAATAATTCCTTCTGACAAATAACATCTTAGTATTATTATGAAGATAGTTTTGACTTTGAGGACCCCCTGAAAGGGTCTTGGAGATTCCCAGGGGTCCATAGACTATAGTATGAAAACTGCTCCTACAAGCCAATGAAATCACTGATTTAGATTGCAACTCTCTCCTCTCTCTGTATCTCTCTTTTTCTTTGTCTTTATCTCTTTTTCCCTCTCTCCCTCCCTCTCTTTCTCTCTCTCTCTCTCTCTCTCTCTCTGTCTCTTTCTCTCCTTTACATGTACCCTTCATGAGCCCCTGTGGTTAACCATTATTCCTTATGGTGTGTTTTCAGGTGATGGAAAACAATCCAGCAATAGGTCCATGCTTGGAGCATTTCTCTCTTGATAGAATCCTCTTGAGCTTTTGCTCCACTGGTCTGGTTTTGAGAATTCAATTTCAGACCCTAAGTCTGGATGAGGCATTGTCAGAGGACCTGAGTAGAGGTTAAGTGCTTTCTTATTATTATTAAAATGAGTCTTATACTTTATCCATAGGAGATAAAGAGAACATTGGAAGGGGCAGCTAGGTGGTTCAGTGAATAGAGCACCAGAGTCAGGAGGACCTGCATTCAAATGTGACTTTAGATACTTGACACTTACTAGCTGTGTGACCTTGGGCAAGTCACAACCCCAATTGCCTTGCCTTCCCCTCTTAAAAAAAGAGTATATTGGAAAAGAAAGGTAAAGTATATGTAGAAGAAGATTTTCTTTTTGGGGGGGGAGGGTTAAAGAAATTAGGGTTAAGTGACTTGCCCAGAGTCACATAGCTAGTATCAAGTGTCTGAGGCTAGATTTGAACTCAGGTCCTCCTGACTCCAGGGCCAGTGTTCTCTCCACTGCGCCACCCAACTGACCCAAGATTGTCTTTTAAAGGTTTTTTTTTTTTCCTTTTCCCAATGATGAAGGGGCAAGGTGAGTGGGTGAGAAAACAGGTGCATTTTTATATTCTTACTTACTGTCCCCCATGCCTGGAAAGCTCTCCCTCTTCATCTCTGCCCCTGGATTCCTTCAAGTCTCAGCTAAAGTCCTACTTTCTTCAAAAAACTTTTTCTAGTCCTCTTAGTCTTGGAGCCCTCCTTCTGAGATAAGTTCCTGTTCATTTGAATACATCTTCTTTGTACATTGATGTTCTCATGTCATTTCTCCCATTACACTGTGAACTCCTTGAGAGCAGGGGCTGTTTATAGCTTTACTTGCTTCCCTAGTACTTAGCATAAGGCCTGGTGCATATTAGATTCTTAATATACTGTTGGTAGAATTTTTTTTAAGTGAGTTGAGAAGAAGACATAGAAAATAGGAATCTCTCCTTTTTCATTTTGTTTAAACATAGATATATGATGTTGCCAGCATATGGACTCATATAGTAAAATAGTCAAATGCATGTGTGCTTTCTTCAGTGTGACTCCTTCCACTTTGTACCATATCTGGGTCTACAGCTGGGTCTAATATCTGGTGCAGTGGATTGAGTGCTAGACACAGAGTCTGAAAGACTTTGGTTCATATCTTACTTCTGATACTTAATAGCTTTGACTGTAGACAAGACTCATGTGTGTGATTTCTAGTTACTCTAGGCAAGGGTGACCTCTTGCATAGTGTGACTCTAGATGTTTGCACATAATATCTCTCAGTTTCAGTTTCCCCATCTTTAAAGATAAGGGAATGGGATCTAGATGGCCTTGAAGGCCCCTTCTAGCTCTAATTCTTTTTTTTTTTTTTTGCTTTTTGGAGGGCAATTGGGGTTAAGTAACTTGCCCAAGGTCACATGGCTAGGTTTTTGTTTGTGTGTGTTAAGTGTCTGAGGCCGGATCTGAACTCAGGTCCTTCTGACTCCAGGGCCAGCCCTCTACTCACTGCGGCACCTAGCTGCCCCCTAGCTCTAATTCTGTGATTTAAATAATCTTGCCCAGTAGTTTTCGAATGATTCCATGGGAATTAAAATAAATATGTATAGTTCAATATTTTAATGAATCTGATTCAGATTCTATCTTCCATGGTATACAATCCATTTGCACCTCAGAAATGGTGAAACAACGGTGCTTTGTCAGCTGCTGAACAAGGGGGATGCTTGCCCCTTTGGTGAGGGATACATCTTCTGGGTATTTATGATAGAAAGAATGAAAAGACTCAGAAAGCTGGTTGAAACAACTAATAATTTTAGGCAAGTTGCAGGATATAAAGTTAATTCACACAAATCATCAGCATTCCTGTGTCACAAACAAAACTCTGCCAGAAGAGATAGTAAAAGAAACACCTCAAAAACAAACGTAGGAACTATATAAACAAAATTAAAGAAAAGCTTTTTATACAAATAAAATCAGACAAATAATTGGAGAAATATTAATTGTTTATGGGTAGGCAGGGCCAGCATAATAAAAGTGACAATTTTATACAAACTAATTTGCATATTTAACATCATTCCAATTAAATGACCAATTTTAAAAACTGAAATAAAGAACACTAACAAAATTTATCTGGAAAAAAGTCAAGAATATCAAAGAAAGTAATAAAAAATGCAAAGGAAGGATATTTAGCAATACCAGATCTTAAACTATATTATAAATCAGTAATTATCAAAATTATTCAGTACTGGCTAAGAAATAGAAAGGTAAATCAATGGAATAGAGTGCACATAAAATTTACAGCAGCAAATAAACATAATAACATTGCATTTGACAAGTGTAAAGACAAGATTTTGGGATAAAATTAAATATTTGGTAAAAATCATTGAGAAAACTGAAAAATAGTATGGCAGAAACTGTGTATAAGCCAGTCTCTTATACCATTTACCATGATAAGGTCAAAATGGATGAATGACCCTATAAAGAGAGATTTTACAAGAAAATTGGAAGAACACAGTACATATTTCTTATCAAACTTATGGAACTTATGGAAAAGTGAACAAATTATGAATAAAAAAGAGATAGAGAGGAAAGTTAGGTATAAAATGGATAATTTAGACTACATTAAATTAAAAAGGTTTTCTACAAATAAAACAAATATAACCAAGATCAGAAGGAAAACAGAAATTTGGGGAAAATTTTCTATAAAGAGTTTATCAGAAAAAGGTCTCATATTTAAAATCAAAAGGAATTTTGTCAAATTTATAAGAATAGAAGTAATTCCCCAATTGCTAAATGGTCAAAGGATATAAACAGGTAGTTTTTCAATGAAGAAATCAAAACAATTTATAATCATCTGAAAAAATGCTCTAAATCATTATTTATTAGAGAAAACAAAATCAAAACAATTTTCAGATATAATGTCACATCTAACAGATTAGCTAAAATGATAGAAAGGGAGAGTGATAAACATCGGAGGGGATGTGGAAAAATTGGGACATTAATTCATTGTTGATGGAATTGTGAGTTGATTCAACTATTTTGGAGAGCAATCTGGAATTATGCCCAAATGGTATTTGACCCAGCAATACCACTACTTCGTTTGTTTCTGGAAAACAGAAAAGAACCTACATGTTCTAAAGTGTTTATAGCAGCTCTCTTTGTGGTGGCAAAGAACTGGAAATTGCAGAGAACCCCCACCAATTGGGGAATGGCTAAATAAGGTGTGGCATATGAAATACTAAAAATGGAAAGACCTACATGAAATAATAAAGAATGAAATGAGAAAATTGAATACAATAAGCATTTTTGTTTTAAGAATGATTTTGAGTGAATAAGTTATTTTGACTATTGTAAATGCCCAAATTAACTATAAAGGGCATATGTAGAAAGACTCTATCTGAATCCAGAGAAAAAACTGATAAATAAAGGTGTATATTGTATTGTATTATATATATATATATACACACATACATACATATATATATACATATGTATATATACACATACATACATACATACATACACATTTGTGCCTATTTGTGTCTAATAGCCATTTCTAGGGTAGGGGAGGAAGGAGGAAAAATAGAAATTTACATGACAATTTTGTTGTATATTTGAAAGGTATAGCAAGTTAAGCATCATAGATTTGTAGTTTCATGTGCAATCATCTTTTTTAAATTATTGTATATTATGGAAATGCTTGCTTTATTCCATAAATTAAAATATTTTTAAAAAGAAAGGATGTATGACAAGGTTTGTAGTCTATAGTTCCATATCTGAATCTGGAGTGGGTGACTGAGATTATCTTGAAGATAGAGAGTTGATGGGGTCCTGCTCTCTGGGGAAACTTCTATGAAGCTGAAGGTCAGTAGGAACAGTGGAAAAGAGGAACAACAAAAGAGAAAGAAGGTTCCTAGTTTGGCACTCATGATGGAGTGCAGAAAGAACTGAGCTTTTTTGTAGGAGAAGAGGCATTTTTTTCTGCAATGATGAAGCTTGTACTCAGCTAAAGAAGTTTTGCTCCCCAATACTGGGTGTGAGAACAATAATTCCTGGAAATACCTACTGGCAAAAACGTGAAGCTGCAGGAGTAATCTATGTTTGCCTTGGGAGACCCATTGTACAGTCATGCATGATGCTACCCTCTGGGACCTATAGACAACTGCAAGGACTTAGCAACATCAGCTGCATACAGCAGGGAAGGAAACTGCCAATTGGTTATGGTTAGGAGTCTATATTGACCTTTGGGAGAAAGCTGCTAATTGGAATGTTTCTGTTCTTTTCCAAGAAAGCTGTTGTAGGTCCTGTTTTATTTCTTCCTACCTTTCAATAAAATTTGCTTAAATTTTTTCCTCAACCATGTGGCTGCAAGTAAAGAACTAATTCCCTCATGTTTCCTAAGTAGAGGCTTTGAAAAAAAGAGAATTAAGCAAAAAAATTGCTATAAACATTTCTTGACATTTTAAGTCATGAGAGAGTTTGTGACATTAGGTATGTGAAGAAGTCAAAATTGTAATAGAACTGGGCAAGTTAAACCTGGACTGCTATGTTGGGCAGGGTGGTGAGACCTAAAGGGAGGGAGGTTACCTAGGACATATAGACAAAAGCCACAGAAAAAAGGGAGCATGAGCTATACTTTTCTTATGAAGCAGGCACATGCTGTGCCTTTTTTGGTTGATGAAAAGAATGGGATCATTGATTTTTGCTGCCTAAGTAGACAGCCCACAGAGCCTTTGCAAATTTACAATGTGATTTCATCACAAGCAAAATGTGGTTGGATATTTTCAAGCGAGTGGAGACAGGGGTTATTTCTTCCTCTCACTCTGGAGAACAGATCATTCATATATCAGAGGGAAAAGAGCTTCCTACAATGCTCCTTCTTCCCCCATACTCTTTCCTCAAGCTCAACTCATGCTTGACTACGGAGGGAATTCTTGTTTCATATCCACGTTTCTATGACTTTATGAAAGCCACATGGAGGAATATCATCGGGATTGGAAGTTTGCTAAAGGGAATCTAAGAAGCTGGTTTCCTTACCTCTGATGACTTTCAAACATTCCTAAATGGAATTTATTTTGCTGGGTGTCAGATTGGTTTTGCTCAGTGCTGCATGAGAGGAGAGAAGTAGGAGTTAGTAAGGGGCATGGGGAAGAGACTCATTCTTCTCTCCCTTTCTAAATTAAGAAATGATTATCTTCAGAAAACAAATAATTCAGTATACATATATACATGGATACACACATATATGTATATACATATGTATATATATGCATATGCATATGTATATGTATGTGTATGTGTGTGTATATGTATATGTAAATGTATATGTATGTGATATCTTTACCATTAGCGTGTTTTAAACTTAAACTACTATTTGGAAGTAAGTTACTCTGAAAAAGTTAAAAGTCAAATCCCTTTATAGGGGGTATCATTTTGACAAGGGTAGAGAGCTTGCTTTGGAGTCAGGAGCATGGCTTCAAGTCCTGTCTCTGGCATAGACTGACTATGTGACTGTGGAGAAGTAATGGTATCTTTCAGTGCCTCAGACAACTCTCTAAGACTAAGTTGTAATTCAAGTACCATTCTACATTTTTTTTTGGTTTCTTCATAGGGAGTTCCCAAACTAATGAAATCACAAGTCTAGTCTATCATTATCAGGAAAGTATGAGTATGACCTTGGTAGCTAAGTGGTTCAGTGGATAGGGTACCAGGTTTGGAATCAGGAAGATTCGTATTTGTAAGTTCAAATCTGGCTTCAGAGTAATGGTGCAATCCTGGGCAAGTCACTTAACCCTGTTTGTCCCCATTTCCTCATCTGTAAAATGATCTGGAAAAGGAAATGGTAAACCACCCCAATCTCTTTGCCAAGAAAAACCTTGTCATATCATGAAGAGTTGGACATAACTGAAAAAGCAACTGAATAGCATGGAGATTTTACTGGTTTCATTAATTCCACACAAAACATTCCAGTATTCCAGTAGGGGGCTAGAAAATACAGGTGATAAGACATTGTACTTGGAGTAAGGAATACTGAGGTTTGAATCCCATGTAAGACACTTTCTAGCTATGTGGTGTGGAATATGTGTGGAACTTTTCTCAGCCTCAATTTCCTCATCTGTAAAATGGAGATAATAGTCTCCTAGGGTCAAGTGAGATAACATATCTATATCTGTATCTGTGTCTATGTCTATGTCTATATCTAAATCTAGATAAATAGATATATATCACTTTGAAAATCTTAAAAAGCTATATAAATGTTGGTTATTATCATTACAATAGAAAACTGCTTCCTTTAACCATTGTCCATGGCATAGTCACACTCTGAAGAAGATGATCATTTTGTGCTGTTTATGCAGATATGCAAGCAATTACATTTGACACATATACCCTTTCCCACCTAAGTTCCCAGGCTATAACAAAACATTCTTCAATATATTAAAACACCAGTGAAAATGTCAATAAAATATAGCAAAAAAAATTTTTTTACATGTTTGCAGATGGGGTAAAGAGATTTGAATACCTTTCTTCACTTTGTAATTTGCTGTAGAGAGGTGAATCTCAATTATTAGAGGATGCTGCCTTTCATCTCTTAATTCTCATTAGGAATATAATTTCTAATAGTGTAATCATAACAATAATAATACCTCCTATTGCTTAGTCCTCTCATTTACCAAGTGCTTTGTCACAAAACCTCTGTGAAATAGATTGTAATGTATTCAATCCAGCATGATTCTTGCCCAAATGCTAAAATATTTTATATTTTTTCACCAGTTCAGCTAATCTTTCCACTGTTATATTTACTTCAAAATATAAGTTTTAATGCAGTCCTAGGCAAAATAGGAAGTAGGTCATTTGCCTCTATTCCTATTCCTCTTTCTTCCACTTTGTTTCACTTTCCATGATCCATTTCCTTATCATTTTGACATCATTTTAGGAAAATGTTTCTGCCTAGGCTTGCATATCTAGAATCTTGTTGCATACTACAAACACTGGCTGCAATCTAGTGGTTTCAAGTTTGTGACACTTGACAAAAATAAAATAATTTATACACAGAAAATTTAGTTGAATAAATCCATGTATGCAACATGGGGTCCAGGTTATGTACTCTTGTATATATTAATACAGATACTATGACTTATAATTAGTAGGTAGGAAGATAAATGAGAGAACATGAAAATGTATAGGAAAGAATGGGTTGGCAATGATAAAGGATCTCTAGTTGTTTCATTGAAACTTTCCTATCAATTTCAGAACTAGTTTTTTTTAAGGATTTAAAAAACAAACCATCACATTACAATATTAAATTCAAAATTTTTTTGAGATTCAAACATAGTTTATTTTATAAACTTAA
This sequence comes from Gymnobelideus leadbeateri, assembly GCA_011680675.1. Classification (NCBI taxonomy): domain Eukaryota; kingdom Metazoa; phylum Chordata; class Mammalia; order Diprotodontia; family Petauridae; genus Gymnobelideus; species Gymnobelideus leadbeateri. Next base: position 521,067 of record WOXC01011173.1, on the reverse strand, counting down.
GAATGCCAGAATAAGACATTGATTAACAACATAATATTTAATCTCAAAACAATTAAATATGTGGGAATAAAACTTAATTATGACATTAAATAGCAATTTTCTAGAGACTTTTGACAAATGAACTATAAAGTAATATAGTAGCACAGGTAAAATGGATGTTTTCAAGTCATTCTCTTAAGATATTGATCCTTGAAGTCTTCTGTTCTCCACAAGGTTATAATATGCATATGATTTGTTTTAAAAGAATAAAATTTGTTTTTGCGTCAAAAAATTTTGTAAAAGAGCCCTACCACAATATTTTTATGAGACAAATAAAGTAATATATAAACAATGGGAAAACAAAACATTTAAAGAAAACTATAGAGCAATTTTATTAAGCAACGTTGACTCCAAAATTTTAAAATAAAATTCTATCAAACAGATTACAGTGATTTATCCAGGAGATCATTCATTTCAATTAGATGAGATTTATACCAGACATGCAAAAATGGTTCAACATTAGGAAAATAATTAATTATATTAATAATTAATGAGTACATCATTCATAATTAATTCACAATTAATCATATAAAAAATCAAAGCATCCAAAATAAAACTTCTGGAAAGCACTGAGAACTGAATCCACCTTGACAACAATATTTCCTTGTCCATCCTTTTTCAGTCTATTGCACTTTCTCTCATACTCCAGAATTCCTTGATTCTAACATAAGGTTTGGCATGCTCCTAGCTTTCATTTGCCTTCTCCAAATTGTCCTTCTGACATAATTCCATAAGCTTGCTGCTTCTAGTTTCACTGTATCCAAATGTGTCATCCAGTCTGTTTCTTTTTCTTCTTTTTTTTTAGCTGAACTGTTTTTAATTCACGTCTTCCATATCATGACATTATATGATGGATTTAAAAAACAACAACAACAACTCATGTTGGACTTTACATTTACCCATGCTAAGTATTATTTTATTAAATTCAGCACCAAATTATAGCCTGCCAAGGTCTTTTTGTCCATCATTAAAAGTACTAGCTGTCAGAGAAGCATTATGGAGTGGCAAATTACAACAACAGTGCGCACTTATGTGATATGTTAAAGTTTGCAAAGCACTTCACAAATATTATCTTATTTTAACCTAGCAAGAACCCTGATAGATCAGTGCTATTATCACCCCCATTTTGTAGATGGATAAACTGAGGTTAAGTGACCTGCTCTGGGTTAAACAGATAGTAAAGGTTAGAGACCAGGTTTGACCTCAGATCTTCCAGACTATAGAAGAAGCAGCCTATCCATTACACCACCCAGCTACCTTGGTAAAGAGAACTGTCTTCAGAGTCAAGGATTCATGAGTTCAAGTGCTGACTTTGTGGTTCACATACTGATTTTGTGAACCTTGGCAAGTCCTTATTGTCCTCCAGAGCCCTTTAAGATAGGATTTCTTACTTTGTGTATGTGTCATGAACCCCTGTGGCAAACTCATAAAATGCACAAGCCCTTCTCAGCATAGTGCCTTTAAATACATAAAATAAAATACATGGGATTTTCCAAGAAAATTAGTTATATTGAAATAAAGATTTTTTTTCCCCATCTAAGTCACAGACCCCCTGAAATCCATCCATGGATGGTCTTGGACTGAAACTTAAGAACCCTTGCTCCAGGCCTAGCACTCCACCCACTGTGTTACCTAGCTGCCCTGGGTGCTATATAAATGTTAGCTATTATGATGAGGATGAGGATGATAATGTACAGGTTCTCACTACCACCTCCTTGGTACAAAAGCCTCCTAAGTTTTTTTTCCCTCTGCTCTGCCACTTCTTCAAAATTTTTTTCTTAGGATATTGAGTATATTTTATTCCAGGTTCTCATGGACAGCTCAAGCTGGGGACTCCCAAAGTACTGTGATTTATGGCAGAGTCTAATTGCTAGCCTTTCCCCTCCTCCCCTCATGTATGAACTCTGTAAATTCTAGACCAAGGCTTGGGTCTAAGCAATAGGTTGGCCTAATTGGAGTTTCAGTAGATTGTTTCAGGATTCCACTGGCCCTGATGATTCAGAGTGACAGCATTGCAGGTTCTACTTTGATCTGGGGTTTTGTATCACCAAGGCAATATTCACATCATCAATGGTGACTATGACTATCCTGGCATAGTTCTGAATCACAAAATGTAACAGACTCTCCATATAGAAGACAGATGCAAAAACATTTATGCAGACAAAGCCAAATCCTGGCACCAGAAAACTGAATCCATCATAGTAACAAAGAAGTTAATATACTTTATCACTGCAGGAAGCAAAACCATCCCAAAGCTTTTCCCCTACTCAGGCCTTCCCACAAACAAACACTCACAGTCTTAGCTGTCTCTTTGCCTGTATCCTCTCCCTCTGTACTAACTACCCTGTCTCATTTCCTGCTCTACCCCTTCCTACTTCTCTCATTCAGTAAACTCCTCTTGCCACAGGCTCCATGTGATTACATTCAGCCTATTAGGGGGCAGGGAAGATCTTCAAATTCTCATTGCCATTACAGATTCCTACCCTGGTTATTCCACTGATGGCTTCAGATTGTCCTGTAGGTTGGAACTGAATAAGTATTTTGAGGGAAGAGATGGTCCTTTGCCTTGTTTGTATGTTTTTATTCCTAGCACTTAAAACAGTGCCTGGCACATAGTAGATGATGTTTATTCACGAATTGAATGATCTTGAAGTTAGAGTCACACAGCTGCTACTTGATTCTAAACTTGCTCCTTACTTAGTATGAAGCATGTAAACTCTCTGCTATGGGACATGACTCCATCACACAGGCCCTGTCATCAGTCTACCCAGGAGCTGATTACCAAGCCACAGAATTTCCAGTTGGCACCTATTCCTGTTTAAGATTGGGGACCTCTATGCTGGATCTGGAAAATTTTCTTCCTCTGGTGCGTCAACTCTCCCTATTTTCCAAAGTTTAGTGCAGCCATTTTTTGGCCATACCCTAGTTGCAGTATTTGCAGATCTTGAATTTTCTACCTTTTCTGACTTGGGTTGAAAAAATGTATCACTATTTATTTTCATGGATTCTTCTTTGCACAGTACAAAATACCAAATCCTACTGAGGAATTAAAGTTCATCCACATGTTCTTAAAGCTCACTTATGGATATTGTGAAGTCCCCTTCTTCCCATATCTCATAATTTTTTTTCATAGAGAAACTAGAAAGACTACTTTTGGTACTATTTATAAAATAAAGAAGATGAGAAGGACTAAAGAGGATTAAAAGGTTCTAGCCTTCAAAAAAAAACAAAAAACAAGCTTGAGAACTGACTGAAAAAGGGCCCTGACCTTTACCTGGCTCCCTGCTTAAATTTTATGTTGGAATTTTATCATTTTAAATACCTTTTTATATTCCATTCAATAAAAAAGAATGGACTAATGAGCCACCAGGATTAACCTGAGCATTAATTAATTTAAATAAGCTTTGTTTGAATGAAAAATAGAGGAATGATATTTTGTCCCTGCTTGCAAGACATTGTGGAGAACATAGTTGGCAAAATATTTTAATTCATTGAAATATCACCTTATCTTAATCTCTTGTTCTTTAAATATTTTTATGTTTTTTAATACAACATTATCACTAATTTAATTATTTTTTTCAATGTTACTACTCAAGATATATAGTATATTTAGGAGAACATTAAAATTTGCCTTCTGAGTAAAAAAAATTGTTCTCATAAATTTCCTATATTTGTATGGAGGAGCTATGACATAGATCAGTAATGTCAAATAAAAATAAAAACAGGGCCCACTCAACCATCATAAGTATCCCTCTGGAACTCATTTTGACTTAGAAAACCACATATTAACATTATCTGTGATCTATCCTATTTTTATATATTTTGTTAAGCATTTTCCAATTACATTTTAATCTGGTTCAGGCCAGATTAATGTTGTGGGCTGCAATATGACTCACAGTCCACATTTTATATTTCTGGTGTGGAACATAATTGTACTTCTTCCTGCTACTCTGCTATCTTGGCTCCACACCAAAAGAGGCAACAGAAGGATTTTAAGATTCCCAGAAGACTGTGACAGTTCAAAAGACCTGGACACCACAATTCTAGAGGTAAAACAAAAAAAAACTTCCCAGAACTTCTAAACACAGAAAGCAAAGTACCAAATGTAAGAACCCACAGATTGCCTCCAGAAAAAAATTTAAAAGCCCATACTGCAAACTTTAAAACTCATAGTGATTAAATTGATCCCTTCCAATGACAACCAGAACATTCTGCAAGCGACAAGAAGAAAGATCTTAAAATGTAAAAAAAGGGGGTTTTGAATCACAAAAGTCTCTTCTATACCTACCAGAAAGTACAGAAGGGAATGGAATAATGCGTTCCAAAGAGCAAAGGATCTGAAGATAAAAACCAAGATTATATGATCCACAAATATGAGACTATTAGTGAAAAAAATGGACATTCAATAAAAAAGAGGCATTTGCAACATCCTTGGTTTCCAAACCCTCCAGATAACAGAAATATATGAAAGTAAACAAAACAACAACCAAGAAAGACAGGTATTAAAATAATTTTCTGAAAGAACTAAAGGAGAAAAAACAAAGAGATAACATTGAGTTGAAGAAGAAAAAGAAGAAAATCAGAAGAACAATAGAATAATAACAACAAAATAATACCAGAGAAATCATTTTTGTTCTGAAAGTACAAAGGGGGCAAAGATGCAACCTTAAGTCAAATAGAAGTGATGGTAAAGGAATATGACTGAAATACTATGGATTAAATCTTTAAATATTCTCTTTATAGGTGCATTGATGTTTTTGTGTTTGTGAGAATAAATTGCATCATGCAAAAGTGAATAAAAGGAGAGAAAGAAGGAGGAAGATAAAGGGGAATATGTGATGTATTTTAATGAAGTCAAAGGTTAGTAATGGCAGGAAAACAACTCATATTGTATTTCAGGAAGAAAAGTACCCATAGAAGAATGAACAAGGATGCAAAGGTGGTGATTGTTATGGGGGGAAAGGGCAAATTATCATTTCAGTGTGGAGGATTCCCATCAAAGAACATTCCTGGGGGTCTCACAGCAGAGTGAGAGAATGAGGAGTTGAAGAAGACACCTAAATTGTAAATCTGGGTAGTTGGGAGGATGGTGGTTCCCTCAACATCAATAGTGAAATTGGGAGGTAAGAGCAGAGGGAGAGAAAGATTGAATTCAGTTTTGATGATTGATCTATAGGAAATCTTATATGTGATATAATGATCTATAGGAAATCCCTATTTGACTTAAGGTTGCATCTTTGCTTCCTTTGTACTTTCAGAACAAAAATGATTTCTCTGGTATTATTTTGTTGTTATTATTCTATTGTTCTTCTGATTTTCTTCTTTTTCTTCTTCAACTCAATGTTATCTCTTTGTTTTTCCTCCTTTAGTTCTTTCAAAAATTATTTTAATACCTGTCTTTCTTGGTTGTTGTTTTGTTTACTTTCATATATTTCTGTTATCTGGAGGGTTTGGAAACCAAGGATGTTGCAAATGCCTCTTTTTATTGAATGTCCATTTTTTTCACTAATAGTCTCATATTTGTGGAGTATATAATCTTGGTTTTTATCTTCAGATCCTTTGCTCTTTGGATCACATTATGATTTATAATATGATTATATGTGATATAATGATATATAGGAAATCCCATTCAAAATATCCAATAGGCAGTTGGAGATGTGAGATTGAAGGGTCAGTAGGAAATTAGGGCTGGATAAGTATTTGGGAATGATCAGCATAAAGATAGTTTAGGGAGGGGTGAAATCTAGGGGTCTTACAAAGGTCTAGGCTGAGGATGTGTAGCAGCAAGCACCTAGCATACCCAGGATGGCTGCTAGAACAGCTTCTTAGATCTGCTTTTCTAAGGGAAAGCAACTCAAAATGGGTTAATAATCTTACTTTAATCAAACATATGTCATTTACCTAGTTCAGGGGGAGAAGTCAACACCCTGAACTTCAGAGAATACAAGCAGAAGTTACAAGCAGACGAAAAATACAGACATAGAAACAGAGCAGCAGACAGGGCTTCCAGCTGTTTGACCATTACATCCATACTTAGTTAGCAAAGAGGGAATCACCAACATCTGGGTTTTCAAAGCTGGGGGATGCAACAGCTGCCCAGATTCTCATCTCGCCAAATTACACAACTCTTCCCAAAGTGAGCCCCAAAGCAAAACCTCACATCAGGGTATATATAGCCTTCTCCTGGGTCAGAAAATGTCACAACCGTCTTGACCCACTGATCAAACCCAAAGTAACAAGGTGTGGGCATTCCTGAAAAACAAGCCTCCTGTCACAGGCTCCATGCAACCACATTCAGCCTATTAGGGAGCAGAGTATATTTTCAAATCAGACAAGGTTCTCAGATCCACTTAAGCCTATCTAGGGGCCAAGGGGCAGGGAAGACCTTCAGATTCCCATTAAAGGATGTCATCAAGCTGACAAGTTAGTCTTGGTAAAGGAGGAAGACTTCATCATCCTCTGAAACAAAGGAAAGGAGAATGAACCTCATCCACCTCATGCCTGGATTTTAAGAGTCATTACTGTTCTTCCTGCCTGTTTTACCTCCAACTTCAAATCTATGCTACCCTGCTGCCAGATTAGTTCTTCATAGCAACAATTTCACCAATTCACCAGCTTAACCTCTAGTGCCTCCCTCCCAACTGCAATTACAGAAGAAAGTCCCAGTTTTTAAATTAGATTTTTGAGGTTATCTATAACCTAGCTCTCTGTGCTCATCAAATATTTTCTCCTATATTGCTCCAACCAGAGAGTCTTTTCATAGCTACCTAAATACTCCATGCTGATTTTAGATTTCAAGTCTCTGTGCTGTTCCTGCCATCTAGAATGTCTTCCCCCGTCACTCCTTCAAAGTCCAGATTAAGCAGTGATTCTTTTGTTTGTTAATTTGAAATTTCATTTTCTGTGCCTTTTTCTAAAAAAGGATTCCTTATTTTCTTCATTCTCTATTTTCTTCATTATTTATCTCTTCTTTCTGTTTATTCTAAATTTTCATTCTTTGATTTATGACCCTTAAATTATTTAGTCCTTCTTTATCATCTATATTTTTCATGGAATGAAATTTTCTAGATTCCCTCTTCTAAACAGTTTCTATGTTTTTGAATTGTAGATCCTGCTCTGTGGCCCTCCTTTTGTGTCATGCCTCACTTTTAGAAATACTGACTCCTATAGATGATTGAGAGGACAGAACTTATTATTGTTTATCCTTTGTTTTTGAGGAGGACCAATGATATCATGGGTCTTGACTTGCTCATGAATTGGATTTAAGTGAGGCAGAGTTGCACAAAGTTGCCAGCTTCACTCTTTTCCAGTGTCATTGAAGTCCAGTGGTAAGACAAAAGTCAAGATGGCTGGTGATGACCTAGGATGCAGTGGATGACATTGGTTCTTTGATGACTGACCAAGCTGTAAGTGCTCCATAGTAGCTGCCTTCATGGCCATTGGAACAATTGGTCACATCCACCCATTTTTCACTGGAAGAAATCTTCTAGTCTCTGGGCAGATATCTTCTTATGTCACTGAGGGGTTTAATGCCTGTTAGTTACCCTCAACCTGGTTTAGCCCACCTCTAAGAAGTTTTTTTTTTTTTAAGCAATTGGGGTTAAATAACTTGCTCGAGGTTACACAGCCAGTCATTATTTATGTGTGGGTGCTCATTTTCTGAGGCCGGGACTGATCCTGGGTCATCCCAACTCCAGGGCCAGAGCTCTTACTTGCTGCGCCACCTAGCCGCCCCTTATTATTATTATTTTTAAAGTAACTATGGTTAAGTAACTTGCTCAAGGTTACATCTAGTTATTTATGTGTGGGTGCTAAGCATCTGAGGCTGGACTGAGAAGGTTTTACTGGGATGTGGCCACTATACATGCTACAGCTACAGAGAGGACAGAAATATGGCTGTGTAGAAGGAATTTTTTTATGTCCTCAATTGTGTAGTTTTTGACTTCCCTTATCTTTCTCATCATCATTTTTTCTCTTACTTTCTGGGTCCATGTCCTTCTGCTCTTCTGAGTGTCAGTTTCTCCTATAAGTTCTGAGGAAGCCTAAGTAGTCTCTCTAAGCATCCACTCACAGAGGTTTTACCCATCATAAGGTCATCTCCCATTCTAACAAGAAAAGAACAATATAATCTGACTGAAGATAATTGTAACTGTTGCAGTAGCTGTTTTTTAGATCCTTTACTATCCTTTACTTAACTGTTGCAGTAGCTGTTTTTTAGATCCTTTACTATGCTTTCTAACCTCCTCCAAGTTCTACTATGGATCTCTTCAGAGTTCAAATTACCTCAAAAGAGCCAGTTATTTTTTGTTTTTTATTTAGCTATTTTCACTTGTACCTGACTCTTTGTGACCCAAAACATTTGGTGTTTTCTTGGTGAAGATATTGGAGTGGTTTGCCATTTCCTTCTCGAGCTCATTTTACAGATGAGGAAACTGAGGCAAACAGGGTTAAGTAACTTGCCCAAGGTCACACAGCTAGTTAAATGTCTGAGGCTGGATTTGAACTTAGGTCTTCTTTATTCCAGGGCACCTAGCTGCCCCATCAACGTAGCCTAAAGAAATGGAATTTTTGTTGATGGTGAAAGAGGTTTTCTTCTCACTATGAAAAAAAAAATTTGGAAGAGCTAGTTGTGCTTAGACTTTGCTCTAATTTTTTAATATTTTTTAATTTGCATCATTCATTTCCACAAGATTTTGAGTTATACATTTTCTCCCCATTTTTTTCCCTACCCACCACCCCAAAACAGTGATCCCACTGACTATCCCCTCCCCCAATTTAGACTTTGCTCTAACTGAATGCCTTTGCATTGTGAATGGACATCTTCAACCAATTGCCTGGGGGTGGGGGGACTCTTGAAAGAAGAGTCCTCCCACCTTTAAGGGGTCATATTTCTGTAAACTAGTTTTGAAAGACTTTTTTGGAAAGTCAGCTGAACCAACTGTCCTCATTCCTATAATTGTATATAGGAGGTGGCATGAGGAACACCAGCTGAAAGAGAATGTAAACCAAAGCAGATCCTTGGAATTTTAAGATTGTCTAACAACTGTACTGAAGAAGTAGTTTGAGTCTTGTTTGTTTGTTTTTCAAATTTGGAATTTGAGAGACCAAACATAATTTTGCCACATGGATTTTTGTTTTGAATCTCTGGTACAAAGCCACTGGGAAGGGACTTGAAAAAGCAAGGCTAAATTTTCCCCAGGGGCCTAAAGACATTTCTGGAATTGAGGATATGGACAAACATACCAATTATTCCCCCATTTAATTGGCTGAGAACAGAGGAGCAGTGCTTCATTTTGTTTAAACGATTTCTACCGGGGTGGCTAGGTGGCACAGTGAGTAAGAGCCCCGACCTCAGAGTTGGACTGACCCGGGATCGAATGCGACCTCAGAAAATGAGCACCCACACATAAATAATGACTAGCCATGTAACCTTGAGCAAGTTACTTAACCCCAATTGATTAAAAAAAAAAAGATTTCTACTCTTACCCCTAAACTATGAACTATGAATTGTAGTTCTTTCTTTCTTTCTCTGTCTCTCAAACTTCTAGGGCATAGAACTCAGATACCCAAGAGTATTACCCCCAACCCCAGCTTGCACATGGAAAATAAGGAACATGTCCTAGCCTAGAGGAATCTCTGTCTTTGCCACTTTTTGTGTTGCTTTGCATCTTACCCCCAACATAGGAGGAAAGTCACATCCCAGCAGTAGGAGCACCCACAGTACTCCTGCCAAACACAGGAGGGCAATAGTAGCTCAGGTCTGCACCAGCCTTCTGCAAGGGGACTAGAGATAGTAGTTAGACTTTTCATAGTGTAGTAGAGACAGACATCAACATTGGCGATGAAGTAGTATTCAGGTTCTCAATAAAACTGTCCCAGAATACAGCAAAAGAACTCAGGTCCTCATAGTGGAAGTCATTCTGCCTTGACATGGGGGTAGTAGTTGACCCTGGGAGAGTAGACAGTGGATAGAAACTAAGGACCCAGAAGCAGTGACAGCTCAGTGACAGAATAGTAGACATTGGCATGTGACACCCCTCATTCAATAAACTCCAATTGCCTCCAGGATCAAATATAAAATCCTTTGTTTAGTATTCAGAGCCTTTCATAACCAGATGCTCTCCTACTATTCCAATTTTTTTATACCTTACTCCCTACCAAGTACTCTTTGACCCAGTGACACTAGCCTCCTGTCTTTTCCACAAACAAAGCACTAGATCAACTCTCAACTTTTTTTTATTGTCTGTCTCCCCATGCTTGGAACATCTCTTTTTTAATTTCCAACTACTGCCTTCCCTGGCATCTTTTAAGTCCCAAATAAAATCCCATCTTCCATAGGAAGTCTTTCTTTTTTAAATTTTTTTTCTTTTTGCAGGGGGGAAGGCAAGGCCATTGGGTTAAGTGACTTGTCCAAGGTCACACAGCTGGTAAATGTTAAGTATCTGAGGCTGGATTTGAACTCAGGTCTTCCTGACTCCAGGGCCAGTGCTCTATTCACTGTGCCACCTAGCCTCCCCAGAAGTCTTTTCTAACCTTGTCTTAATCTAGTACCTTCCTCTGTTAATTATATCTTATTTATTCTGTATCTATTTTGATGCTTACATATTTATTTGTTTATTGTCTCCTCTGTTAGACTGCAAGGTCCTTGAGGGCAGGGAATTTTGTTTTTCTGAGAATAGCTAAGTCATTCACAGATGATTATCCTACAATATTGCTGGCATTTTGTACACAGTACATTTCATTTGCATTAGCTCATGTAAGTCTTTCTATGTTTTTCTGAGAGCATCCTGTTCATCGTTTCTTATAGTACAATTGTATTCCATCATAATCACAATTTGTTCAGCCATTCCCCAATTGAAGGACATCCCCTCAATTTCCAATTCTTTGCCACCAGGAAAGAGCTGCTATAAATATTTTTGTACATATAATCCTTTCCCTTTTTGTTTTTTTTTTTTTAATCTCTTTTGGGATACAGACCTTTTAGTGATATTGCTAGGTCAAAGAGTATGCATGGTTTTAAAGCCCTTTGGGCATAGTTCCAAATTGCTCTACAGAATGACTGAATCAGGTCACAACTCCACCAACAGTGCATTAATATCTCATTTTCCTCACATCTCCTCCTACCATTTGTCATTTTTCTTTTCTCCCCTATTAGCCAATCTAATATATGACACAGTACCTCAGAAATGCTTAAATTTGCATTTCTCCAATCAATAGAAAATTACAGTGTATTTTTTTTCTTATGGCTATAGATAGCTTTGATTACTTCATCTGTCTCTTTTTGTACCCCCAGCACTTAGCCCAGTCCTTGGAACACCTGATAAATACTTTTTTTTTTTTTTGCTTTTTTGTAGAGCAATTGGGGTTAGGTGACTTGCCCAAGGTCACATGGCTAGTTTTTTGCGTTGTGTCTGAGGCCAGATTTGAACTCAGGTTCTCCTGACTCCAGGGCTGGTGTTCTATTCACTGTGCCACCTAGTGGCCCCACTGGATAAATACTTAGAGATGGAATGAGTTGTTTGTTCAATGACCAAAGGCAGGCCAACTATAAGCCACTGCTTACTGTGATATAATACTAACTGACCTATCTTGTTCCCAGTATTAACACCCAGTAATCACTGTATAAGTCCCCTCAGGGAAGTCTTGCAGGACCAAAGATTGGCATTGTTGGGAGGCAGCTTGTTTCATGGCAACCAGATAGAAGTAAAAAGATCTAACCAGCTGCCACAGAAGAAGGGAGGGCAGCTCCTCAAAGGTCTCTCAATAAGGCAAAGATTTTGGTTTTTTTATATTGCAACACATCAATTATTCCAGCTTTTAAGTTATTAAGTTAATGCTTTCTGCATAAAAGTTAATGATGGTATGAGTGACTGATATTTTGTAAATGGGGAGGATGGCAGTGGGGTCTAAGGAGCTATAGTAGTGTCACTACAAGAGCAAGTAGTGGTAGGGCATATGCCCCACATTTGGGGTTACTCCCTCTCTGGGAGCCCAGCCTCATCAGCATGAATTCAGATTAGGGGAGCAAGGCAACATGAGGAGCATAAGAGCGTGGGCATCCATGCCATACCCCAGGAGCTACATAGAAATCAACTGCCAGACTTCATTCATGGAGGGAATTTCTTACATGAAAATGTAAAATCAAATTATGAAAAGGTTCACTTCCCTGGTGGCATCTGAGAATATGAGTCATCTAAATAATTTAGGAAATTGGTTTTAGGTTATATCTGAGCCAGGAAAGATAGGAGAATTCACTGGTCCCAATGTGTATTATTCCCTCCTTCTGCCAATAAATTCAGGGCCAGGAGTACCCTCAGGCTGGAAATCAGAACTTGGAGGGAAGTCCAAGGTTTGAAATAGGAAAAAAATAGAAACACATTTTAAGAGTTGGAAAGGAAAGTCAAGTAGTAGAGACCTCAAAAATTTTGTGGCAGAAATACATGATAAGGATACAAGGCAGGCCTAGTTGTTGTTCAGAATAATGTGTAAAGAAGTTGAGCTTCATCTAATTAAGCAATTCTTAAGCCAGGAATTTATTATTTTATTTCTTTAGTTATTCATGAAAGTCAATAAAAGTATGCTTTGGTCAATATTCAGACTCCATCAATTCTTTCTCTGGGAATGGATAGAATTTTTCATCCTATATCCTTGAGAGCTGTCATGGATCACCATATTACTGAGAAGAGTTAAGTGATTCGTAATTGATCATCTTACAATATTGCTGTTACTTTGTACACAGTGCATTTCACTTTGCATCAGTTCATGTAAGTCTTTCCATATTTTTCTGAGAGCATCCTGCTCATTATTTCTTATAGTACAACAGTATTCTATCACAATCATACATCACAATTTGTTCAGCCACTCCCCAGTTGAAGGGCATCCCCTCAGTTTCCAATTCTTTGTCACCAGAAAAGAGCTGCTATAACTATTTTTGTACATATAATCCTTTTCCTTTTTTTTAATATCTTTTGGGATACAGACCTAGTAGTGGTATTGCTAGGTCAATGGGTTTTATAGCCTTTTGAACATAGTTTTAAATTACTCTGTGGAATGTTTGAATCAGGTCACAACTCTGCCAACAGTATATTAATGTTTCATTCTCCCCACATCCCCTCCCACATTTGTCATTTTTTCTTTTCTTTCCTATTAGCCAATCTAATAGGTATGAGGTAGAACCTTAGAATTGTTTACATTTGCATTATAATTATTATTTTTTTTTACTTTTTGGAGGGGGGAAGGTTAAGTGACTTGGCCAAGGTCACATGGCTAATTTTTTTGTGTGTGTTTAGTGTCTGAGGTTGGATTTGAACTCAGATACTCCTGATTCCAGGGCCAGTGCTCTATTCACTGTGCCACCTAGCCACACCTACATTTGTATTTTTCCAATCAATAAAGAGTTGGCATTTTTTCTTATGACTATAGATAGGTTTGATTACTTCATCTGAAACTGTTCATAACTTTTGATTACTTATTACTTATTGGAGAATTACTCTTATTTTTATAAATTTGACTCAGTTGTCTATGTATTTGAGATATGAGGCCTTTATTAGAGAAACTTTCTTTAATGTTTTTTTCAGTTATGGTTGCTAACTGTATTTCCCTCCATTCTATTTACCCATCTGTTTATTCTATTCACTCTTCTCAAAAATATATTGCTTCTGACTATTGCCTCCCCCAATCTGTCCTCCCTTCTATTACCCTCCATTCTCTCCTGTAGAATAAGAAAGATTTCTATATCTAATTGAATATGTATATTATTCCTTCTTTGAGTCAATTCTAATGGAGGTAATATTCACTCATTCTCTCTCACCTCCCCCAGCTTCTCCTCCACTGTGAAAACTTTTTCTTACTTCTTTTATGTGAGATAATTTTCCCTATTCTACCTCTCCATTTCCCTTTCTCCAAGTGCATTCCTCTCTCACCCCTTAATTTAATTTTTTTAGATATAATCTCTTCATATTCAACTCATGTCTCTGCTCTCTGTCTATACATACTCCTTTTAATTGCCCTAATAATGAGAAAGTACTTATGAGTTACAAGTATCATCTTCCCATGTAGAATGTAAACAGTAAAACCTTAAATCTCTTAGGATTTCTCTGTTCTGTTTACCTTTTCATGCTTCTCTTGAGTCTTGAATTTGAAAGTCCAATTTTCTATTCAGCTCTGGTCATGTCATCAGGATGCTTGAAAGTCCTCTATTTCATTGAATATCCACTTACCCTCAAGGATTATATTCAGTTTTGCTGGATAGGTGCTTCTTGGTTGTAATCCTAACTCCTTTGCCCTCTGGCATATCATATTCCAAGCCCTACAATCCTTTAATGTTCAAGCTGCTAAACCTTGCGTTATCCTGACTGACTCCATGGTTCTTGAATTATTTTTGAATATGGGAGCCTTTGAGTCAATTCTAATGGAGGTAATATTCACTCATTCTCTCTCATCTCCCCCAGCTTCTCCTCTACTGTGAAAACTTTTTCTTACTTCTTTTATGTGAGATAATTTTCTATGTTGAGGGAAGAAAGGCTTTCACTAAGGAAGAAAGAGTACTTTGGATTGCAATTCTAATCACATACCTATCTATTAAATATAATAAAACTTTTCAAAATGTTATAGTTCAAAAATATTACCAAAAAAATTTCTTCTCCCTTAAAAGGTTACTAACCCTTTGACTAAGGGATCCCTGAGGTCCTTTTTGGCTTTAACATTCTATAACAACTTCTTCTCTGGTCTCACCCACTCTGCCTGTTGAAAGGAGAAGAAAGAGAAGACAATAAACGTTTGTTAAGAGCCAAAAAAAAAATCTATTAGGCCAAATGGTAAAAACAAAAGAAAAAGAAAAGGTCCAAAAAAGATGCACAAAAATTCAGTAAAGAAAAAACCTTTTAAAGAGTAGAATTGTTCAAATGGAAAAGGAAGTAAAAAAAGCTAACTGAAGAAAATACTCCTTAAAAATTAGAATTGAGCAAGTGGAAGCTGATGACTCTATGAGAAGTCAAGAAACAATAAAACAAAACCAAAAGAATGAAAACTAGAAGATAATGTGAAATATCTTATTGGAAAAATAGCTGACCTGGATAATAGATCCAGAAGAGATCATTTAAAAATTATTGCATTACCTGAAATTCATGATTAAAAAAATTAGCCTAGACAACATCTTTCAAGAAATTATCAAGGAAACCTGTCCTGATATTCTAGAACCAGAGGGTAAAATGGAAATTGAAAGAATCCACTAATCACCTCCTGAAAGAAATCTCAAAATGAAAATTCCTGGAAAGATTATAGCCAAATTCCAGAGCTCTCAGGTCAATAAGAAAATATTGCAAGTATTCAGAAATTCCAAAAAGACTCAGTAAGAAGTGCTGACTTAGAGGAAGGTACCTAGTAGGTTATTTATAGTGTTATTTTCTTTAGTATTTTTGTGTTTACTTTACCAAGCTAATCGTTCTTTTTTCATGTTTTTCTTGCATGATTCTCATTTCTCTTCACAACTATTATTCTACTTCTCTTTCTTGATTTTTAAAATCCTTCTTTAGTCCTTCCATGGTGTGAAACCAATTTACATTTTTCTTTGAGGCTTTGGATGTAGGAGCTTTGCCTTTGTTATCCTCTTCTGAGTTTGTATTTTGATCTTCTTTGTCACATAGTAATTTTCTATGGTCAGAATTTTTTTCTGTAATTTGTTCATTTTTCCAGTTTATTTTTTTTACTTTTAACTCTTTGTTAAAGTGAGGCTTTGCTTCCAAGGAGGAGAGTGCACTGCCCCAAGCTTCAGGGTTTTTGTGCAGTTGTTTTTAGAGACTTTAGAAGTTTTCAGTCCTTCAAAGGTAGTATGATCTAGGGAGTAGTGTTTACTATTCTTTGGCTGTGCTCTGGTGAGGGACCACAAGCACTCTTTTCTGCCTTGGAACTGTGATGAACATACCCACTCCACTGTGGCCGTGAGTTCTGGAGTGCTAGTGCTCCTTCTTGTTTTGGGACTGCCCGCCAGGACTGCAACCCAGATCTGAGTGCAGGCAAAGCAACAGAGTCTTGCCTTAGTGGTAGCAAAGGCACCACTGTAATCTCCTTCTGGTCCATGGTTCAAACTCCTTACTGTCTGTGGGCTGAGAGCTCTGGAAACAGCCACTGCTGCTGCAGACCCAGCGACTCCCAAGGCCTGCTCCTGGTTTACTGGAACCTGGTTCATGCAGGTGTAGCCTGTGCTGGACTCTGCTCCTCTCTTGCATTGGTGCAACGGACCTTTCCTGCTGTCAAGATATTTGGAGACACCCTGTTTCCCATAGCTAAGGCCCAGCAAACAGACTGTGCAGTGAACTTGGCATAACAATCCTTTGTGCTCTTGATGATCTCACCTTCTCTCAAAATGTATAGCTTTGACCAGCACCAGGTGTTCGTTGAGGGATTTATGTTTCATACTAATCAATAACTGTTTAGCTGGAACTTCCCTTATTTCACAGGGACCTGAGAGCCTTTCATCACACCTTTTGACACGCTCACAATTCCTGTTTCTTGTAACAGCTAAGTGAAATGAAACAGGTACTACACTCCTGTTCCTACCACACTAACTTGGGTTCTGTTTGTATCTGTGAGACAGTAGATTTGGGGACTCTTCCTACAGAGGAATGCCTGCATTGTCCACCAAAGAGCCTGCCATGGGAGGAACTAAGAATGATTATATTGTTGTCCAGCCTACTTATGTATATAAAGCACTGCCCTTGCTCCAGCCTATTAAACCTCCTCCTTAACTGTACTTCAACTTGCAAGCATTTCTTCACTTTGAAATTAAACTTCTGTTGGTGTCCTGACTCTCCTGTCTCTGACCTCCTCTGTTTGGCTCCTACCACCCACAGGTGAGAGTTCAGTTCTGGTCCAGTTGACACTGCTGACTTTGTCTTTGTCTGGAAAATTATTTCACCCTGTCCTTTTGTGGGCTCTGCCACTAGAGGAATTGTTTTATGGTGTTATTTAAAGATATTCAGAGGGATTTTGGGAAGAGTCCCAGTTTGCTGCTGTCTTATTTCTGCCATCTTGTCTCCACCTCCCAGGACTTTATTAAAAATATTTCCATAACTATATTAGTTCCCTTTGTATGTTATTCTATGCATTTATAAATATTATTCTGAGAAAAGGTTCATAGACTTCAAAGACTAACAAAGGGGTCCAAGACACACAAAAAAGGTTGAGAACACTTGATATAGAGCGAGAATTTACTTAAATGAATAGCTCTTGAAAGTGTCTTAGGATGCTACTCCAGTCATGCAGAAAAATGGACCTCTATGGTAGGAATCCTAGAGACAAAAAGAAGTAAGGACAACAAAAATGTTAGCCAGGTGAGTGAAGTCTGGCCTGAATCTGACAAAGGGATCTGTTTAACATCAGGTAGGGAAGTGCTATTTAATCTCAACCAGGTTCTGGTTGAGATTAGACAGGGTTGAGACAAAGTCAAGAAGAAGCAGTAAGGAACTATAACTTTGATGATTGGACTTTTCCTTTGGGTTCTTCCTCCCTGTGGGTTCAGAGTCAGGGCCTGATATGTCCTTAGTTTCGATGGATTCCAAGATGATAGCTAAAACTCTTACATCTGGAGAACAAGGAACAATCACTGCCAGGAAGTTTCCAAATCTTTTGAGACAAAGAGCATCATGCATGGAGTGGAAGCAGGACCAGTACCAAGATCAAGAAGAGAGTTAGGATGGGCTTGTGAAAGGATATGATCTAGGCTTAAGCTGTGGGAATTTGATATTGAGACAATTAACTGGGAGACAGGTTTTAAAAAGGTTATTTAAATTTATGTCAATCAGTTTTCTTTGGGTGGGAGTGTGTTATTTTTCCTGTTCTGTGTTTAACTTTCCAACTCTCTCTAAATTTGCAACAAAGGAACAACAGCCCCTGCACTCATGTTGTTCTCAATGGCAAAGGCCATCTCTAAGTGCAAGTAGAGAGTGAGCAGGTTAGATTATAGTTAGTTTGGGATAATATTAGTAATTAGAAATTTATTACCTCTGTACCACATTTATTTTTTTTTCCATTATAGTAAGAAGTTGCTCTAAAAACACTCAAACTTAGTCTCTGATGACTTCAGGAAAAAATGAGCTCTTTTTCACTCAAAACCCAGGGTCTCTGGGAGTAACCCGAGTTTCCCAAAAGAAGCCAGCTGAGGACTGGTGATGGTGAAGCCACCACAGCCTTCAGACCTGGAATACTGGTAGCTGACCCATAAGTGGTGGGGGTGTTGGGCAAGGGAGAGATGTCTACTGGAGGATGAGAAAGATTCAATCGTGAGTGTTCTTTCCATTTTGACCTTTATTATTTGCTTACAGATAATACAAATACAAATAACAAATTAAATATATGTTCTCTTAGAGCTTTCCATTGAGCAATTGCTTCAAACTATACAGCCTTATACCATATTAACATGAGCCATTCCTTCTGGGATATCCTTATACTGAGTTCATTCTTTGCTTGGATAACCAGGTAAGCTATTGATGGTTATTGACCGTTCTGTGAAAAATCTGTCATTTTTCTTGGGAAATATATATATATTTGCTTTTTGGAGAGCAACTGGGGTTAAGTGACTTGCCCAAGGTCACCTGGCTAGTTTTTGTGTTAAGTGTTTGAGGTAAAATTTGAACTCAGGTCCTCCTGACTCCAGGGCTGGTACTCTATCCATGGGGTGCTACCTAGCCTCCCCATGGGCAATATTTCTTTACTTTGATCTAAGTATCCAATGTCTTTGAAGGAACTTGAAGCAAAGGTAAAAAAAAATCTAAATAAAACAAAAACTTTTAGATTTCCATAATGCACACTAGCCCACAGTGTTTCATTCTTTTCATGTGCATTTAGTTCTTCATCATAGCCACAAATCCTATTTATTTTCTCTTTAAAGAATTACTAAAAACTTAATACTACCAACTAAACTTGATGAACAAACATTTACATTTAATTGGATTTCAGCAGATAAAGGATTTTAACTTTTTTTTTTTTTTTTTAGCCATTCCCATTAAGTCTTCATCAGGATTCTTTATTTGCTCTGTGTAAAAATTGGCATGAAAGGCAATGGATAGAAGGCTGGCCTTGGAAGTCAGGACTGGGCTCTGAAACATATTGGTTGTATTTCCCTGGGAAAGTAATTTAACTTTATAATGCCCCAAGCAATTCTCAAAGAGAATAGAATGTATGGTGCTGTTTCCTTTTTTTCTTTGCAACTCCAGAACAAAACATAGTACCTGGGACATAGTTCATATTTAATAAATACTTGTTGATTGACTCACCAGTTTTGAATCTTTAAGTTCCTTTGTCTGATAACATGGCTGTTATGCCATCTTTTTTGATCTATTAGATGCATAATACAACTTTTAGTCTTTAATTTACATTTCATATATATTTATTTTTAGATGGGTGGTTTATGTGCAATAAATTATTAGGTTTTGTTTTCTTTTCCATTATACATATATATATATATATATATATATATATATATATATATTTGCTTTTTGGAAGGGGGAAGGCAGGACCATTGGGATTAAATGACTTGCCCAAGGTCACCCCGCTAGTAAGTGTTAATTGTCTGACTCCAGATTTGAACTCAGATCCTCCTGATTCCACAGCAGGTGCTCTATACACTGTGCCACATACCTGCCCCTATTACTTTAATTTTATTGGATCTAAAAATCCATTAACATTTAAAATTGTGATTCATAGGCTTGGGTTTTTGTCTATTTAGTTTTTTAAATCACTACTTTGTTTCTGTGATTGATTTTGATTACATAATGTTGAATGTTCCCAAAGACTCACCCCTTTTTCATCAATCCCATTTGTTCATTCAATCCTAAATTTTCTAAATTGTTAATTTATTTTTAACTTCCTCCCCCTCCTTGTTTTTTCCTTCCTTCCTTCCCTCCCTCCCTTCCTCCTTCCTTCTAAGTTTGTGATTCTGATTCCCAGTTTCTTTTCACTGGGTCCAGATAAAAAGCTTGGACCCTATGTTCTGGTAGATTCACTTGGAATGAGTTCTCTAAGAAATGCACGTTTGACCCGGCAAAAGTGTAATGAAATTGGAATTGAGGGATACTTGACTGATTCATATATATATATATTTGCTGGAATTTCTTTGGACTAACTCTGGTTTTTAGTAGTTCCTACACTGGTGTATGTTAATTTGTGCATTAGCTTAGGATTTTGCTCCTGAGCCCAATAACTGGAATTATATCACCATCACACTTGATTTGGTCCCTGAGAGATGAAATCCATCTCAGCAAACTGTGCTTTTCTGAGTTTTAGGATCTGAAAGAAAGAGAACATGAGCAGGGGGAGAAAGCTTTACTAGACAATTGCTAAGGCTTCTGCCTACTGCATAAGAGGTTATTTTGCATTTTCCTCCAAGTGTAAAGAATAATATAGAAATAGTCTCAAAATAGTTGCAAGGGCTACAGTGTGCAAACTTTTAGAATCTCAGGAACACAACCAAGTAAAATCTAGAGTTTGGTCTACAGCACTGAGCTAGAACACTCTGATAGCCTACATTTTGCATGTTGTTTTAATTGTCCAGGAAAAGACAAAAGAGACTTTTTGTAGTGCTTACTTTATTCTGACTCCAGAGCTGTGTTCCTACTGATCTGCTGGACACCCACTGGCTGGGAGGGGCTCAGAAGGCAGGAGGCAATATGCAAATACACTAATCAGATCAGCAGAAATCATAATAATGTATTCCCTTCTGGGTCTGTGGCACAGCTGTGTGAAGTTGGGTGGTTTCCATTTTCATAGGTTTGGCTGAATCTCTTTAGCAAATCCAGTCCCTGAGTTCCTGTAATTTTCACCTCCATCCCTGTTGTGATGGTGCTTTGCTTTTGGGGGGGAGTTTTTATTGGAATTCATTCCAGCCATAAGTGGTTACTATTGTTCTTTTCTGTTTATGGTCAGTGGGTTTTGTCTCTCTTTCCCCCATGCTTTGGCTTTAAGTCTCTGAACTTTTTGCAATAAACTGTGTGCAAGGGGAGAGTTGAGGAGAGAGAACAGTGGCACATCAGACCATCAACAAAGGTCTTGTTAGGAAGTCATGCATTTTCCTTCCCAGAGACAGGGAATGATTTTGTTTAAATATCTGAGGAGTCATCAGAGGCAAATAAACTCTGATGATGAAATTGTTGTCTTTATGAACGGGCGAAAGCTTCTGGTCACTGGATTTCTGTCATAGAAAGAAGGGAACACCTAATTTCTTGTCAAGTTAAAAAAAACACACAACATGTCAGCTTGTTCTGAGGCTGTCCATATACTCAATTTACTTAAGTGTTCATTTTAAGTAAAGCGCTCACTGTGTATAGGAATTTGTATTTTGGAGGTGCTTGATCTATCTACAAAGAAAAATTAAGAATTGCTTTATTGTAAAATGTTCCTAGAAGTCTTAATTGTGTTTATTTTTAAAAAAATTGTAATGGTAGACTTGTGTGCATGGACGTAATTGAGGTACATCATTATTATAGGTTAAAAGTTGTATATGGTAAGACATATTTTGTTTTTACTGTATGTTTTTACTGAATGATCTATTCCCCATCCCAAAGCAAGCATGAATAAAATTAGGCTAAATGTAGCATGTGGCATCTCAGTCTCTTGAAAATTCATTTCTCCTATTTTATTTTATTGAATACTGTCTGTATCTTTGGTTAACCTGTTTATAGAAAAGGATGAATAAAACATGGCCATCAAAAACAAAAAAACAAAAAAAAACCCACAGCATCTTATCTCCCTTGATGCTCAATAAAATATAAAATAGTGAAAATCCACCTTTCACGGAGTTTATACAACATTTGGACAATTCTTTTGCACTACTATGTGTAGAAAGTGAGGTGTTTCCTGTGTTTTGGGAAAAGAAGGGAGACAAACTAGTGAAATATGGGGTATTGAAATTATGATGAAGACTCAAAAACAGAACAGAAAGATTGTGAAAGAAGATTACTGGTAAAAGAAGCCTTTTCAGTGGCAGCGAGGAGATGGTAATAATACAGCAGCTAATATTTATACAGTACTTTAAAGATTGCACAACACATTTTATTTTCATAACCAGATGATGTATGTGTTAATACTAACCCAACTATACTGATTAGAAAGCTTAGAGAGATTAAATTAGGGGCCCCAAGGTGGTAGATAGAATGCCTACAGTGTCAGAAAGACTCATCTTTGTAAATTCAAATTTGACCTCAGACACTTACTAGATGTGTGACCCTGGGAAAGTCACTTAGCCCTATTTGCTTCAGTTTCCTTATCTGTAAAATGAGATGAAGAAGGACATAACAAACCACTTCAGCATATTTGCCAGGAAAGTCCCAAATGAGGTCATGAAGAGTCAGACATGACTGAAAATGACTGAAGAACAGTCTTTTCTTTCCTTTCCCTGAATAGTGGTTCAGTGTATGGAGTGGTGGGCCTGGAATTAGGAAGTCTTTATTTAGTCATTTCCCTTTTGTTCAACCATTTGTGGCTGTGTTTGGGGTTTCTTGGCAAAGATAGAGTGGTTTGGAGTGGTTTGCCATTTCCTTCTCCAGTTCACTTTACAGTTGAGGAAACTGAGGCAAACAGGGGTAAGTGTCTTATCTAGGCTTACCTGGCTATTAAGTGTCTAAGGCTAGATTTGAACTCAAGTATTCATGATTCCAAGCCTGGTACTGTATCTACTGTGCCACATAGCTGCTTTTGAGTTAGAATCCAGCCTCAGACACTTAATGGCTGTGTGATCCTGGGTAAGTAACTTAACCTCTGTTTTTCTTAGTTTCCTCAATTATAAAGCGGCCATAGTAATAGCATTTACCTTCCAGGGTTGTTGTGAGGGTCAAAAGAGATTTTATATACATACATTGTACTTAGTACAATGACTGGTACATAAAAAGTGCTTAATAAGGTCTTCTTTAAGTGACTTGCCTAGAAGTTAAATAGCTTGTAAGTTTCTCAGGCAAAATCAAACCCAAATTGCATAGTCTTAGGTCTAGAGCAATGGAAATTAGAGTATTGTTTTTTTTTTTAAATCTCACAGTGTTGGGGCCACCAGTTCTTAAACCATGCTTCCCATGACTTTTGATGGGTTGGTTGCTATTATTCCTTCTCTGAAAGGACCAAAATGACATTACTGTATTGGAGTCAAGGTATGGTATGTTTGACTGTGATTAATTAGACCCTTATGAGCTCTGGAAGACTCTACCGCAGGTTGGACACAAATAGTCCACAAGAACATTTGGAGTGGAGAGGTCTTGAGATACATACATCTCATGTCTCTTTTGAGCTATGGCAATTCTGCTTTGTTTATAGAGCATAACGCCTTCTTTGATGTGGGCATGCTATGCTGGGCAGTCCTTTGCAATCATCTTCCATGTCACACAATTGATTCCAGAGTTCTTTAGAGAGACCTGGAAAGTGTTCTTGTGTCCTTTCTTTTGACTTCCTGTAAGGGTTATGGAATTTAAAGATCTTCCATGCCCCATTGGACTTGCTGACATAGCAGGAAGGGGTGGGGCAAGAGGAGGAGGAAGCAAAGCTAGAGTTCCAGTAGGAACTGGTGGCAGTGGCAGCAGCAGCAGCAGTATCGGCCGAGGTGGAGGCACAAACCCCTTTTTAAGCCAGCCAGAATTTCTGCTAAGGACTCTTGTCGGGGACTGCCAGGGACTGGAACTGCGTGGGGCTGGAGCTGTTGGGAGCACGCTTCCTGGATGCTGAGCAGTTGCTGAGAGTCGGGAGAGAAGGACCTTTGCCTGAGGTAGCCTGTTCTGTTTTGAAGGCTTAAGAATGTGGTTGTTTACTATGTTAACTACTTGTGCCAATTTCATAACTACCCTGATGGCTTTGACTTTCTGGTTTGGGGACTCGGTTATTTGGTGTTTTAATAAATGTTCTAGCTTTATCCTCCATATAGAAAGTCTGGTATATTTTGTGATTAATAACACTTAAGCCTATTTATAATTGCCATAGGCGTTGTGAATATTGCATTGTTAATATACCTCCATTTGAGTACTTGCCTTGCACAAGTTCTCCACAAAATAATCTTTTAGGCAAATGTACATTTGGCATTCAAATAACATGGCCAGCCCATTGGAGTTGTATTCTCTGCAATGGAGTTTGAATTCTTGGCAGTTCAGCTTGAGAAAAGACCTCAGTGTTTGATACTCCATGTTTCCAGATGACCTTCAGAATCTTCCAAAGACAATTCAAATAGAATTCAATCAGTTTCCTGCCATGACACTGGTATACTGTCCAGGGTTTATAGGCGTACAATAATGTCATCAGCACAATGGTTCTGTATACCTTCAGCTTGGTAGGTAGTCTAATCGCTCTCCTCTCCTACACTTTCCTTTGGAGCTTCCCAAACACTCAGCTAGCTCTGGCAATGCATATGTCAACATTATCATCTCTGTGTACGTCCCTGGAAAATATACTGCCAAGGTAAGTAAACTTTTCCACAGCATTCAAAATTTCTTCATTTTTTTGTGACCAATAGTTCCACATATGGATGGTGTAGTGCTGGCTGGTGGAGAACTTCTGTTTTCTTAATGTTGATTGTTCGGCCAAAATTAACACGAAAAGCAGGGAACTGATCCATACTTTGTTGCACCTCTGCTTCTGAGGCTTCACAGTCATTTGAAAACAAAAAATCATGCACCAATACTCCCTCTACTTTAGTCTAGGTTTGTAGCCTTAAAGGTTAAATAACTTACCCTCAGTGCAGTATTTGACCTTGATGCAGTTTTCATCATTGTTGAAGTCATCTGACAGCACTGATGAAAAAACATTACGCTAAAAAGCATGAGAGCAAGCACATAGCCTTGGGAAAGTGTGAGAGCACTGGCCATTGTCCAGAGTCCACGAAAGCATGCCATCATGAAACTGAAAGTACTGATTAACTTTTCTAGGCAATGAAATTTGAACACAATTTTCCCCAAGCCCTCATGACTGACAATATCAAATATCTCGGTCAGATTAATGAAGCCGTGTACAACCCTCTGTTTGGCTCCTGGCCTTTTCCTTGGAGTTGTTGGGAAGAAAATACCATAGCAACTATTCTTCAGCCCTTTCTGAAGCCACACTGGCTCTCAGCTAGATGACAATCTTCCACATGAAGGATCAGCCTATTAAGGAGGACTCCAGCAAGATTCTTGTCAGCAATGACTAAGAGAGAGGCACTGTCACGGTAATTGTAACTAGAGAGAGTAATTGTCACAGGAGAATCTATTTCCTTTACCTTTATGGAGATGGACAATAGAGGCTTCCTTGAACTCCTGGCAGATAACTTCCTCTTGCCATATAATCCAGAAAATTTTTAGGGTATAGGTAAGAGCCCCATTCAGACTTCTGTCTAGAAATGGAGCAGATAAGCAACTAAGCAGGTAGCAGGGTCAATGGCTTTGTCCCTTGGATTTTGCTTTCCTCTGCATCTTTTCTCTACCCCTTCTTCTAGATGGGCAAACAGACAAATCCAGTGTTTAAAGTTGGCACAGTGCTAGATCCAGAGCCAGGAAGACTTGGGTTCAAATCCAGCCTCAAACACTTATTGTTCTGTCACTCTGGGCAAATCACTTAGCTAACTGCCTCAGTTTCCTCATTTATTCAATGTGTATAATAACAACACCTACCTACCAGGATTATTGTGAGGATTAAGTGAGTTAATATTTGTAAAGCAATATAATGCTTGGTACATAGTAGGTGCTTAATAAATCCTTCCTTAACCCCCCAGAACTCATTAGGAATTATTAATTAGAAAACCATTGCCTAGATTAAGACCTAGACTTCAGAGATGAAAATTTGGAAAGCATGTTGGACAGTTACCATAAATTAGGGTGAAGTCTCTGAGGGCACCAACCCCCATAAGAGGAGGAGGAATAGAAAAAAAAAACTTAAAGGCATTAGCTAGCTGGAATGTTCTTACTCTTCATTTTTTTTTTTTTTTTGGCTTTTTGGAGGGCAATTGGGGTTAAGTAACTTGCCCAAGGTCACACGGCTAGGTTTTTGTTTGTGTGTGCATTAAGCATCTGAGGCTGGATCCGAACTCAGGTCCTTCTGACTCCAGGGCCGATGCTCTACTCACTGCACCACCTAGCTGCCCCTTACTCTTCATTTTTAAAGCTTTTTACATAAAGCTCTGAGAGAGCAATAGAGGGGA
Source organism: Gymnobelideus leadbeateri (assembly GCA_011680675.1). Lineage (NCBI taxonomy): Eukaryota > Metazoa > Chordata > Mammalia > Diprotodontia > Petauridae > Gymnobelideus > Gymnobelideus leadbeateri. Next base: position 494,891 of record WOXC01011173.1, on the reverse strand, counting down.
GGCTTTTTTGCTGGGTCCCAGGGCCAGAACAGGTTTCTGTTTTTTCAAAGAGAGCTTGCAGCATTCAAGTCAAGGATTATCACTGAGTCAGAAGCTCAAGGTAGTGTCCATTCCTTCCATGACTAGCAGAGCAGTATCTTCAGAGGTTCAATACAGCAGCTTCCAGACTCTGGGGGTAGTCAGTCAGTTGGTCAACTCTCATTTATTAAGAACTTACCATGCGTCAAGCATAGAGTGCTGAGAAACATTGTCTGGCAGAGACCAAATATGAATGTCATCAAGAGCAGCAGGCCTGGAGTGTCAACCATTCATATTTAGACCCTGGCCACATACGCCCTGTGCACGGACACATACCTGTTCCTTACATATGCGTCTCTTTATATGTATTTCCATGTGTATTCTTCTTGCAGATACTATTTATATTTGAAAGAAGATTTAGAAGATTTATGCCAGATTTATGAATGAAATATTTAGTTGCTATGTTTCTACGTGGTGTATTGGGCTAGAAATTGCTATAGAAGATGGCCAACCTGTTAGGTCTATCATTCATTCATCCTTATTCCATTTTCTGAGAAGTCATGTGTGTCTTATCGAAGACACAAAAGTGAAGTGCACAAAGCTTAGTGAGATGCAGGATTCCTGACTGAGTAAGAAGGAAGAAAAAAGTTAGTCTTACATTGATCGCAAGAACCCAAAGCATGTTTACGATGCCCTAAAGGCTATTTATGGCCAAAGACCTATGGTGCATCTCCACCACTCAGTGCTGGGAGAGCCACAGAAATTAATGATAAGGACACGATCCTGTAGCGATGGGCTAAATATATCCGTAGTGTTCTCAACTCACTATCACCAATCAATGTTGAAGCCATTGACCACCTACTCAGGTGTATGTCAATCTCTCTCTACTGAAAAAGAGGTTTTGGATGCCATTAGACTCCTCTCACGAAACAAAGCACCTGGTGCTGATTCTATTCTAGCTGAGACTGATAAGGCAGGAGGTACCCTGCTCATACAAAAGCTGATTAAAATTTTCTGGCAAGAGGAGGTTATCCACCAGGAGTTCTAGGAAGCCTCTCTTGTCCATCTCCATAAAGGTAAAGGAAATAGATTGTCCTGTGACAATCACAGTGGAGAGGTGGGGAAGGGTGGGTTGTCTCTCTCTCTTAGTCAGTGAGGGGGCTCACCTGGCTTCAGCCTTCACTAAGAAAGTTCACAATCCATTTCTGACTTAATGTACAGTAGAGGTACACAGAGGTTAAGTGATTTAGCTCACGCTCAACAGTCACTAAAGTGTTAGAGGCTGGATTTAAAACCTCCATCTTACTTATTCCAAGGCCAGTGCTCTAGTCACTATACCACACAATCATGCTGCCTTTTAAAATTTCTTTATTACCTGAAAATTTTTTAATCTTATGAAAATGAACAGACTAGAAGAAGAAAAAAAACACAATAAAATAAAGCCATGATGGATCTTGAATTAACCAAATTAATGTGAGACTTTTCAAAACATCTACTCAGCAAGGAAGTATGTTACAATATTTCAAAATTATATTTATATAGTATATATCTCACCCTTTATGAGAGACCACAAGATAAAATATCCAGAGAATTGGTCTCACAGTTGGAAAGACCTGGCTTTATAGTACCTTACATTATACATTTTAACCTGGATTTAAATTCCACATCTTACACATATGTGATTCTGGGCAAGTCACTTAACTGTTTTAGAGCTCTGAGAAACGATGATGGGCATCATATTTCTTGCCTTCTTAATGGGTGGGAAAGGGGATGGAGGGAGGGAGAGAATTTGGAAATGAAAATAAAACATTAAAAGAAAAAAGGAAACTCTCTAGAACCATACATTCCAGAGATGGTGCTTAGCTTTATTGACAGAGAGTTTTCTCACATGGAAATTCCCTCTACCAGGGTGATGCCATGTGTCTTAGACTTTCCTCTGGTTCTTTGACTCTGTTGTCATTATTTTTGAAGCACTTAGGCTATCTATCATTTATTCTTAATTCTCATTACTCCAGTGGTATCAAATTCAAACAGAAGTGGGGCTAATAAACTGTTCATGAGGTTCCCTGCTGATCATTTCTTGACTTCAAAAACCACAAATTAACATTATCTATTTTTATTATATTTCTATTTATTTTCTATTATTGGCTGATTGCATTTTAATCTGTTTCAGTCAGTGCTTAAGAGTGTTGTGAGCCACAATTTGGCCTGTGTACTTGACCTTCTACTATAAAACTGGCTCACTTCCCTTTCTACATCACTGATATTTTATGCATCACTCCTTATCCAAGTCATCATTGCTAACATGACGAAACCTTTCTATATTTGCTAGGAGTCTTTCCTTTGCTTTTTGGGTCTCTTTCAATATAATACAAAGTGATATCATATTTGGGTCTTCTTTGCCAATCATGGTATTTCAATACACATAGTCACATAGCATCCTTTGGAAACTATCGACAGTAAAAAATGGGCTTTGGTGGCAAGAGAGAGCTTGGGATCATTGGAAATGTGCAGTCTCCTAAATGAAATCCAGTATGCTTTCTTCCTACCCTCCCATCCTAAGCTGTGCTCTGGGTCCATCTGTAGTGCCTGTACAAGATACATCTAATGATTTACTACTTCCAAAATGGGCTAAGTGCATTCTTCATACATTTGGTTTTAAATAGTTACAATTGTGAAATTGCTTATGATCCCTCCAAAGGGATCTATCAGAGTGCTGTTTATTTTGTTATTACTTTAAAGTTGTCTTCGTCATCATCATTACCATCATCATCATCCTCACATTATTGTTATTATGTTGTTATTATTATCTGCTTGTTTTCATTGTTGGATCAGAGCACTGATGGTCCTTAACAATCCTTTGATTCTTGGTGGGCTCCGACATTAAGAGAAAGCCAGAACCTTTCTCTCTCATTTCTGCCCAGAGCAACAGGGCAGAAATCCAGGATCAGACTATGTGACAAAGAAGGGAAGCAAAAACTCCAAACAGACAGATGAAGGGAGTAAGGCACTGACCCCTTTTAATTTAGAGATATGGAAAAACAGAAGGGGCAAGAACTGCAAGGCCATGGAGAATGAAAGGTAATGCTTCCCACCCACATCAGTTCTTGGGGAACCCTTCCCGAGTCCCTTCTCTCAGGGTACACTGGCATACTTTCTTATATTATAACAGCTTTTCCAAATGGCCACATGACAGCTACACACTAATGCTCAAGGAAACAAAGGCTCCCTTGTTATGTTTATGTAAAGTTTCCATTGTAACTAAGCTAAGACTGTAAAATAACCAATCAGTACAGTATTTTTTTTTTTTTAAAGAAAATCATGTGCAATTGAAAACAGGCCACAGTGAAACTTTGTTTCAGTAAATTTAACCAAATTCCCTGTAGCACTTTTTTAGTTGGCTACAAGTAAAAGAAACCAAATTTTCTTCCCCAGGCTCAGAAGGAATTTTAAAGTGTTTGTGTCCCCAAGGGTTCCTCTTTCTATCCCTGCCTCTGATTATTTGATGATCTCATTCATTCATTCATTCAGCAAATATTTATTCAAGTCCTGCTGTGTGCTCTCTGCGCAGTGCTATGAAACAGGGATGAGTAAGGTACAATGAAACTGTAATACTTGCCCCCAAGGAGCTTACAGTCTGGTTGGAGGAAAAAAATACCACATGACATGTGTTCATAAATTTAAAAATGTATAAATAAAATGTGTATATATTTATAAATACATTTGTATGTACAGAAATATATACATATAAGTAAAATAAAAATAATGCAATATATGTTCATATATGTATATGCACACGTTTTAAAATTTCATTTATTTTATATTTAATTTTATTTTTATTATGATATATGAAACAATGTGAAACTTTCCTTAATTCAAAATATTTATGAAATATCTACTTTGTAAATGTCATTATATCAACTACTATTATGAAAGGGAGAGATTAATGAGTGGCCCTTGCTGGAATTAACCATGTCCACATAATGGTAACTCCATTGACCCATTACATGATATGGGAACTACATTGCCTACTCAGATAAACATCTTTCTAATTTGGGGAATAGACAGTGCTAGTATATTCTCTGGAGAGTAGCTTCAGCCAATTGCATAGACTAAAATACTAGACAGGATCTTGATGGAGAATTAAAAAAAAATATTGAGATATCATATCTCCACCTACCAAATCCAATCCTTGACCTTCTGCAGCAAGCAATCCCTTTTAAACCTCCCAACTCTTCCAAACCTTTTCATCCTTTTAGATCTCCCACCCTCCATTCTCAGCTAAGGACATCACCTCATACTTTACTGAAGAAAAAATTATGGCTACTTTCTAGGAGCTCCCTGTCACACCAAGCAAAAGAAACTTCCAGGTTCAGAATTAAAAGCATAGTAACTCTCCATTTATTCAGTAATGATTAAGGCAATACATTCACAGAAAAGAGAAAATCAAAATGCAGAGTAACTCAATCATTTAGTAAGTCCTCAATTCAATCACAAAGTCTTAAGTCTTCAGTACTCCACCCCTGGGTAGTACATTCATTTAGTCAATCACAAAGTCTCTTTTCTTGAAGTGGAGATTAGTTTACAGTCATAAACAAAGTACATTTATTTGGTCAATAACAAAGTACAAAAGTCAAAAGTTTTCTATCCCAGGATCACAACTGAATTACAATACCATCCATAACCACCAGGCACATTCTCAAAGGGGCAATGAGAACACAAAGGCCATCTACCCCTAAACCACAACAAGGTTACAATATCATTACAGCATTCAATACCCAAGGAGAGATCTTCTCTTCATTTTGATGCGAGACAATTTCTCAGCAATCTCTGTTCTGGAGAAGACAAAACTTAACAAATCCACAATATACATTGCCAGCATCTTCATCAATTCACTCTCTGCTTGAAGAACAGTCTCAGGACCCCTGCAAACATCAGCAAGACCCTCCTTCAGGATTATCAAAAGAGACAGAAAAAATACTGGCACCACAGTCATGCCTCCTCAGTTCACGGCAGCCCTGGGTGGCAGTTCTCAAAAGTCCTGGGCAGCTCCAACTGGCCCTCAGCAGTCCAGGTGGCTTCAGCTGGCAGTTCTCTCTCTCTCTCTCTCTCTCTCTCTCTCTCTCTCTCTCTCTCTCTCTCTCTCTCTCAGCAGCTCTGGCCCCCAGCAACAATTCTCTCTCTCTCTGCCTCCACAATGCTACTCCCAAAAGTTCTTCTGGCCTCTCTCTCCTTGGGCCTCTCTATCCACAACACCAGCTTCTCCCAGTTCAGCCCCCTCTCTTCACGTCAATAAGTCCATCCCACAAGTGAGATTCACAAACTCTGAGTTTTAACACTTAACCGCCAAACCAAGCCAATACAAGGGCATCTTTAACTTACATTACCATTACACTCCCTTTTCCCTATTTCTCCTCATCGCATGTCTCTGTTATGTCTTTTCACTATCTCCTTTCTCCCTGTCTCACATGAAGAAGTGGCCCTTCTTACCAAGGCAAACTTCTTCCATGTACCTTTGCATCCATTAGCTCTCGCAGATTATCCCTACTCTCATCCTTACACTCTCTAATTTTTAATATCTCCCTACCAATTGACTGCTTCAGTACTGTGTACAAGAATACCCATGTCTCCCCATCCTTAAAAAATCTTTACTTTATCTGGCCCTTTTTACTAGCTATCATTTTTTATTTCTCCTTCCCTTCTTGACCAAACTACTTGAGAAAATTGTGTCACATTGTCTCCCATATTTTCTTGTCACTTAATTCTAGAATCTCTGATATTTGGCTTTTGACTTCATCACTAAGTTAAAGCTGCTTTCTCCAAAGTTATGCATTCATTTCAACTGATGTACCAAAGTTTAACACTAATGGTTTTGAAATAATTGATTTTAGTGGTAAATATATTTTGATGTGGAATAATATACAGCTGCATAAGTAACCCAACACTTCCAAGTGGAGGAGAAGGTGAGACAGCAAGTCTCAGCATGTTGTGTCACCAACTTATAAGCTTAATATTATTTCATAAATATAATGCCTTTTCTTACTCTTCTTCCCACTTTGACTTCTCTGCAGCCGTTGAGTTGATGATCCATTTTTTCAGGATAATCTCTCCTCTCTATTTTTACGATATGACTTTCTTCTTGTTTTCCTCCTACCAATCTGACTGCTCCTTCTCTGGCCCCTTTGCTGGTTCTTCATCCAAGTCATGCTTGCTAGCCGTGGGTGTCATTGAAGGTTCAGTATTGGACCTTTTTCTTTCCTCACTCTGTATGCTTTTGGTGTTGTCATCAGTTGCCATGGGCTCAATTATCATCTCTGTAGAGATGATTCAGTAAGATATATATGTAGGCCTAAATTCTTGCCTGAGTTTTAGTCAGGTGTCAGCAACTTCTCCTTCAACACCTGGAACTGAATATCCCATATACATCTCAAACTTTACATATACAGTACAGAGCTCATAATATTTCTCCCTAAATTTGCCCTTCTTCTGAACTTCTTCATTGTTGTTGAGTACATTGCCATCATCTCCAACATTTGGACTTGAAATTTCATTGTCATCCTCAATTTCCCATTCACATTCATTTCATGTATCCAATCTGTTACCAAGTCTCATCATTTCTATCTTCTGAACTCTCAACATCACTGTATCTCCCTCTATCTGCTCACACAACCACTACCTCCAGGGCAGGGCTTTATCATCTCAGTCTTGGACAATTCAATAGCCTTCTGATTGTTCTTACTGCCACAGATCTCTCCCCACTCTAATCTATCCTCTACTCAGACACTGAAGTGATTTTCCAAAAGTGTGCATCTGACCATTTCATCTCCCTTGGTCAATTAAGTCTGGTGGATCCCTATTACTTCCAGGGTTACGTATAAAATACTCTGCTTGGCATTCAAAATTCTTAAAAACCCAGCTTCTGGGGGCGGAGCCAAGATGGTGGAGTAGAAACAGCTCTTCCAAGCCTCTCTGCCCCCAGATTCCCCACAAACTATGTAAAAAAGGACTCTGAACAACTTCTGGAGCCCCAGCACCCACAGAACGACGCAGAGAAGCTAACCTCCCGCTGAGGACAGCCCAGCAGCCCTGCAGGAAGGACCAGCGCAGCGGTCTGGGAGCTGGCAATGCTCAGAGCGCAGAGTGCAGGAGCCCAGCCGAGCCGAGCCCAGGTCCGCCTGAGCTGAGGTTTTAGCCCCAGGGTGGCAGGGCCAGCAGCCAGCTGGAGGAACCCCAGAACACCAGGAGCTGTGGCAACTCCAGAATTATCAACATAGACATGCCTAGGACAAAGTAAGAGGTTAGTGTCCTATGGACTTTGGGACCTGTATTTGGGGAATGCGTCAGCTCCCTCCCCTGGGAGCTAGAAGCCGCTGAGGAGACACGCCATTTTGTAGTTTTCATAGGCATTTCCGGCTCCCAGCCTACAAATCGTGGGGAGATCCAGCGATCAGTCTTGGGGGGTAATCGCTCTTGCTTTAACCTCCCTGGATCTGGATTGTGATCTAGGGTGGAAGTTGTGGGTGGGTTTACAGCTTGCCAGAAACGGAAGTTGCCCCCCACACGTTCGGGACGAAAATTCCTCTAGCTGGCCTTAAAGCCATAGTGTGGCAACAAGCCCAAAAGTCAAGCAATTAAGTGGCAACATGCCAAGGCAAAGGAAACAGAAAAATGCAACCCTAGACTCCTATTTTGGGGGCATAGAGCGGGAAAAGGACTGTGAGGTCAGAAGTCCTGCTCCAAAAGCCCCAGGGGAAAACATGAGCGGGTTGCAGGCCATAGAGGACCTTAAGAAGGACCTTAAAAATCAAATAAGAGAAGTGGAGGAAAAATTGGAAAGAGAAATGAGAAGGATGCAGGAAAAGTATGAAATGAGGGTCAACAGCCTGACTGAGGAAAACAACACCTTAAAAAATAGACTAACTCAAATGGCAAAGGAGGCCCAAAAGGCAATGAGGAGAAGAATGCCTTAAAAAGTCGAATTTGCCAGATGGAAAAAGAATCTCAAAAGTTCACTGAGGAGATTCATTCCTTCAGAGTTAGACTGGAGCAAATGGAAGCTAGTGACTTTATGAGAAATCAAGATGCTGTTAAGCAGATCCAAACAAATGAAAGATTAGAAGGCAATGTGAAATATCTCATGGGAAAAACCACTGACCTGGAAAATAGATCCAGGAGAGACAATTTAAAAATTATTGGACTACCTGAAAGCCATGATCAAAGAAAGAACCTAGAAATCACCCTTCAAGAAATTCTCAAGGAAAATTGCCCTGATGTTTTAGATCCAGAGGGCAAAATAGAGGTTGAAAGAATCCACCGATCACCTCCTGAAAAAGATCCCAAAAAGAAAACTCCCAGGAATATTATAGCCAGGTTCCAGAATCCCCAGATCAAGGAGAAAATACTACAAGCAGCCAGGAAGAAACAATTTCAATATTGTGGAAACACAATCAGAATAGCCCAGGACCTGGCAGCTTCTACACTGAGGGATCGAAGGGCATGGAATATGATATTCCAGAGGGCAAAAGAACTGGGAATGAACCCAAGGGTCACCTACCCAGCAAAACTGAGTATTTTGTTTCAGGGGAAAATATGGTCATTCAGTGGAATAGAGGACTTTCAAGCATTCTTGAGGAAAAAACCAGAGTTGAATAGAAAATTTGACATCCAGACTCAAGAAGTAAGAGATGCCTGAGAAGGTAATCAGGGAAAAGAAATCAAAAGGAACTTATCAAAGTTGAACTATTTACATTCCTATATGGAAAAGCAATATCTGTGACTGATGATATCTTTCTCACTATGAAAATAATGGAAGAAGGGGGTGTGGTCATACGAATACATATGTGAATGTGTGTGTATATGGTTACAGTTATATATGGATAGAGGGCATAGGTTGATTTTGTTGGGAAGGGAGAGTACTCAAGGGATGAAATTATGAGGTGAGAGAGGAAAGTGGCAAGAGGAGATGGGGAGAGACATGGTAGGGTAAACTATCTCATGTAGGGGAAGTGGTTGCAAAGGAGGGGGAGAATAAGGAAGGCTAAAAAGGCAAAACCACATTCACATTGAATTTGGTTCAGGGAGAAAATGACATACATACTAAATGGGATATCTCAACCTGCAGCAGGATAGGGGGAAGGGGGATGAGAGGAGGGATGATGGAAGGGAGGGCATCCTTGTGGTGAGGGGAGGTTGGAAGTACCCACTATAGAAGAGGGACAGGATCATGTAGGGAATGGACCAGGTGGGGGGTGGGATGAGTGGGAAGGAATTATAAGCAGCCTTGTACAATATATCTACTATGATAATGTTTTGCATAGCTAGACATGTACAACATATACTGAATTACTTATCTCCCAAGAAGGAATGGGTGACAAGGGAGGAAGGAAATGGGTCTGAAATTCGAGGTTGTAACATTAAATGTTTCAAATATATATATATAAATACTATTATTAATACTCTTTTGCCTATAATTGGGAGATAAGATGTGCAGGCATTGGGACACAAAGATTCATCTTCCTCTAATGGAAAAGTCGATGGCGGTATGGGAGAAGGTATGGGAGAGAGCAGATTGGAGGAAGCGATATCTTGTGGGACTGCTATTCAGGGAGGTTGGGTAGGGGAATAATGGGGGGAAAATGATTGTAACTCAAAATCTGGCGGAAATGAATGATGTAAAACAGAAGTTAATAAAGCATTTGTTTAAAAAAATAAATAAATAAATTTTTAACATTGATTAAAAAAAAAAAAACCAGCTACTTCCTACCTTTCCAATCTTACACTTTACTTCCCTCCACATACTCTATAGAAATCCTGTGATACTGGCCTTTTTCCTGTTGATTTTAAAAATTTCTCTTTTGGTGTTTAATTGAGACTTCTAAATTTGGTGATTTTCTAGGTATTTTTTATGTCCAATTCATTGATCTTCTCTTTTCTAGTGATGAAAACATTTAGAGATATAATTTTCCCTTCAGTATTACTGTGACTGCATCCCATAAATTTTGGCATGTTGTCTCATAACAATAACTTTAATGAAGTTATTGACTTCATGTATAATTCGTTCTTTTACTTACCCATTCCTTCATATTAAATTATTTGGTTTCTAATTAATTATTAATCTTTGATCCAAGGGTCATTTATTGAATATAATTTTACTGAATTATAGTTGGTAAAAGATGCATTTAATATTTTTATTTTTCTGCATTTGTTTGTGATATTTTAATGCCCTAATCCAAAGTCTTTTTTTTTAAAGATGCCATGCACAGCTGAGAAATGTGTAAGCTTATTTCTATTTTCTTTCAATATTTTTGAGAAATCTATCATATCTGACTTAAAGTTATCTGGGTTCTTAATTTCTTTTTTAAAATCATATTTTAAAATTATTTTTCATCTAGGTTTGAGAAGAGTAAATTGAGATTACCTACTATTATATTTTTACTGCCTATTTCTCACTGTATCTCCTTTAATGTTTTCCTTAACAATGTGGATGTTAGACTTAGTCTGTGTTATCTTTTAGCAAAATGTAGTTTCCCTGTTTATAACTTAAATTAGATTTATTTTTTTGCTGTTGTTTTGTCTAGGATTGTAATTATTACTTCTACTTCTTTTGTTTCAGCAGAATAATAATAATTTCTACTTGACTGTGGTTTCTTAGAACTTGAATTTTCTCTGACTTCTTGCAATGTTTTCTTTGACCTGGCAATGCTGGACTCTGACTATAATATTCATGGGAGTTTTTAGTTTGGAGTTTCTCTCAGGAGGTGATTGGCAGAAATTTCAATTTCTACTTTGTTTTCTGATTCATATGTATTTGTATATGTATATGTATATGTATATGTATATGTATATGTATATGTATATGTATATGTATATGTATATGTATATGTCTTTCTTTTATGGTTTCTTGAAATATACTTAGGATTTTTTCTTCATAGCTTTCAGGTAGTCCACTGGTTCTTTTAAAATTTTTTTATTTTTAATTTATGTGTTTTTTATTTTGCTTTTGTGGAGGGGGGAAGGATGGGCAATTGGGGTTAAGTGACTTGCCCAAGGTCACACGGCTAGTTGTGTGTTAAGGGTCTGAGGCCAGATTTGAACCCAGGTCCTCCTGACTCCAGGACCAGTGTTCTATTCACTGTGCCACCAAGCCACCCCTTATTTTTAATTTATGACATAAAACAAGCACATCTATAACATAGTGCAATAAGAAGATAATTGTACATGAAACTGCAAATCTATTAGTCACAAATCTCTTTTTCAAGACACATTGAAATCGTGTTTTCTTTTTTTCCTTTGTTTCTTCCCTTTCCTTTCAACCCTAGAGATGACTATCATTAGACACAAATATATGTCTATATACATATACATATATATCTAAAATTATTCTATATATACTTCAATTCATCAGGTAGTTCAATGATTCTTAAATTATTTCTCTCCAGTCTATTTTCCAGGTTAGTTGTTTTTCCTATGCCTCTACCACTCTCAAATGGTCTCTGAAATAATTTTTTAGTGCTTTTAAAAACTATTTCTTAAAACTCTCCTAGGAATTATTGTTGGATTTATGTCCATGTGACATTTTCCTTCAGGCTTTGCTTATAAATGTTTTTGAATAATTATCTTCTTCTGAGTTTGCGTCTTGAGCTTCCCTGTTACTGTAATAGCTCTTTATGGTAGCATTCTTTTTGTTTGTTTGTTTGTTCATTCTTTCATCTTATTTTATGACTTTGGATTTTGTGTTAATATTGGACTCTGAGAACTTATTGGGCTGGGGGATGTCTGGCCTGAATTTTTGTCCTCTTCTATCCTTTTGCTACTTTCACAGCTCAGACTAAGGACTTGCAAGCTTTCAGTGCTCCCAAAATGATGTGATCTAGGGCAAAGTCTGTTTACTCTGTTACTGATCTGAGTTCTGTAAGTTCCTGACCCAAATTTGAATCTGCAACTTGTCCCCTGTTAGGAATTTCGGTAGACTGCTGCTGGACTCAGTCACTATCAGCCTCTTGGGAGACTATTGAGGTTCAGAGTGACTATTTTTTCTCAAATGCTTTATTAACTTCTGGTTTACATCATTCATTTTCATCAGATTTTGAGTTACAATTTTTTCCACATTTTTCCCCTACCCACCACCCCAGAATAGCAGTCCCACAGGATATCCCCTCATCCAATCTGCTCTCTCCCATCTCTTCTCCCATACCCCCTTCGACTTTTCCAGTAGGGCAAGGTGAATCGTCATGCACCAAATGCCTGCACATCTTATCTCCTAATTATATGCACAATAGTATTAATATACTAAAAAATTTGGTTTTAAAAAGAAGATAAGCAGCTCAGTATATACAGTACATGTGTAGCTATGCAAAACATTACCATAGTAGATATATTGTAAAAGACCGACTATATTTCCCTCCCTCCTATCCCACCTCCCACCTGGTCCACAACCCACTTTGTTCCTGTCCCTTTTCAAAAGTGGGCACTTCCAACTCTCCCCCACCCAGCATACCCTCCCTTCCATTGACCCCCCTCCCATACCCTTCTCCCCTACTCTCCTGTAGGGTGAGAAACCCTATTTAGTATGAATGTCATTCTCTCCCTGAGCCAAATTCAATGAGTATAAGGCCTTGCCTTTTTGCCTTCCTGTTCTTCCCCTCCCTTGTAACCATTTTCCCTTACTTCTTTGATATAAGATAGTTTACCCCATTCTGTCTCTCTCCATCTCCTCTCATTATATTCCTCTCTCACATCTTAATTTCACCTTTTAAGTATCATCCCTTCCTATAAAATTCGACCTGTGTCCTCTATCTATGTATGCCTGAAAACATATCTACACACATTCACATATGTATTCATATTCCCATATACCCATCTTCAACCATTTTCATACTGAGAAAAGTTTCATCAGTTACAGTTATTGTTTTTCCCTGTAGGAATGTAAATAGTTCAACTTTTATAAGTTCATAATGATTTATTTTCCCAGCTTACCTTCTCAAGTATCTCTTGCTTCTTGTGTCTGAATGTCAAATTTTCTATTCAACTCTGGTTTTTTCCTCAAGAATGCTTGAAAGTCCTCTATTCCACTGAATGACCATATTTCCCCCTGAAACATGATACCAATTTTACTAGGTAGGTGATTCTTGGTTTTAATCCTAGGTCCTTTGCCCTCTAGAATATCATATTCCATGCCCTTCCATCTTTCAGTGTAGAAGCTGCCATATCCTGTGCTATCCTGATTGTGTTTCCACAATATTGAAATTGTTTCTTCCTGGCTGCTTGTAATATTCTCTTTATCTGAGAATTATATAACCTGGCTATAATATTCCTAGAAGTTTTCTTTTTGGGATCTTTTTCAGGAGGTGATCTGTGGATTCTTTCAACCTCTATTTCACCCTCTGGTTCTAAAACATCATGGCAATTTTCCTTGAAAATTGCTTGAAGGATGATTTCTAGGTTCTTTCTTTGATCATGGCTTTCAGGTAGTCCAATAATTTTTAAATTATTTCTCCTGGATCTATTTTCCAGGTCATTGGTTTTTCCCATGAGATATTTCACATTGCTTTCTATTTTTTCAATTGCTTGGATCTGTTTATCAGCATCTTGATTTCTCATAAAGTCACTAGCTTCCATTTGCACCAGTCTAATTCTGAGGGAATGATTCTCCTCAGTGAGCTTTTGAGATTCTTTTTCCATCTGGCAAATTCAGGTTTTTAAAGCATTCTTCTCCTCATTGCCCTTTTGAGTCTCCTTTGCCATTTGAGTTAGTCTATTTTTTAAGGTGTTATTTTCCTCAGTCAGGCTGTTGACTCTCATTTGATACTTTTCCTGTATCCTTCTGATTTCTCTTCCCAATTTTTCCTCCACTTCTCTTATTTGGTTGTTAAAATCCTTCTTAAGATCCTCTGTGGCCTGTAACCTGCTCATATTTTCATTTGGGGCTTTTGGTGCAGGATTTCTGAGCTCACAGTCCTCCTCCTGTTCCCTGCTTTGATCCTCTTTGCCCCCAAAATAGGAGTCTAATGTTGCATTTTTTCTGTTCATTTTGTTTCCTTTGCCTAGGCACGATGCCACTTAATTACTTGACTTTTGGCCTTGTTGCCACAGTAGGACTCTGCCACCAGACAGGGAGCTTCCTTCCCAAACATTGGGGTCTTCAGAACTTCTGGAGGTATTAGTTGAGTAGCCTTTGTAAAGCCTCCACACTCTCTGGCAAGCTGGTCACACATCCGAAGACCTCTACCCCAGACAGCAATCCAGATCCAGGGAGTTTAAAGCAAGAGCGATTAACCCCCAGACTGATTGCTGCATCTCCCTACAGTTCGCAGACTGGGAGTTGAAGCTGCCACTGAAACTGCAAAATGGCTTCTGTACCTGCAGCTCCTTAGCTGCTTCTCGCCGCCAGGGGAAGAAGCCGATGCGTTACCCAAATACTGGTCCCAAAGTCCATAGCGCCCTAACCTCTCACTTTGTCCCAGGCATATTTGTGTTAATAATTCTGGAATCGCCACAGCTGCTGGTGTTCTAGGGTGCCTCCAGCCAGCTGCTGGCCCGGCCGGCCTGGGGCTAAAACCATGGCTCACATGTGCCTTGGCTTGGCTCCCAGAGTGTTGTGCTGTGCTGTGCTGGCCTCTCCCTGCAGGGCTGCTGGGCTGTCCTCAGCAGGAGGTTAGCTTCTCTGTGTCATTCTGTGGGTGCTGGAGCTCCAGAAGTTGTTCAGAGTCCATCAAAAAAACATTGTTTGGAAGTGCTGTTTCTACCTGTTCTTTTACTCAAAGGAACTCTTCCCCTTGAATAAGAGGTCACATAAAAAATCAGGACTTTACAAATTAAGAGGATGATTATAAAGTTACGCAAGCTCTTTGAGACAATATATTATTTTGAGGAGACATATAATACCATTTCATAACATTTATAAGGAAATGATATATTATAATCTTAAAAATAATCATGACTTTTTGCTGAAGGGAGATGATAAAGAAAAGATCTGTCTAGTTGATTGCTGTAATAATATCTGAATTCACATGTGGTTTCTTGAGTAAAATAGCTCTCCCTGTTTGGGTAATACTGGAAAGGACTTGACTTCTATTTATATTCCTGAAAAGGACAGTGATTAGATCTGTGATTCTTTTGCTATAGACAGTTCATAGGTGAGGAAACTACTTAATGCAGGTCAACATCTCCAAGACTTACAGTGTTGTAGAGATCAGTGGTTTTCAAAGCGTAGTCCATGGACCCCTTGAGGGTCTATGAGACCCTTATAGGGGGTTTACAAGGTCAAAATTACATTCATAATAATACAAAGACAGTATTTGCTTATCAAAATTCTCCTTTCTTTTCCAAATACATATCTGTGTGAGGCCAAATTTCTTCATAAACATCAACCAAAACTATATATCACAACAGATTGAATACAGAAGCAGATATGAAAATCCAGCTGTTTTCTATTAAGCCAGACATTAAAGAGATTTGCAAAAATATGTAAAACAATGTCACTCTTTCACTAAATTGTTTGGAAACCATAGTTATTTTTGACAAAAACATGCAATTGGTTTTTACATATAATGGATTTATTATTTTTAATTAATGAAATGAAATATTTTAAAATTTATCATTTTTAATTTCTAAACTGTATCTATCTATCATCTCTCTATCTACCTATGTATCTTGGATATCCTTTAAGTTTAATCTGCATTATTACAAATTTCTCCAGAATATTCTTAAGTCTAGACAATCAAGAAAACAATAAATTAAGCCTTGACTTGTAGTATTTGCTGATTTCTATAGTGTGAGTTCTCACAGTGAAAATTTAACAATTAATTAATATTTAAAATTAGTTAAAGATGGTTGGTGCTATAATTATCCTCATTTTATAGATGAGGACCCTGAGGCAGACAGAGGTAAAGTGATAATAGATTGAAAGTTTGCAAAGGGCTTTACAAATATTAACTCAGGTAATCCTCACAATAGCCTGGGAAGTAGGTGCTATTGCTATCGCATTTTAAAAATGAAATAATTGATAGAAATAAAGGTTAAGTGACTTGTCCAGGATCACACAACTAGTAGCTTTTTTTTTCTTTTTGGAGGGGGGAGGGCAGGGCAATTGGGGTTAAGTGACTTGCCCAAGGTCACACACCCGGTAAGTGTTACGTGTCTGAGGTCAGATTTGAACTCAGGTACTTCTGACTCCAGGGCTGGTGCTCTATTCATTGTGCCTCCTAGCTGCCTCAACTAGTAAGTATTTAAGGATTTCAATGTAGTCCTTCCTTACTCTAAGTCCAGTGTTGTAGTCCCTACACCACTTCCATTTGGAGATGAAGAAAACATCTTTATTTAGAGCTTCTTCATCTGGACCTAGGAATGGTAAGATTCCTTTTCTGAGATGTATAAAGAGCTTCATTAAATTCAATCTAGAGACATGAAGAATCTGGTCTTTTGAGAAGATGAAAACAATCTTTGCTTTTCTCTCTGCCATTCATGCATGATGTTTATGGGTCGTGCCCATGAAAGCAGTCGATTCGCATGATCAATACTCACTGTTTTCCTGCAAGATTATTATTCTCTGACTTTGGTATTTCTTTAAAGCTCAAGTGGCTTCTTCTGCTGAAAATTTATTTTTGTTTGCTCTTGGGTGGAATGCATTCACTAGGGGCAATGGCAGCTTCTGGGAATTGTGGTAAGTTTGAAATTTTAATCATACATCACCCTCATCAAGGTATTGCTTGGTAAGAGAGCTACATTTAGTTTGGAATTTATTCACATTTGACCATAATGATATTTTGAGTGCTAATTTGATTCTGAACTTTTGATGCAAAGTCCAGATACTTTGATACCATGGGGGCTAGAAATGGAATTTTTGGCTCACACTCATTTTTAAGAATGGAAGACCTTATAGTTCTTAATTCAATAAAGGGTTTCCTGGTTTTTGTGAATTTAATTCTTGGTCCAACGCTCATAAAACTTTTTCTTAAGCATCTTTGCAATATTGACTCTATTTCAATTCAATTTCATGACTTTTATGGAATAGGAGAAATACTGCAGCATCTCATCATCATGTATCTTTATTGTCTCCCCTATCAGAATAGATATTGTTAAATTCTCCCCAAGAGTAGACGTTAAATTCTATGCATTCATATCTGCAATGCCTACAAACATACTCAGCTAATATTTAGCAATTATTTAGTGTCTGTCGATTGACTGAAGCAATTTTTAAAATTTTCTAATTCTTTAAATTAAAAAGTGGCAAGTCATATATTGTGTTTGTCATAACTTTAATAAGAATATTTGCTTAACAATAATAACTCACTTCATGTAAGTAACTTAAGGTTTTCAATTTACTTTACATAGATAATCTTATCTGATCCTCACAACTGTCTTGCCAGGTAGCTTTTATTATCATCCTCTTTTTTCAGATGAAGAAACTGAGGGAGAAAGAATTTAAGTGACTTGCACAGGGTCCCACAGCTAGTAGAGGTCTTTGCAGAGATTTGAATTTGTCTCCCTGACTCCAAGTCTATACCAGTTTCTCTTTTTTTTTTTTTTGTTTCTTTGGAGGGGGGATGCAGGGCAGTTGAGGTTAAGTGACTTGCCCAAGGTCACATAGCTAGTTTTGTGTTGTGTCTGAAGTCAGATTTGAACTCAGGTCCTCCTGACTCCAGGGCTGGCTCTATTCACTGTGCCACCTAGCCACCCCTCTACCTGTTTCTCTTATCACGCTAAATTATAGAGAGTGTGGCTTTTTTTTATTTGTTTGTTTGCTTACAAAGTGCTTGCCTAAGTGGTTCTATGGTACAATTCTCACCTCCCACTTACAGAACCTGATTTAGATTAGTGGCAAGTGTAGCTTCCTCTTTAGCCAATGTGGTGGTCTAGTGGATAGAGTACTGTACTTAGAATCAGGAAATTCTGAGTTCAAATCTCAACCCAGATGCTTGTTACCTTTAAGACTCTGGGCAAGTCAACTTCTGTGTCCCAGTTTCCTCATATGGAAAAGGAATATATCTCATGCTTATGAAGTGCTTTCCAAACCTTAAAGTGCTATACAAATGCTCACAAAGTTGTTGTGAAGATCAACTGAGATAAAATATGTAAGGCATTTTGCAAAGCTTAAGGTATAATATAAGTGCTAGCCATTATTATCTCATTTTAACTTTGAAATCTATGTTTGAAAAGAACCTATGACTAAATGGGGAATTGAGGCTGTCTGGGGGTTAGATTGTCATGGAAACTGAGGCAACAGAGGCAGTGAAAAGAGGAAATCTATATCTCCTCTGGGGGTAGTGTAGAGGGGGGTGGGTGCCATGGTGGGAAGGCCATTTCTTTCCTTATTTGGTTTAGCTCTTGAGAACTTGTAGAGGGTTTCCTTCTGAAGGATTCCACATAGGAGAAGGGAAAGGGGTGAGCCTCACCCTCCAGGGAAGATAAACTGATGATATGAGGTGCTTGAACCTGAGACTGCTTCTAGAGAAACACCTACTGTAACGGCCAGTATTCCTGTGTTTGGGAAATGTGCTTTGGGCTACCACTCCTTAGACCTAGCTAGCTATATCATCTGACCAAGGGATGACAACTGAATGGGAAAAACAAAAATAAAATATATCCAAAGAAGAATTAAGGGATTCAATGTCCACACTGTGTGATATTGATTCTATCTTCCAAGTTTTCTCTATTGAAAAATGTGATTTGGCTGCAAAAATGACACTTAAGGAAAGATTTGAATTTATTCTTCTTGAAAGTAATTTATAGCATCACTAAACATGAAGAAATATGCTGAGGCCCATTCTTGGAAGCAAAAGATTTTTCATCTGAACAAAATCAAATTGATAATTCATTTGACTCTGGTCTCCTTTAGTAATCTTAGCAATCCTTCTTGGTAATTAAGGCCCCCTTAACAGTTCAACTGATCAGGAGGCTAGAAGCTGCCTGCTAAAGGACAGACATAAGGAAACAGGCAAAAGAGGAAAGGGTTTCTCCTCTGGGAGAGAATACAGTGACTGGCCGACCCAGATTTC
The DNA here is from genome assembly GCA_011680675.1 of Gymnobelideus leadbeateri. Taxonomy (NCBI): domain Eukaryota; kingdom Metazoa; phylum Chordata; class Mammalia; order Diprotodontia; family Petauridae; genus Gymnobelideus; species Gymnobelideus leadbeateri. The sequence goes on along the minus strand of WOXC01011173.1, from coordinate 475,878 downwards.
TGACCTGCTTGGCAGTTATCTTTCTCATTATACATGGATAAATCTTCATTCTGGTACCAATCAGTGTTGTTTGAACTTTGGCAGCACAAGACAAAGTGCTCTTTCCCTCCCACCCCAATTTCTCTGTGAGGCTCACAGGAAATCTATACACTGTGCACAAAGCTTTGCTTGTCTTATGATAACTTATGATGGTGATGATAACCGCATAGAGTTCAGTAGTACCTTACATTTTTTATCTTCTGTTTTTTTGGAGGGGGGAAGGCAGGGAAATGGGGGCTAAGTGTCTTGCCCAAGGTCACATGGCTAGTAGGTATTAAGTGTCTGATACTGGATTTGAATTCAGGTCCTCCTGATTCCAGGGCTGATGCTCTATTCACTGCACCACCTAGCCGCCCCAGTACCTTATTTTTTTACTAAGCTCTTTATTCAGAACACCCTTGTGGAAGTATTTTCCTTCCCATTTCATTGGAAGAAATGGAAATTCTGAGAGGTTGTAAGAGCATAGAATTATAGATTTACAACTGGAAGGGGCCTCAGAGGCCCTAGAGTTTAATCCCCTCATTTGGCAGTTGAGGAAACTGAGGCTGAGAGGTTAAGTGACTTGTCCAAGATCACACTGCTAGTAATAGCCTGTAGTGGGATTTGAATCTAGATCTCTTGACTCCAAGTTTTACTTTCTTTCTACTGTGCCAATCAACCCATTAATAATATATTCAGCATAATATGTCAAATATTGAAATTGCAAGCCTTTTGTGAAGGAAATCTAATATGACAGGAATATGAAAATCAGAAAGGGTAAATCAAAATAAAGTGAAGGAAATTAACAGTTGGAGTGTCAGCTCAGACATGATGGAGCCCTAACTAGCTGACATATCCACTCATATTCACTATCACATTTCTATAGTGGAGAAGACTATATAATAAATATCAATATTTATTCAATTCAGTAAAATGTATTAAACACATATTATGTGCCAGACATTGTGCTAAGAGTTGGAGATATAAATAAGGAAGAGAAAGATAGTCCCTGACCTTAAGGACCTTATAGTCTAATGGAGATGGGGGTAGAGACAACATATAAAAAGAAGCTGAAAAATGGAGGTGGATGGATAGGGTTGGGAGCAGGGAGTAGGATGTAGAAACCAAGCTGGCCTGCTGATAGAAAGTGGAGACTTACCTGCAAAATTCTGAGCTCTCTATAAAGGAAAGCATTGGGAGGAGTTTATTGTTGTACCCTCTAGCCCTCCAATCAGTGGGGGAGGCAATAGAGGGAGTTGAGAAGGTGTTGAATATCAAAAACTGAGTCAATATGCATGGTGATAAAATTCTAGGTGATCAGTTTATCCTTGGGGAAGCATGATGTTTCCTGGAGTGGAAACCAAGCAGAGCGGCTGATGGAAAATGGAGAGTATTTCTTTAAAATAATCTATTTCTTTTGGTGGGATTCCATATTCACAAAGTACCATTTTCATCTTAACTGTTTCCCCAGTAGGCTTCCATAATGGAAAGAGAATATATTAAGAAAATGATATGGCTCTCTGGTCTACTTGACAATTATGTTTCTCATTATAAACTAATAAATATGCTGTTTAATTGTTAAGTTAGGGTTACTCAAAGTGTAGCCAAGATTATTGGGACAGACTGTCAGATAGGAGCTACAGAAGATAGGGAGTCTGAATTGTTTCAGAAGGGATTCATCATCATACCTAATACCAGAATACTGACATGCAGCCTGTGGGGAAGTGTTACCACTACACAGGAGATAATGCAGGGAGAGGAGACATATGCACACTCATGCTCCCCTGGTCACTTTTTCATTGGCTGACATAAGAGAAAAAACATAATTAAGTATTCACTTTAGAGATATTTTGGAGGTAATATTGTCAGTGCAGCTTCACGTTTCCTGAACCCTAGAGTCTTACCTAAGACTGAACTGTTTTCCAATAACAATTGAAATGGCTACAAGACTTTACAATAGCACAGCTTTTGACTATGGGGGTGGGAAAGCTCTACTCTTCCTCCTTAATCTCCATGATACATGTCACTCCAACACTTTCACAGTGGTGGTACAGTACAGCCCACCTATAAGTGATTCTCTGGCTTCCTTCATACAACTCTTGGTTTTTCATATTTAAATGTTTTCCTTGTTTTCTGTTTTTTTTTTCTGATATATCTCCCAACTCCCAGGTTCCATGTTGCCCTTGTTTTCAGAGTGTTATATCTCCTTCCAATATTCTCTTTATTTTCATGTTGTCTCTAGTGAAACATTCTAAATAGGGATGGGAGAAAAATAAGCACTGTCACCTACCTCCTTTGCATCGTTCTCTGGACTGTATCTCTCAGGTGATCAAAGAATACTGCTACCAACATTTCTGTCACCAATCTAAGACCTCCCAAACCTCATGGTTATTTCTCAACTCCACCTGCATGGGGGTAGGTCATTTCCACCTCTGCTGAGGGAATTCAGGGGGAACAAGCCAGTTTGAGATATGAAATGTGAGAAACTGGATGAATTTTCCAGATCTATGGTAATCCTAGCTCTTATATCACCTAGTTTAGCTGTCTAGTGATAGGGAATGAGGTTGAAATACTGTCATCTAACATCTGGGATGACTCGCCTAACCAGATGTGAGTGATTCTGGCAGACCTGGATTCCAGGTTCTCACAATGGAATCTTTGTTCTCTTTCTGTCTAGCTGACATCTCTCCTACTCCTGTGCCCAACTTAATACCTTCTGGATGGCCTGAGTTCTTTTCTTTAGGTATTAGTTTCCATCTAGTAGGATTGGTATTTGTAACATCTTTGAAATATTTGAAATGCATATAAAGAGAGAAAATCCTAAAGCCTTGACTCCTGAGGGGTAAAGTTACAATGTTTTCCCTGATAATTTGTCATTGACAGGGACTGGACCCAGACCTGTTGCCAATGACTGATATAGCCACATAAATACTGCTTAATATTCTAGTTTGTTCATTCTATGTAGCCCCTGGCCTGTGGGTCATGGACATGTAGAGCCTTCTTCAGCTTCGATAATACTATTATCTCCTAATTTTTCTCTTAACTCAATGTCTGCTTCTTCTCAGACTCCTTTGGTGAAATATCCATCTCCTGTTCTGTTCAGATGCGTGTTCCTCAGGGCTCTGTTCTGAGCTCTCTTTTCAGTTTCCATTCTCTTGTAATCTCCTCAGGTCCCATGAATTCAAGAACCATCTCTGTGGAGATTAATACATCCTACTCTAATTTCCTAATATCTTGCCTTGAATTAAAATTTTTTATTAGACATCTCCACTTTGATGACTCATAGACAATTCAAAGTCAACATTTCCTAAATATAATTTATTTTATTTCTCCACAAACTGATCTCTTCTCCAAATTTCCCCATATCTGATAAAGTACTACCATCATTCTCAGCACCCAATTTCAAAACCTCAGAATTTCAACTTTTACTCTTCCCTGTCCCTCATTCCTTAAATCTACTAAATTGCCAGGTCTTATCAATTCCAGATCCCCTAGAGCTAGCTAATATCTCTTGTAATTGTCTCATCCTCATGGAGACATGACCATGTCACTCTCCTACTCAAAACTCCAATTGCTTCCTACTACCTTTAGGATACTATAGAAATTCCTCTGTTTGACATTCAAAGGCCTTTAAAATCAAGCCTACATATGCATTTCCAGCCTCATTATAATATCACCCCCCTTCCTGCCCTCTCTGGGCCACATGGAACACTCCATCTTACATCTCCATCTTTGTACTGTCTATTTCCCATGTCTGGAATGTACTACCTCCTCATCTCCATCTCCTAGAATCTTTTATTTCCTTCAAAATTCTGTTCAAAGTGTTGCCCTCTGCAGGAAAGCTTCTTTTCTCCTTCAGCTGCTACTGTTCCCTCCCTAATTTATCTTGTGTATATTTTCTATGTAACTATTTATGTATATAGAAGTAGTAGGTGAAACACTGGATAGGGTGCTGGGCATGGAGTCAGGAAGGCTTGTCTTTTTGAGTTCAAATCTGGCCTCAGACACTTACTAGCTGTGTCACCCTGAACAGGTCATTTAACCCCGTTTGCCTCAGTTTCCTCATCTGTACAATGAACTGGAGAAAGAAATGGCAAACCACTCCAGTATCTTTATTAAGAAAGCCTCATAGAGACTCATGAAGGGTCAGACATGACTGACACAAGTGAATAACAGCAACATATTTATGTATAGGTTGTCTTCCCAGATAAGGGGAAACAAAAATGGTTAAAAAGTCTCATAACTTTGAGCTATGGGCAGGAGAAATCCGCTCTCCTTCTTCAGCCTCCTACCATGTATCATGTCCTGCAATAGCAGCATTAAAGCATCTCAGCTTACTAAGAATTTGGTACTTTCCCTTTTAAGTGCTGATGCAGTTCATCACTCTGAGTATCACCCCTGTCCAGAGTGCTGACATTGGCTCATAAATTTTTCATGTTAAATTTAGGTGGTATGATCATACATGGATATAGTGTTCCTAGAGTCTGATGGCTCCTGAATAAGCTAACATCTGAGGTTTAGATTTATGAGACTTTGAGACCAGACCTTAGAGAACTGTGAAACCTTTATGTTATACTCTAATTGCTAAAATATTTTCCTTAATATTTAGCCAGATTTTGACTTTCTGTAATGTATAGCCTTGGTGGTCTAGCAGAATGAGTCAAATCTTTAGTACTTATAAACTTTGGTAGATCAGTTAATTCATATGGGTCAGTCATTCACTCAGCAAGAATTCATTAGGAACTTACCAGTTGCCAGGAATTGTGCTAAGTGCTGGGGATATGAAGAAAAGTAAAAACAAAACAAGACAAAAAAAGCCAACCATTCTCTGTCCTTAAGAAGCTCAGATTCTAATGGGGGAGACAACTGTAAATAACTAGCTTGATATACATACATATATACACACAAACACATATGTATATATGTACATATATGTATACTCCCTCTATATGTCTGTGTGTGTTTTAGATGAAAGTAATCTCAGAGGAGAAGGCATCAACAACTGAAGAGCCAGGAAAAGCCTTTTGTAGAAGATGAGATTCTAGCTGAGTCTGGAAAGGATCTAGGAAAAGAAGGAGCCAGAACTTCGAGGGCAGAGCATTCTACTCATGGGCAACAGCCAGTGGAAAAGCATGGATATCATCTATGTGGGCATACCCTGAAATGGTGCATCTCTCAATCTATCCTGTGTAATTCTAATATAGGTCCTCCCCCAAATTCTCCTAAGGGCACTTAACCAACACTATTGAAAGTTTATTGTCTTTTTCATATTCTGTGCCTTTGGCTGCAGGACATAAACTGGCCATCTTCCATTCCTCTTTTTAAACTACCTGACCAACTCACTTATTCTGAGTGAATATTTACTCTTTGAATCATATTTCTTTTTTCTTTTTGGAGGGCAGTTTGGGTTAAGTGACTTGCCCAAGGTCACAAGGATAGTTTTTGTGTTGTGTCTGAAGCTGTATTTGAACTCAGGTCCTCCTGACTCCAGGGCCAGTGCTGTATTCACTGTACCACCTAGCCACCCCCTGGATTATATTTCTTGCCTACATTTTCCCCCAAACCCTTCTATCTAAAGTAAAAAATCATATTCTCAAATGTTCTCTTCTTTGTGCTATTCTAATAGGTTTATTATAATACATACATAATGCATATCAGAGTTATTCGGATATGTGTCAGTCCCCTACATCAAAAACAAACTTTTTTCAAGTATGAACTATATACAAAATTCCGTACTAGATGCAAGGGCAGAAAGAGTTTAGATGAAACACCAACTATCTGATGCAGCTTTCAATCTAGTAGATTGATAAGACACCGCCACATAATGACAAAGTATAATAATATATATTATATATTATTATATAATATAATAATATATATAATATAATATATAACATATATTATATATAATAATATAATATAATATATAATTATATAATAATTATTTAATAATAATTATATAATTATATATAATATTATATATTATATATTGTAATATTAATATATAACAATATATAACATATAATAATAAAATAATATTATTATATATTATAATTATTATATAATAATTATTTAATAATAATAATATTATATAATAATATATAATTATATAATATAATATATAATAATAATTATATAATATAATAATAATAATATAAACTAAGTACTTTATAAAACTTCAGATGTTATATAAATGTTAGGAATTATTAATATATTAGGGCTACGTAATATAATAAAAAAACTAACTGGATTTAGAGTCAGAAGAACTGGGTTCAGATCCCCAAAGTGTCATTTACTTCTTGTGTAACATAAAGCTAATCACCATTGAAGACCTAGTTCCTTATCTGTAAAATGAGGGGGCTGGAGTAGATGAGCTCTTTGGTACATCTCCCTCCCCACCTCCAACAGTTCTAAAATTTTATGATGCTGATTCTCCCAGCTATCTACAAAGCAAAGTTCAAGGGGAAGTTGTTATTGATTGAGAGGATTAGAAGAAGCTTTGTTGTGGTGGAAGCATTAGAATTAGACTTTAGAGGAAAAGAAAAGGAGGAATGGCAGGCATTCCAAACATAGGAAATACTCTTTGCAAAGGCTGAATTCAGACATGAAAGCAGGGATCTTATCTTATCTAAACTTTATATTTCTCCCATTGCCTAATACCATGTTCTTCATGATAGGAATTATAAAAATGTTTTCAAACTAAATTCAATTTATTTCTTTCAATAGATCATGTAGGAAATTTTAAATTCTTACCAACTTGGTTGCTCTCTGGCCATAATCCAACTTGTTAATAACCTTCTTAAAACATAATGTCCAGGACTAAACACAATAGTCCAGATGCTCTATGTCATAGGGCATGCCGTATGCCTATGCCTATGCCTAGAGCAGAGTTGGACTGTTATATGGACTATATATGCTTATTGGTCTTGTGTTAATTCTATAAATTCATGTGTTATCTGTTCTTTTAAACATTAAGAAAACTCTAAATTGAACACTTCAGTGTTGGGCAGCTTCCCTCCAAGTCCCATAACCTTCAGTTTTTGTCTCATGTCAAGTATTATGATAATGCCCAAATATCATAGTCATTAGTTATGGGCATAGATTTCTAATCCAGCTTTAGCTTTTGAAACTATTTACATAATTTAGGAAAGGCTTGTGTGCCTAAAAGCTCTTTTGGTATTTTAATATAATAAAACTGATAAAAAAAAGTAGCAATAGCAGGCAAGATGTGAAAGTACCTTCTATCCCCCTGGCTTTTTGGATGTACCAAACCACAATGCACAATTAATTTGACATAGCCTCCCAAGTCCATGATGTTTCATAAAGTGGCTCTAAATGATTTCTGTATTGCAAAGTAAAGCCAAATTCTTCAAACCCTCCCACCTCCCCCTCCCCCCCAAAAAGGGGCAGCTACATGGTGCACTGAATAGAGGGCTGGCCCTGGAGTCAGGAGGAGCTGAGTTTAAATCTGGCCTCAGACACTTGAGCTGTGTGATCTTGGGCAAGTCACTTAACACCAATTGCCTTGCCTTCCCCTGTCCAAAACAACAACAACAACAACAAAAACCAAACAAACCAAAACCCTATTATTTCCCTTATTCAGGACACTATATTATTAATGGAGACAAAAAGAGGTAGCATGGCAGAATGGATAGAGAAGTTGTCTCAGAGTAAAGAACATATGGATACATAGGGTAGTGGCTGTCTAAGTCATTTTGTCTCTCACTACTTTAGGCAGTAATAAAACTCTTAAGTTGCTAAGCAGATGCTGATTTTCAGTGGTTAAAGGAGTTTCCTCCTTGGGACTTTCTGATGCCACTGAAATTGCAGCTCTGGTTCTTCCTTACACTTCTTTTTCCTGAAACAATGTCATTAGGGTTGGATTTTTTTTTTTTTGGCTGCCTTTCAACATTGCTGACTCATGTAATTTACAATCCATTACAACACTCCTTTCCCCCAAGTCTTTTTTCCTCTCATGACCTGCTTTCTAGTTACAGACACATTCTCTCATTCTATAGTTGTAAGTTAATTTTTTGAACCCACTTATTCTTATTAAATTTCATATTGTTAGATTGGACTCCAGCCTACTAAAATGCTTGAATTCTCATTCTATCATTCCATGTATTAAATATTGCTCCAACATTGTGTCTCTCACAGCGTTGATAAAAATTGAGCTTTATCTGAGTTAATCATAAATGTATTAATGAATGAGGGTAGGTTCTGAATCTTGTCCCATTTTGCTAGCGATCTCCTTCCAGTTAGGCATTGATTCACTGATCAAGGTCTTTGGACCTAGTGAGCATGCCAGTTTTGAACTTACCTAACTGATATTTTATTCTTTATAGTGTAGAAATTTTTCTCTTACTTCTGCTACTTTACTTTGTATTAATTTTTTCTCTTAGTTCTACTACTTTACTCTGTATTAATTCATTAAATTCTTTCCACAAATCTCTGAAACTGTCCATTTTATCAATAGTATTTTATTAGTATACTATATGAATCACCAGCCATTCCCAAACTGATGGGCATGCCTTTTATTTCCAGTTCTTTGCTATGTAAAATAAAAAGATCTGTTGTAAATATCTTTGTGCATATGGGCTCTTTTTCTCTTTCTTTGATCTCTTTTATGGTCCTGGCAACGGTATTGCTGGGTGAAAGGATATATACAGTTTAGTTACTTCTGGGGCAAGTTCCAAATTACTTTCCAGAATGGCTGGACCAATTCACAAAATTCCAACAAACAGTACATTAATGTGTCTACTTTTTCATAATCCCTTCAACATTTGTCATTTTTCTTTTTGTCATCTTTGCCAATAAGATTGGTTTGAGGTAGAATCTCAGAACTGGTTTAATAATTTTCATTTTTATAATTACTAGTGATCTGAAACATGTTCTTAAATAAATATTGATTAAGTGGATTTCTTTTAGAACTGCATTTTTATGTACTTTAACCATTTATTTATTAGGGAAGGACTTTCTAAAGTAATTCTTTGATATGCTGATTGGTAAGGCTCTAAAAGAGGCCTGCACAACTTACAGTCCACCAAAGGATTTTAGGCGGCCCTTGAAAAATGTAGAGGAAAACATCTTTTACTTTATCTCTATTGTGTATACTCCTGGTTTTTGATTTTCAACAGATATTATTTACCATATTAAGGAAAGGTTCACTTGTTCCCGTGTATTTTTCATGTATTTTTACTTTTTATTAATTTAAAAATCTTATTTAATATTTCATTTTTCAATTACATATAAAAACAATTTTAACTTTTTTTTCAAATTTTGCGTTCAATATTTCCTCCCCCCCATCCCTGATTATTGAAAAGGCAAGCAATTTCACATAGGTTATATATGTATAGGCATACAAAATACATTTCCATGTAAGTCATTATGTGAAAGAGAACATAGACCTCCCCCAAAAAACCACCAAGAAAAATAAAAAAAAAGAAAAAGTATCTTTGATCTGCATTCAGGCTCTACCAGTTCTTTATCTGGAGATGGACAGCACCTTTCATCATAAGTCTTATGGAATTGTTTTGGATCATTGTATTCCTGAGAACAGCTAAATTATTCATAGTAGATAATATTAAGATATTGCTGTTACTGTGTACAATGTTCTTCTGGTTCTGCTTATTTCACTTTGCATCAGTCCTTGTAAGTCTTTCCATGTTTTCCTGAGGGCATTCTGCTCATCATTTCTTAAAGAACAATAGTTTTCCATAACAATCCTATAAAACAACTTACTCAGACATTCATCAATTGATGGGTATCCACTCAATTTCCAGTTCTTTGCCACCACTAAAAATGCTGTTATAAACATCTTTATATAGATAGGGCCTTTCCCTTTTTAAAAATCTCTTTGGGACATTGACCTAGTAGTGATATTACTTGAGCAAAGTGTATGCCTGATTTTATAGCTCCAAATTGCTCTACAGAATGGTTGAATCAGAATCCAACTTCACCAATATTGTTTTAATTTTCCTACATCCCCTCCAACATTTGTCATTTTGTTTTTCTGTCATATTAACCAATCTGACAGGTGTGAGGTAGTAGCTCAGAGTTGTGTTTAAGGGTTTTTTAATATCAGTATATATAGCTTTGATTACTTTGTCTGAAAACTGTCTGTTCATATCCTTTGACCATTTATCAACTGAGTAATTTCTATAAATTTGCCTTAATTTTCTATATGGTTGAAAAATGAAGTCTTTGTCAGAGAAACTCACTGTAAATTTTTTCTTTTTTAAAAAATACTTTATTAATTTCTGGTTTATATCATTCATTTCCGCCAGATTTTGAGTTACATTTTTTCCCCTACCCACCAACCCAGAATAGCAGTTCCACAAGATATCCCCTCATCCAATCTGATCTTTCCCATATCTTCTCCCATACCCCCTTCGACTTTGCCATTAGGGCGAGGTGAGTCTCTGTGCCCCAATGCCTGAACATCTTATCTCCCAATTACATGCAAAATAGTGTTAATAATAGTATTTATACATATTTGAGACATTTAATTTTAAAACCTCGAATTTCAGATCCATTCCCTTCCTCCCTTGTCATCCACTCCCTCTTGGAAGATAAGCAATTCAGTATGTGTTGTACATGTATAGCTTTGCAAAACATTACCATAGTAGATATATTGTAAAAGGCTGCTTATAATTCCCTCCCAGTCATCCCACTCCCCACCTGGTCCATTCCCTACTTTGATTCTGTCCCTCTTCAAAAGTGGGTACTTCCAACTTCCCTCCCCTCCATGCCCTTCCCTCCATCATCCCCCCTCCCATGCCCTTCCCCCCTACTTTCCTGCAGGGTGAGATATCCCATTTATTATGTATGTCATTCTCTCCCTGAGCCAAATTCAACGAGATTATGGTTTTTCCTTCTTGCCTTCCTGTTCTTCCCCTGCCCTCCAACCACTTCCCCTTGCCTGTTCTACATGAGATAGTTTACTTCCCCCCGTCTCTCCCCATCTACTCGCCACATTCCTCTCTCACCTCTTAACTTCACCCCTTAAGTATCATCCCTTCCCACCAAATTCTACCTGTGCCCTCTATACATGTATACCTGTAAACATATATACACACATTCACATATGTATTCATATGCCCATATACCCTTCTTCAACTATTTTCATACTGAGAAATGTTTCATTAGTTACAGTTACTGTTTTTCCATGTAGGAATGTAAATAGTTCAATTTTGATAAGTTCATAGTGATTTCTTTTCCCTGTTTACCTTCTCAGGCATCTCTTGCTTCTTGTGTCTGGATGTCAAATTTTCTATTCAACTCTAGTTTTTTCCTCAAGAATGCTTGAAAGTCCTCTATTCCACTGAATGACCATATTTTCCCCTGAAACAAAATACTCAGTTTTGCTGGGTAGGTGATTCTTGGTTTTAATCCCAGCTCCTTTGCCCTCCAGAATATCATATTCCATGCCTTTCAATTCCTCAGTGTAGACACTGCCAGATCCTGTACTATCCTGATTGTGTTTCCAAAATTTTGAAATTGTTTTTTCCTGGCTGCTTGTAGTATTTTCTCCTTGAACTAGGAATTCTGGAACCTGGCTATAATATTCCTAAGGGTTTTCTTTTTGGGATCTTTTTCAGGAGGCAATCAGTGGATTCTTTCAACCTCTATTTCGCCCTCTGGTTCTAAAATATCAGGGAAATTTTCCTTGAGAATTTCTTGAAGGATGAATTCTAAGTTCTTTCTTTGATCATGGCTTTCAGGTAGTCCAATAATTTTTAAATTATCTCTCCTGGATCTATTTTCCAGGTCAGTGGTTTTTCCCATGAGATATTTCATATTGCCTTCTATTCTTTCATTTGTTTGGATCTGCTTAACAGCATCTTGATTTCTCATAAAGTCACTAGCTTCCATTTGCTCCAGTCTAATTCTGAAGGAATAATTCTCCCCAGTGAGTTTTTGAGACTCTTTTTCCATCTGGCATATTCAACTTTTTAAGGCATTCTTCTCCTCATTGCCTTTCTGAGTCTCTTTTGCCATTTGAGTTAGTCTATTTTTTAAGGTGTTATTTTCCTCAGTCAGGCTGTTGACTCTCATTTCATACTTTTCTTGCATCTTTCTCATTTCTCTTCCCAATTTTCCCCCACTTTTCTTATCTGCTTCTTAAGGACCTCTATGCCCTGTAACCCGCTTGTATTTTCATTTGGGTCTTTGGGTGCAGGATTTCTGACCTGCCAGTCCTCATCCTTTTCCATGCTTTGATCCTCTTTGCCCCTAAAATAGGAGTCTAATGTCGCATTTTTCTGTTTATTTTGTTTCCTTTGCCTAGGCATGTTGCCACTCAATTACCTGGACTTTTGGGCTTGTTGCCACAGTAGGACTCTGCCACCAGCCAGGGCAGCTTCCATATCAAATGCTGAGGTTTTCTGAACTGCCGGAGGTATTAGTTGGGTGGCCTCTGTGAAGACTCCCCATGCTCTGTCAAGCTGGTCACACACTCCAAGACCTCCACCCCAGACTACAATCCATATCCAAAAGGGTAAAGCAAGAGTGATTACCCCCCAAATTGGTTGCCGGATCCCCCTACAGTTCACAGGCCAGGAGTTGAAGCTGCAATGTGGCACTGTGGCACAAGCTGTGTTGGCTCCACAGGGCCTTCTCCCCCCCAGGGGAAGAAGCTGACATGGTTTCCTAACCAGTCCCAAAGTACATAGGTCACTGACCCCTCACTTTGTCCTAGGCATCTATGTGTTGATAATTCTGGAGATGCCACAGCTGCTGGTGTTCTGGTGTCCCTTCAGCCTGCTGCTGGTCCAGCTGCCCTGGGGCTAAAACCTCTGACTCACGTGGGCCTGGGCTCAGATTCCAGAGGACTTGGCTGGCCTCTCCCTGCTGGGCTGCTGGGCTGTCCTCAGGGGAGGTTGGCTTCTCTGTATCATTTTGTGGCTTCTGGAGCTCCAGAGTTTTTTCAGAGTTCCCATTTTTATATATTGGAAGTGGTGTTGGCAGGGGCACCACAGAAGTGCTGTTTCTACTCCACCATCTTGGCTCAGACCCTGAGTAGGTGATTCTTGGTTGTAGTTCTAGCTCTTTTGACCTCCAGAGTTTGACATTCCAAGCTCTCCTAGCCTTTAAAGTTGCTGAATCTTATATTGTCCTGACTCTGACTCCATGATATTTGAATTGTTTCTTTCTGGCTGCTGTCAGTATTTTTTCATTGACCAGGGAGCCCTGGAATTTGGCTATAATATTCCTTGCATTTTTCATTTTGGGATTTCTTTTAGGAGGTGTTTGGTGAATTCTTTCAATTTCTATTTTCCTCCCTCCTTCTAAAATATCAGGGCACTTCTCCCTAATAATTTTTTGAAAGATGATATCCAGGCTCTTTTTTTTTTATTGTGACTTTCTGGTAATCCAATAGTCCTAACATTATTTCTCCTGGATCTATTTTCCAGGCTACTTTTTTCCCCCAGTGAGATATTTCACAATCTTTTTCTATTTTTTTCATTCTGTTGATTTTGTTTGATTGTTTCTTATATCTGATAAAGTCATTAACTCCTATTTGGCCAATTATAGTTTTTAAGTCATTATTTTTCTTCAGTGAGCATTTGTACTTTTTCAGTTGGCCAATTCTACTTTTTTAAGGAGTTCTCTTCAGTGAATTTTTGTATATATTTTTTGATTTGGCCAATTCTGCTTTTCAAGGCATTGTTTTCTTCATTGGATTTTTGTGCCTCTTTTACCATTTGACCTAGTCTGTTTTTTAAGATGTGTTTTTTTTAAAAGGTTTCTTAAGTATTTTTCTTAAGTATCTTTTACCAAGCTGTTGACTCTTTTTTCATGATTTTCTTGCATCACTCTCATTTCTCTTCCCAAATTTTCCTCTATCTCTCTAATTTGATTTTTAAAATTCTTTTTGAGCTCTTGCATGGCCTGAGACCAATTCATATTTTTCTTTGAGGCTGTGGATACAGGAATTTTGATGTTGTTTTCTTCTTCTGAATGTGCATTTTGATCTCTTTTTGTCATCATTGTAACTTTCTAAGATCAGAAATTTTTTCTGTTGTTCACTGATTTTACAGCCTATTTCTTGACTTTTAACCCTATGCTAAAGTGGGGCTCTGCTTCTCAAGTAGAGAGGACACTGTCTTAAGCCTCAGGTTTTTTTGTGTAGGTGTTTTCAGACTTAATTCTGGGGACCTGTAAGTTTTTGGCTCTTCCAAGGTGATATGATCTAAGGAGAGGTGTGTTTAATACTCTCCTGGTCTGTGTACTGTGACAGTTGTGAGCGACCACAAGTATTCCTTTCAACCCTTGAAACATGACCAGGGTCCCTGTTCTATTGCAGCCACAAGTTCTGTTATCTTAGTACTCCTCATTGCATAAGGACTAAGACCCCGGTTTTGGAACCCAGATCTGCTCCTGGTGCTAGCAAAGAGGCCCTTGTAAATCTCCTTCTGACCTGTTGTGTTATCCTTTTACCATCTGGACTGAGAAGTCTGGAAACTATCACTGCTACCACTGATTCAGTTGCCTCTAGGCCTGTTCCAGGTTTGGTGGGGCCTGGTCTATACGGGCACAACCTGCACTGGACTATACTCCTTTCTCACCCTGGTGCAACATACCTTTCCTGCAGAACTTCTAAGTTGTTTTGGGCTGGAAAATAATTTCACTTCATCTTTTTTGTGGGTTTTTGCTGCTGTAGAGTTTGTTTAGATTCATTATTTAAAGGTATTTGAAAGGGTTTGGGGGAGATATCAAGTGAGTTTCTGCCTTTACTCAGCCATTTGACTCTGCCTCCATGGCTTTTTTTTGTACAATTGTTAAATTTTGTAAAAAATTTTTTCTTGCATATATTGTGATATAATCATATAATTTTGTTTTTTAGTAATATAGTCTTTATATTTATAATTTTCCTAATATTGACCCAATCTTATATTCCTGGTATAAATCAAACTGGTTTTAGTGGGCAATCCTTTTGATATGTAGCTATAGCTTGTTTGCTAAAAATTCATTTGAAATTTTATTTTTCTGTTGTATTAATTAAGGATATATTGGTCTATAGTTTTTTCTTTGACTTTCCTGTCCTTGTATATGTATCCAAATCATGTTTCTATTAAACACAGAGGTGTCATGAGGTCTTGCCAAGCCCTGGCACTACTCATTCCCCTTTTATATTTACCTGTCACCCAACTGTCATCTGTGACTCCAAAAAGCTGTAGCATGCATAGCAGCCATACTGTAGTAAATCCATCTCCACAAATGGGCTAACCCAGATTGAGGGTAAGCCACATGCCTGAAACCCATCAGCAATCTTGATGGATATCTACCCCAAACATGTGAAAAATTTCCACAGTGGAATGGGTGGATGAGAGCAATTTGTTCCAGTGGCCATGAAAATGGCTAAAGTAGGCACTGGGGAGTGCTTAGAGCTTGGTCAGACATAGAAGATCATGCAAGTTCATCCACATCATCCCAGGCCACTGTCAATCTTCTTGACTTTTGTCTTGCCATTGAACTTTGATGACTCTGGAAGAGAGAGTGACATTGATGACTTTGTGAAATTCTGCCTCACTTAAATCCAAATTACTCACAAGTCAAGACACCATCACAGGATGCCATTGGTCCTCTTAGAAAATGAAGGATGAAGAACATATCAAACACAATAATAATTGAAATGGAACCAGGGGACATTGAAATTCTCCAAGCAAAGAATGGATAGTCCCTTGGATATGTCACAGAGAAAATTCTTGTTCAGATGTGGGTTGTCCTAGAGATCTGGTGATATTTTGTCTTAATGTCTTCCTGTATAATACATTTTATGCACTCAATAATCCTTGTATAAAATTGTAGGGCACTGAATAGATTGCCAGGCCTGGACTCAGTAAGACTCATCTTTGTGAGTTCAAATCTGAAATCAGACACTTACTAGCTGTGTGACCCTGGGCAAATCACTTAACCTATTTGCCTTATTTTCCTCATGTTGAAAATGAGCTAGAGAAGTAAATGGCAAATGACTCCAGTATTCTTTCCCAAGAAAACCTCAAAAGGGATCACAAAGAATCAGACATGACTAAAGTGACTCAACAAAAACAAGAAGAAATTATGATGATTTTACAGTGAAAACTTTATTATGAAGAGGCAGAAAATGCCGTAAAGAACATCAGATCTAAAATCAGGTGTCCTCATTTTGAATACAAATTATGATGTGTACTAACTTTGTGACAATAGCACACCAAATTCATCTATATAATGCTCATTTCCCTTAGCTATAAAATTAAAATAATACTTCTAGAATTTAGTAATTAATCAATGAGTTGGTAGATAATCTGCGTAGAATTATATGAAGCATATAGAAGTTATGTGCTCTTCTGGAATTTAAAGACCTTTATAAGTTGACACCAGCTTAACTTTACAGACTTCTTACATATAATTTCCATTCACACATGCTAATCTAGCAAAACTAGTATACTTTCTGTCTCCCACATGACATTCCACCTTCCATCACTTTACTTTTACATAGAATGTCCCTCATGTTTGAAATGTTGGTTTCATCATGACCCGTAATCCTTCAACCCATCAGTTCTCTCCCAGGCCATTTCTCCTGCAAAAAATTTTCTTTCCACCTCATCCTTGACACCTGGGTGAACCAATTCAGCTCTACACTACTCTCCTCCCTTGAATCCATACTTTTCTCATCATATCATTAGTTATGGCCAGCCAAACCTCAGGCTTGGATCACTCCTACCATTCATTACCTTCATTCCTGTACTCAAGTTTCGAAATGAAGGTGGAGATAATGATGCATCTGTTCTGATTATGTTCACTACAAATTAATGTTCAATACATAAACTGGTCCCTCACTTCTGCTAGGTAACCCTGCTATACCTCCCTTGTCAAGTCAATATTGCACTCTCTACGGTGGCTCCTCCAAAACTTTTAATCCCTCCTCAAAATTCCCATAGTTCATTGTGCCCCTACTTTCAGCTGAGAATCTTGCTTTGTATTTTACAGAAAAAATGAGGCAATTGGGCAGAGTCAAGATGGCGGGGTAGAAGCAGTAAGTCCAGGGCACTTTCCCCCCAGATCTCCTCCGGACTATGTAAAAGGGGACTCTGAACAACTTCTGGAGGCCCAGCACCCACAGAATGACACAGAGAAGTTGGCCCCCCACTGAGTACAGCCCAGCAGCCCTGTAGGAGGGACCAGCGCAGCACTCTGGGAGCCAGCAGTGCAGGGCAGTGCCCAGAGAGCTGAGCCCAGGTCTGTGTGAGCCTCGGTTTTAGCCCCAAAGCAGCCCGGCCAGCAGCCGGCTGGAGGGAGCCCAGAACACCAGCAGTGGCGATTCCAGAATTATCAACACAGATATGCCTAGGACAAAGTGAGAGGTTAGTGCCCTATGGACTTTGGGACCAGTATTTGGGGAACGTGTAGCTAGCCGCTGAGGAGACACGCCATTTTGCAGTTTCCAGTGGCAGCTCCAGCGCCTAGCTTGCAAACTGTAGGGAGATCCAGCAAACAGTCTTGGGGGTTAATCACTCTTGCTTTAACCTCCCTGGATCTGGATTGTGATCTGGGGGGAGGTCTGGGGTGGGTATCCAGCTTGCCAGAAAGCTGAGAAGACCCCAATGTTCGGGGCAAAAGCTCCCCTATCTGGTGGCAGAGTCCTGCTGTGGCAACAAGCCCAAAAGTGAAGTGATTAAGTGGCAACATGTCAAGGCAAAGGAAACAAATTAAACAGAAAAATGCAACATTAGACTCCTATGGTGGGGGCAAGGAGGATCGAAGCATAGAACAGGAAGAGGGCTGTGAGGTCAGAAATCCTCCTCCAAAAGCCCCAAAGGAAAATGTGAGCAGGTTACAGGCCATAGAGGACCTTAAAAATCAAATGAGAGAAGTGGAGGAAAAATTGGGAAGAAAAATGAGAAGGATGCAGGAAAAATATGAAATGAGGCTCAACAGCCTGACTGAGGAAAACAACACCTTAAAAAATTAACTCAAATAGCAAAAGAGCCCCAAAAGGGTAATGAGGAGAAGACTGCCTTAAAAAGCTGAATTTGCCAGATGGAAAAAGACTCTCAAAAGCTCACTGAGGAGATTCATTCCTTCAGAGTTAGACTGGAGCAAATGGAAGCTAATGACTTTATGAGAAATCAAGATGCTGCTAAACAGATCCAAACAAATGAAAGAGTAGAAGGCAATGTGAAATATCTCATGGGAAAAACCACTGACCTGGAAAATAGATCCAGGAGAGACAATTTAAAAATTATTGGACTACCTGAAAGCCATGATCAAAGAAAGAACCTAGAAATCACCCTTCAAGAAATTCTCAAGGAAAATTGCCCTGATGTTTTAGATCCAGAGGGCAAAATAGAGGTTGAAAGAATCCACCAATCACCTCCTGAAAAAGATCCCAAAAAGAAAACTCCCAGGAATATTATAGCCAGGTTCCAGAACCCCCAGATCAAGGAGAAAATACTACAAGCAGCCAGGAAGAAACAATTTCAATATTGTGGAAACACAATCAGAATAGCCCAGGACCTGGCAGCTTCTACACTGAGGGATCAAAGTGCATGGAATATGATATTCCAGAGGGCAAAAGAGCTGGGATTGAAGCCAAGGGTCACCTACCCAGCAAAACTGAGTATCTTGTTTCAGGGGAAAATATGGTCATTCAGTGGAATAGAGGACTTTCAAGCATTCTTGAGGAAAAAACCAGAGTTGAATACAAAATTTGACATCCAGACACAAGAAGCAAGCGATGCCTGAGAAGGTAATCAGTGAAAAAAAATCAAAAGGAACTTATCAAAGTTGACCTATTTATTTTCCTACATGAAAAAACAATAACTGTGACTGATGAAACCTTTCTCAGTATGAAAATAATGGAAGAAGGGTATATAGTCATATGAATACATATGTGAATGTGTGTATATATGTTTACAGTTATACATGGAGAGAGGGCATAGGTTGAATTTGTTGGGAAGGAATGATACTTAAGGGGTGAAATTATGAGGTGAGAGAGGAAAGTGGCAAGAGGAGATGGGGAGAAACAGGGTAGGGTAAACTATCTCATGTAGAAGAAGCAAGGGGAAGTGGCTGTGGGGGAGGGGAAGAAGAGGAAGGCAAAAAGGCAAAACCACATTCTCATTGGAGTTGGTTCAGGGAGAGAATGACATACATACTAAATGGGATATCTCAACCTGCAGCAGAATAGGGGGGAGGAGGATGAGAGGAGGGATGATGGATGGGAGGGCATTCTTGGGGGGAGGGGATGTTGGAAGTACCCACTATAGAAGAGGGCAGGATCAAGTAGGGAATGGACCAGGTGGGGGGTGGGATGGGTGGGAGGGAATTATAAGCAGCCTTGTACAATATATCTACTATGGTAATATTTTGCATAGCTATTCATGTACAACACATACTGAATTACTTATCTTCCCAGAGGGAATGGGTGGCAAGGGGGAAAGGGAATGGATCTGAAATTCGAGGCCTTAAAATTAAATGTTTCAAATATATAAAAATACTATTATAAATACTCTTTTGCATGTAATTGGGAGATAAGATGTGCAGGCATTGGGGCACAGAGATTCATCTTCCTCTAATGGAAAAGTCGAAGGGGGTATGGGAGAAGATATGGGAGAGAGCAGATTGGAGGAAGGGATATCTTGTGGGACTGCTATTCTGAGATGGTGGGTAGGGGAAAAATGGGGAAAAATTGTAACTCAAAATCTGGCGGAAAAGAATGATGTAAGACAGAAGTTAATAAAGCATTTGTTTAATTAAAAAAATGAGGCAATTTACAATTTACTGCCTCTTTTCCCTTATTCTTTATCTCCCATCAATCAGGTGCTTTCATTCAATTTCTCCCCCTTCACCCGTGTCTCACATAATGATGTGGCCTTACTTCTTACTGAGGCTAACAACTTCACTTGTTCAAGTGATCTCATTCCATCACATCTCCTCCAAAAGATTGCACCATCTGTCATCCCCACTACTTCACTTATTTTCAATCTCTCCTTGTCTACTGACCCATTTCCTATTACCTACAAACATATTCACATCTTTCCATTTTGAAAGTCTCATTTGATCATTCCATCCCCACTAACTATTGTTTTATATCTCTCCTACCTTGAAGAGGCCTCTTTACATGCCCCCAAAAGTAATATGATGTGATGGATAGAGATGTGGTCTTGGGGCCATGGAGGCTTGAGTTCAATGCTACCCTTGACATATGCAAACTATGATGGCAATGGCAAATTATTCAATTTCGTAGTACCCCAAGGCAGTTTCCTAACACTATAAATTACCAAAAAGGTGTTTACTGTCATTGGTAGAGGGAGTTTCTGCATCTGGGAATTCCTTATATTAATGGTATCAAACTCAAAAGGAAACTGGATGCCATTAAATCTTATATAAGGATTCCTGTGTCCCACACATTTACTTCCAAAACCATGTTGGAGATGGCAGATAAACGCCAGCAACCTAGGCAAACACTCCCAACATTCCTCTTCAAACAACTTTAAAATAATACAGAAAATAAAATTTTGGAGCAGCAGAGCCATCAAAAGCTTGTGGTGAGCTATTTTTTTCAACCTAAGACAACTTAGGAGGTTGGCAGGAGAGGTCTGTTACACCTGAATGGGGGCTACTCTGGGCCACATACAGCATTAGCAGAACCAATAGTGGGCTTGAGAAGTAGTTACAATAGCAGCAGCAGCTGCTTCAGGAGCTTACAGCCCAGAGATAGTAAGAGGGTCAAACAATTGAGAAAAAAGAGATCACAGGGGACTCTTTTCTGGAACTGGGTGCAGCTGGTACTGATTGACCCCTCTCTTGACCATACATATTTCTAGGTCACAGTTCCAGGGTGGAGGAGAGCACATATTGTCAGTCACAAGGAAGCAGGGGCCTTGGTTGCAGTTCCGAGGCAAAGAAGAGCACTAGTGTTTGTTCGATACAGGAGAGTAGAGAACCTATTCACAGTTCCAGGCCAAGAGGAGTTCTAAAGTTTGTGGCTGCAGGGGATCAGAGACCCTTCCTGGGTAAAGAACAAAGCTCCAACTAGGAGAACAATGACCACAGTTTTCCCTGGATTATAGCACATTGGAAGCACTGAAAACTAGCTCCATAACTAACTTTACAAACAGCAGGCCTAAAAGGCTGAAGCTTGGGAGAGTGCCTCCTCCAACCCCCTATCCTGTCCAAGGTGAGCAGGACCTAATTTTAACATGAAGTTCAATGTCAAGAAATAGACTGGAAAAATGAGCAAAAAACAAAAAACAAAACAAAACAAAACAAAACAACTTGGCTATAATAAACTACTATGATGGCAGAGAAGACCAAGACACAAACATAGAAGACAACAATGTGAAAACAGCAAAAATTAAAGAATAAAAAAAACCATGCTAATTGGACACAAGTCCAAGAAGAATTTCTGGAAAAGTTAAAGAATGATATGAGTAGTAGAGGAAAAAACTGTGAAAAGAAATGAGAGTGATGCAAGAATATTATGAAAAGAGACTTAATAGCTTGCTCAAAGGCACAAAAAATAATGAAGAAACTAGCACCTTAAAAAACGAGTATTAACCTAATAGTGAAAGAGGCACAAAAATTCACTGAAGAAGCAAAATTGGACAAATGGAAGAAGAGGTACAAAAGTTCACTGAAGAAAACAATCCCTTCATAATTAGAATCTAGCAAGTAGAAGCTAATGATTCTATGAGACATCAAGAATCAGTCTATAAAATCAGAAGAATGAAAAAATAGAAGAAAGTGTAAAATACCACACTGGAAAAACACCATGACCAGGAGGGATTTATACCAGGAATGCAAGGTTGGTTCAGTATTAGGGAAAGTATCAGCATAATTGACCACAGCAGTAACCAAACTAACAGAGACCATATGATTACCTCAATAGATGCAGAAAAAACTTTTGACAAAATACAGTGCCCATTCCTATTAAAAACACTAGAGCATTTGAGTAAATGGAGCTTTGTTTAAAATGATAGGTTATATATATCTAAAACCATCAGCAAGAATTTTCTGTAATAAGGATGAGCTAGAAGCTTTCCCAATAAGATCAGGAGTGAAACAAGGATACCCATTATCACCATTATTATTCAATATTACACTAGAAATTTTAGAACAATACGAGAAGAAAAAGAAATTGAAGGATATATAATGAGCATTGAGAAAATAAAACTACCACTCTTTGTAGATGCTATGATGGTATACTTAGAGAATCCTAGAGAATCAACGAAAATACTACTTGAAATACTTAACAACTTTAGTAAAGTTGCAGGATATAAAATAAACTCACACAAATCATCAACATTTCTATATATTACCAACAAAGCCCAGCAACAAGAGATAGAAAGAGAAATTCCATTTAAAATAATTGTAGACAATATAAAATATTTGAGTTGACCTGCCAAGAGAAACCCAAGAACTCGGTGGACACAATTACAAAACACTTTTCACACAAATAGAATCAGATGTAAACAACTGGAAATATATTGATTGCCCATTGGTAGACTGAGCAGATATATATGCTGAATATAATGAAATATATATAATGAAAATGATAATTCTACCTAAATTAATTTATGTATTCAATGCCATACCAATAAAATTACCAAAATTATTTTATAGGATTAGAAAAATCATAATAGAATTCATCTGGAAGAACAAAAGTTCAAGAATATTAAAGGAATTAATAAAAAAAAATCCAAAGAAAGATCATCTAGCTGTATCGGGTCTAAAACGACATTATAAAGCAGCAATCATCCAAACTATTTGGTGTTGGCTAAGAAATAAAGTGCTGGATCAGTGGAATAGATTTGGTACAAAAGATACGAGAAGTACATGACCATAGTAATTTACTGTTTGATAAATCCAAAGATTCCAGCTTCTGGGATAAGAACTCACTATTTGACAAAAGCTACTGGGAAGACTGGAAAATAACATGGAGGAAACTAGGTATAGACCAACATCTCACACCATAAACCAAATGAGGTCAAAAGTGGCACATGACCTAGACATAGCATAAACAAATTAGGAGAGTAATCTGTCAAGATCTATGGAGAATTTATGACCCAATAAGAAATATAGAGCATTATGAAATACAAAGTTGATAATTTTGATTACATTAAATTAAAAAGTCTTTGCAGAAACAAAACCAATGAAACAATGATTAGAAGGAAAGCAGAAAGCTGGAAACAATTTTTACAATCAGTATTTCTGATAAAGGCCTCATTTCTCAAATATAGAGAGAATCAAGTCAAATTTATAATACAAATCATTCCCCAACTGATAAGTGGTCAAAGCAAATGAACAGGCAGTTTTTAGATGTAAAGTAAAGCTATCTATATAGTAGCATGAAAAAAAGTTCTAAATCTATTGATTTATTGATTATCTTGATTTTAATTTATTGATGATAAATCAATTTATTAATTAATGCAAATTAAGACAACTTTGAGGTACCACCTCATATCTATCAGATTGGCTAATATGACAGAAAAAAAGATGATAAATGTTGGAGAAGACGTGGGAAAATTGGGACAGTAATTGGTGGAGTTGTGAACCGATCCAACTATTCTGGAGAACACTTTGGAACCATGCACAAAGAGCAGTCAAACTGTATAATCCCTCTTATACAGAAACACCACTAATAGGTCTGTATCACAAAGAGATCATAAAAAAGGGAAAACGACCCACACATATTAAAAATATTTACAGTAGCTCTTTTTGTGGTGGCAAAGAATTGGAAATTGAGTGAATGCCCATCAGTTGCAGAATGGCTGAAGAAGTTGTGTTATAGGAATGTAATGGAAACTATTGTGTTATAAGAAATGATGAGCAAGCCAATTTCAGAAAAACATGTAAAGACTTAGATGAACTGATGCTTAATTAAATGAGGAGAACCAAGAGAATATTGTACACAGTAGCAGCAGTGCTGTGTGATGATCAGCGATAATAGAATTAGCTCTTCTCAACAATACAAAATTTGATCCAAAAACAATTCCACGATGGAAAATGCTCTCCACAGCTAAAGTAAGAGCTGATGAATTTTGAATGCAGATTAAAGCATACTATTTTCACTTTTTAAAACGTTTTTCCCTTTTGTTCTGTTTCTTTCACAACATGACTAATGTGAAAACATGATTGCATGTGTATAACTTATACTAGATTGCTTATTGTCTTGATGATAGGGGAATGGAGAGAGGGAGGTAGAAAAACTTGAAACTAAAAATCTTATAAAATTAATGTTGAAAATTATGTTTACAAGTTTAAAAGAGAATTATTGAGCTATCTGAAAGCCATGATCAGAGAATCTAGACATCAAATTTCAAGAAATGATAAAGGAAATCTTCCCCAATATTTTAGATCTAGGGGGTAAAATAGAAATCAAAAGAATTCACTGATCACCTCAGGAAAGAGGTACCAAAATGAAAACCCCCAGGAATAGAAAACCAAATTCCAGAGCTCTCAGGATAAAGAAAAAATACTTCAAGCAACTAGAAAGAAACAATTCAAATATTGTGGAACCACAGACAGGATCATGTGAGATTTAGTGACGTCCACATGAAAGGAATGGATGGGTTGGGATGTGATATTCCAGAAAACAAAGGCACTAGGATTACAACCAAGAACAACCTCCCCCACAAAACTGAGTGGAATGTTTTTTTGGGGAAATTATATTTAATGAAATATACGCCTTTAAAACCTTACTGATGAAAAATGGGTGTTGAATAGAAAATCTGACATTAAAATACAAGACTCAAGAAAAACATAACAAGGTTAACATGAACGACTAATCATAAAGGATTCAAGAAAATTAAACTATTTACATTCCTATGTGGGAAGATGATAATGTAATTCCTAGGAACTCTATCATCATTAGGAAAATTAGAAAGAGTCTCCACTGACAGATAGCACAGAAGTAAGTCTATTATGCTGTTATGATCTCCAAAAAATATAGGGCTGAGAAAGAGAAATGCATTGGGAGAAAAGGGGGAAAAAGCTACAATGGGGAAAATAACTTCACATAAAAGAGGTATGCAAGGAAGAGCTTTCACGATGCAGGGAAAAATTGGGGGAGGGTGATTGTGAGCAATACTTGAATCTTACCCTTCTTGGAATTAGTTCAAAGAGTTTTCCCTGCATACATATACACACTCAGTTGGGCATGGAAATCTGATTTACCCAACATGGGGATAATAAATGGGAAGGCATATTAAGGAAGACAGTGGTCAGAAGCAAAAGAGACTTTTGAGGAGGGACAAGATAATGAGAGAGAAGAATAAAAAGAAGAAAATAAGGTGAAAGGAAATACACAGTAATCATAACTGTGAATGTTAGTGAGATAAGCTCACCCACAAAATGGAAGCAGATAAGAGAGTGGATTAGAAACCAGAATCCAAGAATATATTGTTTACCAGAGACACACTTAAATGAGAAAGACACACACACACACACACACACACACACACACACACACACACAATTAAAATAAGGGGCTGGAGCAGAATCTAATATGCTCCAGCTGAAGTAAAAAAGACAGGAGCAGTAGTCATGAATTCAGCAAAAGCAAAATAGACTTAATTAAAAGAAACATTTAGGAAAACTATTCACTCAAAAGTACCATAGAAAATGAAATATAAAAATTTTACAGCATATTTCTCAGATAAAGGCTTCTTTTCTCAAATATATAGAGAATTCAGTCAAATATGTAGGTAACTGAATCAAATTTATAAAAAATAAAAACCATTCCTTAACAGATGGATTGTTAAGTGATATGAAAAGAAGTTTTCAGAAGGAGAAATCAAAACTGCATATAGTCATGTGACAACATGCTCTAAATCATTATTGATTGGCAAAATGCAAATCAAACCAATTCTGAGGTATCATCTCACACCTATCAGAACTGACCAGAAGGTGTGAGGGAAAATGGAAACACTAATGAACTGTGGGTAACTTGTGAACTGCTCCAACCTTTCTGAAGAACAATTTGGAACTATGCCCAAAGGGCTATAAAACTGCATACTATTTGAACCATCAATGTTACTACTAGATCCGTACCCCCAAATAGATCAAAGAAAGAGGAAAAGAACCTATATGTAAAAATATTTATAGCAACTTTTTGTGGTAGCAAAAAATGGGAAATTTGGGAAAATGATATCCATCAATTGGGGAATGACTGAACAAGATGTGGTATATGATTATGATGCCATACTATTATGTTATTAGAAATGATGAGGATGTTTTAGGAAAGCATGTGAAGACCTGTATGAACTGATATAGAGTGAAGGAAGCAGAAGCTTTGTACACAGCAACAACAATATTGTAATGATGATCAACTATGAAAAACTTAGCTACTTTGAACAATACAAGAATTCAGGAAAATCCTAAAGGACTCAAGATGAAAAATGTTATCCATCTCTAGGGAAAGAACTGATGTACCCCGATTCCAAATTGAAGAATAATTGCCTCACTTTTTTTATTTTTCTTGACCTTTTCCTTTGGTCAAATGGCTAATATGAAAATATGTTTCCTGTGATTTCACATGTATAATTGATATCATATTGCTTGCCTTCACAGTGAATGGGGGAGGGGTGAGAGGTTTGAAACTCAAAATTAAAAAAAAAGAATGTTAAAAATAAACAATACATATATTTTTTTTACTTCTTAATCCCTTATGATTCGGCTTCTGATGTTATTATTTCACTGAAACTTTTCTCTTCAAAGTTACTAATGATCTCTTAGTGGTCAACTCCAATGGCCTTTTCTCATACCTCATTCTCCTTGACCCCTCAGTCTTTGACACTGTTAATCATTCTCCCCTCCTTGATACTGTCTTCTCTCTAGGTTTTTGGAATACCATTCTCTCCTGGTTCTCCTCCTACTGTACTACTACTCTTCTGCCTCCATGATGGATTCTCTTCAAGATCAACCTCCCCCCGCCCAAATGTGTCCCTCAGGGTTCTGTCCTGGGTTTTCTTCTCTCTTTGTACTACTCCACTGCATTATCTTATCAGTTTCCATGTTGATAATGAACATCTACATGCTGATAACTCTCAAAATTACCAATTACCTGCCCCAAACTCTTCTGACATCTAATCTTGCTTCACCAGCTACCTTCCATACATCTCCAACTGGATATCCAGTAGACATTTTGAACTCAATATGTCCAAAATGCTACTCATCTTTCTGCCTAAATCCTATCCTACCACTACCTTCCCAATTACTGTAGAGGACACCATCCTCCTTGTCTCTCAGGCATGCCGCTGAAAAGTCATCCTCTATCTTTCACTACCTACTCCATATCCTAGCTAAGGCCTCCCGATTTCACCTTTGCAACATCTCTCAAATATCAACCCTTTTTCTTCTCTGACACTGCCACCACTCCAGTTCAGGCACTCATTACCTCACACCTGGATTATTGTAATAGCCTACTGGTGGGGCTGCCTGCCTCAAGTCTCTCCTCACGTCAATCCATCCTCCATTCAGCTACTACAGTGATTCCTCTAAGGTACAAGGCTGATCATGTTACTCCTCTACTCAATAAACCTCCTGTTTTCTCCAGGAGCAAACAAAAAATGCTTTGTTTAGTATTTAATGCCCTTCCTAGCCTATCCCCCTCCTACCTTTCCAGTCTTCTTACACTTTATTCTTGAATATGTACTCTTTGAAGCAGTAATATTGGCTTCCTCACTGCACCATGAACAAGCCACTTTATCTCTTGGCTCTGGGCATTTTTTCTGGTTGTCCTTTATGTCTGGAATGCTCTCCCTCCTCCACTCTGACTTCTGATTTTTGACTTCCAAGTCTCTACTAAAATTCTACCTCCTACAGGGAGCCCTCCTCAACTCTTAGTTCCAATTTCTTCCCTCTATTAATTATTTCCTATTTATCCTATATTAATCTAGTTTCATATAGATTGTATTATACTATTATATATATATATATTATATTCATATATATTAGATTGTATGCTCCTTGATGGCGAGGACTATTTTTTTTTTGCCTCTTTTTGTATCACCAGTGCTTAGCACAGCATGTGGAACATAAAAGGTACATAATAAATGTTTATTGATCAATGGAAATATACTCTCTCTTCACTTTTAACTTTTAGAATTCCTAGTTTCCTTCAAAGTTGATCTCAGGTGTTGTCTTACACGAGACCTTTCCCAATCCTTTCATTTGCATGTGCCTTTCCTTCACCTCCCAATTTACCTTGTACTTATTCAATATGTTCTTAGATGTGGTATAAGTGGTGTATTCTCCCCTCCCCAAAAGAATATAAACTCCTTGGGATCAGAGACAATTGCTTTTTTGTCTTTATATACTGAGTTCTTTACATATTATTTTGCACATAGTAGGTGCTGAATAAATGTTTGTTTATTGATTGATTTGTCCAGGGTATCAAAGACAGGATATGAATATAGTCACTTATGACTTCATCTTTTCATTATGGTACTCTTACCTTTGGAAATAACAATTTTTGCTTGATTTTTCTTGGGGATGTTTTAGTAAAAACATTGAAAAGTTTAAAGTACTCTTATTTGTAGTATAAGCAAGGAACTATGTATCTACTCTCATGTTACACTGTAGGAGAAACAGAATACAAAAAGCATGTAATTGCATGAAATAATAAATGGTTACTATGTAAGGACCAGAGAGTGAAGAAAGTAAGAATCTTGTTAATGCAGATTATTTTCTTTTCTGTTTTATGCTTTTCCTCAGTAATAAGACAAAGAAGGCAAAGTTAATTGAGTAAAGCAACCAAGTTACCTCACACCACTTAAAGTGATAAGATGCCCTGATACCTTAATCTGATAAGAACAAGTTTCAATCAATCAACCAATCAGATTAAATGCAAAATGTCCTTGGATGATTTGGAGTAATGTCAACAGAAGGAACAGATTGACTTAAAAAAAAAAAAAACAACTCCCCCAAACCCTATGGATTCATCTATAAAATAGAAGAGCAATTCAGAACCCAAGATACTGAAGCATCTGCAATATATTTCAGCTTCCTGTGAGTAGCAAAGGAGGAAAGAGAATTCCAGCTAAACCAGCAGAGAAGGATTTATTTGGGAAGGAAGGGACTACTGGCTTTAGCCTTGGTCATGTCTATGGGAAGGCCTTGTGGGCTTTGAGAGGTCAAGAGGATTTTGTATTTCCCATCTTTCTATCAACATCCTTAGCCTTATCCCCTAGGACAGCAGCAGCTGATGAAAGTGTCTCCGTTAGGAGTCCAGGACACACTAGCCTGCCGCTCTTCAGTTCTATAAATAGATTAGGAAAAAACAAAAAACAAAACCATACCAAACTGGAACTTCTTTAGGAGAAGGTGTTAAAAAAAAATGGGAGGGAGTGAGGAGACAAGCAGGTATATTGTAAAACTAATTCTTATTGTACTACCTTGATAAATACCCCTTAAAAAAAACACTTAAGTCTGGCTGATTAAATTATTCTTAACCTATAACCATGTTGTAAATTGCACTGGTGGGAGCTCATGAGCTCTAGTACTAGAAAGATAGCTCCTTAATCCCTCTGGTTATCTTTAGAGCCCTGACAGAATTTGATTCACTTTGATTTACTCAAGTCCTCAGGGAGAGTAGGGGTTGGGAAAAGCAGTACAGAGTACTATCTACCAAGTAGTACAACAGCAACACATCATCTGGCTAATGTCTTGAGTAAAACAATGACCATTCCTTTTGTATTAGAAATGATTATGATGCAAATAATATACCGTTAAGTAATTACAGGTACATCAAGCAGCTTGAGCTTATCTTTGTCCAGGGTAATAGGGGTCTTATTTGGTTGCCTTTCACTTTTTTCCATCAACTGTAGGCCAACCTGCCTTGCTTCAGTCCTTCTTTGGCTACGTTAGATGTATGTCTTCTTTTCTTATTTTCACTCTGCTTCTAGCCCTCGTCTAAGTGAAAGGGTTTCATCTTGTCTTTTTGGATACTCAGGAAACAGATAATTCTTTGGACTTTTTCCTGAGTTCAGACACTATTATGGATAGTTTAAATGACTATTCCCTCCTCCCCTCTACCCCAATTCTATGGAATCCTTTGAATTCACTCCCTGCTTTATTCCCATCCTATCTATTACTCATTATTCTCTAGGATAACTTGAAACCATCTCTCTCTTTTTCATCAACTACTCAACTGGGTCCCTGGTATCCTGAGTCTAATCAATCCAGTTCCTTCCATAATAAGCTGTTGTTTATATAGAAGATACAGAAAGTGAAACCCTGGCTATACAATTTTTAGGAAAGACATTAAATGGATTTAGAGCTAAAAGGCCCTTGGACATCACTGAGTCTACCCCTTTCATTTTATAGATGAAGACATTAAGGCATGAGAGATTAAAGATCACAAAGCTTAAAAAGGCTCAAGGTTAGATTTGAACTAGTTTTTTTCCTGATTCCAAGTCTGGCACACTATTTACTATGCCACACTGTCCTCTTAAAAGTGGCACTTTGATTATTATGGCACTACTGGGCTTTGACATATAGGTGCTGTTGGAAGAACTTTTGAGGCACTAAAGAAAGTCTGTTATATATTACCAGGGCCTAGCTCCACATGGAGATTTTTTTGGATGGTATCTTTCCTTTAGGCCTTTGGCAACTGGGTGGTAAGAAACTCAACATGTGTTTTAGATCCAGAAGTGAATGGATAAAATGGCCTTTGGGTAAGTCCAGGTACTTTCAACATCACATCTGGCTTCAAACATACAACCCAACTTTAGATTCTAATTGCTATGATGGTCATAACATAAGTTGGAAGAATTTCCTGGTTGTGATAACTTAGATGGGCATAGGTACTAGATACATAGGTACTGGACCTGTGATTTTATCAGTATAGGGAACTCCCAGGTAAGGGAACTGTCTCTGTCAATGTAAGTTAACACCTTCTATGCATTTTATAGGCTTTAAAATTGCCTAGAGTGAGGGTCAGAGCCAAGATTGTGGATTAGAGGCAGCAACTCAGCATAACTCTCTCAACATTTCACTCTAAACAACTTTCAATAATGACTTAAATCAAATCAAAGAAGGTCAGGGTGGAACATTTTTCCAGCTTAAGAAAACTTAATAGGTCAGCAGGAGACATTTTTGATGCTGGGCTAGAGGCCTATCTGGATCACACATGGGGACAGACACAATGGCCATAGCAACAGCAGCAGCTTTGGGAACTTTCAGCCCAAAGATAATAAGGAGGTCAGAAAACTGACCAGAAAGAGGCTACTGGGACCCTTTGCTGACACAAGGTATAGTAAATGCCAATTGGCAGTTCTGGGTTGTTGTTGCAAGACTCAGAGAAGTGCTAGTACTTGTGGCTGCAAGGGAGTAAGGGCCTTTCCTGGGTAAAGATAAGAACACAGATCAGGAAACCAATGACCCTATGTCTCCCAGGATCACATTATCTTGAAAGCACTCCCAAAACTACCTCTGAGAACAGCAGCATGAAAAGCCTTAAGTTTGGGACAGTACCACCCCTCCCCTGGGTGAGCAGAGCCCAACATTAACATTAAGCTCAAAATTAAGAAATAGTTTGGGAAAATGAGCAAACAATGACAACAAAAACAACAAAAAGGACTTGACCATTAAAAGCTACAATGGCAGGGAAGACCAAGACAAAATCAGAAGATGATAATGTGAAAAGAATGAAAACTAAAATATAAGAGTAAAATGCTAATTGAACCCAAGCCCAACAAGAATTCCTGGGAAAGTTAAAGAAAGAGATAAGAATGGTAGAAGAAAAAATGGGAAAAGAAATAAGAGTGATGAAAGAGAATTAAGAAAAAAGAATTAATATATTGGTAGAGGTACAAAAAATAATGAAGAAAATAACATAAAAAAACAGAATTGGCCTAATAGTGAAAAAAAAGCAAAAAAATTCACTGAAGCAAACAACCCCTTAAAAAAGGAATTGAACCAATTGGAAAAAGAAGTACAAAAGCTCACTGAAGAAATTAATTCCTTAAAAATTAGAATTGAGTAAGTGAAAGGTAATGTCTTCATGAGATAAGAAGAAACTATAAAACAAAGTCAAAAGAATGAAAAAATAGAAGAAAATGTGAAATATCTCATTGGAAAAATACCTGACCTGGAAAGCAGATTGAGAAGAGATGAGTTAAGATTTATTGGACTGCCTGAAAATCGTGATCAAAGAAAGAATCTAGACATTGCATTTCAAGAAGTAATAAAGGAAAACTGATCTAATATCTTAAATCTAGAGGGTGAAATAGAAATAGAAAGAATCCGCTTATCATCTCTTGAAAGAGATCATAAAATGAAAAATTTCAGGAATATTAAATCAAATTCCAGAACTCCCAGGTGAAAGAGAAAATACTGCAAGTAGTCAGAAAGAAACAATTCAAATATTGTGGAGGCACATTCAGGATCACACAAGATTTAGTGGCTACCACATTAAGGAAATGTCGAGGTTGGGATATGATATTTCAGAAAGCAAAGAAGCTAAGATTACAACCAAGAATTATCTACCCAGCAAAATGGAGTATACTTGGGAGTAGAAACAGCACTTCCAAGGTGCTCTGCCACACACCACCCCCAAACAATGGGAAAGGGGAATCTGAACAACTTCTGGAGCCCCAGCACCCATAGAACGACACAGAGAAGCTAACCTCCTGCTGAGGACAGCCCAGCAGCCCTGCAGGGAGCGGCCAGTGCAGCGCTCTGGGAGCCAAGACTGGGAGCCGAGCCCAGGCCTGCATGAGCCGAGGCTTTAGCCCAGGGTGGCTGGACCAGCAGCCTGCTGGAGGGACCCCAGAACACCAGCAGCTGTGGTGATTCTAGAACTATCAGCACAGATATGCCTAGGACAAAGTGAGAGGTTAGTGCCCTATGGACTTTGGGACCAGTATTTGGGGATCGTGTCGGCTTCCTCCCCTGGGGGTGAAAAACTGATGAAGAAATGCAGCACAGAAGCCATT
Organism: Gymnobelideus leadbeateri; assembly: GCA_011680675.1. Lineage (NCBI taxonomy): Eukaryota > Metazoa > Chordata > Mammalia > Diprotodontia > Petauridae > Gymnobelideus > Gymnobelideus leadbeateri. Next base: position 442,933 of record WOXC01011173.1, on the reverse strand, counting down.
TGGCAGCTCTAGCTCCTGGTCTGCCAACTGTAGGGAGATCCAGCAATCAGTCTTGGGGTTAATCACTCTTGCTTTAAACTGCCTGGATCTGGATTGTGGTCTGGGGGGGGGGGGAAGTTTGGGGTGGGTATCCAATTTGCCAGATTGCGTGGAGGCTTTACAGAGGCCACCCAACAGGTGGAAGTTGTGAATACCCTACATTTGGGACGGAAGCTCTCCTCTCTGGTGGCAGAGTCCTGCTGTGGCAACAAGCCCCAAAATCAAGCAATTAAGTGGCAACATACCTAGGCAAAAGAAACAAAATAAACAGAAAAATTCAACATTGGACTCCTATTTTAGGGGCAAAGATGATCAAAGCATAGAGGAGGACTGTGAGGTCAGCACTCCTGCACCAAAAGCCCCAAATGAAAATACAAGCTGGCTACAGGCCATAGATGACCTTAAGAAGCAGATAAAATAAATGGAGGAAAAATTGGGAAGAGAAATGATAAAGATGCAAGAAAAGTATGAAATGACAGTCAACAGCCTGACTGAGGAAAATAACACCTTAAAAATAGACTAACTCAAATGGCAAAAGAGGCTCAGAAAGGCAATGAGGAGAAGAATGCCATAAAAAGCCGAATTTTCCAGATGGAAAAAATCTCAAAAGCTCATTGAGGAGATTCATTCTTTCAGAGTAAGATTGGAGGAAATGGAAGCTAGTGACTTTATGAGAAATCAAGATGCTGCTAAACAGATCCAAACAAATGAAAGAATAGAAGGCAATGTGAAATATCTCATGGGAAAAAACCACTGACCTGGAAAATAGATCCAGGAGAGATAATTTAAAAAGTATTGCACTACCTGAAAGCCATGATCAAAGAAAGAACCTAGAAATCATCCTTAAAGAAATTCTCAAGGAAAATTGCCCTGATGTGTTAGACCCAGAGGGGGAAATAGAGGTTGAAAGAATTCACCGATTGCCTCCTGAAAATAATCCCAAAAAGAAAACTCCTAGGAATATTATAGCCAGGTTCCAGAATTCCCAGATCAAGGAGAAAATACCGAAAGCAGCCAGGAATAAACAATTTCAATACTATGGAAACACAATCAGAATATCCCAGGACCTGGCAGCTTCTACACTGAGGGATCAAAGGGCATGGAATATGATATTCCAGAGGGTAAAAGAGCTGGGATTGAAGCCAAGGGTCACCTACCCAGCAAAACTGAGTATCTTGTTTCAGGGGAAAATATGGTCATTCAGTGGAATAGAGGACTTTCAAGCATTCTTGAGGGAAAAACCAGAGTTGAATACAAAATTTGACATTCAGACACAAGAAGCAAGAGATTCTTGAGAAGGTAATCAAGGAAAGAAATCAAAAGGAACTTATCAAAGTTGAACTATTAACATTCCTACATGGAAAAATAATAACTGTGTCTGATGAAACCTTTCTCATTATGAAAATAATTGAAGAAGGGTATATGGGCATATGTTTACAGGTATACATGGTTAGAGGGCACAGTTTGAATTCGATGGGAAGGGATGATTCTTAAGGGGTGAAGTCAAGAGGTGAGAGAGGAAAGTGGCAAGAAGAGATGGGGAGAGACAGGTAGGGTAAACTATCTCATGTAGAAGAGGCAAGGGGAAGTAGTTGCAGGGGAGGGGAAGAAGAGGAAGGCAAAAAGGCAAAACCATATTCTCATTGAAGTTGGCTCAAGGAGAGAATCACATATATACTAAATGGGATATCTCACCATGCAGGAGAGTAGGGGAAAGGGGGATTGGAGGGGGGGATAATGGAGGGGAGTGCTTTCTGGGGGAGGGGATTTTGGAAGTACCCACTATCAAAGAGGGACAGGATCAAAGTAGGGAATGGACCAAGTGGTAGGTGAGATGGGTGGGAGGGAAATATAAGCAGTCTTTTACAATATATTTACTATGGTAATGTTTTGCATAGCTATACATGTACAACACATACTGAATTGCTTATCTTCTCAGAGGGAGTGGGTGACAAGGGTGGAAGGGAATGGATATGAAAATCAAAGTTTTAAAATTAAATGTTTCATAGGATGTCCAGGCATTGGGGCTCAAAGATTCACCATGCCCTAATGGCAAAGTCGAAGGGGGTATGGGAGAAGATATGGGAGAGAGCAGGTTGGATGAGGGGATATCTAGTGGGACTGCCATTCTGGGGTGGTGGGTAGGGAAAAATGGGGGAAAAGTGTAACTCAAAATTTGCTGGAAATGAATTCTGTAAACCAGAAGTTAATAAAGCATTTGTTTAATAAAAAAAAATGGAGTATAATCTTCCAGAGGAAAAATGGATGTTTAATGGAATAGAGGCCTTTCAAACATTCCTGACAAAAAATGCATTGACTAGAAAATTTGACATTCAAACACAAGGCTCAAGAGAAACTTTTCTAGCAGCTCTTTTTGTAGTAGCAACGAATTGGAAATTGAAAGGATGTTTATGAATTGGGAAATGGCTGAATGAATTGTGGCATATAATTGTGATGGAGTACTATTGTGCAATAAGAATTTATGAAGGGGGTGACTTCATTAAAATATGGTGAGACCTATATGAAGTGATGAAAAGTGTCATGAGAAGAACCAGCATATCATTTCCCTTAGTAAAAGCAATGTTGTGATGATGATCAGCTGTCAAAGACTTGGCTCCTATAATCAAAACAGGATCTAAGAAAATTCAAGACACTCATGATGAAAAAAAAATACTATTGACCTCTAGAGAGAAAACTGATGAACTGTGACTTCAAATTTTAGTGTGATTTTCTCTTTATTTTTCTTGCTTCTTAAAAAAATATGACTATAAGTTTACATGATTTCACACATATAATTGATATCATATAGCTTGCCTTCTCAGTGGGTGGGGGAAGAGTGTGATTGGGAGGGAGAGAATTTGGAACTCAAAACTGAAAAAGAAAATATTATTGAAAATAAATGAAAAAATTCTTTAAAAATTTGCTTAGTGTACTAAGAGGTTAAGTGATCTACCTAGGGTTATACAATCATCATGTGCTAGAGATGGGAACTGAACTCAGGTCTTTCTGGCTTAAAGGTCATTTCTCTGTCTAATACTAGGTTGCATCTTTTGAATAACTGGTTCCCTGAAATTCTTATTTTAGGACTTGATAGGAAATTACTATTCTTGAATTAAAGGCAGTGAATAAGACTAGCCTGACCTCAGGAGAAAAGGCAGGAGGATTGATATTTATGTTGCTTGCTGGCAGTGGTCCTTAAAGAGTGCTGGGAAGTGAGAACCCAGGAGAAGACTTCTAAAAAGTGATGCTTAGAAAAGAGTAAATGAGGAAAAGGAGTCAGCCCTGGGAATTTTTGCAATGGGTCTGTGTCAGAAAAGAATTATCAGTGAGAGGCAGTTTAGCTAGCTAATCTCCTCTCAGGAGGATAGATTGGAAAAGAAAACCTCACTCATGAATAGCATAGTTGATTGTTCCATACTTCCTCATAGGAGCTGGCCACCAAAGTTACCAATAAGAGTATGAAGAAAATGGGAATTGAAGATCATGCTTCTAACAACTTTGTGAAGAGCAAGGAGAATTTTGTAGTGACCTTCAAGGAGTGTGTGATGATCTTTCTATCATAGACACATAATCATTATCTATTACTGAAGTACAGGTTATCTTCCCAGTAGAGAGGAACGTGAAAGGACTCAGGGAACTAATTTTCACTTACTAGGTTATCAGGGAGACTGTGTTCCTATAAAGAAAATATGAAAAAGTATTTTAAAGGATAAACAAGGACCAAAAAATGGACTTAAGAAAGGTAGTATCAGACACCAACCAGCCAAAGGATCATCTGATACTAGATATAGAAATAGAAAAGATCTTAGAACTGAAAACAAAATAGGGCCCCATCAGTTAGAGAATGGCTGAACAAATTGTGTTATGCAAATGTATGGAATATTAATAAACCTTAAGAAATGACAAATCTAATGGATGACTTGTCCAAAATGATACCTAGGAAAATGAATACTAGCAGGCAAGCAACTAAAAATGATGTCAACAATAATATGAAAAAAATTAACTTTGAAAGTCCTTAGAACCCTGTTCAAGGCAGCAAAAGACTGATGATGAAAGATGGCTTCCATGTCTTGATAGAATGGTAAGGTACCCAAAAGACAAATTGAAATATGCATTCTCAGACACAACCAATGTATTAATGCTGTATTCTACAGATTTGCTACAAGGGAGGGATTCTTCTCAGGGTAGGAGTGGTGGTAGTAGTAGTTTATGGTTGAGTAATAGCTATGCCAAAAAATAGAATTAAAAGCAACTTTTTAAAAGAGTGCACAAAAGAAAACAAAAAAGTATAGAAGTAAGAAAATGAAAAACAGGTTTCCAAACAGCGTAGTGAGGAATCCAATTAAGACAACATTTCAAGACCATGAAGGATAACAAAAAGGGAAAAAATGCTAAAAGAAATGTGTCAAGGTTTTCAAAACATTTTTTCAATGAATAACAATGAAACTACCCCATTTGTCCTACCCCCCAATATCAAAGTCCCTCAAGAGCTTCCTGAAATGAAACTGATGAATACAAAGATGGGAAAAGAATCTGGACTAGTCCAGAGGATATTTGTGATAGATACACAATTTTGAGACTGCTGAGGAATTAAAAGAGGGGAACATCTCAATGGGATTGGGGAAATATAAATCACAGTACTATAACCAAGAAGGGAATTCAGAGTATGATAAGAATTACTAACCCAAGAGGGAAGTATATCAGTATGGTACAGAAAAAAAAAATACTGAATTTAGCATTTGAGGATCTATGTTCAAATGGTGACTTTACTACTTAATCTCTGTGTGACTTTAGGTTAGTCACTGAACCTCTCTGGTCCTTAGTTTTCTCACTTGTAAAATGAGGAAATTAGATGAGATGACCTCCAATGTCCCTTTCAACTCTAACCCAAGGCAGATATGCCTGTTTTCTCATCTGATGTTACTTTGCAAGCAATCTCTATGATAGTGTGAAAATGGGAGCAAGTTCACATGTTGTTGAAAATCTTAAGTCTCAGTTAAAACTGTAGGAAGAAGAAATTACACACTTACAGATGGAAATTGGAAATCTGGAAAATAAAAAAAAAAACCTCGATTCATAATGATTCAGAAAGATGAACTCTTAAGATAAAGGCTGAACTAAACTCTGGTGAAAAGTAGTTTTGTAGAACACCAAAGGAAAGATTGAATATGTAGATGCAGAATTCTAGTAACCTTTATTTTATTAAAATATTAAAATGTGATTTTCTTATAGAAAAAAAGATTAATTTTCACATATATTGACAATACCATTGCTAAAAATTTGAGAAAGGAACAGGCAGGCTTTTGTAAGTAGTATTGTGCAGCTGCCCATATATTTAATATCAGCATAATTGGCTAAAATAGATCCTACTATTTGCTTATTATCTATAAAGTCAATCATTTGATTTGGTAGAACAAAACACTATCTTATCCTCTTGTTCAATATGATATCTTCTATGGACATGGTACATGTTAAGTTTATAAAAAATTCCTTGAAAGATACCAAAGAAAAAATAATTTTACATAAGATAATACTCTCAACATTAATGAGATTTATGCCATTGGGAGACCAATGATTACCAATAGTGTTTGCCACTTTTAAGCCCAATCTAAATGCAATAGGTATCCCCCAAAGCCCTCTAGCATTTGTGGGTGAAATTGTGCTGGTTGTACCAAGTGCCGAACACATCAGAGAATCTTAAATTGGACCCATAATCATTTAAGAGTCCAACCTAAGAATCTACACAGGAAAAACCAAATGGATGAAATCAATCAGTCAACTAGCATTTATTTAGTGCTTACTTACCTGTGACAAGTACTGTGAAAATTGCTGGGTATACAAAGCAAGATAATAAAGTTCCTGGTATCCAAGAATTCACAGTTTAATGGGGGAATCAACACGCAAACATCTATGTACCAATAAAATATATACAGGATAAATTGGGGGTAGTTACAGAGGGAGGGCATTAAGGTTAAAGAGAAATGGGAAAGAGTGCTTGCAGAAGGTGGAGCTTTAGCTGAGACTTGAAGGAAGCTAGAAAAATCAGGATACAGAAATAAGGAAAGACAGAAATCTAGCCATGGGGGCAGACAGCTAAAATGCTGGAAGTCTGGAGTTGGAGTATTAGGTGTGGGAAACATCAAGGAAGCTGCTAGGACATGCAGTAGATAGAGTGCTGTGCCTCAGACACTTACTAGCTTTGTGATCTTGAGTAAGTCACTTAACTCTGTTTGCCTCAGTTTCCTCATCTGTAAAATGAGATGGAGAAGGAAATAGTAAACCACTCCAGTGTCTTTGCCAAGAAAACCCCAAATGGGTTCATGAAGAGTAGGGCGTGAGTGAGAAACAACTGAACAAGAAACAGCTGAAGTATCAGTGGATCTAAGAATATGTAGATGGGAGTAAGATGTAAGAAGACTGGAAAAGTAGACCATACTAGATAATTAGTAGATCTGAAGGGCATATATGAATAAAAATGCCCATTTTCTAGTCTGTAATATACTATTAATGGATGTTAAACCTATACCGATGGTTCCGGTTCAAAATTGAATAGGAGAAAGTGAACTAGATTGTATAAGGCTCATAATGCAGAACCTTCAATGGTCCCAAAGCAAAACTCCATCTTCTTTTTTTTTTTTTAGCTTTTTTTTTTTTTTTGGAGGGCAATTGGGGTTAAGTAACTTGCCCAAGGTCACATGGCTAGTTTTTTTTGTTTGTGCGTTAAGTGTCTGAGTTCAGATCCGAACTCAGGTCCTTCTGACTCCAGGGCCAACGCTCTACTCACTGCGCCACCTAGCCGCCCCGAAAACTCCATCTTCTTAACAATACTAGTCGTTGGTTGATGCTATGTGATTATCATTCATGGGATACCATAATATCTGAGGAATAAAAATTTGGGGGGTCACCAAGAAGGCCATGGTGGGTTTTAGTGTTCTGTAGTGTATTAGTGAAGATGGTGTGTGTGTACAAAAAGTAATATGAAAAGGATACATGCTCAGAAAATAAGACACGCCAGTCTAGGGGTGGGGAACCTGCAGCCCCAAGGCCACATGTGGCCCTCTAGGTCCTCAAGTGTGGCCCTTTGACTGAATCCAAACTGCACAGAACAAATCCCCTTAATAAAAGGATTTGTTCTGTAAAACTTGGACTCAGTCAAAGGGACACACCCAGGGACCTAGAATGCCATATGTGGCCTCAAGATTGCAGACTCCCCATCCCTGTACATATCATATAGTGAAAATGATGGAATGACAAATTGGATGGTCCCTGTGTGTTGTAGTGGTACTCATGGAATGTCAAAGTATTTAAAGGAAGTTCCCTAGCATGGTGGTAAGTGGGATTTGAACCTTGCCCTCTGACACTGAAGCCAGTGTTATTTTCAGTGTCCCACACTGTCCTCTTGCAGGAAGCAAATGCTTCTGCTAAGGTGTGAAATTCAGGTAACATTCTTCCAATTTTCACAAACATTTCTAAACATCTGTGACATCCAGGGCACAAACATGTTTATGATCATTGAAAAGTCAGGATAATAGGTTCTTTAGCTTCTTGTCTGGCTAAGTTGATCTTCATTATAGTGGACTCTAACTCCCCCTCCAATGAACTTTCCAAATATTTCTCCATCACATCACTGGGAACCATCACCAGAATCTTTCATTTCATGAGAAGCTATGCCAGAGGTAAGCATGTCCAAGAGTGGACCACAAATATCCTCCAAGGCTTTTGGATCATTGGTTATTAATTGAGTGCTGACAGTGTATTCAACTCTGCAAAACAAGCAAGAAAGAACATTCTCTACCTTCTGGGCTTGTAGTGTGAGCCAGACTGAAATGCAAACTAAAGTCACATGGCCATCACACCTAAAAGTGGGAGCTGCTTTAACCGTACAGTTGAAATGTTTCTGACACACCCCTCAGTTGTACAACTGTGACCTAAAGGGATCAATGGCATGTATTTTTCAGAAGTGTTTTGAAAAGCAAAAGGTTTTTGCTTGGTGAAAACGAAAGTCCTTCTTTCCCCATCTCAACCATAGCTAGCATGAATTGTAAATGCAATTTCTTTCCTTAATAGCTAGAAGTGGGGAACCAATCTTGAGAGTAACTCTGGACATGGATTTTATTTCTCAAGAGGATTGTGGGTAGCCTGGAGAGTTGAAGATCCCTTACACATGATTTAAGGTGCTTCTAGATAGAACTGAAGTTCAAACTGCATTCTGTAATAAGGTGTCATTGAGAGTTTATCAATCCTAACAAACTTGGGTTTAATAGTGAAGAATCAATGAATGAATTTAAAAATATTTATTAAATGCCTTGTGTCAGGCACTGTGCTGAGCAGTAGAGTGGCTCCTTTGCTAAATTTGACAACTCATGCATCCAAGATTCTTTTTTCTCCCTCCCTCCCAAACCATTTCTCCTCCCAATCCTTACAAGCTGATAGATGCTGTATCTCCCCAAGAATATAAATGTGAGCAAATTTAGACAAGAAGAGGCAAATTTTAATACATTACCCTATGGGGAACTCATGGGACAGTATAGAATGGGATGAGCAGGCATGAACGGTATTAATTGCAGCAATTTCCTAACCCCTCTGCCATTCAAGTTAGATTCATTTTTCCTTTAAAAATCATTTATACTAGGGTGGGGAACCTGTAGCCTCAAAGCCACATATAGCCTTCTAGGTCTTTGGGAATGTGTCTTTTGACTGAGTCCAAGTTTTATAGAATAAGTCCTTTTATTAAAGGGATTTGTTCTGTGAAGTTTGGATTCAAAGGGCCACACTTGAGGACCTAGAGGGCCACCTGTGACTTGAGGCCACAGGTTCCCCTGATTTAGACCATCCTTGACTTTTATTTAGCTCAGAGGATGAAAGGATCAGACTGTTTACATAATTTCCTGGTCATTTGTATGCAAAATAGTCAGTGGGGATTCAAAGAGTACTCTGAACCTTGGTTGGAAAATCGTCATGGACAATTTGGTCAAGCAGACAGCTTGAAGTATCCCAAGGTCTAGCCTTGTTGAATATTCTTCTCCTGCTCTGGCTAAGTAAATCCTTTTGTTCACTGTTGAATTATCTCTGAGTATCTCATTTTGTTCCAGTGTTGAATCTCAACTACCAGGGACAGGCCTGAGGCAGGTGTGGCGGAAAACAGTTGGCATAGAACATAATTAGCTTCTTCAAGTGAGGGATGTACAAAGCAGAGGAAGCAACCCAGATTGGCCCTCATATTTCTGGTGGTACTTTCAGTATGCCTCTGGGCATTGTGGCTGTTTATTGTGAACCATTCTACCCCTGTGTCTGACCCTCCTCCCTCTGCATTTCTGGGAGATTGGATGGTAAACTGATTGTGGTCATTCATCAAGAAAAATTGGAGTAAATTGTGTCTTATGTCCTCCATCTGCATCAGGCCTTCCAATCTGGCCATTTAAGCCTCTTCCCAGTTCTTTCTCAGACCTGGGGCATCTCTCTAGAACTTGGTTTAAAGTATCCTGAAAGAGCTGAATTTTGGAGGATGCAAAAAGAGATTTTTCTCTTATTAGAAAAAAACAAATTCAGAAAAACCAGTTGTGCTTAGCCCATTCTGGGACTTGATGCTTTTGTATTACTAATGGTTATAATCACCCAATTGACTCAGAGGAAGCTTCCTGAAAAGGTGCCCATCCAAACTTTAAGTGAGTAAACTACTGGGGACAAGTAAAAAATGTAAACTATTTTTAAACTGTTTTTTTGGAAATGACCATGCAGCTGAACTTTTAGTCCTATAATTGTATATGAACCTAGTCACCCATTGAGGATAGCATAATGACCCCAACCTTGAAAGAATGCAAACCAAGACAGACCCTTGGAATTTTAAGATTGTAACAACTGCACTGAAATAACCATTTGAGTTTGGTTCATTATTTAATTCAGTTTGAGAGATCAACTACAGTTTTGCAACCTGGATTTTGTTATGATTCATTGGTACAAGCCATTGAGGTGAACCTTTAAAAGTACAATATTAAATTGTCCCCAGAAACATTTCTGGAATTGGGGATATCGATGAATGTGCCAATCACTTCCTATTTAATTAGTAAAGGGTGGGGGATGCTGCATCAGTTTAAAAAATTTATACTCCTACCACAAAAGTGTAATCTATGAAATAATGTAAATAAATTGTTATTTTTAAAAACTCAAGTAGAGATGGGGGGGTCACTAAACCATATATAAAGATCCCTGTGGATTGCGTATTGACTTAGAAAATCACAAATTAATATTTTATGTGTTTTGTTGTATTTTTGTTTATTTAAAAAATATTTCCCATTTACATTTTTATCAGGTTTAGGCCCCACTCAGAGTGTTGTGGGCTGTAGGTAGTCCACAGGGCATGTGTTTGACATCTCTTCTTTAGAGCTTCCACACAGAACTTAGGCCCCATTTCTTCAGCAGCAATGTTTCTGTTTACACAGGGGAAATAGAGTACATGCATGGGCCTAGGGGAATCTCTGGCTGTGTTGCTTTTTGAGTTTAGTCTTTTCCCCAGCACTAGAGTACAGATTTAGGGACCAGCAGTAGCATCGCCCACAATACTTCTGCTGAACACAGGAGAGCACTGGTCCCATGGGCCTATCGACATTTTTTGAGTAGTGGGGCAAAGTCAGGCCTGTTATAATGGGGTGGAGGCAGGTCTAAGCAGTGATAGTGTGGTAGTACTCTTCTTCTGGCACAGAGTGTAACACCTGACAGCATGGTCAGCAGGCAGAGCAATGAAGAAGGGAGAAGTGGGCACAGACATGAGCCTCAGGGATAGTGGACAGACTTGCACTCAGACCACCCCCGACCTTGGGCAATCTATCCAAAGAATTTATGCCCCACCCAAGCCTGAAAAGAACACCATGGCTACCCTGCCATGGTGAGCTCTTAGTCTAATCTTATTATCAGCAGTATCAATCAAGAAACTAAACTTTTTTAAAATTGGGACTTTAGAGAAAGGAGGGAACTCTGGATCTCCCCAAATCATTAGTTATTAATAATTAACAATGGGTATCTTTGCCCCTGCCAGTGCCCACTCTTCTGCCAACTGAGTTGCTACTGCTGTTGCCCCTGGGGCCTAAGTCTGTGCCCATTGTCCACTGCTGTCCCCTGCCACTAGGGCCTACAAATGTATTCACTGTGCCTCCCCCAAATCCCTGACCAAAACCCTTAGAGCCCATGTCTTTGCCTACTGCCATCCCTCACTTGCCAGCCCATTTAATCCAGAGTTCACATTGCATTATATAATGCTAAATTAACCATTTATCTGTGTTTATATCATCTTCCTGCTTCAGAGAGTGCAACTCTGATGAGCTGGCCACATTGTTCAAATGCCAAACGTCTGCTTGCCAAAAAGATTGTTTTATGGAGAACTCACATAGGGCAAGTGTTCACTTACCCAAGTGATTAGAGGAAGTGATACAAGGACACTTAAGGTCTCTCTCAGAACTTTGGAATTGATTGTGTGACATGGGAGACAGTGGCACAGGACAGCTCAGCATTGTTTGCCCACATCAGAGAAGGTGCTGTGCTCTATGAGTGAAGCAGAATTGAAACAGTTCAAAGGAAATGCAGCATGTGCAAGTTTAGAGAATTTACCCCAAATGTTCACATGGACTTTTTGTGCTTGACTTGTGGTAGAGCATTCAGAGCTCGTATTGGCCTGATCAGCCGCAGTCAGACACATTGAAACTTGACTTTAGCATAGTGATGTCATTTTGGTCCTCTTTAAGAACAAAGGACAACAACCAACGAAACATGTCATCCTCCTACAACAGTGGAAACCCCTTGAGGTCAGGTAATATATTTTTTCTAAACCTTATTTTCCCTGCAGAGGTCAACAGTAGGTGCTTAATATATGTTTATTGTGTTATATTTTGGATATGAAAAAAAGAATTTAGAATTATTATGTGATAAATGAAGTTCACTGACCACAAAATTCTCTATTGGTTGATTGATTTTTGTGAGAAATCAAGTATAAATTCTGAATTTCAAAAGCAAAAGAATAAAGATTTCCCAGGCCAAATGTAAGCTTGTATTGCAGAGCAAGGATTGAGCAGCTGTTCATGGAAGTTCCCCTCCTTGAAACAAAAGCCTTGTGACTTCTGGCCACTCAATGAAGAGATTTAAGACATGTTCATCTGTGCAGTATTGGCCAAGAATCTGCTTTGGTAATAGAAAAACTCCACAAATGATTTTAACCATGATGTGTTTTGTGGAGCAATTTATTGCTTAGCTGAGGCTTTCCCCTTCTCCTCAATATAGTTTCTCCACATTCCTCAGGACCCAAATCAAACCAGATACTGAACTCTCATTATCAAAAGTCATATTTAGTTCATTTTGCTTGAGTTTTAAGCCTTCCTCTATCTCTAGCTTGTAAGACCAAACTATTTTAAACATTTTTTTCTTGATATTGCCTGGGATAAAAATATTCTGGCCTCTGGAAATGTCAAGGAATTTAAGCTATGGTTGTTGGAAGATATTGTCTCAAAGGCCTTTCCAAGTAACAAGATGGCTTTTTGGATGGTTTACATTTTGAAGTTTTCCTCCACGGGTATAGGTACTGAAGAAATTTACTTTGGCATATACTTCAACACAGGCCCTTTCCAATAGAAAAGCCTGAGGTCTGTTAACTTAAAAAAATTGATAGCAGTATTTCAATACATTTTGTTTCTTTTGTAATGTTATGTATTTTATGTATTTAAAAATATTCTGTGAAGTGGTGCTGGGTTTCATTAAACCGCCAAAGGGGTCCATGACACACAAAAATGTCAAGAGCTTCTCTTCTAAACAGCAATAACTTAGGATACTACAAGTCTTATGATAACATATGTGTCTCAATCTCTTTCTTTCCCTCCCTTATTCTCCGCCTCCTTCTCCTTCCTTCCTTCCTTCCTTCCTTCCTTCCTTCCTTCCTTCCTTCCTTCCTTCCTTCCCTCCTTCCTTCCTTCCTTCCTTCCTCCTCCTCCTCCTCTTCTTCTTCTTCTTCTTCTTCTTCTTCTTCTTCTTCTTCTTCTTCTTCTTCTTCTTCTTCTTCTTCTTCTTCTCTCTCTCTCTCTCTCTCATACACACACACACACACACACACACACACACACACACACACACACACCCCCAAATGATCTCCAAAGCTAGTTCAGTAGATCTGGATAGTTCCAAATGAGTGAAAAGGAGAAATAATATGGTTTTGGATAATTTAAAATTCCTACAGTGGCAGTAAACCATTTCTATTCCATTGATGTATTTATTTGTATGGTTTTTTGTTTGTGTGTTTTAGAAATGAAAACAACCAGTTCCTATGTGGGTAAGCAAACCTCAGTTTCTAATTTCATTTTAGCAAGTCAACTCTGTTGATTCAGTGTCCTGAATTTCTTAATGTCCTCCTGACTCAATAATATATGTTCTGAAGATTCACTCAGTGCCTTCTCTGTGAACTTTCTTTATTTCTTTAAACCAGAAAAAGAGTTGGGCACTCAGTCTTGTAGCAAAGTCACAATATGAATATCAACTTTTCTTTTTTCAGTCATTATTTAAATCACGTATTAGTAGTGCTATCCTCTGGAGTTTTTAAGGCAGGTCTTTTGCATAAGGACTCATTGGTGGGAAGTACCATTTTCCAATACAGGAAGAAATTGCATTGCAAAAGGATTCTATATTCTAAGTTCATTCCTTCTTTTCAGATTTTTTGGTGGGTGGTGAAACAATTTCTATCATTTCATTAGAATAGGGTATGCCACAGAAGGAAACTCCCTCGACCAATGCAACCCAGCCATTGCTTTGTATCTAATGGTCTTAGTGATTTGATTGGAGCATGGAGGAAGATAGAGGACTGTAAGCAGTATTGTCTAGGTGGGTCCTGAACTCAAGTCTTTCTGACTCCAAGCTCAGGTATCTATAACTGATCAATGGGGATTTCTCAAGCTACTGTGGTGTACCAGAAAGTGGTACTTGAGCTGAGCCTTAAAAGAAATTAAAGATTCTAAGAATGCATTCTAAGTATGAGGGGCATCAAGTACAAGGGCATGAGAAATGAAGATGGAGTCTTACGTATGAGGAAGAGTAAGAAGTCTAATTTAGCTGTGGTAGTGTTCATGAATGGTAATAATGGCAGTTAGATTAAGGCCAGATTGTGAAGAGCTTTAAAGGTCAAATGGAGGAGTTCATTTGTTCCTAAAAATGAGGAACCATTGGTGTTTATTGATTTTTTATTGATGTCACTACATGTTAGAAAAATCACATTGGTAGCAATGTAGAGAAGAGCAGAACACTACATTGATGTACACCCCAAATTAGAGGATTCATTATGCATGGTGATCCTGCAAAAGGAGGGTCTGAATGGCAGGAAGAGAACCAAGAAAATGGAGCAGGCATGGAGAGGGTATATGACAAATGCACAAAGAGGTTGAGAAGTGTGAGCATTGAGAAAAGCCAATTAGATTTGTCACTTAAGAGATCTTTGCCTTTTCTTCTGGAACATGCTAACTGATGAGGTGAACAAAATCCCTACTAGACTGAATGGTGGAGGAATCCTACAAAGGCAAGCTATTTGAGGAGGTCTGTTGTGAATAGGATGAGAGATCAAGGCTCTAGTCTTTATGCTTTTCCTTTATCAACTGTGGATATTTCCTTCAGATGGAGTTATTTTTCTTCTACTTAAACTGGATTATCAGCATTTGCTTTTCAACAAATGTGGTAGGCATGATGCACCTTGGAACAAGATAACCAACTTTCACCTTTTGATTCTGATGTCATTAATGAGGCTGCAAACATTAGCCTGGGGAGGCTGTAGGGCAAGGTGGGGTGGAGTCACTCTGAAACTCCAAAACAGTCCCAACTAGAAAACTTTTCTTTCCTTGGACATAATGAGATCCCATCAGATGGTTTTCTTTGGGACTATGCTTTAATAGCTTTCAATGAAGCATCAGTTCCAGCAAGTCATCCCCAATATGGAGAGCAGGGTGAATGTACTCTGTGAACTAGAACTAAATGTGTTGCTTACTACACATGAACCATGCAGAGGCCTTGGGGGTGTTATGGATGCCACCAGCTCAAGAACCAGAAGAGAGAAACAGGACCTGTGTTTCCTGCAGACAGGTAATCTTCAGGGGGCAAATAAAATGGGCCTGGGTAATTCAAGCTTTTGGTTTCTTTAGTTGATGTCTGAGAGTTCCAAAACTGTTAGAAGGTGAGAAGTCTGGCATGCTGAGAACCTATTTCAAAGTGAAAGAATGTCCAATATTTCTCTGGATTCTCTTCACCTGTAATGATGTTAATTGTCCACATGCTATGTTTCTCTGACAAAATTGTATCTGATGAAGCCCTTTAGCTACTGCCCTGAGCTTCCTAACACTTTAGCCAAAGTTTAGCAACTAGGAAGTGATCCTTACTTTGACCCTTCTACTTTAGACAGACTTGGAAATGAAAGGGCAACAGAAGATATTTAAATTTATGCTTTCCTGGGACAAGATCTCACAGGAGGTAGAGAGGGTGGCTATTTTGTTCAAGATTTGCTAAATGCAGTAAAGCACACTTTCCAAGCAGCTGGGAAAGGGAATTGGGCCTGGAGTCAGGAAGACCTGGGTTCAAAACCAGCTTCAGACTCTCACTAGCTATTTGACCCTGGGCAAATCACGTAACCTCTCTCTGCCTCAGTTTCCTAAACTGTAAAATGGGGATGATAATAATGGTCCCTTCCTCCCAGGGTTATTGTGAGGATCAGCTGAGGTAATAAGGCACAGTCACTGCCATACTTTGATTACTCTAGAGAGCACCGCTATGTTCCCACTCAACCAGACTCACAATTTTGTGGTCATCTTAACTGACTTTGCACTGACCCCACATCATGCATCTGTTTCAGAGTCTTGACTTTTCTACCCCACATCCTTTCTTGTATATGTACCCTTTCTTTCTAGTCAAACAGCCACAATTCTGCTGTGGGTCTCATCATTTCACACTGAACTATTGCAATAAACTCCTGGTTGGTATTCTGGTATTCTGGACTCGTCTCATCCCACTCCAACCTATCCTCCATTCAGCTGCCAAAGGGAGTTTACTAAAGCACAAGGCTGACCTTGATGTTCTCCCTACTCTATAAACTCCAGTGGCTCCCTATCTCCTTCAGGAGATGCTACCTTTGGCTTTGATTGCCCTTCACAACCTAGCTCCTTTCTGCCCTTCCAATCTTTCTACGTTTTACTCCTCTCAATGTACTGTATGATTTAGCAACACCAGCCTCCTTGAATGACTGAAGCTGGGTTTCTTGTGTCTTTGTGTAGCTCTTCCCCTCACTCCCTTCTAACTTCATTTTCTTCACCTTTTCTTTCTCCTTTTTCAATTCAACAGACACTCATTAAGTTCCTAGACCATATATAATCACTATGGACACCCATGTAGGTAGAGGCTAGCTCCAAAGCTCATTCTGATCTTGACTCTCCCCACAGGCCAGGGTCAAAATCCAACTCTAGTATTTCCCAAATTGCTGGGTTTCACATCAGACACACACCATTGGCCCATAGCTAATTACTCTTTATCAGGTGTAGGCAATGACTCACAATCATTCTTTTTTAGTCTTGCCCTCTTACTCATCCATCTTGTTGTTCAGTCTTTCAGCCATGATCTCATGCTAGGCCCTTCTATTCTCCACTATCTTATGAAGTCTGTCCAAGCTCATGCACCTAATCCACTTAATCCACGTGCACCTAATTCACATCAACTGAATCACTCAGACCCCATTGCAAAATCCATCCACATACCCAAGGACTAGTTTTTGGTCCTGTCCCTTCTATCTATCACCAGCATCATGACTGTGTCCTAACACTCTCTTTTAGACAAATAGATAAATAAATGGGCAAGATATTTTGACCTTAGATGTTCATTGTTGAACCCCTTTAATAATTCCACACAGGCCTTATCTCAATGTCTGGTCCTACATAGCAGTTAAAAATGAGTTGGAGATGAAGCTCTTTGAAACAGAAACATTATAAAGCCCTGCTGGGAGGAGGATAAGCCTCAAACTTGGTCTGCAGTCATGAACAAGAGAGCTTGTTAGACTCCAATATCCAGAGAAGAGCCACTCTTTTGCTATAAGTAGCAAGGTACTTTGATGCAGGGAAAGGCAAGTGCCAAGCAAGTCAATCCACCATCACCATATTGATGAATTATCTCTCTTTAAGCCCTGATGGGGACAGCCTAGTACCCTGAAGCCAAGAGCATTGGGAATAGTGGTAATTTACCAGACCTGCTCTCAGTCAACCCTTAGAGAAATAAGTGAGGGAAGAAACCAATAGTATGCTGGTAAATATTTAACAACTGGGGAAAAAAGAACACATGGTGCACTTTTAAGTTTAATTTATTTTATTAACATTTTCTAAATCACTTTCTTTAATCCAGACAATTAACAAAGCAATGCATCAAAGGCTTGATTTATAGCATTTGCTGATTTCCAAGGCATAAGTATTCACACTGAAAATGTAGCAAGCTAGCCAACCCTACCAACTGCCAACCATCTGTCACACAGAGGTCAGGTAAACCAAACTAGCTGAAGCAGGACAGGACCCTGAGGGAAGCCATGGGGCAGCATGTGCCAGGAGAGTCAATCCACTATCACCACCTTGACTGACATCTCCCCTCAAAGCCTGAGCCCAGGAGCCCTGGGAGTAGTGACATTAAATAAATGCCATTCAAGATGAGGCATTAACATCTGCTTCTCTGCAACACCCTAAGGACCATGAGATTTTCCATCTGACTTGCAGCTGAAACTTTCCATATGTTTTGTCTTTCCTCTTTTAGAATGTGAACTCCTTGAGAGCAGGGACTGTCTTCCTTTCTCTTTATACCCCCAGCACTTAGCACAGTGTTTTACATATAGTAAGTCCTTAATAAACACATGTTCACTCGACTCATACACTGGTTATTTCTGCTACCTTCAAATACATGACCTGTAAGAACATCAGTGTGTGGTCAGGTGGTTCTCATCAACAGTGAGGGTTAAAATACTCAGTTAAATCTTCTTGAAGAGACTTAATAGTCTCAAAAAGGGTGTGTGTGTGTGTGTGTGTGTGTGTGTGTGTGTGTGTGTGTGTGCTAGTGCGTGTGCACACAGTATGTATCTGATACTTTTGCACCATGAATACAAATGGAATGTTTTAGGAAATTATTTCTAGTATTTTCATGGTCAATTTGATCATTATGTTGTTTGCAGCTTGGCTGAACAAACATTCTTTATTTCCTTCTGAAAACATTTCTTAATAGATGGATTGGAAGAAATTTAAAGGGAATGTGTTGATAGTTAACTGTACTGGCAACAAATATTAGGAGTGTTTAAAGTCATTTCACTGAAACCGATTCAGATAGCACCAAGATTATTTTTTTATTATTATGAAAACTCACTTTATCTGCATCATTCCTTCATTAGAAAACTCTGCCTTTAATTTGGTTAAATTAAGTCCTCACTCCTCCAACATCAAATCAAAATTCCAACTGCTTTGAAGTAGTCACTAGGATAAATAAATAAATCACTTAACATTATGTGAAATTAACCTGGATCTCATTAATAAAGGAATAACTGACCACAGTACAAAGAACATGACATTTCTGGGTGGGTGTATGCTAAAAGATTCTGGTCTCTAACAGCTGATACTAATATAGTCTTTGAAGACGTGTAAAGTTCTTTACATATGTTATCTCATTTGAGTCTCATGATAGCCCTGTAAGCTGAGATATAACCAATGACTGGTGACTAAGGCTTTCCCTCAGGGTACTAAAATTGAGAGTATTAAATACTTATACTCAGCGTAAGTAGGACATACTTAATACTAAATACTTATATAGAACTTAAACTCCCTCCAGGGTCAAAACAAGTTAGTTTAATAGAGTTAGCAACAATAATTAATTAAAACAGGAACCTACCAAATGCCATGCGTTCTTCCTTTTTCTCTATGGCCATACCTTTCTCTCCCCTCAGAGTCCTCCTCAGCAGTGGCCTCTAGGCATTCTGGGATATTAACCTGAGATACTACTCTTGTGGTCTCTGTGTAGGGACCTTATGTCCTGAAGTCTCTTTCCTCCCCAACACATTACATCAGTCTTTAAGTTTATTTGAATGTGGTTTCCTGAGGTATCAGGATTGCTGTTTATGGCTCTGCCTTTGAAGTAGGTACATGGAGAATTCTTAGCCCTGTTTTATAGATGAGGAATTTAAGATTCAGAAGGTTGAAGTTACTTGCCCATGAATGCACAAATATTCACAGTTAATAGAAAGTAGTATTTGAATTCAGACCTATCCAAGTTCAGCCTTTTAAGAACTAAGCTACGTTGTTTTTCCATATAGGTGGTACTCTTTGGCAAAACAGAAAAAATGAAAATCTGGACACTTTTATGTATGTATCAGGTTATAGCAAGTAACATGCCACAAGTTTGTTTCTTTCTGTCTTTGTTTACAAAGCCAAAACTAAATTGGTATTTGGCCATGATTCAATTTATCTAGAATCACTCAAAAGGTAATTTTATGGAGGGCAATGTGATATAGTAGAAACTTTGCATCAAGAAGGTTAAGAGATTTAACTTCTTTGACCCCCAAATTCTCCTTCTTTAAAGCAGGGATAGTAATACCTTCCCACAAGGTTGTTACATGGATCTAATGAAATAATATATGTAAAATGCAGGGTATTCCAAAAGTCTTAGCACAATTTTAACCTATTAAAGTGGCACTAAGACTTTTGGGACAGCAAAAAGTTGAAACCTAAATCTAAAATCACTGTGAAAACTAAAAAATATTACTGTATATAAATTCTTATGAATTCATTTTTGTGAATCCAGATCATTTGGAGGCCAAAGTGATTTTTTTTCTTGGAAGCTTGAAGTATCTGGTGTCTTCCTTCCTGTTTTCATGTCCTTAATGGTTCTCTATTTAAAGGATACTGCTTAGGCATTCTTGACCCTGTGATGGTACTGGATTCCATAGCTCTATACCACCCTCAGCCCTACCCTCATTTGTGACCTAGAATCATTTAATTCACACTTGCAACACACCTTCAACAGCTTTGTCTGCATGTCTAGAGAAAAATGTTGCTCACCTTTATGGGAGAAGGAAAGGTAGAAGTGCATCAAGGAGTGACCCACCTAGGGTATGGCCATAAAGTGGAATGAAGAAAGAAATCATGTCATTTGGTAGGTTCTTGTTTTAATTAATTACTGTTACTAATGCTGTGTTAAACTAAATTGTTTCTACCTGTGAAATTAGTGTAAGTGCTGAATAAATATTGATTGTAAGTTTCTAGATCACTGGAAAAAGACTGTCAGAGTCGGGCAGAAGGTAGGGGATACAGGAAAACAGACCCCAAAGGGTTTAATCCACTGTTTCTAACCAGACTTCTTTTACTCTCTTGATGTTAATCATTATTGTTTGATCTTTTTTTTTTAAAAAAAGAAGCTCTTTTAAAAAAGTCTAACTCCTTGTCCACAACTTAGAGTTCAAAGGGAAAATGAATTAGGGCATGTGTTTGCTTTATGCTTTATAGAAAAACAGTACCCTGTGAGAGGTGCCTGTGATTCTAGTCAAACAACATTATTTTGGCCTCTTGACAAAATTCCCACTGAAAGTCTCAGTATGTCTTTAGTCTCTCTCTCTCTCTCTCTCTCTCTCTCTCTCTCTCTCTCTCTCTCTCTCTGTCTCTGTCTCTCTGTCTCTCTCTCTCTCCTTCTTTTCCTCTCTTCCACTCTTCCTTCCTCCCTTCCTTCCTTCTTAATGACCACCTACTTACCTTGTTCCTGAAGTGTCATACTGCATTTCTATGCCATGGCAAAACAGATGTTAGCTTAATATGGGTTTGAGGTTAGCAGTTTTATTTTTAAAGTCAAGGAAATTCATATTTTTTGTTTTTTTTTTAATCCTAGAAACTTTCAGGAGAAACAGGAAAATAGATGTTAGTCATGTTGAATTATATCCTATATAAGAGTTATCCTTTTTTATTTTGATAAGAGATAAAAAGCAAAATCTTTTATAGTTAATGGAAATTATCCTTATTACTATAATTAAAAGGTCTTCCTCTTTTTCTTCCTGTCCTCCATTTGCCTCCTTGTTTCCTCCCTCACTTTTCTCTCCTTCCTCCCTTCCTCTCTTTCTCCCTTCCTTCCTTCCTTCTTTCCTTCCTTCCTTCTTCCTTCCTTCCTTTCTCTTCCTTCCTTTTTCTTACGTCTTTTCTTATTTCCTTCTTTTCTTTCTCCCTTCCTTCCTTCCCTCCCTTTCCTTGGTTCCTTTCTTCCTTCCCTTCCTTTCTGTCAATTTTCTCTTTTTTATTTCCCTTGCTTGGTTCCATTACATTTTCTCTTCTCTTCCCTTTTCCTTGTTAACTCTTTTCCTTTTCATTTCCTTCTCTTTCCTTCTATCCTCCCTCTACTCTTTTAAAAAGTGAATATATAGTTCTTGGTAGAGCTTAACAGGCAGAAACTCAGAAGACCTCATGTTAAAAGCCTTTGAGAAATACAGCACCTATTTCTATCAAAAACACATACAAAATAATTAGCAGTATCTATCTAAAACTAAAAGTAGACATCATTTGTAATGAGCATAAATTTGAAGCCTTCCTGATAAGATCAAGGGTGAATCAAGGATGTCTACTATCGCCACTATTATTTAATACTGTACTAGCAATGCTGGTTAGAGCAATAAGACAAAAAAAAAAGAAATTTAAAGAATAAAAATAGGAAATGAAGAAATAAACTTATCACTCTTTGCAGATGATAAGGTAGTATACTTAGAGAGCCCTAGAGAGTCAACTAAAAAACTAATTTAAACGATTAACAATTTCAACAAAGTTGTATATAAAATAAACCTACATAAATCATCATCACTTCTGTGTACTACCAAAAAAAAAAAAGCCCAGGAACAAGAGAGAGAAAGAGATTTCATTTAAAATAACTTTAGACAATATGAAATACTTTAATCATAAAAATAATCTGGTACTGGCTAAGAAATAGAGTGGTGGATCAGTGGAACAGTTTAGATACATGAAACACAGTAATAAATGACCATATAATCTAATGTTTGACAAACCCAGGGATCCAAGATTTGGGGGTAAGAACACACCATTTAATGAAATTTTCTGGGAAAACTGGAAAACAGTTCGGCAGAAACTCATCATAGACCACCATTTCACATCATCGTCCAAGATAAAGTCAAGATGGATAAATGTTAGACATAAAGAATTATTTAATAAGTAAATTAAGGGAAGGAACAGTTTATGACCAAACAAGAGATAGAAAGGCTCACAGGAAGTAAAATAGATAATTTTGGTTACATGTAATTAAAAATCTTTTGCACAAACAAAAAGAATGCAGCCAAAATTAGAAGAAAAAGAAGAAACTGAGAAAAAACTATAGAAAATTTCTCTGGTAAAGGACCCATTTCTCAAATATATAGTGAACTGAGTCAAAATTATAAAAAGAAGAGTCATTTAGCAGTTGATAAATGGTCAAAGGATATGAACAGGAATTTTTCAGGAAAAGAAATTGAAGTTATTAATAGTCCTATGAAAAATACTCCAAATCACTGCTGATTAGAGAAATGCAAATTAAATCAACTATCATTGATTTATGATAGTTGATTTAACTATCATAACTGATCAACTATTAAATTACCCCAGAGCTATCAAATTGGCTAACATGATAGAAAAGGAAAATGACAAATGTTAGAGAGAATGTAGAAAGATTTCGACATTGGGTCCCACTGGGTTAAATTTTTTAAAATATGGTGCTATACTATTACTAGATCTATATCTGAAGAGATCAAATAAAAAGGAAAAGGACTTATTTACACAAAAAAATTGTAGCAGCTCCTTTTGTGATAACAAAGAATTGCAATCAAGGGGAGGCCCATCAATTGGGGAATGGTTGAACAAGTTATGGCATATGATTGTAATGGAATACTATTGTGCTATAAGAAAAGACAAGTAGGATGGTTTTAGAAAAACCTAGGAAGACATATGAACTCATGAAAAATGAAGTCAGGAGAACCAGTAGACCATCGTGCACAGTAATGGAAATATTGTAACGATGGTCAACTGTGAAAAACTTAACTACTCTGATTGAGACAATGATGCAAGACAATTCCAAAGGACCCCTAGTGAAAAATGCTATTGAACTCCAGGGAGAAAACTTATGAACTCTGAATACAGATAAAAGCATACTTTAAAAAAAAACAAAAAAAAACTTCCTTTATTTTTCTTGTTATGTTTTCTCTCTTTTTTTTTTTAATGTGGCTAATATGGAAGTATGTTTTGCATGAGTTCACATTTATAATTGACATCAAATTGCTTAACTTCTTAAGGAGTGAGTGGGAGAGAGAGAAAGAATTTGGATCTCAAAATTATTTTTAATTATTAATTTAACTTTTTACATGTCATTGGGAAATATTTAATTAAATAAATAAAAATGTATTTTACAGAAAAAGAAGACCTCATGTTCAATTCAATTAAAAATGTTAAGTGCCTACCATGCATAAAGTACTATACCAGTTACTAGAAATACAAAGACTGAGCTTGTCTATGAGCTTGCCCTTGAGTTGCTTACACTTTCCTAGCACCTCATGTATTTTCAGTAGATCAGGTGCACAACTTTTACAGGCACCAAAAATCACTGACAAAATCTCTAAGGTAAAAACGATACCTAGAAGCCATAATCACAACCCAAATCCAGCACACACTCTTGGAAAACACACAGCACATACTCTATGCCCTACCAAAATAAAAAGTTTTTGAAATTACATTTGATTTCCTCTCCTGATGTTCTAAAATGAGATTACAGAAGTTGCAATCTAAGAATATAACTATATCCAGTATGGTGAATTGTATGGAGATAAGGGGCCTAAAACTTGTTTAAGATATTTCACCTCTTTAAGCCTCAGTTTCTTCACCTGTAAAATGAAGATGGCTGAGTAAATGGCTGCATAGAAGCCCAGTCAATTCATTATCTCTTACCAAGAAATATGTCAAATAAATTAAAAGAACAACAACAAAAGAGAGAGGAAAATAAATTCTCAGAAGGAAAACTTCAGAGAAGAAGTAACAGAGTGGATAAAGAAATGGGTAAATAAATAAGCTTCTGATTTGTTGATGTTGTTTTATTTCAGATCTGTGATCTCATTGATGTATTAATTTTTGAGGGAGGAAACTCAGTTTAGAATGGCAGCTATTCTCTGTATCTTTTCTGTAACACCAAAAATTAAATAACTTACCCACTATCAAATAGCATGTATCAGAGTTAGCATGTATCAGAGGCCAGAATGAAATGTAGGTTGTCTTGACTCCAAGATTGACTTTGTATTTACTACACAATATATTATCTTTTACCTACGGGATCATAATACAATGAATAAATACTATGAGGTGAAACAAAGTGAAGAGAAAGCTCCATATGAAATGGATAATACTTTAATAAAAACAAAAAGGCACATAGGTGTGAAAATTGAACTATTGGGTCATCACCAAAAGTGGTTAAGAAAATTGACAAAAGAATTAAAGGAACTTATATGACAAATTAAAACTCTTAAAGAAAAAAATTGAAAAACAAACAAGAGAACAGAAGAGTTTGAAGAATGGTAGAAAATCTTAATAAAAGAATGGACCCTGAAAAAGAAAATAGTAGCAATTGAACACAAAAATTCAGATATGAGAAAACAAAATTAGAGCAAAATCAAAAGTAGCAAAATTAGAGAACATTTGAGTTTCCTAAAATCGACAACAATGAACCTTGAAGAATATCTGAGAAATTGAAGAATTTATTCATTCTGAAGAAGCTACAACACAATGAAACAGTGAGACTAAATATAAGAAAATCATACAAAAAATTGCTTAGAAGTAGTTGTGTGCTGGTTAATATTTAACAACAGGATCTCCAAAAACAAATGTATAAAGGAATTACTTTTAAGTTTAATCTGTATTATTAAAATTTTCTCCATCATTTCTTTAAAGCTAGAAGGCAACAAAACCACTAATTGAGCCCTAATTTTTGTTTTTGCAAATTTCTAGAATACACAGGACACTCTTATAGAAGAATTCAAAGTTTAAATAACTCACAAGTAATTCTGTTTCAGTGCTTTTATGTTTAAGAAAGAATTTTGTTGAAGACTCAGGATGAGACAATTGACACAATAAGGGATCATAATTTAAATAAAAAAAGCTATAATACAATGTATCAAAAAGCAAGAGAAAACTATATCCTTAGATACTATATTCTGGAAAGTTCAACCTACAGTCACAGAATGTTGTAAAAATTGATAGAAAATATACACAATGGTAAATCAATTCACAACTCTACCAACAGTGCATAACTATTTCATTTTCCCCACATCCCCTCCATAATTTGTCATTTTCCTTTTCTATCCTATTAGCCAGTCTATAGATTAGAGGTAGTACTTCAGAATTATTTTAATTTGCATTTCTCCTATCAATAGTGAGTTAGAACTTTTTTTTTTAATTTGGCTATAGATAGCTTTGAAGACTTCATCTGAAAATTTCATATCTTTTGATCATTTTTTTTGCGTGTGTTACAATAAAAATTTATTTTGGACACAAATCACAGGACAGAAATCAGGAAATGGCAAATTTACTCTGAAAAAAAAGTGATTTTATGGAGCTGCTTTTGTAAATGAAAGAATGATTGGATGAAGGAAGGAAGGAAGGAATGAATAGCCACTTTCAAACCCACTCACCGAAAAGCAAGCCCCTCCCCTAGAAAAACCCTAAGAAGTGTATGCACATGATAAACTACAAAAAAAGTACCTTCTGGGCCTTCTTGGACACCATGGTCCTAGGTCCTACTTAATACCCAGCACCAAAAACTCTATCACTCACTGAGAACAGGTCCCCAACCCAGCCGATGGAGTGATTACAACTAAGTATATATTAAGAATTCTGCTTAACAGGGTGGTAGTGACTAGAGTAATTAAGTCTGCTTCCCACCTTCTTACAGAGGGTTGGTATCATATGGATTTATTCAATATGGCCAATGAGGGAATTTGTTTTGCTTGATGATACATACTTGCTATAATGATTTTTGTTTGTTTGATTTCCTGATAGGGAGAGGGACAGGTTGGACTGGTTTGAACCCATATTTCCTAGGTACAAATCCAGGGCCTTTGGACTAGCTCTCATTCAAGATTACATCCTTTATAACACAACATCGTATAGCTCCATCCTCCAATGCCATAAACCTCTGTGTTTAAATCCCAGTTAGTAGAAGTGTGGGTCTTCTGTCCAAAGAATGATGTGCCTGTAAATTGACTTGAATCATTTTGGTCCTGGAGATGGTTGTAAAGGCTCTTGATGGGGATGGAGTGAGTGTTTGGTATTTCCCAACTCATTGACTAAGAACCCTGACTCTGAAGAACAAGCTAAGAAACTTGGACAATCCTTAGAAACCAGGTGAATGCATCTCCACCAGATGGGGATCTAGTAATTTTGTACTGAGGATAGTACCAGGTCTTCTCTGAAGCTGCAAAATTAACATTTTGGACTGGAGAAACCTTGAGTTTAGAATGAAGTGGGAGCCTCTGTAGAGGCTCATTTGCTGTTGTTCAGGCACGTCTGACTTTTTGTGACCCCATTTTGGGTTTACCTGACAAAGATAATGAAGTGGTTTGCCAAATTCTTCTCCAGCTCATTTTACAGATAAGGAAACTGTGTCAAACAGATGTTAAATGGCTTGGCCAGGGTTGCACAGCCAGTAAGTGTCTGAGGCCAAATTTGAACTCAGGTCTTCCTGATTCTAGACCCAGCCTTTCATCAAGTGTACCACTTAGCTGCCTTTTCTAAGCAAGTTGCTCAACAGCAATTGCCTAGAGAAATCTGGGAGATTGATGCTGCACCTTATTGCCTAAACATTGCCACTTAGTTGTTTTTTTTTCGTTCTTTATTAATTTGTTAGTTTACTTTGAGTTTACAAGATTCAGTTCCCCAATTCTTTGAGTTTCAAATTTTCTCCCCCTCCCTTCACTCTCCTCCCCCTCCCATAGTGACATACAATCAAGTATAGGATCTGCAAATAGTTTCACATTAGACATTAGTCAGGTTATACAGAAGGATTGTATGGGATGGAATAAACAATGGGAAAGAGGAAACAAAACCAAACAAGAAAAAGAAAGAGAGCAGGTAATTTGCTTCAATCTGCATTCAAACTCTGTTCTTTCTAGTTCTTTCTCTGAATGTCCCTATTTCCCACTTCTCTCTTAATCTTGGTTACATTGGCTTTGTTTGTACAGAAGCTTTTCAATTTCATGTAATCAAAGTTATCCATTTTGCATTTTATAATGTTCTCTAATTCTTGTTTGGTCATGAAGTCTTCCCCTCTCCATAAATCTGACAGGTAAACTATTCCTTGCTTTCCCACATTGCTTGCAAATATCATCATTTATACCTAGATCATGCACCCATTTAGACTTCATTTTGGTATATGGTGTTAGATTCTATTCACCTCCTTAACTTCTTTCTTGTTTATTTTGAGGTTGGATTTACCAGGTTCGGAGAGAGGAAGGTTAAGGTCCCCCACTCATATAGTTTTGCTCTCTAATTCTTCTGCTAATTCCCTTGCCTTCTTCTTTAGGAATCTGGATGCTATACTACTTGGTGCATATATATGTTAAGTAATGATATTGCTTCATTCTCAATGGTGCCTTTTAGCAGGATATAGTTTCCTTCCTTATCTTTTTTAATTAGATCAATTTTTTTGCTTTTGCTTTATCTGAGATAAGGGTTGCTACCTCTGCTTTTTTTTACTTTAGCTGAGGCATGATATATTTTACTGCAGCCTTTTACCTTTACCCTGCATGTATTCCTCTGTTTCAGATGTGTTTCTTGTAAACAGCATAATGTAGGATTATGGTTTTTAATCCATTCTGCTATCAGCCTCCTTTTTATGGGAGAGTTCATCCCATTCAAGTTCACAGTTATGATTGCTATCTGTCTCTTTCCCTCCATAACCAATGAGGGAAAAGCTCATATAATGCTCATCTCCCTCCCTTCTTTCCCTCTACTATATTGTTTTTATGCCTCTTTGTGTGGCATAATTTACCCTTTTCTACTTCATTATTTTCTCTTCTTCCATTGCAGTCCCTTTGTAGCCCTTAATAAGGTTTTTTAAATCATCATTTTGTATAATTTATACCTGTACCCTCTGCTTGTCTATAAATAGTTTGCTCTTATTAAATAACAGAGGGTGTGTGTGTGTGTGTGTGTGTGTGTGTGTGTGTGTGTTTTCCTTTCTATGTCTGTCTTGCATCTTGTAATTGGAGGTTGAATTTTCCATTGAGCTCTGGCTTTTTCATCAGGAAGGTCTGGAAATCCATTATATCATTGAATGACCATCTCCTGGCCTGGAAGAATATGTTCGGTTTTGCTGGGTAGGTGATGCTTGGTTGTAACACAAGTTCTTTTGCCTTCCAGAAAATTGTATTCCACTTCCTCCAATCTTTCAGTGTAGAGGCAGCCAAATCCTGTGTGATCCTCACTGTGGTTCCTTGATATTTGAATTGTTTCTTTCTGGCCACTTGTAGTATTTTCTCCTTTACTTGGTAGCTCTGGAGTTTGGCCACATTTCTTGCACTTTTCAATTTGGGCTCTCTTTCAGGAGGTGACTGGTGGATTCTCTTGATTTCTGTTTTACCCTCTGGTTCTAGTATCTCAGGGAAGTTTTCCTTGATGAGCTCTTGGAAGATGTTGAACAGGCTCATTTTTTCATCGTGATTTTCCAGTAGGCCTATGATTCTCAGATTATCTCTCCAGGATCTGTTTTCCATGTCAGTTATTTTTCCATTGAGATATTTTACTTCTTTTTCTAATTTTTCATTCTTGATGTTTTGTTTGACAAATTCTTGGTTCCTCATAGAGTTATTTGCTTCAATTTGGTTGATTCTAGTTTTTAGCAAATTATTTTTCTTGGTTAGTTTTTGGAGCTCCTTTTCCAAATCACACTTTTTTTTTAGGGTTAGAATTATTTATTTAAGCCATCCCAATCACAAACAAAATGACAAAAGATCAGCACATTTGTCACATGTGATGCAAGTGAACCTAAGGTCCCCTGTAATTTTCTGTTCCACATAGAAATAAAAGGATGGTCCAGCTGCTGCTGTGGTCCCCACTGCTTGATTAGTGTAGTCCCAGTTTTCTTTATTCATCCTCATATCCGGTTGGGAGAGGATTGAAGTGATGGTTATGAAATAGAGTATGGTTTCCATCTCCCCATGGGAAGGGCTTGGTCCAGATGCAGAGATGGGCATAGGGGACAAATTCAGGCCACTCATGATGCTCCTGAGACTTCAGGTAGGCCTTCAGCATGCTGACTGCTACCCCGGGGAGTGCCACGAAGTAGGTCAGCATCCTCCGCAGGCAGCCCGAGCCCTCCTCACTGTGGGTGTCACTGGAGAATGCCCGCCTCGCTAGGGCATGGACCTGGCCCAGCTGTTCCGGAAGCTGCCCACTCACCATTACAGCCATCTTCCAACCACACATTTTTATTTATTTATTTATTTTTTGCTTTTTTTTTTGGAGGGCAATTGGGGTTAAGTAACTTGCCCAAGGTTACATGGCTAGGTTTTTTTTTGTTTGTTTGTTTGTGTGTGTTAAGTGGCTGAGGCCGGAACCGAACTCAGGTCCTTCTGGCTCCGGGGCCGGCACTCTACTCACTGGGCCACCTAGCCGCCCCTCACACATTTTTATTTTTAAGGAGCTTTTCTCTTCATTGTAATGTTTTCCTACTTTTGCAATTTTGATTTTAAAAGAATTATTCATTTTATTTTCTATCTCTCTAATTTGGTTTCAAAGTTCCTTTTTAGCTCATCTAAGAATGCTTCCTGTGCTTGAGACCACTTCCTTGTTGAGGCTTCAGCTGTAGGTGTGGAGTCAACAGTCTCCTCTGAATTTGGTTCCTCCCTCTCACAATAGTAGGACTCCAGTGTCTTAGTCTTTGTAGTCTGCTTTTACCCATTTTGAGGCAGGGTCCTAGCCACACCCTTCTTCTAGGAATTCCAAGCCTTTACCATTCAAGGTTTTGCCCTGGGGCAATAATTACTATGTTTTCAGGGTCAGAGGGGGAAATTGGATCAGCCAGGGTTCACTCTGCAATCCCAGTTGCTACAAGTCCTTTAAATTTCTGGACTGTAGACTGGTAGTCCCAGGAGTAGCTGCTGCCCATGCCAGGGGCCCTGCATTTGACTCTTATCCTTCTCTTT
The DNA here is from genome assembly GCA_011680675.1 of Gymnobelideus leadbeateri. Taxonomy (NCBI): domain Eukaryota; kingdom Metazoa; phylum Chordata; class Mammalia; order Diprotodontia; family Petauridae; genus Gymnobelideus; species Gymnobelideus leadbeateri. The sequence goes on along the minus strand of WOXC01011173.1, from coordinate 412,674 downwards.
CCAGGCCCAGCCCTGTGGTGATAGGCCTGGCAGTGGCCCTTGTGGTTGGTGGGTCAACTGCCACCAGGTTGATCAGGCTTCTTCCGTGGCATCAGGGCCTTTGTCTGCACACCACAGTGTCAGCCTCCAATCATCTGTCTGCTCTTTTGATCATTTTTAAATTGGGAAATGGTTCTCATTTTATAAATTTTACTTAGTTGTCTTATATGTTTGACAAATGAGGCCTTTATCTGAGAAAGTTGCTTCAAATTTTTTTCAGTTATGATTGCTAACTGCAATTCTTTCCATTCTATCCCCCCCCCTTTTATTCATTTATCTCTCTCATTTCACCCTGTCTGTTCTCAAAAGTGTTTTGCTTCTTTCTGTCTATTGCCTCCCTCAATCAGTCCTCCCTTCTATCACTCCCCTGCCTTCTTGTCCGATTCCCCTCCTACTTTCTCGTAGGGTAAGATAGATTTCCATACCCAAATGAGTGTGTATGTTATTCTCTCTTTGAGCCAATTCTGATGAGAGTAAGTTTCACTCACTCCTTCTCACCTCTCCCAACATCCCCTCCACTGTAACAAGATTTTTCTTGCCTCTTTTTATGTGAGATAATTTACCCCATTATACCTCTCCTTATCCCTCTCTCTCAGTACATTCCTCTCTCATTCTTCCCCCAGTACATTCCTCCCTTAATTTTATTTTTTAAGATATCATCCCTTCATGTTCAATTCACACCTATGAATTTTCTATATATACTCCTTTGAACTTCTGCAATAATGAGAAAGTTCTTGTGAGGTATAAGTATCATCTTCCCATGTAGCAATGTAAACAGTTTAACCTTGTCAAGTCCCTTATGATTTCTCTTTCCTGTTTGCCTTTTTATGCTTCTCTTGAGTCTTGTTTTTGAAAGTCAAATTCTCTATTTAGCTCTGATCTTTACATCAGTAATGCTTCAAAGTCCTTTATTTCATTGAATATCCATTCTCTCCTCCTCCCCCCCATGAAGGATTGTACTCAGTTTTTCTGGGTAGGTGATTCTTGGTTTTAATCCTTTTCCCTCCAGAATATCATATTCCAAACCCTTTTATCCTTTAATGTAGAAGCCATTACATCTTATATTATGCTTACTGTGGCTTCATTATACTTATTGTTTTTTTCTGGTTGCTTGCAAAATTTTCTTCTTTACCTGGGAACTCTTAAATTTGACTATAATCTTCTCAGGATTTTTTGTTTTGGTATCTCTTGCAGGAGGTGATCAGTGGATTCTTTTTATTTATATTTTACCCTCTGTTTCTAGAATATCAAGGCAATTTTCCTTGAAACTTCCTTGAAAGGTAATGTCTAGGCTCTTTTCAAAATCATGACTTTCAGGCAGTCCACTAATTTTAAAATTATCTCTCTTAGATTAATTTTCCAGGTCATTAATTTTGCGATGAGATATTTCACATTGCCTTCTATTTTTTTTCATTCTTTTATTTTTGTTTTATTGTTTCTCAATTTTTCATAAAGTCATTAGCTTCCACATTTTAAGGAATTATTTTCTTCTTTGAATATCTCCTTTTCCATTGGCCCAATTCTACTTTTTAAGGAGTTTTTCCTTCAGTGAATTTTTTTTCTCTTTTCCCATTTTGTCAATTCTGCTTTTTAAGACATTGTTCTCCTCATTTTTTTTTTGTACCTCTTTTTACCATTTGGCTTAGACTGTTTTTTAAGGTGTTTTTTTCTTCAGTATTTTTTGTGTCTCCTTTACCAAACTTTTGACTTTTTTTTAAAATGATTTTCTTGCATCACTCTCATTTCTTTTCCCAATTTTGTCTCTACCTCTCTTGTGATACAAACACACAGAGATACAGAGACACAGACTCAAAGACAGAGACACAGAAACACAAAAAGACAAAGAGACACACAGAGAGACAGAAACTGTACTGAGGTATAGTTTATTAGGTATGCAATAAAGTGATATTTTATATATTAAGGCAAGGCAACACAACAAGTATTTATTAAGTACTTACTACATGTCAAGTACTATGCTAAATGTTGGGTACATAAATACAAGCAAAAAGACAGTCCCTTACCTCAAGGAGCTTACATCCTAATGGGAAAAAGCAAGAGACAAAAGGGAATTGAAAAGTGTGTGGGTGGGGAGTGGGAGGTGGTGGTGGGGGGATGAAAGGATAGAGATTAAGATACCCAGCACTTGAAGTATAGAAAGTTATTTGTATATATCCATTCTACAGGGAAATGAAGGTTGACTGGTCTGGGCCTCTCACCCAAAATGGATGGCCTGGGAGGAATTTATTGATCGGATAAGGAACCTGGTTAAGGATAGGGATGTTCCAGGGTTAGAAGGTGATAGGAGCTGAAGTTGGTTGCATGGTGATAATCTAGCTGAGGTTTGGTGTTGAAGTCTTGAAGGTCAGAAACACAGTTGGGAAAGAAAGAAGGTTGGCACTTAATGTGGGATCTTTTATGCATGCATTGATTTCCCAAGGTTTCTTGTTTGGGGGCTATTAGAAAAATGAGACAATTTCCCAAGTGTACTTGAACCCTTCTGGTCATGAGAATCTCTGTCTTTTGGTTACTTCTCAACAATATCTCTTCTATATTCATCAGTTTGTGGATTTTAAACTTTTTAGATATTGTACTATCTACATCTATTTTTTGGAAGCCAAAGCAAAATGCAAGAAAGAACAAATATGGAAATGATTTTTAAAAATTTTATAAGTCTGTCATCTTCACTTTGGTAATCTTATGCCCTCAATTTCATATGGCCAAAAATTTCTCCCCAAACAAACAAAAAAAAGCTAAATGAAACTTATTTCCTTTTTCTCTATGTCCTTCTCTCCTCTTTCACCTTAGAAATATGTGAATTTTATTCAGAAAGGTACTAATCAGTGAATGAAAGGGTTTATAAGGAATTAATACTGGTCTTTCAATATGGGAAACCTCAACAGAAATCATGCAAAAAGGCCACAGAAAATAATGGTGAGCAAATGTTCAGAAGCAAATAATTACTGAACCCAGCAGAATGTCACGTTTGTTTTCAGCCTCAAGGGCTCAAGATCCTTTTAATGGACTCTGTTGGAAAAGATCTGAAGGCTTCCACATCACAAAAGCCCAGAAGGCTGCTAATTTTGGCTTTTTACCAGGCTGACCTATTCATTTGAAAAACAGACTGGTTGCAGACATGGTTTAGGTTTTGATGGCAGAAAAAAATAGCAATGATGTAAAGGGGAGGTACTCATAAAAGCTGGGGCAGGTGATTTTAGCACTGGTGTAGATAGGTTCAAACCCATGGCTTTTGTTAGTTTGGGGTAAATATATATATTTCCTTTATGCATATTTAATCTGTTTCTGTGAAGTGGGTTCTGAAAAACCAACAAAATCTAACCAGAGGATGAATTATTAACCTTTTTTTGTGTCATAAGGACAGTCTGGGACAGCCTGTGAAACTCTTTTCAGAACATAGACATATGCACATACATACAAAAACATACATGCACACACATATATACATATATATTTAAAAGCATAATTGAAGGGAGTGCTAAATTTCAATGAAAGGTTAGGGAAAATAAAGATGTATTTTTTCCCATCCATATTCATGAACCCATCTAGATTCTAGGTTAAGAACTCTTGAACTGGTGGAACAATTTACTTATTAATCTGAAGTTACTGAGGGAAATGCCACTATTTCCAGATAACTGGAATCATTAAATGATTAGACTTTCTCATTTTAGCCACTTGAGATAACAAGCATTCTAGAATAAAGGTAAAATTTAAGAGTATACTAAGACTTTTGGAACATCCTATATTAGGTATAATATTACAGTGCCAGAAAAAAGTGAATAAGAAGAATGCTGAGAAACTGATATAAAGTATTCAGAACCAATTAAATGATATCTACAGTAACAATAATGTAAATGGTACAATGACACCTTTTCTCCTCCCTCAATAGATTTATTGTAAGTATCACTGAGATTAAGTGTGATAAGCATTATTGTTATGTGACCCTGGAAAAGTATGCACTTTATTCAAAATGAATAGGATAAGTAGAGAAGGGTTGTTGTTAGTAGTACAGAGTAGCATTGCATGTTAAAATCTTCCCATGTGAGGAAATCCAGGAACCAAAGAGAAGAAGAATGATGAAGAATATTTTGGTGACTATCAAAAACAGAAGTAATAAGGGGCTAGAAGTGATGGCAAACACCTTTCATTGTTGCTGGGGGAGTGGAGTGATGGCACTGAGGCTGATGGATTACTTGAACTGAAGAGTTCTGAGCTGCAATAGAGCTAAAGCTGATAGAGTTTCCATACCAAATCTAGTACCAGTATGGTTAGACCTCTGGAAGCAAAGGTTGCGGGGAGGAACCAGGGTGCCTAAGTCTGGAACACAGTGCAAGTTAAAATTTTCTTCCTGTGATTGGGTCCATGAATGGCTATTACGCTTCCAGCCCAGGGGACATAGGGAAGTTCAGTCTCCAAAAATGAAATAGAATAAAATAAAATAAAAGGGAGCCACTACTACCAGTATTTTTCAAAGAAAGACTGAAAGTTCACTTTTAGGTATATTTCACAGGTCCATCTCATTTTTGAATTAGTTGTTCTTGTTGCTTTTCTAACCTCTTCTGACTCTGAAATCCTATAATTCTGTGATACTCAATGCAAAAGATATCATTAATGAAATGTGTGATTGAGAAAGGAGATTGACTTAACATGTAAGAAGAGAGAGAAAAAAAGAGAGAGACAGAAACAGAGAGAAATAAAAAAGACAGAGAGAAAGATTTCAAATGGACACCCCACTGCTTCTTACAAAATATGAAAAGATAAAAAGGAAAATCTTCAGCATGTCATTTAGAACTTCTTTGGAGGACATGGGAAAGAATTACATAGAATGAATTGGCAAGATTGAGGGTGGTTGGTATTGGTGGTTAGTTCCCACATCAATGAGATCATGAATCCATCAATGTTTTATGTGTATATACTTGGGTGCATATGCAGAAAGTTGCATTTTTTTATGCATTATACACCCATGATTGTATATATATACATATGTGTGTTATTATATAATTTAGATTATATATGCACATATAAATATATGTCTACATATTTACATATATAGGTTGCTAGAAAGTTAGATTAAAAATAGATTATATATAGAAAGACATGAAATTTAGAAAAAAAGAAAATTGAAAGATGACAGATATATAAAAATGTAGATAGAAAAATAAAGATGCACAAATTAGATAGAAAATATAGAGAATAGATAAAAAGGAAAAAGATATAGATACATATTACAGATAAAGAAGAAATATGGTAGAAAAAAGATAGGTTAGTTATAGAAAAAGGAAGAAAGACAGATTATAGATAGAAAAATATAGATAACATAAATAGGAAAAAGAAAGAAAAAACATAGATTATAGATAAAAAGAAATATGTAGATAAAAAGATCATGAATAAAAAGGAAGAAAGAGGCACAAAGATTATAGATATATAGAAAAGGATTGATGATAGATAAAATTTAAAAGATAGATATTATAGATAGAAAAATTTTAGATAGAGAGACAGAGACAGAGAGAGAGACAGAGAGAGAGACAGAGAGAGACAGAGAGAGAGAGAGACAGAGAGAGAAACAGAGAGAGATATCTGCCATTAAAATCCTACAGTGATACCTTATAGACTATGGAGGCAGTCTCATGTCAACAGAGTGCCTATCCTTTTAGATCCTAACAAACATCATTTAGTTGAATGTGGGATCTAGTGAACACTTGTGTATCTACTGTCCAAGGACAAACCTAGCTATATGTGAAAAGACTTATCCCAAGCTTAGTTATTAGGTGAGGTTTTTTTTTTTTTTCTTACTATACCTACTCTTGAAATACCATTTGCTGGAAAGTGGAGGCATTGTAGTAAAATAGTAGAATCTTGAAATATTTTGGATTGTGATTGCTGATGGCTATAGGTATAGATTGGGTAACATAAGAAAGATCTCTAGGGAAAAGATCAAATATAGATAATGTTTTCAAAAAAAAAAGAAAGAGAATGGAGTCTGTAAATTAATAGGTATGGCAAGTAAAGGCAACTAAACTAGGTCGTGCAGTTGGTAAAATGCAGAACCTGGGTTTTAGGAACACCTGAATTCCAATCCTACCTCTAGACATGTGGAACTTGGGCAAGTAATTTGACCTTCTTTACTTCAGTTTTCTCAACTGTAAAATTTAATAATACCTCATATGGTTATTGTAAGAGGCAAATGAGACGATATTTGTTTTATGATTAGCATAGTATTGGCACATTAGTAGTTACTATATAAATTATTATTTCCTTTCCCCAATTATCCCAAATATGTTTATTTTAGATCTTGTGTATATAACTATAGACACAGATATATACAAATACACACATATGTACATACAAAGATTTATAGCTAAACAATTTCCCAAAATACATATTAAACACCCATTATACACAGAGAGCTATTCCAGGCACTAGGAAGAGAGTGAACAGGCTTCCTAGTTTCATGGAACTCGAAGCCTAGGAGGAGGATATTAAAAAAATCCACAAATAGCTAAACTTGATATATGCGAAAGATACACTGTCCTTGATACATCAATGAATAGGACAGAAAAAATATTATTGTGTAAAGATTTTTATTTATTATTGATGTAGGATATTATTACTATTATGGATAAATATTTTGAGGCCTAAAGGAAGTTAAAGAATAACTGTTTTACTACACACTGCTATTGTATGTATATGAAAAAATTTTCAGATAATATTTGGAGAATTTTGGAGAGAAAATGAGCAGTAGTGCATATATGATCTCTTTACCAGTAAAATAGTGATGCCTTGCTTGACTGGGAATAGTTTAATTTTATAGGCAGAAAAAAAAATTTTTTAATTAAAAAAAAGAAGAAATGCCAATGTGATATGTAATGAAATAATTTCAATGACACCAAAGGAAATGGTTGACTATGTTGAAGTCTTCAGAACTACAAGCAACATGGGTACCTTAGCAAATTGGCACGTGCATGTTTTGTGACTGAAAAGGAAAGAGAGTAATATTAAAAACAAACAAACAAACAAACAAGACCATTAGGAAATTTGGAGACCAAAGTTGTTATGAATTTTTAATCAAGAAGTGAATTAGTCATTTAACACAGCAGGGGACGAAGAGGAACTGGGATATTGAAGAGGAAGCTCTTCTATAAAGAAGGAACAGAACTGAAGATACAAGAAGGAAAAATAGGAAATTTATTTTGTTGGAATGGTGGCAGTTATAGAGATAATGGCTACCTAATTTAGCAAATGATTGGAAAGGGAATTGCTCTTCTGTGCCACCTAGAGTTAGAGAAAGGTGAAGCTTTTCATATGGGATTATTACTCTCTGCTGCCAGTTTTGGCATAAGGATGAAAAGCAGAGAAGGCTTTGCAGTGCTTTTGCTACCTTGGTGAGCTAGCCTAGACTCAACCTTAACAGTATTGCTGTAACCTCCTTTATGAACGGACAGAAGGGCAGCCAGGTGAGAGAATCAACGACTAGTCTGGTCTGAGTAGCTCAGAGATAAGTAGTATGATGATGTTAGCAGTTTTTTAGCTTAAAGACAAATGCTGTTCATATTAAGAACGAATCTTTTCTAAATGTCTTTTTAATTAAATATGATGGTTACTGAAAGAATTTGTAAAGGCTGTGTTCAAGTTGAGCAGAGGATTTCTCCAGGGAAAGGGTGGTGGGGATCCATAGTCAGCCAGTGAGCATGAAAGCCCTTTTATATGGTTCCTGACCAATAACACTGAAGCCTACAGTCCAAAGTTTTGGATTACTCTCAGCATATTAATTTACCTCCTTCATGTGTTTCTGAGACTATTTTCTGTAAATATGTCTCAATTTATATTGGTACATTGGTAGGATAGTGTGATCTAAGTTTAAATATATACTGTGACATTTTATTATATATGCATTTGCTGTAATATATTTGTATTTATAGTATCATTATTTATTTTGTTTTGTTTTTAAGTAAATGGTTAGGTTTAAGATCCCAAAGCATCATTATTCTGAGTGGCTGGTTGAGTAAATATCATACAAATTCACTTTGTGAGTGTTATATTAGGTATACACATTGTAAGGGGTCTCTAAAGGTATCCTGGTAAGTAGAGAAAATTTATTTCCCTTCATTAGGCCTACCCCAATTATCCTTACAGGGCAGCTAGGTGGCACAGTGGATAGACTGCCTGGAACCAGGAAGATCTGAGTTCAAATCTGGTCTTAGACACTTACTAGCTGTGTGACCCTGGGCAAGTCACTTAACCCTGTTTGCCTCAGTTTCCTCATCTATAAAATGAGCTGGAGAAGGAAATGGCAAACCACTCCAGTATAAGAAAAGAAAAGAAAGAAAACCCCAAAAGGTGTTATGAAGAGGCCGACATGACTGAAAAAGATTAAACAGTAAATATTCTGAAAGAGTATGGATGTGTGGTGGTAGGAACTTTGATATTCTAGTGTGAGGGCAGATCGGAGGAGTGAGCTAAATTCAAATAAAAGTAAAAAAAGATGTGAGAAATAGCATGTGGGCAAGTGACTATGTCTCATCTGGGGATGGGTATTATAGACAAGCAAAACAATCTGATAAGTGGTGGAAATAATATTAGTAGACAGTGTCTAAAGACTTAGCTCCTGAGGGGTTGAGGTCTATTTGTAGTACCGAAGAAAAATTCTCTCTGCTGTTCTTGCCACTGTTTCTGAATGAGAGGAACATTCAATTTGGCTGGCATTCCCACAGGGTTATTTTGATGAGATGAATATAATCTGTTTGGTATTTTGTGATTATAGAGTGGTTTGCTTGGTGACAATTTGGGAAATATCATAGTAAAAATTAGAAGACTAGGATTAATTCAGGATTTTGAAGGAGAGATTGGTGAAGGGTAGGAGGAGGAAGGCAATGTCCCCACTGTTGTTTGTCCTTGGGTCTCCTCATCTTGTGACATCACTGTGCTTTGGGGGATATTCATGGTGATTGTCAGTTGACTGTCATAACCTGGGCACCTCATTTTCAGTAATTGTCCCGACAGTTAGTGCATGTTACCTCTAGATGTTGGTTCAATTTCACCAATTCATGGTCTAAACAACACCATATATGCTTGATCTGGGATCATTAATTTCCAAGTGTGTGAAGTATCTACACCAGGGAATGAAAAGACAAAAGTGAAATGACCCTTATCCAGCAAAGAGACTTGCATTCTAATTGGAGACGTACATTTGAACCACACATTTCCAATCATTGTCTATGAAACTGAATTCTAACATAAATTTCATATCTTTTTGTGCTATTTTATATCTGCCATGATCACTAGTGATTTCACTGTGTTGTCTGTATGACTATGGAATCTTTTAGTTGAAATAGACTCTGGGGGTCATCTTATCTCATTCATTGCATAAATCCTTCCTATGATATTTTTGGCAGATGGTTAAGATATATGTCATGGGGACTTGACCATAGTCACTCCTGTAGACAGTGATTTGGATCTACCATTTCCCCCATCATCCAATCAGGGTATCTTCTATAGCATCAATTCTATTTTATGCATTTTTATTCCTTAAAAAAGAAAAGAACTAAACCCTATAATCAGCCTGTGCTAAAGTTAATGGGATTTAAGAACTTCCCCACCCATTAATAGACCTCTGTATGGAGCCCATTAAGGGAAACTTGCTTAGGGGAGGTTCCTTGCAGGGAAGCTTTCACACCTTTTGCTAATTTCTAATTAGGCACTGAGTCATGAAGGTTGTGATGCCTTCTGGCTCTGATAAGTGTATATATACTCCAAGTTGGTATTTTGTTTTGGGGGTTCACTTATGAGATGGATCTTCTGATTCCTGGTGGAGATTTTGTGTGGTTGTATGTTCAGAGCTCCCTGACTGTTCAGATGTAAAGGCTCTCTCAAAGTAGGGATATATGTAAAACATATAGTTGATTCAGTCAGTCAGAGCCCTGTATGTTGGTCTTTCTTTCTCTGCTTGTATTTTCTCTGAAGTTCAGGGAACTTCAGAATGCTAAACTAATGAAAGTAATTTTAAAAGATTGTTGACCCCATAAACAGCTATCTTTCCAAGTAAAGCAGATCTAAGAACCTATGCTAGCAGTTATCCTGGGTATGCCAGGATAATACATGTGGCAGTATGGTTGCCACTGCACCTACTCACTAAAAAGTTAAGCCCATGTTGGTTTGGTCAATTCTAAATCTCTGCATATCCATCTGTAAATCACCAACCAATCACACATGTTTTGTTTCTCTGATGAATATTTTGAAACCATTTTTCCAATGGTGTCTGGACTGGGTCTGTCTTTGAGAAATAACTATTGTCCTGGATCAAAGCTTCCAATCTTCATATGCTGTAATGCCAGGCGCAGTAAAGAGTGGGGAAAATCTTCAGTTACACTAATTATTCAAGGCCTATCAGGAAGACTGGAAACAAATCTGTTATAGGTGCCATCACTGAAGAACTTGTTCTCAGGGCCATCTTTATTATGAAAAAAATAGCTTTTAAATAAATTTTAGAAGCCTTTATTAAAAAGCGAGGTTTGGTCCTTTATTGAATAAAAATGATGCTTTATAAGTAGAGCACCACAAATATTTGCTTATTTTCATCAAAGGTTATTACCTCTAGCTCTTTTCTTTAAGACACTTGAACCAAATAGTGACCCAGAAATGAAAACTGTCATTTGTTTTTCTCTAGCCTTCTTCAAGGAGAAAGGGAAAGCATTACCACATTTTCTCCTTTAGTGACTGATAAAACTGTAGAGCTGAACATGACCTTGGAAAAAAATCTAGTTACAATAATTTACCCAAGCTGAAGGAAATGATATAGTAATAAAGTTGGCATTGATATCATCATCCCTTGACTCCTGGTCCAATACCCTCTCTGCTATGTCATCTATGTTTTAAAAACATTAATTTAGGGTTTAACGGAGTTAGAAGAATCTCAATTCTATACAAAAGCAACAGGTAAGGTACCAATATATCACAAGGGGATAAAATATTAACCAAATAAACTTAGTAGAAAAACAAGCTAAGCAGTTGAACAAAAGAACCTAAAGGGTTTTTTTTTTTTGATTAAACAAATGCTTTATTAACTTCTGGTTTACGTCATTCATTTCCACCAGATTATGAGTTACATTTTTCCCCCATTTTTTCCCTACCCACCACCCCAGAATAGCAGTCCCACTAGATATCCCCTCATCCAATCTGCTCTCTCCCGTATCTTCTCCCATACCCCCTTCGACTTTGCCATTAGGGCAAGGTGAATCTCTGAGCCCCACTGCCTGGACATCTTATGAAACATTTAATTTTAAAACTTCGATTTTCAGATCCATTCCCCTTCTCCCTTGTCACCCACTCCCTCTGAGAAGATAAGCAATTCAGTATGTGTTGTACATGTATATCTATACAAAACATTACCATAGTAGATATATTGTAAAAGACTGCTTATATTTCCCTCCCACCTGTCTCACCTCCCACCTGGTCCATTCCCTACTTTGATCCTGTCCCTCTTTGATAGTGGGTACTTCTAACCTCCCCTCTCCCCAGAATGCCCTCCCCTCCATCATCCCCTCTCTCATCTCCCCTTCCCCTACTCAGGAGAATGAGCGAGGGTAAGATATTCCATTTAGTATGTATGTGATTCTCTCCCTGAGCCAACCTCAATGAGAATATGCTTTTGCCTTTTTGCCTTCCTGTTCTTCCCCTCCCCTGCAACCACTTCCCCCTGCCTCTTCCACATGAGATAGTTTGCCCTACCCTGTCTCTCTCCATCTCCTCTTGCCACTTTCCTCTCTCACCTCTTGACTTTACCCCTTAAGAATCATCCCTTCCTTGGGGCAGCTAGGTGGCGCAGTGAGCAGAGAGCCAGCCCCAGAGCCAGAAGGACCCGAGCTCGGATCCGGCCCCTGACACCCATCACACAAACAAAAACCCAGCCACGTGAACCTGGGCAAGTCACCCAACCCCAATTGCCCTCCAAAAAAAAAAAAAATAATCATCCCTTCCCATCAAATTCAACCTGTGCCCTCTATCCATGTATACCTGTGAACATATGCCATGTACCCTTCTTCAATTATTTTCATAATGAGAAAGGTTTCATCAAACACAGTTATTGTTTTTCCATGTAGGACTATAAATAGTCCAACTTTGATAAGTTCCTTTTGATTTCTTTTCCCTGATTACCTTCTCAAGCATCTCTTGCTTCCTGTGTCTGAATGTCAAATTTTCTATTCAACTCTGGTTTTTTCCTCAAGAATGCTTGAAAGTCCTCTATTCCACTGAATGACCATATTTTCCCCTGAAACAAGATAGTCAGTTTTGCTGGGTAGGTGACCCTTGGGTTCATTCCCAGCTCTTTTGCCCTCTGGAATATCATATTCCATGCCCTTCGATCCCTCAATGTAGAAGCTGCCAGGTCCTGTGCTATTCTGATTGTGTTTCCACAATATTGAAATTGTTTCTTCCTGGCTGCTTGTAGTATTTTCTCCTTGATCTGGGGATTCTGGAACCTGGCTATAATATTCCTGGGAGTTTTCTTTTTGGGATCTTTTTCAGGAGGTGATCTGTGGATTCTTTCAACCTCTATTTTGCCCTCTGGATCTAAAACATCAGGGCAATTTTCCTTGAGAATTTCTTGAAGGGTGATTTCTAGGTTCTTTCTTTGATCATGGATTTCAGGTAGTCCAATAATTTTTAAATTGTCTCTCCTGGATCTATTTTCCAGGTCAGTGGTTTTTCCCATGAGATATTTCACATTGCCTTCTATTCTTTCATTTGTTTGGATCTGCTTAACAGCATCTTGATTTCTCATAAAGTCACTAGCTTCCATTTGCTCCAGTCTAACTCTGAAGGAATGAATCTCCTCAGTGAGCTTTTGAGATTCTTTTTCCATCTGGCAAATTTGGCTTTTTAAGGCATTCTTCTCCTCATTGCCTTTCTGAGCCTCTTTTGCCATTTGAGTTAGTCTATTTTTTAAGGTGTTATTTTCCTCATTCAGGGTGTTGACTGTCATTTCATACTTTTCTTGCATCTTTTTCATTTCCCTTCCCAAATTTTCCCCCACTTCTCTTATCTGCTTCTTAAGGTCCTCTATGGCCTGTAGCCAGCTTGTATTTTCATTTGGGGCTTTTGGTGCAGGAGTTCTGACCTCACAGTCCTCCTCCATGCTTTGAGCCTCTTTGCCCATAAAATAGGAGTCCAATGTTGAACTTTTCTGTTTATTTTGTTTCATTTGCCTAGGCATATTGCCACTTAATTACTTGATTTTTGGGCTTGTTGCCGTAGTAGGACTCTGCCACCAGACAGGGGAGCTTCCGCCCATATGTGGGGTCTTCACAACTTCTGCCAGTTGGGTGGCCTCTGTAAAGCCTCCACCCACTCTGGCAAGTTGGATACCCACCCCAAACTTCCCCCCCAGACCACAATCCAGATCCAGGCAGTTTAAAGCAAAAGCGATTAACCCCCAGACTGATTGCTGGATCTTCCTACAGTTCGCAGACCAGGAGCTAGAGCCACTACTGATGCTGCAAAATGGCTTCTGTGCAGCAGTTTCTTCAGCAGCTTTTTGCCCCCAGGGGAGGAAGCCACGTGTTCCCCAAATACTGGTCCCAAAGTCCATAGGGCACTAACCTCTCACTTTGTCCTAGGCATATCTGTGCTGATAATTCTGGAATCGCCACAATTGCTGGTATTCTGGGGTTCCACCAGCCGGCTGAAGGTCTGGCCGCCCTGGGGTTAAAACCGCGGACCTGGGCTCGGCTCTGCGGGCTGCGCTGTGGGTTCCCAGCGCGCTGGGCTGCCTGCTCTCAGAGCGCTGTGCTGGCTGCTCCCTGCAGGGCTGCTGGGCTGTCCTCAGCATGAGGTTAGCTTCTCTGTGCTGTTCTGTGGGTGCTGTGGCTCCAGAAGTTGTTAGGCGCTCCCTTTCACATTGTTTGAAATTTGTGTGGGGCAGAGCACATTGGAAATGCTGTTTCTACTCCACCATCTTGGCTCTGCCCACCTAAAGGGGTTTTAAGTGAGTCATGTAAGAACTGGAACAGAACAGCATAAGTGGTTTGCAAGCTCAAGACATAAGGAGAACACTTCACTCATAAGGTTGAAGATACTGGGGTCTCACATTTACATGATGTCCCTGGCTTTTGTTCTCTTTCCTATTTTAAATGAAACTTCGGATAAGTGAGGAGCATAGAAAAAATGATGAATATACATGTTGGGGCTGAATTCTGTACCTCTGCATCACCTCAAACCTTTTACATGTAAAGAATGGTTCTGAATTTATACTACATTACTTGGGGTGGGGGGAGAGAAAAAAATACCCTCAGCTTTTAACTTAGTATGTCACTAAATCACTCTTTCCCTCATTTTAAAAATTGTAGCTCTCAATTATCCTCTCTAATGAAAATCCCTCTTATGAGCTCACTGTGTGTTTCTGTTGCTTTACCTGAAGACTTCTGATCACAGTAGCAGAGATTAAGACTTAATGGAAGCTCAGGGGCTCAGTTCCACTTGCTCATTATACAAGTGAGAAAACAGAGGCTTGAGGAGATTAGGTGACTTCGCCTAGAGTACAGTGTGAACCTCAGAGGCATGATTTGAACCAAACTCCTTTTAATCTAGAGGTTATACTCTTCCCCATGGACCATGTTGCCTCTTGTTGCTATCACATCTCTAATTATTCTAGAGAACTATATTTTCTCCCAAGAGGTGGCTTTGTGGCACTTGTTGCAACATGATTATCATCTTAAGGTGATCTTTGTAGCACCAGCACAATATTCATAGTGCCTACAGTGGCTATGAATATGCAGTGTAATTCTGAATTGCAAAATATAATAGACTCTCCACATGAAAGACAGAACTAAATTTTTTTTCAAATACCAGAAAACTAAATCCCAACACCAGAAAGCCAAATATATCAGAGCAACAAAAAAATCTATACACAACAACAATGCAGAGGGTACTGCCATCCCTAAGCCTTCCCCCTTTGAGGGCCTTTCCACAAACACTCAAAGCTGTCTGCCTGCTTCCTCTCTCTCCCTCAGCTCTAACTACTCTAACTTCCTTTGGGCTCTGCTCCACCCTTCCTGTTCTACCTGCTCAGCAAGCTCCTCCCATCAAAGACTCATGTGACTCAAGCAGGTTACATGGGCCTATTAATGAAAGGGAAAGATCTTCACATTAAGCAAAAATACATTAACAATACAATCTTTCACATGTTACACAGATAAGGTTGTGACAGTAAATGTTTAACAACCAACTCTCCAAAAAAAAATCTATATGTGATAAACTTTTAACTTTAATCTGCTTTGCTAACTTTTTTCTCTGTCACTTTCTTACATATAGGCAGTCAACAAAATGATAATTAAAACCCTGATTTATAGCATTTTCTGATTTTGGAGGTGTGACATGCTTACACTGAAAATTTAGTAATTCACTCTCCCAAGCCAACTTGAGCTGGCTCTAAGGACATGGCTAAATCAATTTTTCTTTTAACAGATGAAGAATAGGCAGGAGAAGCTGGCTTGCTTCCCTCTAATGGTTGTGAGAAACGGTATGAAGAATTTAGCTAAATGTTAGCAAAGGACAATAAATTTAAAGATGGAAGAGACCTTTGAAACAATGTAGTCTAACCCCCTCATTTTACACTCAAGGAAACTGAGAAGTAAGAAGCACTTTGCCTTAGTTCAAACAGGTTGTAAGTAGCAGAGTCAGGATCTGAACCAGGTCCTCTTCTTTTCAGTCTAGTATTGTGTTCACCACACCATGCTGACCCATTCATGACTGTAGTGGTTTTGTCAGTAGACCTGTAACTAGCAGAGATAGTGTTTCACATACAATTGCCCAAAAATTAAAATGCCAAAACATTTGGAACAGGACCCAGTAAAGTCTTGATCTACAACAAACGGCTCTAAGACCCCACAATACCTTTTGATGTAGTGTAGAGGTGTCAGTGATGGGGCAGTAAGCCTATTTCCTAGTGCTGAAGGTGTTGGGTTGCAGCTAAGGGAAAAGAGCGGATGTTGGCATTCCACTAACTGGCAGAATTCCAGTAATAAGCCGTTCTGTTGCCACTGATGACTGCATGTCTATCAGTCATGCTGGAGCCCTGAAGTGCAGCCAAAGCATAGTTCCTAAAAAAAAGGAACTGAATAATCTGGGATTCAGTGCACATGAGAAAGTCATTGTTGAAGACTCTTGAGTATTTAGTGTCATGTTAAAAAGTGTGGTTCTCTCCTGGTTGGGTGATAGTTTACTCTTCAGAAAGGTCAGCACGTACCTTTTATAGGGAATGTTGTCATTTGACACATTTTTTTAAGTTAAGATTTTAATGAACAAAAATCTATTTTCTTTTCTTTATATCCACCACCACATTGGGAAGAAGAAAAGGAAAACAAATTCCATGTAATAAATATGTATTACATATACTATATATATACATATATACACACATATAAATATATATTATATATTATATAAACACATATATAAACATATAAAATACATATGTATATATAAATATATTTATACCCACATATATTCATATATATGTATATTTAAACAAAACAAATTACCTCATTAGCCTTGTTAAAATACAGATAGATCTCATTTTGCACCCTCAATCCATCACTTCTTTGTCAGGAGGTGGCGAGTATGCTTCATCACTGGTTCTTTGGAATCATGGCCAGTAATTGTGTGATCAGAGTTCTTATAAGACTTCAAAGTTGTTTGTCTTTATAGCGTTGTTGCATAAATTGTTCCTGTGGTTCTGTTCATTTAACTCTTCAGTTTATACCAGAACATTAAGTCATCACATTTCACATTCCGCCTGCTATACACAGTCTGAGACTTTGCCTTTTTCAATTACACTCATGTGCAAGGCTAATAGTTTTCAGGAAGACAGATGAAATGCTTTCTTCACCATCACTGTATAGACTTGTTCATTTGGGCAAGTATTTTTTAGTTTGCTTGCTTGTTCCAGTCTTAAGTTTCTACTTTATAAATAGCATGCCCTAAATCCCACTGTTCTGCCAGAAGGGCCCTCATGGGAAGTGATTACTAGATATATTTATTTAGAATCATATTCCAGATTTATGCCCTTGATAATTAAGATGGCTTTACTTTATAGCTCTATGTATCTTCTCCTAGTCTCATAGTAAATTGAAAAAAAAGTTTCACTTAGAATCTTTCGCTTAGAATGAATTCAAATAAAGTTAAGTGTCTGTAAGGAGTAGAACCAGGAAACGAACCTAAGCTCTTTCCCAATCCACTGCTATTTTCATTGTGCCATGTTGTTTCACAAGGTAGATATGTGTGTGGGTTAAAAACCAAACATCAGAAAGGCTCTTCTGTTAGCTGAGAGTAGCTTTGTGATATGAATCCACATTGCATACTATTTGATCAATTGATCATGGGGAAAAGGACTATGACCAATAATGGATCTACATATAAAATATGATGCTCCTCCTTCTCTACCCCTAGGATTTCAGTGCCCTACCTCACAGACCCTGTTATCTTGCACTAGTTTTAACTTTAGTATAAGCTAACTGTAGGCTCCTAACTTTGGCACTTACTGATTAATAATAGCTAGCAATAATTAGCGATAAAGTATGGTACCTTCCATGTCTTAGGCATTTAATTAAAGTGTTTCGAATTAAATAAGATGACAACACAAGGAGTTATTTTGCATTTTATCACTTCCTTCTCAAATATTCTCTACAATTCATTAATTTCTGACATCTGAGCTTTAGGTGGAAATTGGAGATACCACCCGTCAATCACCAAACATTCTTTTAACATCTACTCTATGCCAGTCACTGTGCTAGGTGATAGAGGAACAAAGACAAATGAGTTGGTCCCTGACCTCAAGGAACTTATATTCTATCAGGGGAGACAATGTATTCATTTATAAATATATGCAAGATATATACAAAAAATACAAGGTGATTTTGGGGTGATAGCAGCTAACAAGTGTGGGGGAATGAGGAGAAATCTTTCTTAGCCAAGGGGCATATAGTGTTGTTGCCTCTGGTACTGGGCATATATAAATAAACATTTCTGTCTGGTTTTCACTACAGGCAGAGGTCCTGCAGATCTGCAGATCTATTCAAATATGGTGCCAGGTTTTTTGTTTTTTCCCCATAAGAACTGACCATAGACCACAGAGTTCTAAGCATGCAAATATAGCCACAGGAGAAGCCATCCAGAGGGCTTGTGATTTCCACTGTGACCTAATCCTCTGAGTATCTTTTGGTTAGAACAAAGTCTTCATATCCCACTTCACTCCCTCCAAGTACATGGTCTTGGAGGGTGTGGTCCTGGTCTTGATGGACTAAAAAACCTTAATTAAATAATCAATGAATTGTGATGTCATATGGTGGGTCACCTTGCTTCAAGTCTCCCCACTCCAGTAAATCCTCCATTTAACCATCAAACTGATCTTTCTAAAGTGCTTCTAGTCATGTCATTCTCCTCTTTCATTCATTAAATTCCAATGACTCATTATTTTCAGGACCATATGTGAAATTCTCCATTTGGTGCTTAAAGCCTCTTCATAACTTCCGCACCAACCACCTTTTGGTCTTATACCTTACTTCCCTTCATACACTCTCTTGGAGTATGAGTCACCTACACTGGATTCCTTGCTATTTCTCATATATGATCCTCCATTACCAGACTCTTGGTGTTTTGACTGGAATGTTCTCTCTCCTCTCATCTCACCTGCTGCTATCTGTCTTCCTTCAAGTATCAGTTGAAGTCCAATCCTATTTGACTTGCTTTGTATATATTTGTCTGGATGTTGTCTCTCCCATTTGATAGCAAGCTGCTTGAGGGCAGGAACTGTCTTTTGCTTCTTCTGCCTCCCTTAAGTGCCTGGCACACAGTATGTGATTGATAAATGTTTATGGATTGATTGCTTGCTTGATTTTCTGAAGGAAGTCTTTCCTAAGCCTCCTTAATCTTAGAGTCTTCCCTCCAAGACTACTCCCATTTTATTCTGCATATATATTATTTGTACATGTGTGAATGTTGTCTCTTCAATAAAGCTGTGAGCTCCTTGGGAGTGAGGGGGAGTTTTTCTGCCTTCCTTTTTTTCCCTCAGCACTTAGCACAATGCTTGGCATGTAGTAAATGTTTAATAAAAGCTAGTTGACTGACTCATCTCCAGTCTCTGACCCTGTTTCTTCTCATTTGCTGTCCCACCATTCCTAGATTGCTGTCCCTCCTCACCTTTGCCTCTACTTCCCTGGATTCCTTCAAGACTGAGTTCAAATTCCATTTTCTGCAAGAGACCTGTCCTAGTCTCCCCCAATCACAGTGGCTAGTGACTTCCCACTGAGATGACTGCCTGTTTGCCCTGTTTTATCTTGTTTGCATATTGTTATTTGTATGTTCACTCCCTCATTGGACTGTGACATTCTTGAGGGCAGCTACCATATTTTTGCCTTGTCTTTGTATCCCTGGCACAAGTACTTTGCACATAATAAATGGTCAATAAATGTCTTATGATTGATTTTATTTTAAATATTTGCATAAAAATTTTTATTTTATAGATTTGAATATTTTATAGGAAAAAGGACTCGACCTGTGATTTTATGAGTATAGGAAACTCCTAGATGAGAAAACTACCAATGCAGTTTGGCACCTTTTCACAAAATTTCAGTTTTAGGAGCCTAGAGAAGAGTATTAAATGGACTGGGTGAGGCCTGAACTAAATTAAAATGTAATTGGAAAATATTTAATAAAATAAATAAAAATACATTAGAGCATAGATAATGTTAATATGTGGTTTTCTAAGTAAACATGTCACTAGTGGCATCTTTATCTATGGTTTAGTGGCTCCCCATTTCTATTTGAGTTTGATACCACTGGTTTCTAGTGCTTTGAGGTTAAATGACTTGCCCAGTATCATAGAGCCAGTCTGTATCCTAGGCAGGACTTTAACCCACATCTTCTTGGCTCTGTGGCTAGACCTCCCTTTTTTATACTATGCTACTTCTCATTATACAAAATATGGAAATGAAATTAAATAAGTATATTATGTACTTGTGAAATTATATCACAAAGGAAAAATATGTTAGAAAGTCATTATATATAGTATAAGTTCAGCCCTGGGGGTGAGGAAGACCTTAGTTTAAATTCAGCCTTAGACACTCACTAGCTGTGTGACACTGGGTAAATCATAACCCTATTTCCCTCAGTTTTTTATCTGTAAAGTGAGCTAGAGAAGGAAATGGCAAACCACTCCAGAATCTTTTCCAGGAAAAATTCAAATGGGTCATGGAGAGTCGGATATGACTAAATGATTCAACAATGATAATATATAGGATAAACGCACATGTGTATTTCCTAGTCCAAGGTTATTCTCTTCCCCTGAGTACCTAACATTGACTACTGCCCTTCATATTTACAAAGTATTATTCCTCTGGTTCCTTAACTACTAGCTTTTACCTTTTCCATTTCTAACATCTTGGAATTTCTCATAATAAATTTATTCCTTGTCTAGACACATATAACAAGGAAGAAATGCCTCCATTCTTTTTCATTTCTTTCATTTTTTTTTGCTCATCAATCTGTGGCATCCAGTGTCAGTATGCTATAGACAGCAAAATCAGGTAGTTCAAAAGTCTGTGCTGAGATCTTGAAGCCTTTTAAAATATATTCACTTATCACTGTCTATCCCTTCTTTTCCCTCTCCTGGCCTCTACAAGTGACATAAGCCATATCCCAGCTGCAGGTTCCCTTTCCCTTCCTTTCCCTTCCTCCCTAATCCCTGACATGTACATTAAGCAACTTAGTTCCTTCTTTAGCCCCAGATCCAAGTATGGCTCCAACCTGCTTCTCCAATTGGCCTTTCTCTGCTCCCACCCCCAATTCTTATGTGCACCTGACTATGACTTGTCTCTACCTCTTGGGACTCTTTGTAACAGGGGACTCGACCTCATTCACCTCCCAGCTGTTGGAAGCTCTCCCACAAATTCTGGACAAGTGCCTGCACCTAGCCCACTCCCTGACCTAAAAGCATACATTTTCCAGGTGTTGCCCACCTGGAAAAGGTTAAAGGTTTCCATTTCAGGAATGATTCTTTACTCTCAAAATACCAGGTTGAGTCCCCCTCCCCCACTCTATAAACATTCCTTTCCTTCAAGCATTCCCCATATATACAACTTTTTGATTAATATTTTTCCTTATAAAGGCAACTCTGATGGGTCTGAAATGATCTTCTTAAACAATCTTTGCTTCTTCCCCTCCCTTTCACTGCTGTTTTATGGGCTGCTCAAGTCTTTTCTCTTCAAATTGACTCTGCTTTGAAATTAAGTATGACTTGGGACTGGAGGGATTGATTTCCAATGAAAGATTAAAATAACCCAATACGTTGCATTTAGCCAAATGATAACCATAGGGGGAAAGATGATTAATGTCTCCAACTATTCGAAAGGGTCAGTGCCAAGCATTATTACTGAGGGTAGTAACATAAAGAAGAGACTTAGTTAAAAAGAGGGAAACATATCAGTAAAGCCCTCTGAGGAGAAACAAGCTAGTGAGAATACATCTCACAGATCACTGAAACCCAGACGAATCTAAATACTTCCAAACAATAGGAAGGAGAAATATTTCCTTATCTTTTCTCTGGAGTCAAGATGGGTCATTATAATTAGAGAGAATTTTTCTTTTTCTTTTTTTTTGTTCTTTTCATTTACATTACTAAAGTTCCCTAATCTTAAAATACTACTTTTTTTTTTTACCACTAGAGAGAAGCCTAGAAGGTGTGGGAGGTTGGGGGTCAGAGGAGAGGCACAAAAATATTTTCTTGGTTGAAAAATAAGACCTATCAAGAAAAGTTAAAAGAATATGGAACTTGTAACACAGAGAAGAGAAGGCTAAGTACTATTAGTTAGCAAATGATCTGATTGGTTTATCTGCTGAAAAGGAGGAAACAAACTTCGGCATGTGGGATAAATGGAAAAAAATTTCCATTCAATAGTTATCAGTTGGTCAGTCAATAGTTACATATTATGAGCTTACTATGTTCCCTGCAGTGTGCTAAGTATTGCAGATAAACAAAGAAAGGCAAAATAAAGGGCTGCTCTCAAAGGAACTCACATTTTAATGGGAGAAACAACTGTGTACATGCAAGATATGTTTCTGTCTCTGTCTCTATCTCCATATATACACATATACATACATACATATATGTATATATACAGATATATACAGATAAATGGATGGATGGATAGATAGATGGTGATGGATGGATGGATGAAAATGGATGGATGGATGGATGGATGGATGGATAGATGGATAGATAGATAGGCAGATGTATCATGTAAATGGGAAGTTATCTTACATGGGAGGGACTGGGGGAACTATCAAAGGCCTTTTTCAGAAGGTAGGAATTCAGTTGGGTCTGGGAAGATTCCAAGGTGGATAGGAGTCCTAGGTGAGGAGGAAAAGCCTTCCTAGTAAGGAGGGGGCAAGGGGAGGAGTGTCAGTGCAAATAGCTGGACTTGGGGGATGGAGTGTAGTAAACAGATTCTGAAAGTAGGCTGGGTCAGCTGATTTTGTGAAGGAAAATGAAAGGCTAGAAAGGTCTGAAGGGGACATGTTGTGGAGGGCCTTAAATGCCAAATAGAGAATTTTTTGTTTTTCCTTTTTCCTTTTTTTCTTTTCTTTCTTCCTTTATTTATTTTGATTTTTAAAATTTGATCATAGAGACATTAGGAGAGCCACTGAATGCAGGAGGGGAAGGTGAAGAGGTAACTCCTGAAGTTCAGGAAAAATCACTTTGCCAGCTGGGTGGAAGCTGGATGGGATTCAGGTCAGGCAAATCACTTTGCCAGGAGGATGGATGGGATAAAGGTGAGATAAATAGAGGTGATTAACTAGAAGGCTATTTCAAGAGACAAGCAGAGACGTGACAAGGATTTGCTGCAGGATGGTGGCAAAGTGAGTAGAGGGATGTTATGGAGGTTGAAAATATAAGATTTGTCAATAATAATAGCTAGGATTTATATAATGGCTCAAAGGTGGCAAAACACTTTACAAAAAGCTCATTATATCCTCACAACAGCTTTAGGAAGCAGGTGTTATTATTATCCCTGTTGTATAGATGAGGAAACTGATCAGGCAGTGGTTAAATGACTTGCTCAAGAACATACTTCTAGGATCTGTGTAGGTTTTGAACTCAAGTCTTCCAGACTTGGGTGTTGAGTCCAACACTCTATCCAGGGGTGGGGAACCCACAGCCTCTAGGCCACAAGTGGCTCTAGGTCCTCAAGTGCAGCCCTTTGCCTGAGCCCAGACTTCACAGACAAAACCCTTTTATTAAGGGTTCTATTAATAGTGTCCACTGTGTATGTGGAAAGTGGGTATGAATTGGATGAAGTTCCAGCAAAGAAGATGGGGAAGAAGTAGTTAGACTGATAGAAAGATTACCAGGAAAGAGAATATCCAGGAGGAGAGGGTGATTAACAGTGTGACAGACTTCAGAGAGACCAAGAAGTTTGAGAACTGAGAAAAGGCCATTAGATTTGGCAAGTAACAGCTTGTTGGTAACTCTGAAGGGGATAATTTCAGCTGAATGATGAAACTGGAGGTTAGAATGAGGAGGGTTTAAAAGTGAGTGAAAAGAGGGGAAAAAATGGAGGCATCTAGTATAGACTGATCTCTCAAGGAGCTTAAGAAAAAGAAGGGGACATATAGATCAATAGAAAGTGGGAGGTTGGATTGAGGGAAGTTATTAATTGATGTTGAAATGGGGAAGACAAGGGGCACACCAGAATGATCTCTGAGAAAGATTTCGGAACTTCTTCTGAAGACAATATTGTGAGGTAGAGACTGCTCTGGACTAGTCAGGAAAAAATGTATTTATGTTGGATGTTTATATGTGTGTCCTTAAGATTTCTTATAACCTTATAATTTTAGTGTTTCTGAATCTTAGTCATATGTTTGTAGTTATAATTTCTGCCTCCCAGACTCACAATCAGAGCTTTAAAGCAGATGATGACTTGGATAGTGGCATTGACCTTGATCTTGGGTTCATGCAATCCCCAAATTTGAATTTTTATGCCCCTAAGTTAAAACTTGGAAGAGGCCATAGGACTTGTCTTTCTCTGCTCTTGAACCTTAGATAGTTTAGAACATTTCTACAATCCATTAATGATAATCATTCTAAATATTATTTTTAAATTTACTTTAATAAGTTAATTTATTCTAAACATCTAATCATTCTAAATATTAATCATTTAAGATTTTTTATAAAGTCTCAATTTGTCTTGAAAAGAGGGCTGATGCTGAATTTTTCAATTCTTACTTTAATAGTACCCAATTCTTTCTCAGTAATTGTACTTGGTTCTTCACTGTCGTCCTTGCTTAGTTTGTGACCGAATATGCTTAGTGCTGGGCTGAATGTGCTGAAAAAGCCAGGAGAATGGAATTACTTTCTTCCTCTTGGACTACTCCCATTGAGACAGCTGTGATTTTCTAATCAAGCAAGGAAAAGTCTGCTCACAGCCAATGTTTCCATTGGTCTGGGAATATATGTTTAATTCCTGATTTCTATCAAAGGAAGTCTTATTTCATCTAGGTTTTTGTATGACTAACAATAATAACAATAACATTAGCTCATTTTGTAGCATTTTAAGGTTAGCAAAGCACTTTATAAATACTATGTCATTCGGCACTGACAACCACCTTGGGTGTTATTATTATTCCCATTTTACAGATAAGGAAACTGAAGTAGGCACAGATTTTACATAATTAAAACTCAAGTTTTGGGATCTTTAAGATCCAAAGAACATCCTTTCATACAAAGCAGAATGGAGTACCCATTCATTGAAATTGAAAGCAAGTTCTCATAATTGTTAACTCAAATTTTGGAGTCAGGGAGTGACTGATTAATTGATACCCAATGTCTGGTACTTGGTAGACTCTAGTTACAGAATTCCAAATTCTAATATTGGTCATCTATTTCAGTTCACACCTGAAGATGACTCTCCTCTGCAACTTAACTGAAAAGTGGTCATTCAGAGTCAGGATCATGGAAGCATTGGAAGCAATTGGAATCAGTTCCTACCAACTTCCAGAATAATTGATTGTCAAACATTTATTTAGCTTATGAGTGCATCTAACCTAAGAAATCAGCAAAGATATCAGGGTTTGATTTATTGTCTTGTTGGTCTTCTAGACATAAGGAAATGATAGAGAAAATGTTAAGAATGCAGATTAAACTTAGAAGCATGTTTATAGAACTGGTTGTTAAACATTAAAAGTGTGCTCTGCCTGCATTTCTTTTGAAAGGGCAGCTGAGTGTCCTGGACAGGAAACCAGCCTGGAGTCAGGAAGATTCGAGTTCAAATCTGTCCTCAGGCACCAGCAATACTAAATAAGTCACTTTTCTCATTTGTAAAGTAAGGATAATAGTAGCATCTACCTTCCAAGGATGTTGTGGAGACTATATGAGATAATATTCATAAAATATAAAAGTCACAAAAATATATAGAAAGTACTATGTAAATTTTAGCTATTATTATCATAGTTATTGTTGTGGAGGTCCAGGTGTGTTAATACTGGGTATTTAACTATTATAATTGTTGTTGTTAAGTATTTCCCAGCATACCCCTTAACAGAAAGGACCTTGGAAGTCCAGTATCCTTCGAATTAAGAATTTACTTTGTGGACTACAGAAAGGTCAGAAGCTTCCAATCCAATATTATTTCTACCCCATCACAAATTGAGAAGCAGAATCCATTTAAAATACCATGCCAGTTTCTTAAAGAAAGCAAATTGAACAACTTGTGGTCCCCATTTTCTATGAATCTTGTACATGAAGATGAGATACTTAGGAGGTCAAGATTTCTTCTAAATATTCTATCCTTTTTTTATTCACTTGCAAGAATATCTGAAGTAACTGGATTTTTCTCGTAGTAGGCAATTCCTAGTGACAAAATAGCTGTAAGGCTTGAAAGTTTCCTGAAACATCTACACATGCCTGGTACCTGTCCAAGGTACCAAGGATTTAAATCTAGGTCTTCTTTAATTCTGTTGAATTCTATTCATTGCTCTATGCCACCTTGGAGCAAAAGAAAATAGGTGAATTAAGAAAATGACTAGCACAATTATTAAGAACTGGAAATTACAATTAAAGTGAGGTGATAGTAATCAAATTCTCTTTTCCTAAATACTCTTCTTTTAGTGCTAAAACTAACAACACTAGAAAAGTCAAAATTATTAGGCTCACCATCCTTATAATAGGATAGGAAAAGTGAAATAAGGAAATCTAAGTCCTGATTCAGGACTTAATATTGAAAGACATGAGTTCATTTCAGTTCATCTGTAGATGGCACACTAACCAATGTGGTTATTAGCACCATTTCAGTCACTGTTGTTAGCTGTAGCAATACTGATAACAAATTAATCAGCAATGAATGTTCATGATCTTTCTCTCTTTTTAAAAAAAAGACATTTATTTTTATTCAACCTTCATTATATATTCATCTTCCTCCCTACCCAATTATTTCTGTCACAAACAATTATTTAAAAGGCGGGGGGAGGACTGTTCTTAAAATTAACCAGCAGCTCAGAGTTGGGGAAGGGTACCCCAGAGTCCAATCCATATCTAAGTAAGAATCCTCTCTATAATATCCACAACTAGTCATCCAACCTCTGTCAGAAGACCTCTAGGGGCTGGGAACTCTTTTGCTAGAAAAGTTTTCCTCATGTCCAGAATCTGCTTTTCTTCAACTTCTACCCAGTGCTGCTTATTCTTCTCTTTGGGGTCAATCAAAACAAACCAAATACCTCTTCAGCATGATAGGACTTTAAATGGGCCATAGGATCCTACCTAGAAAAGATAGAGTCATGCAGTGGAAGGAATGCTGGATTTAGAGTCAGCGTCTGCCATTTTTGTTATTCTCTACCTGTATTGTATGACTTTGGATAAGTCACCACTTCTGTGGGCCTCAGTTTCTTCAGTTATTAAAGAGAGGATTAGAGCTGTGATAGTAGTTTCCAGCATTCTCTATGTGGCATGGGATCATAGAATGAGGGCTAGAAGGGACCCAATCAGTGCTATTGCTTTGGATTGCTTCCTGTATGGGAGGAAAATTGTAGCAGGAGAGGAGGAAGGGTGGTTGTTGCTTTCTCCTTAGATCATTTCAATCAGAAAGTGGGGAGATGTGTTTCTGGGGATCCATTATAAGAAGCATTCACATTCCTATAACGTTAAGGAGAGATAATGCCACATAGAAGAAGGATCACAGAATCATTGATTGAGAGTTGGAAAGGATATTTGAGGCCATCTAGCCCATTTTAAACATTAGGAAGAGGAGGTTAAGAGAGACTTGCCTGAGTTTGCACAGGCTGTAAGTGACAAGGCAGAATCTGATATCAACAGCTCTTGACTGCAAAGTCAATCTTCTTTCCATTGTTCTACCCTGCCTTTTCAAAGACCCTGCACCAGGAAGGAAAGAAGGAAACAAGCATGGATTAAGTGCGTACTGTGTGCCAAGCATTGTGCTAAGGGCTTTATGACTGTGATCTCATTTGATCTACTTTCCACGACAAATGAATTGCCCTGGATCACATAGGTAGCAAGTGTCTCAGGCCAGATTTGAACTCAGGTCTTCCTGATTCCAGGACTGGTCCTTGTTCACTACACTATCCAGCTATTTCAGAGACCTGGGTTCTGGTTCTGGTTCTGGTTCTGCCATTAGCTTTAGGTAGGTCTCAAACAGTTTGAGAGGCAGAACAATGTAGTGGACTGGTCACTGGAAACGTTGTAAGAAAACATGGAGGTAAAATTCTGTGTCAGATATTTACCATTTGACCCTGATGTAATGTCTATAACTCCATTTTCTTACCTATGGGCAGATAGGTGGCACTGTGAATAAAGTGCCAGACCTGAAATCAGGAAGACCTAAGTTAAAATCTGGCCTCAAACACTTAATAGCTGTGTGACCTTGGGCAAGTCACTTAATCCTGTTTTCCTCAGTTTCCTCATCTATAAAGTAAGGTAGAGAAGGAAATGGCAAACCATTCTAGTTTCTTTGCCAAGAAAACCCCAAATGGGCTTACAAAGAATTGAACATGACTGAAACGACTGAACAGCAGCAAGAACAACTTTTCCCCTATAAAATGATAGATTTAGAGTAGATGGCCTCCAAGATTCCTTCCAGTTTGAATTTCTGATTCTCTAAACTTTTTTTTTGTGCTGTAAAATCTCTAAAATGAGGGAAATAATAGCTGCCCATCTACTTCATAGAAGTATCATAAGTAAGATAATAAAAAATATAAACATTTGAACAATATATAGCTTTATACAAGGGCAGCTGAGTGGTACTATGGATAGACTGCCTGGCCTGGAGTCAGGAAGACCTGAGTTCCAATCCAGCTTTAGACACTTACTAGCTGTGTGACCCAGGGGAAGTAACTTAACCTATTTGTCTCAGTTTTTTCCTCTATAAAATGAGCCAGAAAAGGACAATGATAAAGTACTCCAGTATTCTTGCCAAGAAAACCCCAAATGGAGTCAAGAAAAGTTTGACACAACTGAAAAAAATGACTAAACAAAAGCCTTAGACAAATAAATGCTCTGTAGTTTATTATTTACTGTAATCAGTTTCTCTCTTTTCTCCATTTCCTCAAGAATACCTTGTAAACCACATTCCCAAAAAGTAGCTATGATCATTTGCTACTACTACAAAAATATTTTTTAAGGTAATCATATTTCTGAGTAATTTTTATGCTTCACTTGCTTTTCAGACTGACTGATTTCTCTCTCTAAGGTATAAATTCTAACCCCTCAAGCAAAACATTCCAAAATGATTTTCTTGCTCTGTGTTAATTGCACACCTAAACATCTCTCCAGTGGAGAAGAGACTACCTCCTTATGTGGGGCTCCAAGAGGACATTGATGTGATGTGTATGCTCTCTACCAAATCAAGGGTGCTGAATTAGCAGCCCAGTTGTCAAAGAGATGTGTCAGAAGAGTGGCAGTCCTGATCTATGGAGTGTCTCAGGCACATTTCAGCTGGGACAGTGTCCCATTGCAGTAGATTTCAAATTAGCTCAGACTTCAAAATTGAAATATTTCTTGAATATTGAAACCAGAAGGGTTTTTTCTGTCTTCTAAAGATGTAGGTTTTTAAATTTTTTTTAAAAGGATATGCATCAAAATAAGTTTTCTGGTTTGAAGATCTAAGTCCTAGTGACAGATTTACACATTATGGTCATTTCCATCAGCAAACATTTGCTGAGTGCTCATTATTAGCTTGCTCCAACTTGGAAAAAATCATTTTTGGAACTGATCTCTGACCAGGCATCTGCATGAAGGGAAATGCAAATGAATGTGCTTTCATGACCCCATTTTTGTGGCTTTTTGGTCATTATAAAGTAAATTGTGGTCATTAAGAGAGACCTTCAAAAACATCCACATGATATAAGGAGTAAACAGCATTATGTGAGAGGTACCATGATATAGTGGGAAGAAGGCCACCCTTGGAGTAAAACCCCAAACCAAAAAAACCGACCAACTCAGCTCAGGAAACTGAGACAAACAGGTTAAGTGACTTGCCCAGGTCACACAGGTATAAAGCATCTGAGGTCAGATTTGAACTCTTGAAGAGGAGTCTAACTCACTCCAGGCCTAGCACTCTCTTATTGTGTCACCTATCTGCCCCTGGCAAAAAGCTTACAAACAGAAATTCTCATAACTCTCTACTGACTCATGAGAATAAGTGTGCTCATTTTAGGAATAGGGCACTTGAGTCATGGACAGATTAAGTGGGTAGTTTGAGTCAGTGAAAAGACTAGACTTAGTACTGAGTCCCAAGGCTCTTGGGTCCCTAGTCCACACCCCACACCCCAAATATGTAAAAATAGGCAATCCGTTTTTTTTTCTTTGGTTTTCATTTTGTTTTGGAAATTTATAAAATTAGAATAATGAAATCTCTTGGATTTTGTTTCAATCTTACTATGAATCTTTTTTTTTTTAATCCACAAAGGAATGTAGGAAAACTGATTTCAGCAGATGCCAGACACAACCTTGATAGATTACTTTGAACTTGGAACTTCCTTCTCCTTGAATTTCTTTGCACTTTATAAATATTTTAACATCAAATTTTCTTAACCTCTAGAAAAACCCAACTAGAAAAATCTTTAATACCATTTTTGAAAAATATACATTTTAATGAAAATAAGAGAAACCATGAGATGTTAGGGAATTTCTTAAGACATCACTTTATTTCCTAGGTGAAGGAAATCTAAACTTAAAAAAAATTACTATTTCTATTATAAAAGTTCCACTTGCTAGAGCTAAGTTTCTGTTTGTTGTGGGCATAAGATATTCAATTTAGAGCCGTTAGCACAATTGCCTCATTTTGCAGATGAGGAAATAAAAGTACCAATATGTTAAATAATTTGCCTTTGACCATCTAGGTATGAAGTAGGTGAATGGGGAATTTAACCCTGGTCCAATGCTCTTCTCACTGGACCATATTGTATGAGTGATGCAATTATCAATGGCCTATACTTTGAATTCATCCAGAAAGTGGCTGCCTAATTCATATGCCCATACTTTAAAATGGTCTCTTTGATATGCAAATGCTCACATTTCTATGAGAATTATAGAAATAAGGAAAAAATTTAGCTCCTAGAAATAAACATTTCTTTGATGTTTCTATAGCTCTGTCTAGATGGAAAATGAGTTTGTATTTGGATTTTTAGCTACTAAATTCCACCCCTTCTCCCCCAAAGATGTTTAATGGGATCACAGATCTTGAGTTGGAAGGTCCCTGAGAGGTCAGACAGCTCAACCCTTTCATTTTTACAGATGAGGAAAGTGAGACACAGGAAGCTTGTGACTTGCCCAAGGACACAGAAGCCATAAAGGTCAGAGGGAAGATTTGAATCCAGGTCTTTGATTCTAGAGCCAAAGTTTCTCTTTTTTTCCCCCTTTGCTCTTCTCCCTCCCACCTCCCCCTCCAGTTGTGGAACACATTTAAATTTTGTTATTGAGGATGAGTATTCATCACCAAGGGATTAGTAATCTCTTTCCAACCAGACTGCACTCCTCTGGACTTGAACATGACCCAGAAAATTCTTCATCCTGTAAGATCACTTCAGCACTAGAACTCACCATTCCAAAGTACTCTTTGGGATACTTTGAGGAGGGGGTTGGTGGGGTGATTTTTTTTTTTTTAGAACCTCCATCTATGGAAAATGCTCAGTTAGCCATCTCTTCATTTCCCATCAGGCTGTACTCCTCTGGGCTTCTCTGTTATGCTTCCATTAGAGTAGATGCCATTGGTCCTCTACAAGATTAAGGAAAAACAAAACAACCTTCTCCTTTCCATCCTCACTTTAGCAGCTTCTGTTGTCTTCCTGCTAAGATAATGAACTCCTTGAGGGGAGGAACTATTTATTTTTGCTTTTATATGTGTTCCCTTTACCTAGCACAAGGGATAAAAGCTTGTTGACTGAGGCAGAGCCAAGATGTCAGAGTAGAAACACCACTTCTACAGAGCTCCAGCCGACACCACTTCAAAATTATGTAAAAGGGGACTCTAAACAAACTCTGGAGCTCTAGAACCCACATAACTACACAGAGAAGCTAACCTCCCGCTGAAGACAGCCCGGCAGAGAGCAGCCAGCTCAGTGCTCTGGAAGCTGAGCCCAGGACCATGTGAGTCAGAGGTTTTAGCCCCAGGGTGGCCTGACCAGCAGCTGGCTGGAGGGACTCCAGAATACCAACAGCTGTGGTTCCAGAATTACCAAAACATAGATGCCTAGGACAAAGTGAGAGGTTAGTGCCCTATGGACTTTGGGACCAGTATTTGGGAATGCATCAGCTTCTTTCTCTGGGGTCTAGAAGCCTCTGAAGAGCTGTGGCACAGCCGTCATTTTGCAGCTTCAGTTGCAGCTTCAGCTCCTGGCCTATGAACTGTAGGGGAATCCGTCGATCAGTCTGGGGGGTAATCGCTCTTGCTTTAACCTTGTTGGATCTGGATTGTGGTCTGGGGTGGAGGTCTTGGGGTGTGTGACCAGCTTGCCAGAGTGTGTGGGGGCTTTAGAGAGGGCACCCAACTAATACCTCTGGAAGTTGAGAAGACCCCAACGTTTGGGACTGAAGCTCCCCTGTCTGGTGGCAGAGTCCTACTGTGGCAACAAGCCCAAAAGTCAAGTAATTAAGTGGCAACATGTCTAGGCAGAGTAAACAAAATAAACAGAATAATTCAACATTAGACTCCTATTTTGGGGGCAAAGAGGATCAAAGCATGGAACAGGAGGAGGACTGGGAGGTCAGAAATCCTGCACCAAAAGCCCCAAATGAAAATATGAGCTGGTTACAGGCCATAAAGGACCTTAAGAAGGATTTTAAAAACCAAATAAGAGAAGTGGAGGAAAAATTGGGAAGAGAAATGAGAAGGATGCAGGAAAAGTATGAGACAATCAACAGCCTGACTGAGGAAAATAACATCTTAAAAAATAGACTAACTCAAATGGTAAAAGAGGCTCAAAAAGGCAATGAGGAAAAGAATGCCTTAAAAAGCCAAATTTGCCAGATGGAAAAAGAATCTCAAAAGCTCACTGAGGAGATTCATTCCTTCAGAATTATCCTGGAGCAAATGGAAGCTAGTAACTTTATGAGAAATCAAGATGCTGTTAAACAGATCCAAGCAATTGAAAGAATAGAAGGCAATGAGAAATATCTCATGGGAAAAACCACTGACCTGGAAAATAGATCCAGGAGAGATAATTTAAAAATTGTTGGTCTACCTGAAAACCATGATTGAAGAAAGAACCTAGAAATCATCCTTCAAGAAATTCTCAAGGAAAATTGCCCTGATGTTTTAGACCCAGAGGGCAAAATAGAGGTTGAAAGAATCCACTGATCACCTCCTGAAAAAGATTACAAAAACAAAACTCTGAGGAATATTATATCCAGTTTCCAGAATTCCCAGATAAAGGAGAAAATACTACAAGCAGCCAGGAAGAAACAATTTCAATATTGTGGAAACACAATCAGAATAGTGCAGAACCTGGCAGCTTCTACACTGAAGGATCAAAGGGCATGGAATATGATATTCCTGAGAGCAAAGGAGTTGGGATTAAAAACAAGAATCACCTACCCAGCAAAACTGAGTATTTTGTTTCAGGGGAAAATATGGTCATTCAGTGGAATAGAGGACTTTCAAGCATTCTTGAAGGAAAAACAGAGTTGAATAGAAAATTTGACATTCAGACACAAGAAGCAAGAGATGCTTGAGAAGGTAAACAGGGAAAAGAAATCACTATGAACTTATCAAAGTTGAACTATTTATATTTCTACATGGAAAAATAGTAACTGTAACTGAT
Organism: Gymnobelideus leadbeateri; assembly: GCA_011680675.1. Lineage (NCBI taxonomy): Eukaryota > Metazoa > Chordata > Mammalia > Diprotodontia > Petauridae > Gymnobelideus > Gymnobelideus leadbeateri. The sequence continues at coordinate 379,305 of WOXC01011173.1, read as the reverse complement.
GAAACCTTTCTCAGTATGAAAATAGTTGAAGAATGGGCATATGAATACATATGTGAATGTGTGTATATATGTTTACAGGTATACATGTACAGAGGGCACAGGTAGAATTTGGTGGGAAGGGATGATACTTAAGGGGTGAAGTTAAGAGGTGAGAGAGGAATGTGGTGAGTAGATGGGGAGGGGGGGGTAAACTATCTCATGTAGAAGAGGCAAGGGAAAATGTTTACAAGGGAGGGGAAGAACAGGAAGGCAAAAAGGAAAAACCATATTCTCATGGAATTTGGCTCAGGGAGAGAATGACATACATACTAAATGGGATATCTCACCCTGCAGGAGAGTAGGGGGAAGGGAGATGAGAGGCGGGATGATGGAGGGGAGGGCATGCTATGGGGAGGGGAGGTTGGAGGCATACATTTTTGAAGAGGGACAAGATAAAAGTAGGGAATGTAGGGGGGGTGGGATGTGTGGGAGGGAAATATAGCCAGTCTTTTACAATATATCTACTATGGTAATATTTTGCATAGCTATACATGTACAACATATACTGAATTGCTTATCTTCCCAGCGTTGGTGGGTGACAAGGGAAGAAGGGAATGAATCTGGAATTTAAAGTTTTAAAATTAAATGTTTCAAATATATATAAATACTATTATTAATACTATTTTGCATGTAATTAGGAGATAAGATTTGCAGGCTTTGGGGCACAGAGATTCACCTTGCCCTAATGGAAAACTCAAAGGGGGTATGGGAGAAGAGATGGGAGAGAGTAGATTGAATGAGGGTATATCATGTGGGACTGCTATTCTGGAGTGGTGGGTAGGGGAAAAATGGGGAAAAAATTGTAACTCAAAATCTGTCAGAAATGAATGATGTAAACCAGAAGTTAATAAAGCATTTGGGAAAAAAAAGCGTGTTGATTGACTGGGCAAAGCAATTAAAAAAAAAAAAAAACTTTTTAAAAATTGGTTTTGTGAAAACTCAACAGGGAACAAAACAATATCATAAAGACTTAGGGAAGTTAATACTGAGAGAAATTAATATTTTTATTATATTAATAACTAATTATTAATTTGTGATCCACCCTTTTACTTTTATTTCTGTTAAAACCCTATTCTATAAAGGTCAATCAATCTCTGAGGGGCATGGCTGAATGATGAGAGTCGTTCCTAGCCTCCAAGGCACATGATAGTTTATTACAGACCCACCAAAATGGGAGATTCAATTTCTTTTTAGAGTATGGCTGGGTGAGCCTTTGCCTGGAGGAAGAAACACACAGTTGCCCTTCCCCACCCCATGCTTGGTTCCTTTCAATTTATCATCTGTTATTCAGTTCCCTTCAGTTTAGGACAATCCATCTCATGAAGGAGAAAACTAACCAGAGAGATCCAGATGGAGATGGCTTCTTCTGCCCAGATGTCTTGAGGCTGTGAAGTCTCATGATCAAGCCTAGCTATCAGCAGCAGGATCTGAAGACTTAACCCTTATGAAATGTGTAACAACCAGGATTGATCTTCACTTTTCAGGGAACTTTCCTTTCAAAAGGGATTTAAAATATTTCAGGGTCTCCCTTGGCATCTTTGGTTACTTAGAGAAACCATTGACCATCAATTTATTGATTGCCAATTAGCCTAGTTAGTAAATCATTTATCAATTTATTAATACTATTAATTTATTAAATTATTTTTTTTTGATTACCCAAATTCATTTGCCTCAAAACTCTGATTATTTCTTTCCTCTCCTTCAGGTTTCAAACCTTTGCAATCTAATTTTAAACCTCAACTCAACTGAAACTATACTCTTCAAAGATATTAATATGCTCTTAATTTCCTTTCTCAATTTTTATCCTTCTTGAAGTCACTGCAGTGTTTGACACTGTTGACTATCCTCCCTTCTCAGGATTTTCGTGACATGGCTTTCTTTTGGTTCTCATCATTCTCATTTGATCTCTCCTTGATTTCTTTTGTTCAGTCATTGACTGTACCTTGTGGCCTAACAGTGGGTGTACCCAAAGCCTCTCCTAGACTTTCTTCTCTCATTATAAACCTTTTCTTGATTTTATGAGTGTCCACAGTTTCAATTATCATAACATATCATATAACATATATCACATTTCTATTTATCTCTGTTGCCTACCTACCTCTATCAGCTTTAAGTTTATTAAGTGTTTCCTATGTGCCTGGCACTGTGCTAAGCACTAGGATACAAAGAGAAAGCAAAGAGTACTTGAACTCCTTCCTAAACTTAAGAGTTATCATCAGCTACTTATTGAACATTTCCATCTGGATGTCCTGTTGGAATGTCATCCCAATTTATGCCAAACTGAACTCATTTCTTTACCCTCAAACCTTCCCATCTTAAATTCCTCACTTCTGTTGAAGGCACTAAATTTATATCAATTACTCAGGTTCAAAAATATTATACTTATTTCTTCACTCTCCCCTACTCCCTCCATTGAACTAATTGTCAAGGGATTTTTTTTTTTCAAAATTATGTGTTTGTTTGTTTTTTTCATCTGTACCCTTCTTCCCACTACCCTAACTTTCTAAATGGTACCCCTGCCTCAAATCTCTCCCTTCCCCCTAGTCTATCTTTCCCTATATTCCCAGAGTAATATTCTGAAAATGCAGGTCTAACTATGGTATTTCTTTGCTTAAAAATTTTTCAGTTGGTGGGGAGATAGCAGATTAGAAACAAGACTTCAGAGCAGCTCCAGCTTCCACCTCCTCCAACTGATGTAAAAGTGACTCTGAAGAAACTTTGGAGCTACAGAACCCACAAAATAACACAGAAAAGCTAACCTCCCGCTGAGGACAGCCCGTCAGGCTGGTAGGAAGTGGCCAGTGCAGCTCTCTGGGAGCTGACCCCAGGCCAGCTGGAGCCGAAGGTTTTAGCCTCAGGGTAGGCCTGACCAGCCTCTGGCTGGAGGGACTTCAGATCACCAGCAGCTGTGGCGGTTTCCAGAATTATCAACCCATAGATGCTAAGAACAAAGGGAGAGGGTGGAGGTCCTGAGGTGTTCGACCAGCTTGCCAGCACATATGAAAGCTTCAGAGAGGGTACCTAATACCTTCAGCATCTGAGAAAACCTCAGCATTTGGGACAAAGCTCCCCTGTCTGATAGCAAAGTCCTACTGTGGCAAAAAGCCCAAAAGTCAAGTAATTGAGTGGCAACATGAGCCAATGAGGGAAGCAAAGCAAGCAGAGCAAACTTATCAAAGCTGAACTATTTACATTCCTACGTGGAAAAATGATAATTGTAACTTATGAAACTTTTCTCAGTATGAGAATAGTTGAAGGGAATATAAAATATATACACACATAGATATATGTCTATACAGGAGGGTATATGGGCATATGAATACATATGTGAATTTGCGTGTATATATCTACAAGTATACATAGATAGAGGGCACAGGACCAATTTAATAGGAAAGGATGATACTTAAAAGGTGAAATTAAGAGGTGAGAGAGGAATATAATGAGAGGAGATGGGGAGAGAAAGAATGGGGTAAATTATCTCATAGAAGAGGCAAGGCGAAATGGTTATAATGAAGGGGAATAATATGAAGGCAAAAGGGAATGGGTCAACCTTATTTGCATTGAATTTGGCTTAGGGAGGGAATGGCATACACACTAAAAAAGGGTATCACCCTTTTAGAGTAGGGGGGAAGGGAATGAGAGGGGGTATAATGGAAGGGAGGGCAGGCTGGGGTAGGGAGGGAAGTTGGAAACACCCACTTTTGAAAAGGGACAGGAACAAAGTAGAGAATAGAACAAGTGGGAGGTGGGATAGGAGGGAGGGAAATATAGTCAGTCTTTTACAATATATCCACTATGGAAATGTTTTGCATAGCTACACATGTACAACCTATACTGAATCCTTATCTCCCCAGTAAGGGTGGGTGACAAGGGAGGAAGGGAATGAATCTAGCATTCAAAGTTTTAAAATCAAATGTTTAAATATATACACACATACATATTATTGTTATTATCATTATCATTATTATTATTATTATTTTACATGTAACTGGGAAATAATATATATAGGCACTGGGGCATGGAGATCCACTGTGCTCTACTGGAAAGTCAGAGGGGATATGGGAGAACATATGGGAGAGAGCAGATTGGAGGAGCGGATATCCAGTGGGATCACTATTTTGGGGTGGTGGGTGGGGGAAACGGGGAGAAAATTTGTAACTCAAAATCTTGTGGAAATGAATGATGTAAACTAGAAGTTAATAAAGCATTTGATTAAAAAAAATTCAGTTCCTCCCTATTACTTTGAGAATGGGAAAAAAAAAACACAACCCAAACTCCTCTGGAATTTTTAATTACTTTTTTTAATTAATAGAAATCTATTTTTCTTCCTTCCCACTTCATATTCTATTGGAGGAAAAAAGAAAAATAAACAAAACAAAAAAGAAAAACAAATTTGTTTTTTTTTGTTTTTTAAAGCAATTGGGGTTAAGTAACTTGCTCAAGGTTACATGGCCAGTTATTTTTTGTGTGGGTGTTAAGTACCTGAGGCTGGAACTAATCTCGGGTCCTTCAGACTCTGAGGCCGGCGCTCTTACTCACTGCACCACCTAGCCGCCCCAACAAATTTGTTTCTTATAACAAATATGCACAACCAAGCAAAACAAATGCCCTCATTGACCATGTTTTGAAAGCAAAAAAAGGCTTATTCTGTACTCTAAATCCATAATTTCTCTGTTAGAAGGTGGAGTGCCATGTTTCCAATCATAAATGGTCATTGTGGTCATCAGAGTTCTTACAGTTTTCAATATTGTTAGGTTTTAAAGTGTTATTGTTATTATATAAATTGCTCCCTGATTTCTGCTCATTTCATTCATCAGCTTATGTGAGTCTTCACAATTGTTTCATAATATTGATGATACAGTATAATTTCTTCATTTTCTTATCACTTTTCTCTGAATCAGCTCATAAAGGCCTTTTCCTGTGTTTTTAAAATCATTATCTTTTCCCTAATTTCTTATATAACACATAATATTCCATTCATATGCTACAACATTGATATAACAATTCATTCTCCAGTTGACAGAGATCTCTTTAATTTCCAGGTTTTTTTTATCACCACAAAAGTGCTGCTATTGAAATTTTTGTACATACATGATATTTTCCTTTGATATCTTTGGGATATAGCAGCATTATAGCTGTGTCAAAGGGTACAAAGCAATCTTTAGTATCATTTTGGTATATAAATCCCAATTCTTTCCAGAATGGCTATACCTGTTCACAGGACCATTAAAAGTACCTCATTGTCTATTTTTCCATAGCCTTTCCCTTTATAATCTACCTTTATAAACTTTCCATGGTTATTTTTCAGTATATATGTCCATATTGACTCATATCCAGCTAGATTTTAAGCTCTTTAAAGTCAAGATTAATTCACTTTTGTCTCCATATATAGATCATCTGAATAAAGTTGATAATTAAAACCTCTAGTGGCTGATGAGGCCACACTTCATAAATTTGCCATTTGTGTGTTGTTGGGCACATCTCTTTACCTCTCTGCGTGTTGATTTCCCCTGTGTAAAATTAGGTGACTGTTAGATTCTTTTTCCTACAAACTCTAAGCTTATGATAATACCTTGATGAATTGATCATTTCAGTTGACCATCCATTTCAGTTTGTCATCTAACACAAGTTTTTCCTCATTTATCTTTCACCCAACTCAATAAACATGAACCTAGGTCATGGTCTGTGTCCATCTCACTCAAGCATTTTGGTTGTACCAGCTTTAGGCTCACTGCTTTCCACTCAGAATGCATCAGAGAAAAGTGCTTTGAAAGGAAATTAAATAAAGGAAATATACAAGATTTCCAGAAATGAGTCCTCCCCTCAGTAATTTCATTAGCAGGAAATTAAGCTATCTACAAACATTGCTGAATCTCCTATGTCCCCTAAAAAATAAGTTTACTGACCCTTCCAGTCTCTCAAACTACCTTCCTATAACTCCCCTCTCCACCAATTCTTAGTCAAACCCCTATAAAAACTTTTCTACATTCCTTACTTTAACATCTCCTCTCACTCACTTCTCAGCCCATTTTAATCTGGCTTCTAAACATCTTTACTCAGTTAAAACTGTCTTCTCCAAAGGTGTCCAAGTTAGCTGCCAATCTGATGGCATTTTCTCATCCTTCTTGACCTCTCTATAGTATTGAACATTGTTGTACACCTTTATTCAGTCATTTTAGGAATGCCTGACTCTTCATGAGTCCATTTGGGGTTTTCTTGGGAAAGATATTGGAGTGGTTTGCCATTTCCTTCTCCAACAGATGAGGAACTGAACAGGGTTAAGTGAATTGCTGATGGTCATCCAGCAAGAAAGTGTCTGAGGTCAGGTTTGAACTCAGATCTTCCTGACTCCAGGTCTGCTGGTCTATCCATTGTGCCACCTAGCTGTCTTAGAATGGATATTGGAAATGATCTAACTCAACCCCTTCCACAAAATTCAGGATCTAAGGGTTAAAGAGATAAAGTGGCTTGTGCAAAGATAGGAATTTCACTGCTCTCATGCTTTTTAATGTTTATATAGTCTTTTCCTCAGCACAATACTGCCAGGTAGGTAGCACAAGGGTTCTCATATCTAATTAGTGGTGGAAGTGAAATTAGAAACCAGTGTCCTGGCTTCTAGTTTAGAGTACCACACTCTCTCTTCCTTTTCATCTTTTGCTGCTGTCCAACATGACTTCTCCATTGCAATTAGAACAATGCACTTTCTTAGAAATGTCCTGCCCATTACCATTTCACTATTCCTGCTCTTTCTCCCTTCCCATACTGCTTCTCATAGCATTTCTGTTGTAACCACATTGCTGGGGTGGATTTTGCACTCATTCCTCCCTATTCCATATTTTGCTTCAAACTCATGGGGTTACTCTCAGGAATATTTGGGTTTAAGTAGGTCTCAGTTAAAATAGCTTGGCCAGCACCAAATACTGACATTTTAGCCTAGGCTGATCCCCAACTTGACATGGATGATGAATGGACATTCTGACTACACTTTTATGAAAGTGAAGGGCATTTTACCTGTCAGTCTGATCTGCTTTCTGGCCAGCAGCAGGGCCAAGGTCGCTAGAATAAGATATTCTCAGATCAGACGTGCTCATTGCCATGGAAATCCTTGACTCGAAATAGCTGCTGGTCATGCTTTTGTCTGTCCAGCCTTTCATTCAAAAGAAGCATCTGAGTTCATAGTCTGACACATCCTTCCTGGTTGGGTTGTACCAGTAAGTAAGCTTAGCTATTTGTGCAGCTATCTGGAAAGAAATGGTATGTTAAATTGGAAACAGATGGACAGAATGACCCACACAGCCCTGGAATTCACAGTGTAACTCAGCAGAATTAAATCAGGTGCCTGACGCCCTGACAATTTTGTCTCAGTAGGAAAAGAAAAGAAAACACCTGGAAACCCTGTGATTGGTGGTGGTATGGTCATCATTTTTTCCCAGTTGTTTTTCTGATTTGAAGTTAGTTTGATTGGAGTTCTTTTCTATTGTCTTTTTTTAAATCAGATTCTACTTTTACATATGTAGAATCTCTTCTTTCTCCAATTTTTGTCATCCCATACCCCTAATCTGTCAGCTCCAAGGCATCAGCTAACACATGAACTCTAAATCTGGATGAGAGGTTAGATTGAGAATCAAAATAGCCATTTTTCTGTTCACCTGGAAAGTGTACTCCCTTCTTTGCACCCTTTGATTGCCAAGCATGCTTTCCGTCATCTCCTCCCTAGAATCTCAATAAATAATGGTATTTTGAAATGTTATTTTTGCTGTCCATATCAGATATAATCATAAAATGTCCATGTTAAAACCAATTAATATTAACTGGACATTTACAGTTTGTATTATAAGAAAATAATTTGCTTGGAAGATCAGCATAACTGATCTTTATATAACATTTTCAAAATGTTTGCATATGCATACATTTTCTCATTTGAACCTCAAGGATCTATAACAATTCCTTTAAGTATTTACTATTAAGTATTATTGCCTACATTTTAAAGGTGAGGAACCTGAGTCTCAGAGAGGTTGATTTGCCTATGATCACACTGCTATTAAGTATCATAGGTACACATTGAATACAATTATCAGAGGCAGGATTTGAAGCAAGATCTTCCTGGCACCCAGTCTAGAAATCTATCACTAGGCTACAATGTCTAATTCTTTTAACTGGATGAAATCCTTTTTATGGATTTATGAATCGATAGATTGTTCATGGAACCTTGTAAGACTATACATGGCAAGCTAAGTGGTCTTTGCCTTTTAGAAATATCTGTCACTTGTGGCTCAAAGAAAGTGTAGCATGTATAGCAGGTGGATGGGCTAAACCAGGTCAAGGGTAACTAACAGGTCTCAAAAGTGTTGGTAGTTAGGAGGATATCTACCCCAAGCATGTAAATACTTTCCACCGAGGAATGGGTGGAAGAGAACAATTTGTTCTAATGGTCATGAAAGCAGCTTAAGCAGGTGCTGAGGAGTGCTTAGAGCTTATTTAGACATCCAAGATGCCAAGGACATCTACTCCATCCCAGGTCATTGCCAGACATCTTAACTTTTGTCTTGCCACTGGACTTCCATGACTCTGGAAGAGAGTGAGGCCAATGACTTTGTGCAACTCTCTCACTTAAATCTATTCCACACCCCACCCCCGCAGCCTGCCCCAGGCCTCAGCTTCACTTCTGAAGGCCCATTTCTTTCCTCTCCTACCTATCCTCTTGTATGTAATATAGGATTTGTATTTTTTTCCTTTCTCTTTTTTCTTCTCTCCCCACACTACCCCTGCATTCAAGATTATGAAACTCTTTGCTGTGGGCTCTGGCCTTCTTCTTCCTCTTCCTGCTCACCCTGGTGGTGGGAAGTGGCTGGGGGAGAGGACTCCAAATAGATATCATCAGCCTAACAGCCCTAAGTCTCCCCTTTTATTATTAGGTAAACAAAACAAAAGGTCATGAATATGAACAGAATTGTCAGATGAATTAGTTGAAGTGGTTTTTTTTTGTACTGTGTCCTCAAATTTAATGGATTAATGTGTCTTGTATATATAAAAAGAAAACCTCTACCTTCAAAAAAAAAATCTATTCCACAGGCAAGTCAAGACATCACCATGGGATGTCATTGGTCCTCTTTGAAAATGAAGGATTAACAGCAGCTGGAGACAGAGCAATAATGTGAACATATTGGTGAAGGGCCAAATCATTATCAAAAACAGGGCTAAAGGAGGAGAATGGAGAATGATGTTAAGAACTTATATGTTTAATATATGTTCATAGATTGATTGATTTATACCCAATGTTATTGCAAAACAGCATGTATTGGGGCAGCAGAACGTTTTTTTGTACATACCCATATAGTACATGTTGTCTCTTGCATTAGAATGTAAGTTTCTAGATGGCAGGGACTTTTCCTCTTTTTCCTTGTATACTCAATAATTAGTATAATATCTGGCCCCTATTAAATGCTTAATGAATGCTTATTGATCGATTGATAAAGAGTAATCATTTCAGTTGATTGTTTTTATGTATCTCTTCCTTCCACTTCCCTCTCACCCAGTTAATTTGTACAGATGAACAAAATTCAGATGAACAAGGAAGCCATGTGATATTTCTTTCCAGAGAGAACTCCAGTGTAGGAAGAGCCAGAAAATCTAATCCATTCTAGTCATTATTCTGATAGTAACTATATCTGTGAAATTGAACAAACTGAAACATCTTTCTGATTTTCAATTTCCTAATCCACCAATGAAAAGAGGGAATTAGATATTCCCTAAGATTCCTTTTAACCTCTGTTTTTTAATGTTAAAATCCATGCTTAAATGAGATATAAAAGGGGTTAGCATCCAAAGAAAAGAATAGGGGAAATCTGAAGGGTATGGTGAGTGACTGGGTAGTCAAAGGGATTGTATCTTTATAGAAGGTGTGGTTAGAGAAGTTGCCCCCTGTCTACTTTCAGTCAGGAGTAGAGAGCTTTACCCAAGAATGGGACTTCATAGGATCATAAATTTAGAGATCAATTAGTCCAGCATTTAAGTATTTTACATAAGAAGAAATTGAGGTCCAGAGAAGTTAACTGATTTGTTTGAGGTTAGTTATGTAGTAAGCATCAGATCCACTGGAACCCTGCCCCATGGTGGTTTGTGAATTCAATTATATAAACATTGATTAGGTACCAGCTATGTTTGAGGTATTGTGCTAGATTAGACCCTAGACAGGAAGATAAAAATGAAACAGAACCTGCCTGCCCTCAATGAGCTTATATGCAACTGTGCTCTGATGAATAAAGGGCTAAGGGCAGGGAGTCAGGTCGGAGTTGACAGGGGCATTGAGCAAAATCCGTAGGTTAAATAATGAATGTGGAAGGTATTTGAAGGAAACGAGGAAGTGGCAATCTCTGTGATAGTCTGCCAAAGATACTCAATTGATAAAAGAAGCATTTATTTATTTTTTTCTTTTTAAGTGATTCATTGCTGCACTTTTCCTTTAAAAAAATATCTGTCACTTACCAATGAGGTTTGCCCTCCCAGACCATTCCACACATAACGGAATGTTCCCTTGTAACAAATAACTAATGACAACAATAGCTAGCATTTACATAGTACTTTAAGGTTCACAAAATGCTTTACAAATATTATCTTAAAACAGCCCTGAACAGTACATGCTCTTATTATAATACCTACATTTTATATATGAGGAAATTGAGACAAATAGAGATTAAATGACTAGCCTGGGGTCAATTATAGTAAAGCAAAACCAACTGGCTACATCTAGGACTGTATGCCTCATTTTATACTTATAGTCCCCTGCTTAGTGTTACAGAGAAGGATGCAGGCTTCACTGTCATTCCTTTAAAATCATTACTGGTCACTGCATTGACCAATGGCAGCTTGGAAATCGCTCAGTGTTGTTTTACTTTACATTATTGTGGTTATGTTATGTTCTTCTTGTTTTACTAATTTTGTTCTGCATCAATTAATACACATCTTCCCAAGATTTTCTGAAACCCATTGATAATTTTTGTTTGTTTGTTTTTGTCTGTGTCTCCCTATGTTGCTCTTGTTAGAAATGCATCAGCCTCTTCTGGGTCTGACCCTACTGTTCATCATCTTGGAAACTTTCGTCTTCTAAGCCTGTTCATTCCTTCTTAGGAAATTTGGTAGGCCCCCTGGGGCTTACTGTATTGGTGATGGAATTAGTGAGGTAGTCTTACTGGATCTCCCAACTCCTAAATTCAAGCAAACCACCAGCTTCAGCCTCCCTCATAGCAAGGATTACAGGAGTGTGTCATTAAGCCCAGACATCATTTCCTGTAACACAGTGTAGTTGTCGAGTTGTTTCAGTTGTGTCCAACTCTCTGTGACCTCATTTGGGCAAAGATACTAGAGTGGTCTGGCATTTCTTTCTCCATATCATTTTATAGATGAGGAAAATAAATATGATTAAGCGACTTTCCCAGGGTCATAGAGATAGTAAGTGTCTGTATTCATTGTGTTTCTTGCTTTCCTTGTTCTGCCTACTTTGCTTTCTATTCATACAAGTCATCCTGTATGACTGTCTTCCTCATGTTGATAAATTTTTACAACACAACAATACTCCATTACTTCCCCATACCACAACTTATATAGTCATTCCCCTATCAATAGGTAAATTTTGCTATTCAGTCATTTCAGTCCTGTCTGACTCTTCATGACTTCATTTGAGGTTTTCTTGGCAAAGATACTGGAGTGATTTGCTATTTCCTTCTCATTTTGCAGATTAGGAGACTGAGGCAAACAGGGTTTAGTGACTTGTCCAGGATCACACAGCTAGTAAAGTACTGGAGTCCATATTTAAACTCAGGTCTTCCTGACTCCAGGCCAGGTGCCCTATCCACTGCTCCACCTAGCTGCCCATCAGTATTTCTCTAGTATTGTTCTACAATAAAAAAAAATACTGCTATAAATATTTGGATCAATTATCATTGACCTCTTTGGGGTATATCCTTAGCATTGAGATCTCTGGGTCAAAGAGAATAGACCCTATTAAATGGCCCCTAATCCATAAAGGGCATAGATCTCAGTCTCAAAATGAAACATTCCATTTTTTTTGCTCTTAGCTCAGGTGGTAGCTCAACTATTTCTCCTTTATAATCAAACTGAGAGTCAACCTGGCATAGTGGATAGAACCCTGGACTTGGAGTCAGGAAGACCCAAGTTAAAATCCCACCATAGATAGCTTTTGGTTGTATGACCCAGGGTGAACCACTTAGCCTCAGTTTCCTCCTTTGTAAAATAGGAATAATAATAACTAGCACTTACCCCACAGGGTTGCTTTGAAGATAATATATGTTCAGTTCTTTGAAAACCTTAGGGTTCTAGATAATTGAGACTTGTTATTAATACCCCGAGACCTCTACTTATGGGGTCTGAATGACTTGTTTCTGTGGTGGCAATTGAAACAGGTCTCTATAGAATGACTTCTCCCAGATGGGGAAGTTTTGTTGTTGTGTTTGTCCTTCTTTTTCGAAGAGGATCATGGCATCAGGGAAATGATGACGTGACTTGCAGTTGACTTTGATTTGAGTGAGGAAGGGCCTTGAAGGAAGCAAATAAATGGCTCCAGAGAATCATAGTAACTATAGTTATGAGTGGGGAAGATAGAAAAAGTACATATTTCATCTACCAAAGGAGAGAAGTGATAGATTGGGGTGGGAGGGAGAAGATAAGTTTAGCATTTGTATATATAAGTAGAGGTGGCTATTAGGAAATTGGAAATGCAAAGCTAGAGCTCCAGGACGATATGAGGATACAAATATATTTTTGGAAATCATCTCCATAGGGGGGATCCGTGGGAGTTGGTGGGTGCCCCTCAAGGTTATGTCCTGGGCCCCCCTCTCCTGTATACCATTTGCTTTGGTGATCTCATCAGCTACTATGGATTCAATGATTACTTCTGTGCAGATCAGGGCAGCTAGGTGGTGTGATGGATAGAATGCTGAGATTGGAGTCATAAAGACTTATCTTCCTGAATTAAAATCTGGCTTCAGATATAGCTGTGTGACCCTAGGCAAGTCACTTCCCTTGTTTGCCTCAGTCTCCTCACCTATAAAAATGAGCTGGAGAAGGAAATGGCAGTATCTTTGCCAAGGAACTTCCCCCACCACCCCAAGTGAGTCACAAAGAGTCAACAAAGAAACAACAGAAATGACTGAATGACAATAATAAGTGATATTCCTTTCTATTTGTCCAGCCCTAATCTCTTGCCCAACCATCATTCTCCCATCTCCAATGGTCTGTTGAAGATCTCAAACTGGACATATTGTAGACATCTGAAACTCAACTACCCACAATGGAGCTCATTCCTTCCCCATTATCTTTTTCCTTCCTCGTTATTGTTGAGAGTACCACTATTTTTCTCCCTAGTCACTTAAACTTTGTTTTGTCTTTAACTCCTCATTGTCTTTTATCCTTTCCTCTCATATCCAACCAGTTGCAAAGTCCAGTCAAATCTACCTTCATAACATCTCTTGAATATGCTCCCTTCTCTCATCTGACATTGTCAATACCCTCGCAGAGGCCCTTATCACCTCACTTTTATAATATTGCAATAGCTTTTTAGTTGCTTTCCCTGATAAACTCTCCCCGCAGTCTAATCTATCCTCCACTCAACTGTCAAACTGATCTACTTAAAGTGTAGGTCTGACCATGTCACCCCTCTCCACTTCTCTATAAACTCTAGTGGTTCCCTATTACCTTCAGTACCAAACACAAAATCTTCTGTTTGGCTTTTAAAATCATTCATATCATAGCCCCTCCCTCCCTTTCCAAAATTCTTACACCTTCCTTCCTTACATGTACACTGTGATCTAGTGACAGTAACCTGCTTATTGTTCCTATCACAAAACACTCCATTTCCCAGATCTGGGCACTTTCACTGACTTTTTCCTGAAACTCTCTCCCTCCTCATTTATACCTCCTAATCTTCCTGGCTTCCTTCAAGTCTCAGCTCAATTCCCTCCATTTGAAAGATGTTTCTCTCAGTCCCCTTAATGTTATTGTCTTCTCTAGTGATTATCTCCAAGATTATATATCTTGTATATCTCCAAGATCATGTATTCTGTGTATCTCCAAGATAATATATCTTGTGTATAAATAGTTATTTGCATGTTTCTCCCCATTACATTGTGAGCACTTTGAAAGTAGAGACTTTTTTTTTCTTAAAAAAAAAAACTCTCATGTTTAGTGCTTAATAAATACTTGTTATCTTGACTAGGTGAGATAAACAAGTGAGAGACTAGAGAGAGGTAAGAAGACAAGGAAAAAACCTTGAGTTAGACCCACATTTAAAGGATAGCACATTTAAGGAACAGGCATAGAGTTTAGTAGTATAGATGCCAAGGTATGAGAAGATATCAAAGAAGATTTGGCCGGCAGCTTCAAGTATTCCCAGCCACACTTCCCATTTTGCCTTGGCCATCTTCTGGTCATCCTCCTTGCTACTTAAATCTTCTCTCCTCCCTTCCTATTTCCGGCTCTGGAGTAGTAAACAAAGCAATCCTGACATTGCTATTTAAAAAGGAGTATCAATCAATGCTCTCTTGATTCTGCTCTTCTATGACTTTTCAAATCAAAATAGCTCTCCCTGGCTATCACTTTCCTGTGAAATGTAGGTGAAATCATCTACAGGGGTGATTCCATGGAGGAGGAACAGATATTTCCCAGCTAGAGAGTGCACTACTTCTGGCCATGTGAAAGGGCTTAGTGGTGATGAAGAGTGCTTTAATTGTCTGCTGAACTGGAAGAATTGATTCTTCAAGTTTATACAAAGACAAGCTATTGAGCTTTTGGAATTATTTTTCTTTCCAAATAGACTATTTTGAGCTGGTCCAAAAATTTAGTGGGGGAAAATGGCAGTTGCCCTGTCTCCCATCTGGCCTCCATGTGGTCAGGAGCACATGGCCATCTCTTTCTATGTTGTTTTTTTCTACCCAAAATTTATGTGAACACTTATACCAGGGTGCATGTGTGGCAATCTTGTGACTTATGAAAGATTCAATAGTCTCAAGAAGGCATGTGAGGTGGTAGCTCTGAAAAAAAGTACTGGCAGTAGACTTTTCAAAAAAAATGGAATAAATCCTGACAACTCAGTTTAGCAGTCTGCTAAGTAAAATCTTCATTCAAGAAGTGGCGTATGAAGACTATACAGAAGCATTTCCATTACCAGGAGCTAAGAATTACCCTTTTGGCATATGTATTCCTTAACTAATGCCTCACTACTATTGTTCTCTAAGTCTGAACCAACTCTTCTTATGGACCTTTGTGTATTTGTACCAATTTGAAATGCTTTATATCTACTGGTTTTTGCTATATCAAGTTACAAAATGCCCTAGCTGAAAGCTAACTAAATTTACTGGCTGATTATTAATGGGGAAGCAAAAAATTTGGGGCTCAGGAGCTAATGCTAGATGTATAACCCATAAAGCTACCCAGGGATCCTTGGGGGTAGTCATCTACCTTGTGGTATATGCAACCTGGCATTTGGAAGAGCACTAGAGGGAGTGTTACATCTATATATTGCTTCCCCCCCCCCATTAGAAATGAATAATTTATAACAGTTCAGTACCAACCTCCTACTTTGCATCATTGTTCTAAATTAGCACCAAACCCCTATTGTCTACACCAAATATTTAATCTCTTTAAAATAAGGAATATTTTCTCTCTTTTATTCCTGTTGCAAGTCTTAACTAAGACAAAATGAGTAGCTTTGAATTTATGTTTATCAGTGGTTTATACCATTTGTTGGCTTACTAAACAAAGCAAATGTCCAGAACAAAGGTCAATATCCTCCAAGTTCAAAGAGAACTATGCATGCATTCATTCAATCATTTTCAAAGAGGGGAAAAAGGAAGAGGAAAGAAACATCTCTACTCCCAGCCTGAGCTGTATCAAGAATACAGGATTCATTCAGGGCATAATTTCTGCTTAACATGTCCTCATCATCCTGGATCACCTTAAAACCAACTCAGCCATCCACCTACTATGGTGCTGTACTTGTGTTTCTTGCACCTGATAAAATCCACTACATCCTTCTTCATGTTTGACTCTCAGTTACTCAACTCCCCACATTTGTTTTCCATAAGCCCCTTCTTCCGAGGTCACTCTCTGGGCTACCCTGGGTAGTCTTCAATTCTGAAATCTCCAAGTTTAGGGAATGCTGGGAAGGGGACTGTCTGCCAGCAGCTAGTCCCACTCATCTTTCCATTCTTACTCCATGTCCAAGTCTTTCGGCAATGCTACAAAAAGTAGGTTCCATTGAATTGGAATTTGAAATGTTGTCAAGAAAAATGAGGCTAGACAAAGAAAAAGGCCATTGGTTTGCCCAATTAAGAGTTCATATGTAACCTTGCAGAGACCAGTTTTAGTAGGATGCTGTGTTTTCGAGGCCAGATTGCAAGATTGTGGGCTGGGTAAGTAAAGGCAGAAGCCTTTAGCTGCACTTTCTAGAGATAAAGACCCAAAAAAACAAAACAAACAAAAAAAATGGGAGAGAAGAGAACGCTTATGAGGGGAACTAAAACCAATGAAAGGTGGGATTTTTCCTTGGGGTTGTTTTTTAAAGAATGACATGAGTATGTGTTTAGGCTGAGGGAAAGTAAACATTAGAGGAGAATCTGAAGATGAGTGAAAGTGAGGAAAGGCTTGATAAAGCATGGCCCTAGAAGAATTAAGAGGACTTGAGATAGAGTGGCTAGGTGGGAGGATTAGCAGTGGAAAGAAATGTTCTCATAAAAGGTTTAGAGTATTAACGTTAAATCGAATGAATGTCACATTGAGCCTGAGAGGTGTGATCCTAGATAAATCGATCGATTTCTGTGCTCTAGGCAACTCTCTGGCTATGTCTTTTTTTTTTTTTTTGAGGGCAATTGTGGTTAAGTAACTTGCTCAAGGTCACACGGCTAGGTTTTTGTTTGTGTGTGCTTTAAGTGTCTGAGGCCAGATCCGAACTCAGGTCCTTCTGACTCCAGGGCCGACGCTCTACTCACTGTGCCACCTAGCCACCCCTCTCTGGCTATATCTTGAAGATAAGGTGGGAACTTGCATTGGTAAATGCAAATTTACTAAATTACCAAATTTACCAAAAAATAGTCTTCTCACCTAAGAATTCTCTATGCCAATAAAATCACATGTCCAGGACCTATCTCCAACCCCAACATTAAGTCAGTAGCATGGTTCCTGATATGCTGATGCTAATTAGCCAGATTCTCCTTTTCTGGCTCCACATAAGCATGCCTAATGCATAGAACAGAGTTACCGGGTATGTCAGCACCCCTGTCTCTGTTTTGTGTATGTCTAACCTCTCTGGGCCTCAGTTTCCTCATCTGTAAAATGATGAGGTTAAACTCAGTGGCTTCTAAAGTTCTTTCCATTTCAAAAATTGTGGTCCCATGACCCTTTGCATCTGTAGAGAGGAACAAACTATTTCTCTACTGCATCGATGGGAGAAAGGAACGTGAATTCTATCACCTCCATGTAAATCAACAACAAATTTCCATCTGTAGGTTTAGTTTGTTAGTAGTTAGTAGTTTGCTAGTCTGGGGGCTGGAGTTTTAAGGATTACAAGGTATATTTATGCAGTTTTGACTCTTGGTCATCTTGCATTTATATCCTCTGTAAAGGTTTTTTTGGTATTTTCTCTAAGTGCTGAAAGTTAATGAAATGAATAAGATAATAGAATCACAGAATTTAAATCTAAAAGAGGGCTCAAATTTATCTAGTCCATCCCACTCATTTTATAGATAAGGAAAATGATCCACAGGAAGGATGAAGTGTCCCAGCAAAGGTCGCCCAGGCAACCTTTCACTTTAATAGTGATTCATTAGCCTTTAAAATCACATTTAGATACCTGTTGATCATCATTTTAAAAATATGATGGCACTGATTTAATAAACTGATGATACCTTTGTTTTAGTTTTACTGCTTTTTCTTCTCTTAGAATTTATTGTGCCATTCTAAATATTTATTGATCCTTTATGGGAAAAAAAAGTCAGATCCACATTCCCTTTCAAATATGTTTCTGCCTGTGGATCTCATTTTCTGTTTTCATTTTCTCTGCCTATAGCTCATGTCATAGCATAAAGTAATGCAGAACTTTTAGAATGGGAAGGAGAAATAAGAGAAGTTATACCAGGAGCAATGTAAGGGTCTCATTTCCTGCTCCCTGTATTTCTCTCCCATGGGTGGGGAGCCTGAGATTGCTTCCTACGGAGGGTGGATATGCCAGTGGAGGACTAGCCTCCAGGATACTTTTCACTCACTAAATCTTTCATATGTACTAGATATGTAACTTCCAGAAATCATAGAATATTCCAATTAATAGTCCTTATCTACTATCACCTTCTAAGCTAGTTGTGCTTGTCATTCTAACTCTGTAGTCTTTTATTCATTTGCTGCTGTAGAACATGCTCTTCAGGATGAGTATTATTTTTAGATTCAGTGAAGAATCTTAAAAATAGGAAGAGGTGGCAGAGTGATCCAATATCTATTGTCAGGATATCTGATGAATCAAAATGGCTAGGATTCAAACGAATCTGGAAATACAGAAGGAGAAAAAAATTCCTAAGAAAATATTAAAAATCTCAAGCCAAATCATGCATCTGTGAATGGGGGCAGGATGTGAATGAAACGAACAGCAAATCTTGAGTCATATGATAATTTACCACTTATACAGGTTTTCAGAGATCTGCCCTTTAGCCTGGGTGTACATGATGGAAAGGCTTCTGAAGCTCTCCTTTATCCTTTCCCCTTGACTCCTGATCCCTATTTTGGTTTATGTTTGCATTTAGAGTTGCAACTTTGCTGCTCCATATGTTTAATCATGCTACATTATAGTCTAAGCCCTGCACTGGACAGAACCTGTGATTTCAGTGAGTGGGAGGGCTCCCCCTACAAGACCTGAACATTCTCTGCAACTTATATGTAATAGTTGCTGGGGGCACTGAGAATTTAAGTACTTCTCCCAGTCACATAGCTAGGGGTAGTAGTGGTAGTGATAGTAGTAGAAGTGGTAGTATAGTGATAGCAGTCGGAGTTGTAGTAGTACCAGTAGTAGTGGTGGTGGTGGTAGGAGGAATAGTAGTAGTAGGAATGGTTGTCAGAGTAGTAGGCAGAGGAGAAGTCCTGGTAGTGTTAGTCATAGTGATGGTGGGGTGATGATGATGGTGGTGGTAGTAGTAGTAGTAGTAGTAGTAGTAGCAGTAGTAGTAGTAGTAGTAGTAGTAGTAGTAGTAGTAGTGGTATTGTTGGTAGAAATAGTAGTAAATAATGATAAGAAGCAGCTATTACTTATATGGTTCTTTAAAGTTTGGCTCTAGCAGAATGCAAAATCCTTTACATGTATTAATAGTACTACTAATAATAGCTAGTATTTATATAGTACTTGGCAAGGCACCCAGCTGAGCACTTTACAATTATTATCTCATTTGATCCTCACAACTACCCTGGTAGGTGGGTGCTATTGGAATCTCCATTTTAAAGATGAAGAAACTGAGGCAAACAGAAGTTAAGATTTGCCCAGGGTCACATAGCTAGTAAGGCTAGATTTGAATTCAAGTTTTCCCAATTCCAGACCTAACACTGTGCCATCTAGTTTCCCTTTATTCTTCAGTTATTTTTCAGTCTTGTCTTACTCTTTGTGACCCTATTTGGAGCCTTCTTTGCAGAGATACTGGAGTGGTTTTGCCATTTTCATCTCCAGTTCATTTTATAGATAATAGAAATAGAGGCACCCAGGGTTAAATGACTTTCTCAGGGTCACACAGCTTGTAAATGTCTGAGGCCAAGATTTGACCTCACAAACTTCAGGCCTGGCACTCTCTTTTCACTTTGTCACCTAGCTGCTCTAATAGGCTATTATGTGCTGCTTCCCCTAATATGTTAGTCATAGCAGTAGTAGTAGTAGTAGTAGCAGCAGCAGCAGAAGCAGCAGTAGTAGTAAATAATAAGTAACTAACATCAATGTTTTCAAAGCCCTTTACATATATTATTTCATTTGGTCCTCTCAAATACCCCTATGAAGTAGATGTTGTTATTATTCCCTTTAGAGATGAGAATACTAAGTGTTATAGAGCTCATAGAACACGTGTCTGAGGCAGGATTTGCACTTAGGTTTTTCTGACTCTAGATTCAGCACTCTATCCATTGTGCCAACTAGCTGCTAGTGTGTGTCAGATGCAGGATTTGAATCTGGGTCTTCCTTACTCCAAGGCCTGTTCTCTATACCTGATATCATGCCTCTTCTTGAGGTCAGGGACCATAGAATAATAACTATGTCTATCAGGTCTACAAGTGCTAAGACAAAGGCAAGGAGAACCCAGTCCTTGAGCATGAATGTACTCTTGTCCCACACAGCTGGCTCCATTGTTGTTGAGACCAAGCAAGGACCATAGTAAAAGGAAAGGCCGCTTCTTTTCTGGTACAAACTTTGGCTTCATCATGATGACTAGGTGACCATTATGCCCTAACAGTCTTGGCACTGTTGAGGTAGGGGAGCATGAGGCAACTTAGGTGACTTGGGTCTGCATATGGCTCTGCTAAGAGCACTTTCCCTTAGGACATTCACTGCTTAATCAATGTTGTCATTACCACATCTGCATCCCCCAGACCCATGATTTCATCCACATTCAGTAAGAAGAGCTACAGCTAAGAGGCATAGTGGATGGAATGCTTGACTTAGAGATAGAAAGTCCTGAGTTCAGATCTGGTTTCAGACATAAGATTATGGAATACAAATAATGGGAGGGAGTGACCATGTTTTCTAGACATACCCCTTGTTTCCTTGGAATCAACCACTTCACTGTAGCCTAGGACACTGATAAACTTGACTTTGACTTCTAAACAGACAGTGCAAATAGGCAGCAAAAAAGTGGGGACACCAGCAGATTTATCTACAGCAACTAGGAGTGGGAGGGAGGAGGGGGAATGAATCCGTCAGCTGGGACTTCGAACATTTCTAAAGCTTCAGGCCTACAATATCAATGGCTGTCAACACTATTTATGTGGAAAATTTCATTGACATAGTGTAATTGTGATTGTAATTTTAACACTGCAATGTAAAATAGCTCTCACCAGTATGGTTTAATCAGAAGTCCAAACATAATGAAAAACCCAGAGACTCTACTTTCACATGTAAATGTAAGCATTTTGTGGGAAATAGGAAGCATGGAGTGAGTCATAAAGTAATATGAGAGCAGGCTTTGATATCTCAGCATAGACACGTAGACATATCTGTTGAGTAGGGGCTCATTGACTTGCTTCTTCTCTCTTCAGTTTGATGACCAAATTCCCTTTGTTGTTGCAAATTGGGCAGAACAGAAGTATGGCATGTCCATCTAGAGATACTTTCTCCTTCAAACATGTTAGGCTTGCTAGATTTAATTCTGCCAATACTTTATGGGATATTGACCAAGAGTCTTTTAAAATGAGTAGGTTGCTTTGAAATGAGTCTCCCATGACATTTCAGTTTCCAAATGGAAAGGGGGTAAAGACATGTAGTAGTATAAAAGTAACCTGAATTTAAAGTTTTCCTTTCCTTTCTAACTCTTGGACATTAAGATAATTAAAACCCAAAGGACAAGATAATTTGACTTTGGAGACTTGAAAGTGCTGCAAATTCATAAGAAAACACAATTTTTTCACTACCAAGAAACAGGGACCAAACTTCCCTCAGTTGTCTGGTTTTTCCTTTTCCTGCTCCCTTCTTCCCCAATCAATCTATTATAAGGCCATCCATAATCTGCACACACCCCAACCCCCGCTTCTGCCTTTCCAATCTTCTTACACCTTATGTCTCCGCACACTTGACAATCCAGTGAAAATCACCTCTTTGCTTTTCCTTGCTTGCACAATATACTGCAATTCATCTCCAAACTGTATTTTCACTGGCTGTCCCCTATGTCTGGAACTATCTCCCTTTTTGTCTCTGTCTCCTAACTCCTCTGAATTCCTTCTAAAACCTGTCTACAAAAAGCCTTTTCAGATGCCCCTTAATGCTAAAGCCTTCCTTCTATGTATTATTTCCAATGTATCATATAAAGTGTGTGTGTACACATACACATATACACATATTATATATATATATATACACATTTATATATACATTATATGTATATATATATATACATACACATTTATATATACATTATATATATATATATATATATATATATATATATATATATATATATATATATATATATATATTCTTCTAGGCAGGTAAGAAATAGTTGTTGATTGACTGACCGAAGCTATTTTTCTCTCTTTTTCAAGTCTTTTGATTTTAACATAATAATAGTTTCCAAAAAGAACTTTCCTCTTTTCTCCTAGATTTTTTTCTTCAGTTGCTAATTCTTATGGCTTGTGCAATTTTATTGTCTGAGATTGAGTTAAGATCTCCATTTCATATTTCATTAATTTTATTTTTTTTTACATTTCTATAGAAAAAACTCCTAAGTCCTATGATACAGTTGTATTTAGCACATTTTCTGATGATTCTTTTTATTTCCCTTCCATTGTGAATTCACATTTAAAATTTATTTGTAATTTACCTTTTCTTTTACTTTTATAAAGTTCGTTAAAAGCTTGTTAATTTTGTTATTCTTTTCAATGAACCGTCTTTTACTTCCATTTCTTCCCTACTTCTTAAGATTCTTCCTTTGTGTTTTTTGGGAGGGTTTGATAATTTGTTGCTTCTCTAATTTAATTTAATTGAATTCTCAATTAATTAGTCTTCTCCATTTCATTAATGTATGTTTTCAGAAATATTTTTAGTTGCTTTTCAAGATTTTGGCATATTGTCTCATCATTAACATTCTCTTTCACAGTTTTTTCATCTTTTCTCTGCTGTTGGGAGGCTATAATAATCTGGTACTAAAATAACTTTTACACCTAGTAGGTGCCTAATAAATGTTTCTAGATTGATTGATTTTGTTTGATTTGAGCCACCAAGTGGGCAAACAATTCAACAATTTGAAAGATGCTCTTCTCACTCCCACCCCCTTTCTCTGTTTCTTTGGATGTTCCTAGTCTCACTCAGTTTCTTTTCTATATCGACCCCACCCCCACACATATACTTAATAAATGATACCTTAAAGAAACTAGGTTCTTTTGAGAACACATGGCAAATATAGAAAGTGTGAATTAACTTGCTAGGAACCTGACATAAACTCAGGGTAATCAAGACAGAGCACGATAAAAGACTGGGCAACTAGGTGGCACGATGAATCTGGTTTTGGAGTCAAGAAGACCTGAGTTCAAATATGGTCTCAGACCCTTAATAGCTGTGTAACTTGTGACCTCAGCAAGTTACTTAATCCCATTTGCTTCAGTTCCTCATCTGTAAAATTAGCTGGAGAAGGAAACAGAAAATGCTCCCAGTGTCTCTTTCAAGAAAATCCCAAATAGGGTCAAAAAGAATTGGGCAATACTGAGAAATGGTTCAATGAGAGATTGGGAGATGGGAGTTTTACCAGTTTTGTTTTCAGCATATGAGGTGGTCTTGCCATTTGACATGTCTTCTCTGCATCCTGCCCCTGGCCAGGGCAATGGTAGTGGCTGCCCTAGCAGCAGATGATGCTGGGTGCCCCCCCCCCCCGCCCTTGCCCTTTGGTCTCCCATGCTCTCATCCTTTCTCTAGGCATATTGCAGTTGTAGTCACTTGGGTGTAGAAGCTTTGGTAGGGGCAGGTGATAGACTCCTTCCCTTCCCACACCCGTGGCTATAGTCATCTCACTTAGCCTGTTGTGGGGATGCTTATCCTTCTGCAAGTTCTAATCACTACTCATCAGAATGATTTCATTTTGCCTTTCCCCTTTTAGGAAATTTCAGGTCCTATCTCCCATAAGACTGGGAAGGGAGAGGGAAGTCATCTCAACAGTTACAGTTTCATGGCTCCTAGGAGGTCAAGTAGAGAGATGCTAGTCAGTCTATAAACATTTATTAAGAGCCTACTGTATACCAGGCAGGAAGCTAGGTGGCCCAGTGAATATAGAGGGCTGGGCCTAGAATCAGGAAGACTTCCTCTCAGATACTTATTATGTGAACCTGTGCAAGTCACTTCACCCAGTTTGTTTCATTTTCCTTCTCTGTAAAATGATCTGGAGAAGGAAATAGCAAGCCCCTCTACTATCTTTGCCAAGAAAACCCCAAATGGGGTTGATAGGGTAGAGGCCCAAGATGAGATCTTCATCACTTACCCCAAAAGAATTTGGGTCCCATTTGTTTGAGGGGAGAATGATGGAGTATAGGGAACCCCCTCAAATCTTCCCATTTGATCTGATGTTCCCCAGAGGACAAAAGCCTTCCATAATCAATATGCCTCAATCTCTGTTAACCCTTAAAATAGCTTAGTTCTCCATGGTCTATTACCTCCAGATTGCCTCTGACTGCTTCCCACCCTTGATCCTACTCTTAATCTCATTTACCTGGCTCCTGGGAATGTGACCTCTAGTCACCCCAAACTACTAGACCACCCCTAGATCCCTCCCACAGTCTTTCTGTATATAAGATCCATCTTGCCTCCATGAAGATGCTTAGATTTTATCTAGCCCAACAAAGGATCAAGGTTCAATCTGGCTGGCTCACATTGGCAACACAAATACGCAGGATGCTTAAGAGGCTACCCAATATGGTGAATTTTTAATAAACTTTGTTTTACTTTAGCTGAGAGAAGACTTGAGTTGAATTAATTCAGTAGGACCCAGTGCATCAGTAATTTGGGGTCTCAAGTACCCATAAACCTCAATCTCAACAGGGTCACAAAGAGTTGGACATGATTGAAGAATAATAAATGTTCTAGGTACTATCCTAAGTACTTGTGGATCCAGAAAAAAAGACAATCCCTGCCCTTAGCCCATGGACTTTGTCTCCAGGACCCTGATAGACTTAGTAGATAGACAAACACTAAAATAGGAATTATATACAAATATAAATTCTTTCAATCTATTTCTATTATAGGTATATATAAACATAGATATACTCAAAGGGCTCTACTATCTTGTCAACATGACAGTTTCCTATAATGTTAAGATGGCAACCCATTGTGAGGGATAATTTGCAGTGAAGTTTCCCCATTCTGAAAAACCAAATCTAGAGTGGCTTCAGCATCCACTAGGCCTAAAGTTAGAAGTCACCTGAACTTGCAGGAATTTGGGACTTAGAGCAATGGAGACCCTCCCCAGTGCCACCTCAACACAAGATATGCCAAATAAGGACAGTGTACATTGGGTGATCTACTGCTTCCTTGTTCGGGTACTTGAGGTAGATTGCCGTGCTTAGATTATACACCTAACTTCCAGCCAAGGGAAGAAAAGGGTCAGGAGGGGGATGGGGGAGAATTCGGAGTTAGGGCTTTTCCTTTTGTAAATTGCTTCTCCTCCCTGACCATTTGTCAGGAGGGTGGCCTTTTCTCAAGATCGTAATCAAGCATTCTTTTCTGCTTCCTACCTTGAGAAACCTCTGAGTATTATTTGGATAAGGATTTTTGTTGCACACAGCTTTGGGGGTGCACACACCCTCCTTGCCCAACAGTATATAAGTCTAACCAGCACATTGTGTATAAACATACTAGCTAATAAATATTACATCTATTTTTTTCTTAGCTCTCCTATGAAAAAAAAAACAGTTAAGAAATGTTCCCATTTGAAGATTGATAACAGTACTGCCTTTTTTATGTATAAATAAGGTGTAAATTTTTATTTGGTTTGTTTGAAACATTTCAACCTTGGGGAAAACTGCCTAAGGGTAAAAGTTTGAGTCCAAACTCAATTGCCATGACAACTACACATGGAAGCAATGAAAAGGTAACTGGGGTGTTGAAAGAGTAGGTGATTAGCAAGTCTACAGGCCAGCATTTCCCACACAGGAAACTTAAGCTAGCGTAATTGAGGGTGGAGTACCAATCATTAGTGGATTGTGTTTTTGGTACCTAAACGTAAGTACATCTTTGTAGCTGGCTATTTCATTTATCTCTCAGCTCAGGATTGAATCTTGTCCATTCATTTAGTAATTATAGCTTTGGAAAGAATTAATTTGATAACTAGGTCAAATGAGATAATATTTGTAAAGCACTTAACACAGAGCCTAACATGTTGCCGTTTAGTCATGTCTGACAGCCACATTTGGGGATTTCTTGGCAAAGATACTGGAGGGGTTGGTCATTTTCTTCTTCAGATCATTTTACAGATGAGGAAACTGAGGCAAATAGGGTTAGTCACATAGCTAGTAAGTATCTGAGAATGAATTTGAACTTAGGCCTTCTTAACTCCAGGCCTGGTACACTGTGTTACCTAAATGCCCACTTAGTATGTGTTTAATAAATGTGTTCCTTTCCTGAAAATTCCTTTTTGACCTTGACCTTGCTTCTTTTCTGTGCTCAGATGCTTAACTTTTCTCAGTAAATATGATTTCCAAAATAAGTATTTCTCCTCTTTCCCCTCTGTCACAAGACATCTATAGGCCTTTTAGGAAATCCTCCCACGTCCTCTTCCTCCCAGTCCTACTGTAGTTATCTGACATTTACCTACTTTTCTAAATGCTCAGTTACTAAATTCCACTTATTTGGAAGACATAATATGATAAAAGTTTCCATGTTCAGTTTTTTACTAGGGTCAAAAGCCTCCTAATTTGACATCTTCAACCCTTCCTTTCAGTTTTGCCAGCCAAAGAAATAATTCCCAAAGGGTGTCTCCTTGATGATTTAGGAAACACAGCTCCTGAAAATGAATAAATAGCCTTGCCCTTGTCATTAGTCTCCCTATATAGAACTTGTAGCCTACTCTAAACTTGTGAGAGAGAGGGCCATTGACAAAATGCCGCAAAAAAGCCCCTCTCCCCACCTTCCTCTAATCCTAATGAATTGCTATCAAAAGTTTCTTTCTCTGCTACTGATTATTAGTGACCCTTTTATACATTTCTATATTTTAGACCAGTAGAAGGTAAGTTCCTTGATGGCAGGAATTCTTTTTTCTTCCTTTTCTTTTCTGGGGGGGGTGCACATTTTATCCGAAGCACTAGGAGAATCTTCTGCACACAGCAGGCACTTAAGTGATGATGAATCAAGCTATTAAAGGAACACATTATTGCTTTTAATAATAGCACAAACACAATTTGTAATGGCAATTTTTTTTCTTCCTTCTTGCTTTGAGGGCTGGACATTTTGTCCCTGGGGCAAGAGATTGGCTACTATTCCTTTCAAAGGATGCTTGGCTGTTCACACACACACACACAAACACACAAACACACACACACTGTATTATATGTTTCATTTGTGTTATATGGTTGGTTATGGTTACTTATATGTGGGTCATAAGAAATCACTGTGGTTTGCAGGCAGTCAAATTGCCCGCAGCTGCTAAATGGGCTGACTTAATGAGCAAAGCACTCCACTGTTTTAAGAACAGCAGCTGGGGCAAGCCGGAAAAGGCCCCAGGAAAGCTCCAGGGAGCAGAATTGTTTGTGGCTAGAACCTATATCCAGTTTTTGTCTCAAAAGTTTTTTTCTGATTGGACCAATAGATGAACACAAGGAAAATAGAAAAGAAGGTCTTTATTTTGGTTGAAAAACAAAAGATCAATGTGTTGGTCATCGTCCAAATTAGGTGAAAGTAGATGATTGATTTGTGGACTGAGCCCTGGCTTTGGAGTTACAGAATCTGACCATTAAGAGTCTGAGATCCCAGATCCACCCAGTCCACTTCATACTTACACAGGACTTTCCTCTATAACATCCTCAACTATTACTCAGCTAAAACAGTGGTTCTCAAAGTGTGCTCCTCTGACCCCTCCCTGGGAGTCCCTTTCAGGTGATCGTCAAGGTCAACATTATTTTTGTAATAATATTTAGATATAATTTGCCTATTTTCCAATTTCATATCTCTTTGAAGTTGGCTCTTCTTTCAACCAAAAGAACATTTCTCAGCCGATTAAATGCAGCCACAGATAATCTATTAAACCAGAATTAAAGAGATTTTCATAAATAAAACAATGCCACCTTTTTCACTTACATTTTGTTTTGGGAAATATAAAATGTGTCATATATGTTAACATAATCCATTTATTATTATTTAAAATGAATGAAAATGTTTTTAAATTTTGTCTTAATTTCCAATATAGTTAAGTATTAATGGTTATGATCCACATTACAAAAACAACTCTTTGGAGTCCACAATAATTCTTAAGAGCAGAAAGGGGTCTTGAGACCAAAGAGTTTGAGAACTATTGACCTAGACTTTGCTTGAAGACCTCAAGTGATGGAGAACTTTCTGTCTCCAGAGACAGCCTATTCATTCTACTTTTAGACAGCTCTAATGATCAGGAGCTTTTTCTTTTCCCCCTAAATAAAGCTTGTGTGTCTCTCTGCAACTTCCAAGCATTGCTTCTATTTTTACCCTCTTGAGTCAGAAGATCTAAGAACAATTTCTAGCTGGGAAACTCATAAGCTAAAGAGTTCCAACCTTTGGGGTTATAGTCATAGAAGATGAATCTGATTTATGAGGAGATGAATGTGATTTGTGACTTGTAAGCTCCTTGAGGGCAAATTCCAGTTTTGTTTTTTCTCTGTATCCTCTGTGCTTAGCACATTATCCCAAACATAATAAGCACTTAATATATGATTGTTGACTGATAGAATTGCATCATTATTTTTTTTTTTGCACAACTTTTCCCAGAATCAGTTCTTCCTTCTTTTGCCTGTCACAGTTTCTGGTGGGCTAATACAGTAATTCAAAACATTCTCTAGGAGAGAAATGTCTGTACTATTCTAGTCTGTCCATGACCTTAAGTACCTCTCTACTCCAAGTTGATTTGAGGATACATTTATAGAAATTTTGAATAAGGAAAAAAGTCATAATATGTTGAAATATGCTTTGGGGTTAACATTCTGGCTCTATTGAGAGTCACTTAGTGACTATACAGTTCCTTCCTTGATCACTCCCCTGAAGGGTTGAAAAGACTTCCTCCCTCTGATCAATTTGTTAAGTCTTTTCTGCTTGTAGATGGCTGGATCATTGTTTAGCTCATGCCTGAGTTCTCTCATCAGTAAAATGAGGGGTTGGATTTGATGGCCTCTAAGGCCTTTCTAGTTCTACACCTATGATCTCAAGTCCTTCTCACATGTCAGGTACCCAGACAAGCTATTCAAGGTTTAAGGTACTCAGTTGGTTCATACTCACTCAAAATCAAAGTTCAAGAGCCCCCACTAGTATGTTTGTTTTTTACTAGTCTGTCAGAAGGCACAATTTTTTCAAAGTAAAAAATTCAATGAAAGAGCATAGTAAGAAAAGGAGCAGGGGCACATATGGGTCGGGCATACCTGTAGAAGGACATATACATATGTTTGGGCAAGGTGGAGACAAATGAGAACTTAGGTAATGGAATATATAATAATTGTATGGAAGAGCGAGTGAGTACTCAAGACACATGTATGTTCCAGATGCATGTCATGTTTCAGGTTTGGAGGTTTGTCAATATCTTCTGGTGATGTTATTGTGACATGGCTTCTGGGTCTGCTCTCCAATGATCTCAAGTGGCACTTAGTTTTTACGAGGCTTAGTTAGGGAGTACTCTGTTGAGCACATTGTCAGCTCATTGACATGACTTTTCTGTGCATATGATTATAGAATTTTTGTCTGCCTCCAGTTTCTGACTTAAGCCAGAATCCTCACTCAACACATATGCTGCATCTTTCCCGTAAATGGATACTAGAGAAGTCTGGATCTGGACTTAGAGGACCAAGATTTGGATTATGGTTTTGCCACTTACTTTGAACCATTAGTATAAGTGCTAAATCATAGTCCTTGTCTTTGGCAACTATCTGTCTTTGGGTTAGAATTCTCAAAATTTTCTCTGACTTGATAGTCAAATAAATTTGAAACAGAAGAAAAAGAGGTAAGGTTCAACACTTCCATGACCTGCATTTTTGACTGTATTATGTAGAAATAGCTAACAACAAGTCTCCCTGTTTTGAACAGTCTGCTATCCTTTCTAGGGAAAAATTTGCAGTCCCTGCTCAGCAGATAGAAATGAGCATATCACAAAGTTATAGAAACTTAGATACCATGAAGTTACCAAACTACTGTACTGTAGCCTACACCTCTAATTTGAACTCAAACTCCTTTCCTGGGCCCCGGATTTCTGATCGGTAAATATTAACTTTATTTCACCTGGACTCAGACCCATCATACTATTTTCTATATATATACTTCTTCCTCTCTACCTACCCTCTCTCCCCACTCTAGTTTTCAAACTATAGATCTGAGAATAACAATCAAATTAATGCTACTATTCCTGGACAAGCAATTCTCAATTGCTCCATCATCCTAGTCACCATCCCTCTAACTTCCTCTCTAAAACACTTCTCCTTAATCATTATTTCTCTATGTGTTTTCTTCTCCATTAGAATAAAAGTTCCATATAAACAGGCAGTTTTCTGATGAAGAAATAAAAGAAATATATGAAAAATTCTTTAAATCATTATTGGTTAGAGGAAGGGAAATTCAAACAATCTGAAAATATTTTATGTCCACCAGATTGATTAAATGATAGAATGGTAGAGTGACAAATGTTGGAAGGGATGTGGAAAAAATTGAGGCACCAATTCATTGTTGGTGGAATTGTGAACTTATCCAATCATTTTGGAAAGCAATCAAAAATTATGCCAAGTTACTAAACTACCTATACACTTTGACCCAGCAATACCACTACTTGGTCTATTTCCAAACATGATTAGGGAGAAAAAAGGAAAAGGACCCCTATGTTCTAAAATGTTTTAGCAGCTCCCTTTGTAATGGCAAGGAACTGGAAACTACAGGGATCCCTATCAACTGGAGAATGGCTGAACAAGTTATGATGTATGGTTGTTGTGGAATACCACTGTGCTTAAGAAATGATGAGCTCAATGATCTTAGAATGGCATGGAAAAACTTGCATAAAATAATGAAGAGTGAAGTGAGCAGAAAAAAGAGAACATTGTTTATAGTAACAGCAATGTTGTTCTAAGAATGACTTTGAATGGAGTAGTTATTTTGACTATTATAAAAACTCAAATTAATTATAAAGGACATATGAAGAAAAACACAATTTGTATCCAGAGAAAGGACTAAGTAAAAGTATGTATAGAATAATTTTACATATATCTATTTGTCCAATGGTAGCCATCTCTAGGGTGGGAAGGGTGGAGGGAAGGAGAAAAAAAAATCAATTTACACGAAAACTTTGTTGTATATTTGAAAGGAATACCAAGATGTACATAATATATTTACAGTTTTCCTGTGCAATCATCTTTGTTATTGTAATATGTTATGGAAATGCTTGCTTTATTCCATAAATTTAAAATAAATGATTAAAAAAAGAATAAAAGTCCTTAAGAGTAGGAATTGTTTTACTTCCTTGTGTTTGTATTCCAAGTCCTTAGTAAAGTGCCTGGAATATGATAATTATGTAATAACTGAAATTTCCCTATATTCATTTATTTTATGATTCTCATCACATTACCTGGAACCATAGTGTGTTGAATATGGAATTACCTAATATATCAAATTTACATCAGAATTGCATGTAGCTAATCATAGTATATATAATAAATCATATTATAAGTACAACATATTGACTCTATTGCATATATAGGACTAAGAAAAATCTCAAGCAATGAAAACAAACATCCAATATATAATACATGTAAGCGTAAAGGTCTTCAGGTAAATGATGAAATACCCTTTGTTAAGGAATATTGTAGAGATGATGTCAGTTTGGAGTGAAATCTGTGATCTAAAATCTAGGATTTTGTCACTTCCCTCAAAGTTGCACAACTTTAGAGACAAGCCAACATCTGCCTTTGTGCTTTTGATTCCCAAGAGAAGATAGTACCATTGGTTTATTGACCTTGATAAATTCTGTCTAGTGGTCTAGCATCATGGGATACAGTGGTCATGCAAACAGTGGTCATTCTGACTTCATGATCATGTTATCAACCAATGTACCCTCTTTCACAAACCTGTGGCTTTTTTTTTTCTTTGAATACCCAAAGGAATCCTAGGAGTTATGCATTTAGTAATAAAGTCACCCTTAGGAATCCTTGGAGTTATGTAATTTCTAATAAAGTCACCCCAAGGAATCCTAGGAGTTATGCAATTGGTAATAAAGTCTAGAAAAGAACGAACCTAAACTCAGGAGGGAGAGCTATGTTAGTACATTTTTCTGTGAGTGGAGGAAGAATTTGTTGGCAAGCTCACATAACAAATTCCATTTCTCAAATGATCCCACCTGCAAATGAAATCCTATTGCTATTTATTATTCGTTGAGCACAAGCTGTGTACTTAGCACTATCTAAAACACAAACACACTACAAAAGCAATGACATCATCTATGCCTCAAGGCTTCACAATCTCAACTTGACATAGAACACTATTCAAATAGTACACAAGTTGAAAAAAAAAGGTTCCAAAAGTGAGAATTCATTTGATAGTTTTTCCTTTTTGTGATTTTTAGAAGGAATACTCAAAAGACAGATGAACTGGTCATTAGATATATTCTTATGCCTGTAGTCAATGAATTCTTTCAGAATATTAGGGTATTGTTCAACAAAACAATGATCATTATTTAGTACATGGCATAAAAAATTGTACCCAAGGGGAACACTTGGAAAGTCAATATTTCTTATATATCCTAATATATATCTTTCATAAAATAGCTTATTTCAATTCAATTCATCAATTATTTATTAAACAGTGCACCAGGTAACATGTTGAGTGCTAGGGTAAACTTTCCTGGAGAATTATAAAGTATTACACACTTATTACTTCATTAATCTTCTCAACAATCATGTAAAATTCAGGGCAGATGATAATATCTATTTTTAAATGGGAGAAAAAACAATAAAAGGGATTTACTCAGATTCACACAGAGAGTGAGAATTCAGTGCCAACAGATATCCAAAGAATAATATGGTCATAGAGTCATAGCAGAAAGGGATGATAGTGATATTATCTAGTCCAAATGTCTCATTTTTCAGATGAAGAAACTGAAGCCCAGAGAATTGTCCTCGTTGTCCAAGGTCACAGAGCTAGTAAAACTGGGATTTAAACTCAGGTCCTTTGACTTCACTGTCATCCTAGAGCTACCCCTTCTTCTGTGACCTCTATCCCCTCCTTCACTGGCACTTAAGGAACTTTGTTCCCATACTTATTATTTTCCCTCCAGCATCTTCATGATCTTCTTCATTGTCTCCTTCTCTGTCTTTAAATATGTATATGTAGTTCTTGGGGAAGGGGTTTCATTTGGCCTTATTTCTCCTTCTCGATAGTATCTGATTTTTCTCCTTTCTTTTACTGCCAAACTCCTTGAATGAATGAGCTGTACCTGCTGTGTCCATTTCCTCTCTACCTAAACCCTCCTTAATACTCTACAATCTATCTTACCTTTATTGTCCTTGGTGTCAATGTAGGGTTAGCAGAGAAATAAGAAATGGGACTCTTGAGAATTATAGTCTCCTAGAATGTTAAAGCTTAAAGGCATCTTTGAGATAACTCATCTAACTTAGAGAATCTTGGTCTGTAGGGATGCAAGAGACTTTTGAGAAGGCCTAGTTCAAATCCTAAATTTTATAGATGAGGAAAGTGAGACTCAGTGGAATGAAGAGATTTGTCCACATTAACATAACTGATTCCAAATTTGAATGTAGAAGAGGAAGGACAGGAAGGCCCATGGAAGACAGGAACCCTGGCTGGGGCATTAAGAGTCAGCATGGAGTCAGGGAAAAGGCACTGGCTCTGGAGTATAAAGAACCTCGGTTTGACCCCTGAGTAGCTTTACTACTTATCAGCTATGGGACTTTGGGTAAGTCATTTAACCTCTTATACTCAGTTTCCTCATCTGTAAATTGAATTAGTTGAATTGGACCATCTCTTAAGATCTCTAACCATCTTTATAGCCTATACTCTAAATTTTGCCAGATGTGGTTAAAAGGAGAAATGGGCAGATCAATCAAACAATAAATGTTCATTTTAGACATTGTGTTAGGCACAGGGAATATAAGTACAAAGAATGGAACAATACTTAGTCTTTAGGAGCTTAGATTCTTTTGGGGGTAGACAACAAGAATGTAGATAAGTATATAAAGTACATATATCAAATGAGTAAATAAAAATATATACAAAGTAATTAAACAAAATAGTTCAGGAGGATACTCACATTTGAGGGGATCATCAGTTACAATTTATCCAGGAGGCAATAGGGAATTGCTGGAGTTGACTGAGTAGGGGAGTGACATGGTCAGGGATCTGTGAACTTGGATGGGGGGAGAAAAACCCTACGTGCTTATTCAATATAATTGATTTCTTTTATAATCATATATTTTGTTTTCAGCATTTGAAAACATTCTGAGAAGGAATCTTTAGGCTTCTTCAGATTGTCAAATAGGTCCATCACACACACACACACACACACACACACACACACACACACATTGAAAACTCAGGTGTTATCAAATCTGACTGTCTGGTCTGAGTCAGATGGGAGGCAATGATAGGAAGGGGCAGAACAGAAAAAAGAATTATCAGCATGTGGCACAGATAAAGATACAAATGGAAAAGGGCTTGGGTAGAGGATACCTCTGAAATGCAGGCTTTTGACCCAAATTGGTTTACACTTTGTAAGGAAAAAAGTACTACTCTGGAAAGGAACAGAAATCACAAATGTCCCCAGGATTCTGATTCCTAAGTCTTCACCTCTCTATTAGCTAGACTATTCCTTAGGTTTACCAGTTACAGAGTTCAGAGGTACTGAGTTCTATTGATTGAAATTTCCTCAACTAGAAGGTGGTGTAATAGAGAGTAAACTGGATAAGAATCAGGAAGATCTTGGTTTGAATCCCATCTCTGATATCTATAATCTGTGTGACCCAAGGTGAGTCAATACAAACCCCTCTGAACTGTAATTTTCTCATCCCTAAAATGAGGGTAATACTAACACCTAACTCAGAAAATTGTTGTGGGGAGCAAGTGTGATCATATGTATGAAGTATTTTTTCCACTTATATAAAAGTGAGTTGTTATTCCAATAAAATCATAGGTCTAGTAAAAACAAAACAAAACACAAAACAGACCTGAGTTACATTCTTGAGGAAACCAACAGGGCTCTTGTAGGTTTAAATCTCTTATCTAATACTTTGGGGTTTCCTATCTGAGGGGTGCCTCTTGTTTTTATTTCACCTATACAGTCCTACAATTAGGATGAATGACTGCAGGATGCTGAGCCCAGGGAGAGATTACACCTTTTCCCTGGTTAATTTGCCCAGCCTTGACTAGTTTTGTATTTTCTCTTTATTGACATATGTAGTCAATGTCCTCTCAATCTCCTACTCCACTCCCCTAGCTGGTCTCCCTCTGGTCTCCCCAAGGAATTGGTTTCCAGAATCTTACCACTGTAGTTTTTACAATAGATACTTTGCACAAACAATACCAATAACTGACATTTCACCCAAATGAAGCTTCTCATTATACATTTCAATGCTGTTCCCTGCATTCCAATATATACTGCACCTCATTTTCATACTTTCTTCTCATGGTTTTTTTTTTATTTTAGAATTATAGGATAATGACCACACATTGACTGACAATTTCTATGTCTCTTTAGGGTTTGCAAAATGTATTATATGTATTGTCTCATTTGACCCTCACAACCCTATGAGATAAGTTGCTAATGTTATACTTTTTTACAGAAGCTGAGACTGAAAGACATTAATTTGCCCAGGGTCACAAAGCTAGTCTGTATCTGAGGTAGTAAATTGTTTGAGTGATTGTCCACATAGACCATTTCTTCTACTGATCATCCAAAATGTTCATTTTTCTTTGCTAGAGTTGCTCTAGAAACTTGTTTCTCTTCTTATGTATCTCTCCTCTCTAAAGAGATCCCTCATTGAGACTTATGAATTTCCTGGAGTAAGACAAATGGCTTTCTCTTTGGAGATAATATGCTTGGTATTCACTCCACTAGACCATTGCAAATGGTTTTTTAAACATTTTAAGTTTTTTTTTCTTTTTCTTCTCTCTCTCTTTTCTATTTTTGCCTTTTTGGAGGAGCAATTGGGGTTAAGTGACTTGCCCAAGTCACACAGCTAGTAAGTGTTAAGTGTCTGAGGTCAAGTTTGAACTTGGATCCTCCTGACTCTAGGGCCTGTGCTCTATTCACTGTACCACCTAGCTGCCCCCAAATTTTTCCCTTTTTACACTAGATATCACCTAGCTCAGCTCCTTCCCACTTTATAGATAAGTGTGTGGGGCAGAATTTGCACCCAAGTTTTCTGATTTCACATCTACTATTCTATTACACCATGCTGTCTCATATATGTGTTTTGTGAAAAGTATAAAATGTTTTACCCTACATCAGAGAAGGGACCTTCTAATTAAAGGAATCAGCAAAAGATTCAATGATGGAGCAGTCAAGTACAGAGAATTAAATAATTGAAGGCAATCAAGTGAGAAAGAATAAAATGTTTCAGGGAAAGAAAAGTCAAGTTTGGCTATTAAATAGTGCAGAGGTGTCAAACGTTGCCTGCTGGGACCCACAACACTCCCAAGTATCCTGAAACATATTAAAATCTAATTGGTAAATATAGTCTAAAATAGAATAGAACATAGATAATGTTCATGTGTTTTTATAAATCAATATGTGGTCTACAGGGATTCTTATGTATGGTTTAGTGGTCCCCATTTCTATTTGAATTTGACCTCAGTGGTATAGAGTATCTCAAGGGAAGGCATATTTGTGAAGGGTAGAAAGGTAGATTGAAGACAAATTTTTGAGGACCTAGAATAGCAGTGTAAACATGTTGTGCTTTGCATAATAAGTGAAGGGAAGTCACTGATCATTTTGAAGTAAAAGAAAAATATGATCAGATGTGCATTAGGAAGACTCATTTGGCAGTAATGTATGGAATAGTTTGGAGTGCAGGGATGGTTTAGGCATTTATGAAAATAACCCAGAGGAGGCGGCTAGGTGGCACAGTGAATAGAGCACCGGCCCTGGAGTCAGGAGGACCTGAGTTCAAATCTGGCCTCGGACACATGACACACTTACTAGTCATATGACCCTAGGAAACTTGCTTAACCCCAATTGCCCTGCTTCCCCCCTCCAAAAAAGAAAAGAAAAGAAAAGAAAACCCAAATAAGAGGTAATGAAAACTTGATCTTCCATTAGAGAGTGTTGGAGTAAACCATTTGTAAGGTACCATCCAATTCTAACATTCTGTGATAGGATATTGGAGAGATCAAATGAAGAGGACCCAGAAATTAATTGGATATTGGTAATAAGAGAGAGAAAAAGGAGTAGGAGATGACTCCAAAGTGTAGAACCTGGGAGACTAGGAGAATTATAGCACTAATGGTAATTATAGGGATGTCAGGGAGATAATCTGGTTTTATGGAGGGGAAAAGGGAAGAGGAGGGAAGATAATTAGTCCTGAAGGAGTGATTCTGTTCAAGAAAGTCTTCAAGAAAGTTGGCATTCAAGGATGAGTTCTGAAAAGTGTGGTGGATTTTGAGAAGCAGAGAAGAAGAGGCAGATGTTTTCTGTTTCCTTTCTCTGCCTTATTTACAAATGCTAGGTAATATAGTCTCAACTACCTTTTTAAGTTAAATTTTTAGTTCAATATTTTTAGTTAAATTTCTTTCTTTTACTGTGTAGAGTGATTATAGAGTGGCATATGTTATATATATGTAGTTCGATGAAGCTAGAAATCTCAGATATGAACAATAAAATGTGTCATTTGAATATTTTTATGAGAGCCACTAAATTTTGCATCAATTCTATCAAGCCAGAGCTGCTTCTGGCTGATTTTTTTTTTCACAGTCAGACTTTTCTTTTTCCTTTCTGAGTAGTGAAATGTGACATAATTGAGCAGATTTTCAAATTCATCTGCAAGGGTGTCTTGACTATGGCAGGGTCATCAGTTACCTCATTAGTTTCAGCCCTTGGGCACGTACATCCTTATTCAACTATTTCACAGCAAGGATACTTGATTAGAAATATATACAGACAAAATTGCTGCTGAAATAGGTCACTGTCTGTGCCTTCCATCCAGACCTGATGCTGACTGTAAATGTAGAATGAAATACCGTGCTTGGCCCCTCTCACCACTTGATATCAGCCTAACGAGAATCACGTGTGTGGATAAAAGGTTTCAAGTTTAATTCTTTGCAGACACCACAGGACCAAAGCAGAAGAATGTTCATTAGCTTCCAGGAAGGAGAGAAAACCCCTGGTATTCTAGAAAATGTTTGCTCAGATTCTTGCTGCATAAGCAAACTCTTGAGAGAGGCAACCACAGTGCCTTTGAATTGTGGGTTGCCTTAAATATCAAGTGAACAAGTAGTGAGTTGGAGGTGAGCAGGGTAATGCAAATCACTTCGAAGATATTCATTGCAAGTTTATGTGTTTTATGAAAATCATCAACACCTTTCCTCATTCCACAACAATTTGTGATGCTTGTGTCCCTGCCCTGTAAATTACCAGTTAGTCCCAGGATGCTGGACAAATCTTGGACTTTGTGATTGGTGGCCAGTAGGGTCAGAACTGGTCTTTTAATTCCATTAATTGTGAATGGATGCCTTGACTCTACCTTTCATTTGTTTACACAGCATCTCTACCTCACAATTAGAAATGAGGTAGTTGGGTATGTGGGGCAGGTAGATGACACAGTGGATAGAGTGCCAGGCCTGGAGTCAGAAAGACTCATCTCCCTAAGTTCAAACCTGTCCTCAGATATTTGCTGGTTGTGTGACCCTGGGCAAGTCACTTAACCTTGTTTGCCTCAGTTTTCTCGTCTGTAAAATGAGTTGGAGAGGGACATGGCAAACTGCTTTGCCAAGAAATCCCCAAACAGCATCATGAAAAGTCATACATGACTGAAGCAATTGCACAACAACAAAAAGTCCAGGATGTATATTTCAAGGGCATTTTAAGGCCAGTTTTCTAGTGGTTGAAGTCCCTTGGCACTTGGCTAGGGTCCAGTTGTACAGTCCCAAAGAAATCATAAGCAAGAGGCCTGCAAAAGGCTGTTGGACTCTTGTAGAGATCCTTGCTCTGCTTGAGTTTTCTAACATAAGCCACAAATTGACTCTGGTTCCAAAGATCCAGTGCAGATAAGTTATAAAGAAATGAGGTCAGTTCCTTGTGAAGGCTCTTGTGAATGAAAATTGTTTGAGTCCCAGGATCTGATTGGTAAAAATAATAAGAAATACATAATAAAAATGATGATGATGATGATGACGATGACTATAGCTAACATTTGTATAGTGCTTTAAGGTTTGCAAAGTCCTTTACAAATGTTATTTCATTTTATCCTCACAATAACCCTGAGAAGTGGGTTTTATTCTTATCCTCATTTTATAGCTTAGGAAACTGTAGCATTCCCAGGTTAGTTATCCAGGGTCATAGAGCTAGTGAGTGCCTGAGGCTGCATTTGAACTCAAGTCTAACTGTTCAAATGCCTATGATTTATTTGGCATGTTCCAAACAATTTCATAGCTTCTGCTATAATATTTCATACTTGTTTTGATCCACTATTATCATTATCATAAATAGCTGGTTTAACATGCTGTTTTATCATTTATAAAGTTCATGCTTTAGAGTGGAAAGAACATTGTGTCTGGGGTCAGGGGATGTGGTTCCAAGTCTCACCTCTGATGCTCACCGCTGGTGTGCCTTGAAGCAAGTTACTTCTCCCTGTGCATCAATTTCCTCATTTGCAAAATGAAAGTGTTGGACTAGATGTCCTCTGAGAGTCCTACCTGTTCCAGATCTACCATGTTCCTTTGAATCTCATAATTACTGGAGGAACTCAGAGCCAGGCTTTTGAGCACTCTTTCCTCTGTACCCCAGCTGGTCCCATTTAGGAGAATGGGAGTGGGGTGGAGTAGGGCAGATTATGTTTTCAAGGACCTATGTATTTTAAGGATCATCAGAACATAGATTTTTTTTTTTGCTTTTTCTGGAGGGGGGAAGGTAGGGTAATTAGGATTAAGCTTGCACAAGGTCACATGGCTAGTTTTGTGTTAAGTGTCTGAGGCTGGATTTGAACTCAGGTCCTCCTGACTCCAGGGCTGGTGCTCTATTCACTGTGCTACCTAGCAGCCCCTAGAATGTAGATTTAAAGCTCAAAGGATCTTTAGAGGTGGTGCAATCTAATTCCATTTTACAGATGATGAGATCAAGGCCCAGGGAGAGAGCCCATGTGACTTGCCCAAGGTCACATTCATAATAAGTGCTATAGCTGGGGATGCAAATCCATGCTCTCTGACCCCAGACTCACTGCACCTCATACATGATTTTGAAAAATCAACAATCTCTCCCCGACATCTCCCAAAACACTTTAAGTGAATTTAATGAAGACGCTTCCGACTAGTAATTGCCTCAGCCGGTTTCCTTCTGGCCTGCAAAGCCTCTGGGATGGTCCACACCTCCTACAGCTTATTCCCTATAATTCACCCACCCATTCCCCACTGAGAAAAAGATCCAAGAACTCTTAATTATCCTTTGTATCTCTTCCCTTCCTGAGGGAGGACATTCCTTTGTTCACTTTATCCCAGAAAACATTGAGACCAGCAATTTAATCTCTTACTTCTGTTCCATTCTCACCCTCTGATTTGAAATGGGCTGCAATATTTCTGTGAGCAATTATCCTTTGGCTCCTGAGCCCTTCAAATTAATGTCCCATTTCAGAATTTCCATTTATTTCCAGGTGTCTTTTCGCATACCTACACTCTGAAGTCCTTCATTCTCTGACGAGTTTTGTCTGAGGTGTTTGAGTGTAGAGACCGTATCTTTATTGACTTTCTATCCCTCCATAATTCCTTGCATAATCTCTTACACATGAAGGGCGTTTAATAAATAGCTGCTGAATAAAGAGGAAGGGAACAAATATTTCTTATGTGTCTAGTATGAACTAGCCAGCTAGCTTTGTGAATATTCTCTCAGACAAAATAAAATCATGCTTGAAATATGTGTGAAAGAACATATAGAAACTGGATGAAGGGTTAAAAATAATGGCTCTGCTCTCAGAGGATCTGAGTTCAGATCTTGTCTCTGCCACTACCTTTGTGATGTTGGACAAGTTCCTTAGCTCTACTTAAGCCTAGCTTCCTCATCAGCAAAATCAGGGTGTTGGACTAGATGGAAGGAAGGGAATGGATATTTATTAAGCACCTGCTACGGGCTGGTACTGTGCCAAGCACTACAAATATAATTTCATTTCATCCTCAAAATAACCTTGGGAAGTAGGTACTATTATTATCCCCATGTGACAGTAGAGGAAACTGAGGCAGACCAAGGTTAACTGAATTGTTCAGGGTAACATAGCTAGTAAGTGTCTGAGGAAGGATTTGAACTCAGGTTTTTCTGACTTTAGGCCCAAGGTTCCATCCATTGGACCACACAGAGGTCTCTTCTATATCTCTTATCTTATATTCCTACGGTAAACTCCACTTTACAGGGTCCATCATTGCCTTTACCCTTTTCATCCCCTGGGATTATTTCTCCTCTACCTTGGTTATTTGTTTATCTTTGGTTATTCCTCTTCTAGAATGATGTTGTGTTTCAATTTCATTTCTAATTGAATGAAGTGGGTGTCCAAAACATACCTACCAACTGAACGATTTCAACCTATCTTAATTACCCTCATCTACATTTCTTCTGTCGACATTGGCCATGGATCAATGTAACAATTCAATAAAAATGTATTAAGCATTAACTATAGTATATGTTAGACTATGTGAAGATAAAGACAGAAATAATCCCTGTTTGCATTATACTAAGAAGTTGCAATGTGTATACCAATAAGGTATATGCAATCAATTTTAAGGGGGGAAATTATTAGTATTTGGGGGGATCAGGAGAGAAGGGTGGGAGAAGGCAGCACCTGAACGTGAGCTTTGAAGGAAGTTGGAGATCAAAGAAGAAAGGTGATATTTATGGTCTCATTACAAATAACCACCGTACTTCTGTCTCTCTGTGAATTCAATGTAGCTTCTTCTCCTTTCTCTCTCCCTTCTTAACTCTCTGTAGTCTGGTTTCAAACCTCACCAATCAATTGAAAGTGATCTCTGCAGAGTTAACAAAGACCTCTTAATATCAAATTAAATAGTTGTTTCCACAATTCACATTCTTCTTGACTTCTCTGCATCTTTTGACAAAGTAGATCACCTTTTTCTCCTTGATACTGTCTTCACTCCAGTTTTTGCGACACTGTTCTCTCGTGGTTCTCCTACTCCTATTGGTCTGATCATTCAGACCAATTCAGGTTTTGCCTGATAACCAAAAACAGAAACAATTGCTATTTACATTTCTCTTTTGACCAGAAACTCTGAGGGTCTTCCCTTTGAAGACTGATTTTTTTTTTTAACTAGGTGAAAGAGGCCACTCTTTGCCTCATTTCTTACCTAGCCTTAATCACTGAAAGGGCATTGCCTCAGTAAAACTGAGGTCTCTCACTGCATCTAGGTTCATCCTTAGCTATCCTGATCTGTATCTGGTCACTGGGCCCAAATGGCTCTAGAGGAGAAAGTGAGGCTGGTGACTTTGCACAGTCCTCCTTGACTTAAATCCCATTCAATTGTATATCATGGTATAACCTTCCTGATGTCATGGTCCTGTTCAGAGGACAAACAGCAGCAGCCTGATAACCATGGGTTTCCCCTGAGGGTCTGTTCTGGGCCCTCTTCTCCCTCCCTTCAGTTCCCATGAAGCCAATTATCCTTTCTATGCAGATGATTTTAGCCCTGTCCTCTCTCCTGACATAAGGTCTAGCATCTCCAACTGTGTATTGATTATCTTGAACTGAATGTCCTGTAGACATCCATCTTAAACTCAATATGTCCCAAAGTGAACTCATTATCTTTACACTCAAAATTCTTTTCTTGTCTAAATTTAATAATTACTCCTATCCTCCTGGCCCCTCCTATTCTTCCCTCTTCCAAACTTCCCTGCTATTTTTAAGGGTTCCAGCCTTCTTGTCACCCAGACTTGCAACCTACTTTTGACTCCTTACCATCACTCTCCAGTTGCCAAATACAGTTAATTCTATCTTCACAACACTTTCTCTATACTCTCCTCCCACACAGCTACCATATTGGTGAAGACCTTCATCTCCTCTATGCTGACCTACTGCAGTAGCCTCTGTCTTCCCTGCCTCAGGTCTCTCCCTACTCTAGTCTATCCACTCAGCTATCAAATCAATGATCCGAAAGTTCAGGTTTGACCACATCACTTCCCACTCTCATTCAATCAACTTCAGTGGCTCCCTATTACTTCCAAGATATAATATAACCCCGGCTTTGGCTTTTAAAGCCTGCTATAACCTAGCTTCTTTCTACTCTTCCAATCATCTTATACCTTACTCCCCTACATGTACTCTGTGATCTTTTGACACTGGCCTTCTTGCTTTTCCTAGCCTAAGATATGAATCTCTCTTTTGACTTTGGGCATTTTCACTGACTTTCCCCTATGCCTGGGATTCTTTCCCTTCTCACCTTCTCCTCTTAATTTCCCTGTGTTTTTTTTTTTTTAACTCTTACTAAAACTTCACCTTCTATAAGAAATCTTTCTTAATCCTTTCCGGTAGTGCCTTCCCTTTGAGATTATGTTTCTTTTTTTTATTCCGATTTATTCTTTCTTTGTCTTATTTTTATGTAGTTGTTATGCTATTTCCCCCATTAGACTGTGCATTGCTTAAAGGAAAGGAGTGTTTTTTTGTCATTTATGTATCCCCAAAACTTAGCATTGTAGTTGGCACAGAGTAGGCATTGAATATATCTTAATTCCTTGATTAGTTGACTATGGGCAAGTTATTTAATTTGATTTTCTCACAGGAAATAAAATCCCCTTAGCACCTAACTCACAAGACTGTTGTGAGTATTAAATTGCCATTTAAGGCACTATTTAAATGTTAGCTATTATCATTATTTAGGTAATAGTAATCACAGCTTCTA
Organism: Gymnobelideus leadbeateri; assembly: GCA_011680675.1. Lineage (NCBI taxonomy): Eukaryota > Metazoa > Chordata > Mammalia > Diprotodontia > Petauridae > Gymnobelideus > Gymnobelideus leadbeateri. The sequence continues at coordinate 335,282 of WOXC01011173.1, read as the reverse complement.
TTAGATTCCTAACAATAGGGATTCAAACCTCCTAAAGAAATTTAGCTTTTTTTTTTTGTTTTGTATTTTTCCACGAAGTCTAGCCAAGTGCTTCCCATGTAGTAAGTGATAAAGAAACATTGAATGAATGAATGACTTGCCTATTCATCCTAGTTTGAACCATGATTCTTGAGCACTAAAATAATGTTTATTCTCTTTAAATATCATAAATATGGAGCATCTTTTGAATTTCTCCTGATGTATAGATAAATACTGAGTAGCTGGATGAATTGGTCACTCAAGAATATCTTTCTTATAGTCAATCCATCAACAAGAGTTTCATGGTATACAGAGCACTGGGTGAAGCTGTCATAAACACTGATGCTAGATTATAATAAAGGAAGGAAAGTGGAGTAATCTTTGCTGCTTAAACCAGTTGGATGTCCTATTTAGTGATCTGAATATTAGAGATAGGATACGCCCCACATCTATGATTTTATTGGTATAGGGAATTCCCAGATGAAGAAATTACCTTTACGATACAGGCCAGTACCTTCCCTTTAACTTAAAGCCTTTAAGACTTGCTTGGAGGCAGTGATGTCAAATGCATGACTCATAACAATGCTGCTTGACAAAATTAAAATGTAGTTTGGAAATAAATATACAAATAAAATGCAAAATAACTAAATAAATGGGTGTATAAATAAAATGAAAAAAGAAATATATGGTTTTCTAAGTCATCATATAGATGCAGGGGTCCTTATGTAAGGTTTAGTGGCCACTATTTCTATTTGAGTTTATACTGCTGGAGGACTTTCAGAGGTTAAATGACTTGCTCATAGTCATACAGACAGCATATATCTGAGGCAGGACTTATACCTAGCTCTTCTTAGCTCTGAGGACAATTACACCATACAGCCTTTATCGTTCTGTATATTAATTTTGGAAAATGTTTCACTGACCAGATTAAGAATGAGAGATGCACTGTACTCTTTTCCATCAGTTGGCATTCAGTTAAAGTAGCTACTGCTCTTAACCAAAAAAATCCTAAGAAAATTTAACTTAAAACTACAACCTAACAAATGGTCAACACTTGCTTCCAGTTGCAATAAAAGCAATTTACTTAATTTTTAAAAAAATCTTTCATTTGAAATAGGGTATCTTCCAATGAGCATATCCTTATTTGAATGGTCAGAGCAAGAAGATCCTGATTTCATTTTTCCTGTGAATTGTTGATGACAGCAGCCAGAAATGGTAGTGTTGGGTTTCTCAATCTTGAAATTACTGAGAAATGTAGCCTTCTCTAATGCAGTGAAATGAAATGCATGTTTCCTCCCTCAGTGGATTTTATGGTAAATCCAAAACCAAAGTTTAGTTAAGAATGTTAAACTCTAAAGGAAAACACTTGGAGGCCACTTTTCACATCTTAAACACACACACACACACACACACACACACACACACATACACACATGCAAGTAAAGTAGAATTTTTTTCTGGGAAACAGATCAACTCAGTAGTGACATTATTATTTTTAATGATTACATTGTTATCAATAATGTATTTGTCTTCATTTATGTGCTTTCCTTCTTAAATGCAGATATGGTCCTGGGCTACAAAGGGTACACTTTGAAGTAAGGGTTTTATTTTGTTTTCTTCTCCAGAAATGGTGGTGAACATTTGTAGATCAAACTATACCCTCTCATCCAATTCTGCTTTTTTGATTATTGGGTTGTTTGAAAGTCATTTAGTCCATGGCCCTGGGAGAACATGTGACCTTGATCTCCTTATCATTATGACTGTAACCACCAGAGCTAGCCACAGATCATATTGGGAATATTAATCTGGCCATGAACTTTTCTTAGGGATTGTATGATGAATATAAACTCTCTGGGTACTGGACTTGTAGTCTTGAAGACCTGTGTTTGAATCTTCCCTTAGACACTAGTTATTAACTTTCCTTATCAGTGAAATGGTGATAATCATGGCATCTACATTACAGGGTTATTCTGAGGATCAAATGACAGCATCTAGGCAATGTGTTTCATGATTTTCAAAGCACTCTATAAATGTTAGCTATTTACAAGGAACTTGATACTTCTTGATGAAAAGAGAGTTACATAAGTTATTTAAAAACTACTATTGTTAGATTTGTTTGGGAAGTGGCAACCCCTCAGGAAAAAAAAGAGTCTCCATGTCCCATTTTTTTTTTACCAAAACAAGCAATTTTCTCCTCCTCATCTATATATCTAAATGTGAGCAAAGGATTTCATTAATACTCATGTGTTACTATGTGAAAAGGGGAGGGAAGCAAGAAAAGCAAACCATTAGTTTCCCAAACAAGAATCTCTTGAGCCTTAGGTAAAAGAGAAAATAGGCTTCACAGCAGAGCAGCTGATTAGAAGGTCTGGTACGGATGGCTGTAGAAGCAGGAAATGATGAATCCTGGCTGGAGCCCAACAATGAAACAAAGCTGAGGAAAGCTGATGCTGATGCGGATGCTCTGGAAAGACAGGAAAAAAAACAGCTGGAAAGAAGAAAAAAAAACCAGACCCCCCCCCCCAAAAAAAAAGGAAATTGCAAGCGTATTTCATTTCACCATTAGTTCCTGAGACATTGGTTATCATTACCATCAGCTTATAAGTAGTTTAGAAGTTAATCATTCTGAAGAAAAACATGGGGGAATTTGAGTCTCAAAAAGGAGACAAAGAATAGAGAGAGGGTTTGGGGATTCATAGTGAAATCAAACATAGATTAGCTATTTGTACTTAGGAGTGAAAAAAAAAGAAGAGAAATCCATCTTGAAAAATCATATACATATTTATACATATATTACACACACACGCACACACACATATGTGTGTTTTATAAGAACTTATACAAGGACACTCTCGAGGTCTCATTTAAGAACTTTGGAATTGATTATGTGACATGGGAGACACTGGCACAGAACCTCTTATCATGGCATGCCCACATCAGAGAAGGGGCTATGATTGAAGCAGAATTGAAACAGCTCAAAGGAAATGCAGGATGCAGAAAATTTAGAGTATCCACCCCAAATGTTCTCATGGACTATTTGTGCCCACCTGTGGCAGAGCATTCTGAGCTAGTATTGGTTTGATCAGCACAGTTGAACACATTGAAACTTGACTCATTTTGGTCCTCTTCAAGAACAAAGGACAACAATCAACCAATCAGTTTCCATGCAAAAACACATGTATACAGATTGTCCCCAAAGTCTTTGTGTAGTTTGAAGCTTTAATAACTTCTGAAGTATAAAGACTACAAACTTATAAAAACACCATTTGAATGGTGAATTATTTAACATTTTAAAGCATTGATACATTTCTTATTAAAATTCAGCATAACAATCTTATGCTATGCTGCAGCTAGGTTGTGCAGTGGATAGAATGCTCAGCCTGGAGCCAAGAAAATTTATCTTTGTGAGTTCGAATCTAGCCTCAGACACTTACTAGCTGTGTGACCATGGGCAAGTCACTTAATCCTGTTTGCTTCAATTTTGTCATCTGTAAGGAATTGGCAGCCTGCTCCAGTATCTTTGCCAAGAAAGCTCTAAATGGGGGTCAATGAGAAATTGGATGTGAGTGAAACAACTGAATGACAATATCTTATCCTCTACATTGCTCTAGTTGATTTTAGAATTTCATAAAAACTTTTAATCAGCTGCTATTCAGGGACTTGTATTTGAAACCCTGTTCTTCAGGTCATTAAAAGAACAAGTTTTTTGATGATTAGGTGACAGTTTTGATGTGACCTCAAAAGAAAAAGTATAACAGAGGAATCAGGTGAAGCTTAATATGACAGGATGCCTTCTCTTGTTAAAATTAAAATTAAAAATTGGTTTTTCAAAATTCATAAAACCAAATAAGGTTACAATAAATAAAAATAATCAAAATTTCAAATTATATTCTTTGTAAATTTATAGCATTTATACTTCTGAAATTACTAAAGCTCAAAACTATGTTAAGACTTTGGGGACACTCTACACATATATGCCTACACACAGAGGCTTAAACTGGCCAAGCAGAGGAATTTAATCACCTGTTTCCCACTTAGAGAAAGACCTAAAGGAAAACTATCTCTAAAAACCTTTAGGCTTAACCTTGATCAAAATAATCATTGATTTTAAAATGTTAAATGATTACTTCTAGGGAAGAAACATTTTATCAAAAATATAACAATAACAGCAACAGCAGTAGCAGCACCAACAATAAAAACAGGTGTTTATATAAGGTTTTGAAGTTTGCAAAGTACTTTAAATTCCCCAATTTGCTTCTCACAACCCTGGGAGGTAAGCGCTATTGCTATTCCCATTTTAATGGAAGAGGAAATGGAGGCTGAGAAATGCTAAGTGACTGGACTGCCCAGGGTCACTCATCAAGCAAATGTTTGAGTCAGGATTTGAACTCAGATCTTCCTCAAAATGGACATAGTGTTTAATGATGTGGACCCGAAACTCATTCAGGCATTTGAAATATGAAGAATTTTGTAGATATACAGGAGGTACAGTGGAAGGAATGCTGAATTTAGAGTCAGGAAGACCTGGGTTCAAATCCATATTCAGATATTTAACTTCCTACATGGCCCTGAGCAAATCACTTAACATCTATCTGATTTACTTTCTTCATTTGTAAAATGAGGATTATAACAGCACCTACCTCCCAAATTATTGTGGGATCAAATGGGGATAATATTTGTAAAGTGTCTCACAAACCTTAAAGTGTTATGTAAATTTCAATGATGACAGAGTTGAGGTAGAGCTTACATATAACCCTGTCCAAAATCACCTCAAAATAATTTCATAAACACATTAAGACCAAATCCCATTATAACATCAGAAAACTCTGCTTTGATTTGTCTAATTATTCATTTATTACATTGCTTCTGTAGAATTAACTGACACCATGTAATAATGTTTCACCTCCCAGTGAATGATGTTAGTTGTATGCTCTGTCCTGGGACATATTTTTGTAAGGGGAATAATCCCCACAATGCAAGACCCTTGGAGGTGATTTAAATTCCCTCAATGAATCCAAACAGGATTAATACATCCTGCATTCTCTTTTAGGGATAATAGCTTGTGTTGGGTAGAGTTCATATTTGTTTTGAACTTTGTTCACAGAGACAGCCATACTAAATAATGGAATTGGTTTAGTATCTTGAACAGTTATATTTTCTGCTTTTCCTATATTAACTTCAAAGTCTTGGGTTTCCATTACCACAAAGGAATATATAGGTCAATAAGTAATTGCTAAGCTTTGATGTTTAGAAACAGAAACATTTTCATTTACCTAGATAGCATTTCACTTGCTTGCATAATAAATTTCTGGGTCTGTGCTATATGTGTTAGAGATTGCTAGAGCCCAATGTTCACGTTTTTAATCTTTTTAGATTCCTATTGTTGTATGCTCTGATTTTGAGTGAGGTTAGCTCAGGGTAGCTGTGTAAAAATAAAGGACTGCGCCATGCTGAAGACTGGATCATTCTTTCTTTTTTTGTTTTTGTTTTTCCCTAATGATACTTGACAAAACACACTCCTGGGAATAAGGAAGAATCTTGTTAAAGCCAAAAAATTACAGACAGAATAACTCTAAGGTTAACTGTTGAATGAACATGGTTTCCACTTTAGAATTTGAGGAGACCCTGAATCTAAACCAGTTGCTGGTGGCATCTAAGTTGATGAAAAGTTGAATTTGATATCATTTAATCAGCTTCCAGGGATTACTTCATAGAGAGACCTTGTTTCTGACTTGAAACCAACAACATAGAGGTCTTTAAACATTTGTTCTCTATACTTTTTATTATTTTATTTTATTTATTTACTTTTATTTCATAACATTCAGTTCCATAATCCCTTGAATTCCAAATCTTCTTTACTCCCCCTACCCATAGCAGCATGCAATCTGATATAGGTTCTACAAATACCTTCACACTAAACAGTCAAGTTGTAAAGAAGGATTATAGCCAATAGCGTGAACAATGAGAAAGAAGTAATGAAACAAAACAAAACACGAGAGAGAGAGTAAGTAGTTTGCTTCAATCTGCATTCAGACTCTGTAGTTCTTTCTCTGGATGTGGATGTCCCTTTCCATCATGTGTGCTATATTCTTTTGACAGATTGTGCGATCAGAACATAAATATCCAGTTAGTCTTTGGTTCATATAAGACTAAATTCTCATAGGATCTTCAATTCTAGCTAGAAGAGGCCATGCAAGTCATCAAGTCTGGCTCCCTCATTTTACAGATGAGAAAACTGATGCAAAGAGGTGTTAAATGACTTGCCCCAATAACACAGCCAATATGTATCCCAGGCAGATGTGAGTCTGGGCCTTCCTTACTTCAAAAGCAGCTCCCTTTTCAGTACACTGCATTTTCTCTAACAATAAACTTGTGACATTAAAAAAAAAGCAAACTGCTCATTTACACAATAAATCATTCTTTCTAGACTGACATTTCCCAATGAGAATCATTGTTGACTTGCTGAAGTGCTTCATCACTGAAGTTTGGGGAATTTCTTATATGAAGTATTAAGGGATCACATTCCATGTGGAGATCACGATGAATCCCTTCAATGGTAACATTTGGCTGAACGAAATGTAACATTTTGAATGGACCCAGAAAAAGCCCCAGTCAATAGCACACTTTGCTATGCAAAATTTAGTGAGAACCTTACAGTACAATCAACAGAAAATGTTCAATGTTGCATGAACTTTCAAATAAAGTTACTCTTTTAATAATTTTACTTTGTTATAAAATTTTTCACTAATGACCAAGAGATGTCTCATCCAGTGGAAGTAATCGATAAATATTCACAATGTAAAAACACAACATATCTATAAAACTTTAAAGAAGATTGTACAATGGGAAGAACATTGGATTTAAAGTCAGAAGATCTGGATTGAAATTCTGACTCCAATTCCTTGATTACTTTAGACAAGTCCCTCCATCTCCCTTTTTTCATCTGTAAAATGAAGGGATCAGATTAAAATACTTCTCAAATGGCCTATCTACCTGTGAATGGAGGATTATGGTGACTCCCTCAGAAAATATTTCTGAATTGTCTGTTGTAGGTGTGTTTCATGGTACATTTCATGGAATAACGTGGAGGCAACAAACTTTTTTTTCCCCACTCAAAGATAATCATCTTAGGAAGGAACTGGTTCATTTGCACCATTGGAAATCAGTGTCCAGGGTTTTCTTGTTATTAGCACGTCATAGCTATGGGAGATTATCAACTTCTTTTGAAGGATATTCTCTAAGAAATACTTCCATGATGCTATGATCTGATCTTAACTTCTAAGATAAACATTACCCATAATACACAAAGAGCTTTTAACAAAGGAATCATAAGAAAAATAAAGTAAAACATAAACTCTATGATATCAGTGGATAGGGCAGCTAAGTGGCACAATGGACAGAGTATGAGCCAAGACTCAGGAAGACTTATCTTCCTGAATTCAAATCTGGTCTCACTTACTAGCTGTGTGACCCTGGGCAAGTCACTTCACCCTGTTTGCCTCAGTTTCCTCATCTGTAAAATGAGCTGGAGAAGGAAATTGCAAACCATTCTAGTCTCTTTACCAAGGAAACTCCAAATGGGGTCACAAAGAGTTGGACATGACTGAAAAGCAACTGAATAACAAACAGCAGCAGATTTACATAGATGCATGGACTTCTCCTCAAGCTATGGTACTTTATACCAATATTCCAATTACAGATTTGATGATGTGATGAGAAAATGCTGAAAGGAGCAGGTCAGCTTGTGAAATTATATAATTAAAACCCAATTGAATAGGCAGTTATTCTAACTGACACAATGAAGACTCAGGGAGTCTTAGTTATTCACAAGAGAGTAAAACCCCAATGGCTTTATCCTATGCAAAAGGCATCTGATGAGGGGCCTCCAGAAAGCCATAGTCCTGATAATTGTTCTCATGAGGACTGAGGTCCAAAGATAACAGCTTTAGTGGTGATGTATCTATCCATCCATACTACAATACTTCAATCTATAAAGCATGGGAAAATAAAATATCGCGAGAATCAGTAAATATATATATATATATGTATATATACACATATATGTATATATACATATATATATATACACACACATATATAAAATATATATTTTTTTCCAGAATATTTTTTGAAGACAGTTACTAAAGCTGTGTGGTCACCATGTTTTCTTGAAGATTATGATACTCTCCCCAGAAAATATTTCTGGACGGTTTGTTGTGAACAAGTCACATAGTTCATTCATGGAGAAGCACAAAGGCAACAAATAATTTTGCTATTGCAAACAAGGAAAACCTTCTTAGGAAGGGATTGATTATTCATACCCATTGGGGATCAATGACTAAGACTTTCATATCTATCATTAGCCCAGCATAACTATAGGAAATTGTGAACCAACTTTGAAGGATGTCCTCTGAGAAATACTTCCATGCATTGGAAACTAGGATTATTTCATATTCTGGCCGAGCCCATTGTACTATTATGTTTAATGGAAAGCTGTGGGTGACTGAGAGAAATGGGAAAATAAGTGGTGGCTAATTTACCATTTGGTTGTAGATTTCATCGAAAAGGGGTAAAGGAATATCTGGTAGAAGCACTGTCCCTCTTATTCCAGTTACAACAGGTGGTTTACTTGAAATTCTCTTTCCATTAGGAATGATCCTAAATGAATCCTTGAGTGAAGACTCTATTCAGCTCACATTGAATTGTGAAAACAAAGGAGATACTGACCCTATAGACTGAATTACCTTGCAGAGAAAACCTGAAATGCAGGCAGAGGAACATGGGCTGAATAAATCCTTCTATTAAATCAATGTCACTTTGATAATGAAAAACACTGTTATTAAGTTGTTTAAAGCTCATTTAAATTCTTGTCATTCTTTGAATAATAGAGTGCTCCAGACCTCTGTGCTAAAGTCTTTCCTGGTCTCAGGAAATGAGTCAGAGATCAGTGCAGCCAGGACTTGGGATGATGCAAGATATAGATAGTAAAGATGGTTCTATTAATTTCAGACTCTATCGGGAAATGGAAAAAAAAAAGCTTTCATCTCAGTCTCCTTCTGAAGAGATCTAAGTCCAATAATTTAGAAGAAGGTGGTGTCAGATTTCCATTCTTGGTAGTTATAGATAGTTGTGGTAGAATTGGGTCTGTTTTAAATAATGCTGTTGATCAAGCAGAGCACATGGCTGGTTTTTAGGAGGAAAATTCCTGATTTATTTCACTTTCACCTTGAGAATTGAAAATTAACTAAAAGTTTTTAATACCTATCAATGAATAACAGCTCTCCTTTGGAAAAGGGGGATGAATCTAATTAAAAATGAGTAGGTCAACCCATATGTGCAGATTCCCTATGGACTAAAAAACAGTAAAGAGAGAACAGCCCACTAGATGTGTCATCTTACAGGTCCATGTAGAAAGCATGTGCTCACCCATAATTTCCATTGTGAACTTAATGAAAGTTTTTGAAGTACATAAAAACTGATGATGGGGGACCCTCAGAACTTGTCTCTGTTTAGCTTCATTTCTGCAAAGCCACTAGGTACAAAATGAGGTCTTCTTTCAGGGATGAAAGGCAGTAACTTTTGTGATTTTTCAGTTGGGCCACCAAAAAAGGAAAAGTCACTTGCAAACAAAACAATGTCACTTGCAAAAAAAAAAAATGAAAGGGCATGTTACCAACCCCTCTTCAGCCTCAGGCAACAATGGGAAAAGAAAGCTCAGGAATCAAAAGAAATGTCGATTCCAAATGTAGTTACTCACAGAATCATATGATCAAAGATCTGGAGCTGGAAGGACTGTTAGAGATCATCCAGGCCAATATTTTAATTTACAGATGAGGAAACTTAAGACCAGATAGGTTAAGTGACTGGCTCAAAGTCTTAGTGGCACAGCAGAAATTGGAACTCAAGACTCATGATGCAAATTCAATTTCCAAATCAGTATTCTTTCTACCTTATTACATTGTCTACATTAAATGGAAGGATACTTTTTAAAGAATTAATTCCAGTGTTGGTCAGTTTCTAGATTCTCTGACTACTTGGTCTCTCTTTAGGTCAAATATAATTAAGACCCTTATCATTCTTCTGGGGAAAAGTTTTGTGCTTTAGTAGTTAGGAAAATAAAATCATGAAATAGAAAATATTTTCAGATAAAATACATTTTAGTGTGATTTAATTTAATTCAATTCCACTCTCAACCAATCTGGTCCAATGTAGTCCAATCCAATTGAATTCAATAGACACTTATAAAATTTTTTGGCACTTTGTTAAGCATTGGGGATAAAAAGGCAAAAATAAAACATTTTTTGCTTTTGTGGAAGTTGTACTCCACTTAGTTCACTTATATAAAAGAAAAGTCTAGGGCCTGGGAGATTTCCAGTCTTGGTTGTGTCTCTAACTTAGTGGATGACAGAGGATAAATCTCTTTATCCTTCTAGGAATGGTTTTCACATTTATAAAATGAACTGGTTAGATTAAATGGTCTAACATTCTATCCAGCTCTGAAATCCTACAGATTTCTGTGTTTCTGAGATTAATTTTCACACATCTTCAAATTCTAGTTCTCTTGGCAGTTGGCTTGTGTACTTTTATTGTGAAGAGGAGAAACCTGCTTCTTAAGAGTGATCCAATAAGATGGCAAGGCTGACTTACTCTTGGCAACTGGATAATACCTGAAACTGTTGACTCCTGGTATAGAGCATTGTGAAGATAAAAAGAATAGTGAAGATGATCCTGGATTGTTTAAGTGATTTAGGTTCAATGTAAAAATCTAAATATCAAAAGGATTCATGATTGGTGTAGAGTTGGACTGGATGACTTCAGAGATAATTTTCAACTGGAAGTTATGATAGGATAAAAACTCTGTAATTATATGATTTTTCCTTGACTCAGTTATATCACATCTAAATTATGTCCCCTGAAAGGTGAATTTCCAGTATGAGTGTTAGTGCTTTTCAACATGAATGGTAGTGCTATCCCTAGATACCTTTAAAGATAACCATAGTCTCCTGTGCTCTCTGAGTTTAGACATTCACATTTTGAGATCATATTTCAAAAGATTTTTCTTGAAATGACTAAATGATTCAAGATGGTAATACTGTTTAAATATCCAATGGCATTTCTTTTTTGGGGGGGTATAGGAGGGGAAATATGTCCAAAAAGGTTTCACATCTAATGGTCTTTTGCTCAGCTCCGAGGCAACACAATGGATAGATGCCTGGTCTTGCAATTTTAGGAAGACCTGAGTTCAACTGGGCAGTTGGCTCAGTGGATAGAGTGTCAGGCCCAGAGTCAAAAAGACTCATCCTCTCAACTTCAAATCTGGTCTCAGATATTTACTAGCTATATGACTCTGGCAAGTCACTTAATCTTGTTTGTCTCAGTTTCCTCATCTGTAAAATGAACTAGAAAAGGAAACAGAAAACCAATCCAGTATCTTTGCCAAGAAATCCCAATGGGGTCACAGAATTGGATGAGACTGAATTGACTTATCAACAAATTAAAATGTGACCTCAGATACTTGCTAATTATTTTGTACATGTCACTTCACCTCCATCTGCCTCGGTTTCCTCCTCTGTGAAATAGGGTTAATAATAGCACCTACTCCCAGGGTTGTTGAGAAGAAAAAAAATTGACATATTTCTAAAAGCACTTGCCATATAGTATGCACTTAAATAACATTTATTAATGCTTAAAAAAAATCTCTTCAGTGTGGAGTTATCTATTTACCCTCTCTTTCTTATTCTTACTTTTTACTTTGACTTCCTATGACATCATGGAAAAAGCTCTAGCTTTCAAGTCAGGGCACTTGTACTCAAATTCCAATTCTATGTGACCAAAGGATAGTTGCTCAACATCCCCAGGCCTGTTTCCTCAACTATAAAATAGGGGGATGGATGACCTTTAATGTTACTTCCATATCAGAATCTATGATTCTGTGATATATGCCAGGGAAATAGGAGGAAGGAGAAAAGGGGGGGAAAAAGAGAAACTGAGACCTATTCTCCAACAGATCTTAAAAAGGTTTGATTGGGGAGGAGTTGTAATCCACCAAAAGACAGGGAATAATTTGGGCTTATCTGTCTTTATGTCATATTTCTCCTTCCCTAATATAAAGAATTAAGAACTGATGTAGTTTAATCTGGAGCAGGTAGGGAGCACACTAGATAGAGTTCCAGGCCTGGAATCAAGAAAACATGAGTTCAAATCTGTCCTCAGACACCATCTGTGTAACCCACAGAAAGTCACTTAACCCTGTTTGCCTCAGTTTCCTCATCCATAAAGTGGGCTGGAAAAGGAAATGCCAAATCACTCCAGTATCTTTGCCAAGAAAACTCCAAATGGCATCAGGAGGAGTCAGATATGACTGAAAAATGATCAAAAGTAGTCTAATATGCCTCTGAGTTATGCTTAGTTTGTTGAAAAGACTGTTTTTTTTCTTTATTTCCTGGACACACTGAGAACACTTAAAGACATTTTTTCTCATTTCTATGATTCATTAAAAAAAACGAACTTTCCAAGCCTCATTTGTAATGACTTTGCCTTGGGATTTTATGTAGTCACTTTGGCCAAAGGACATAAAAGAATCTACCATTCCTGACCTTTGCTTGAACTCATTGTTTGAACCTTCCAATTGACTGATAGTGTTCCTCACTGTCCAGTGTTCCTCAGTGCCATTGTCCTGGCCTCCAAACATGATGATGTCATTGGGTGATTGAGCATCTCCTTAGTGTTTTTGAATCAAGGATGCTTGCTCTCTATTACAGTGGTACCCAAAAGACTGAAAAAAAAATACCAAATAAATAAAATATTAATCTAAATGTAGCCCAGGATGTCACCTATTTATCAATGTTTAGTTGATATTCTTGCTCTCTATAGGAGTAGTTAAATGGTGACTTTAAAGATTTAAAGACATTTATCTCGTGTAGTCATCTTAATGTTTCTTTACTTTGTCAAGCTAACATGAAATGTCTCTGTTGATTCTTTTGCAATTTTCCACTCCTGCTCAAGCCAATGTATATTTTGGGAAGTAATTTTTCTTCAAGAAGCCAGTATCATTAGGCTTGTTGGATTTCATTTATTTATTGATTTGTTTGTTTGGCAAAAAGCAACTTTGTGTGGTGTTCCAAATTCAGCAAGGGCACAGATCCATCTGGCATCCAGGACAACATTCACCCTTTCATCCATCCAACCTTGGGAATCTGTGGCTTTTATTGAATGGAAAGTTGAGACGGCTTTGTTTTCTCTTTTTAAAAATAGCTGCTTTCCGGGGATAGATTAAGAAGGGAGTTTATCTGGATACTTCACCTTCATCCCTAGAGGGCTTTGGATAGAAAAGATTGTGGAGGTATTGCCAGGGAGTTGCTTGGTTCCTGCTTTGAGGTTCCTTAGCATTGCTTGGCCCTACCCTCATGTTCCAAGTGAGTCTCTGTAGAATGTTCTAAAGCTGCAAGGAGCATACTTTCTTTTGTTTCATTAATTATTTATTGTAAACAATTTAAAAAATAGCTATTTCCTCTGAAATTATTGTTTCTTTTTATGATGTTATGGATATATTTCCTGATTTCTTACTTTCATTTCCCAGTATCTCCTTTGCCTCTACCCTGAGTTCCTTCCCAGTAACAAAGAACAAAGAGAAAGGAAAAAACAATCTGTTCAATAAGATTAACCATTATATCAAATGAGTCTGACATTATCAGCAAAGTTCCACACTCATAATGCTCCATCTCTGTGAGAAGGAAGGGAAGTGAGTTGTCCATATGTATTCTTCAACGCCAAGCTTATTCTTCATAATTATACAGTGTCCACGGTTTTTTTTTTGTTATTGTTTTGTTTTCTTTTCCTTTGCATTATTGTAGTCACTGTGTTTCCCTGGTGTTGCCTTACTCTCTTTGTATTAGCTTATAAGTCTTCCTACCCTTAACAGTATTTTCCATGTTTATTATTTCTTACAATACAGTAACATTTACCACAGTCTGTCTAGATATTCCTCAGTGGATGTGCATTACTTTCTTTCCAGACATACTTCATTTTCAAAACACAGTCAGGGCATACTAGATGAAAGACAGTGGTGAAATGTAGCACACCTAGTTGATACTGACTTTTTGGTTCTGCTTTTCTAGTGCCTCTCTGAGTCATGCTGTGATGCTGATTTTTGAAGTGATATTCTACGAGCATTTTTCAAATGAACCTCCCTTTTATAGACATAAGGGTGTGGATAGCTCAAATGCTCTACTGCCTAGATCCAGAGGTAATCCCTCTTCCTTGGCCAACTACAAAAGCTACCCCAAATTTATAGGGAGCAGGGACTTATTTCTGTAGGTTGCAGGGCTCTTTTTTTACTCTGCTAGCATTATTCCTTACTCTTACTATGAATCTTATTTGAGAAAAGAAAATATAAGATATTTAGAATCTATTTCATATGTGAGGAATTATTCAAGATAAATGAAATGAGAGAAGAATATTGTTAGAGAAAAATGTGATGGAAAAAAGTAGACTCATTAATTAGCAAGAATGAGAGATTAATTGCTGATGGATTATCTTTATGTTCTATAGGTACCCACACAATGTTATTACAACACAAGGAAGACATTAAATGAGTTTGGTAGACCTCCTTTGGTGGGGTTTATAGGCAAACAAAGAGAATCATTTAAGATGGGCGTAAGGAATGAATGAATTGCAATTACATCACTGGAATGTGTACCTACATCAGTGAGATCGTAGATCCATGGGAATATGGCTTTGTTAAAACATTCTACATTCAGTCAGGAAAGGTTTTAAAGGATGATGTGATATTTTTGATTATAGTAGAATGTGCAGGCATGGAATTATGGTCATTCCATTTTCTCTGCTATGTACAAATAAAAGAGAACATCCAGGGTCAGAATATGTCTGGCAGCCACATAGGGAAATTCCTAATGATGTAGGCACTGGCTGTAACTTCAAGGGGCCTAGCTTCTGGTGACATGACCAGGGCGCCAGGCCAGTGAGAGAGCTCAGCAGCCACCAGCGGCAATGTCTATAAAAAACAAAACAAAACACAGCCAGAATTCAAGTCACTGTGGGGCATCTGTTAGGTACCATTATTTTCACTGTCAACTAAGTATTATCCTCCTAAATTATTTTTTGCTACATAGCTTATTAATATTTTAATGTGGCCTAGTTCATTTATCATGGGAATGTAGCTGTGAGCCCAGACATTCTTTTTGTCATCATATGATTTCTTAAACACTCTTTATATAAAAATCTAGGAAACCATGTTGACAAATTTCTTGTTCTGGTCTATTTTTTGTGGTCTTACCAAGGATTACAGTAATTAGACATTTTTTTCTTCCTTTCTATTCACAATGAAATGATGACTTGTGTTCTGATGTGTCTTACATTTGTGGAATGTGCTTTTCGGTGAGTTTTTCAGACACTAGTTGGTATAGTTTTCATAATTCCTTATCCCAAAGATAATCAGGACTAAGAGTTCCCTGATTCCCTAATTGAAAGGACATGCTACTCCCCATACTTATAACCCAGATGAGAAAGGAATCAGAATTTGGTAGGAACTACTTAAGAAGGACTATGTTAATATCTTCCTCCAAGCCCACTAAGGTTTGCCTCCCATCAAAAAAAAATCTTCCCTCAAGTTTGCTTTATCCTTGTAACACAACTCCAACTCTCCTTTTCTTTCACCACAAAATTTTGGGGAAAGAGTCACTGATACTTCCCCACAGGCTCTCCGAACTACCACCTCCTAACCTCTGTAAAGTATCCTAGAACAAAAGAAAAATTCCTGGATCTGTAGTCAAGGCACCTGGTTTCAAGTCTTGTCTCTGAGGCTTCCTAATCATGTGAAGTTGGGTAAGTCATATAACACTGAATCTCAGCTTTATTAACTAGAGAATGAGGGTAGTTGGACCCAGAGAGCCTTTTGAGGTCTAAATACATCTTTGAAAAAATCTTAGTATACTTTGCTATTAAAGCTTAAAACTGCACTAAGACTTTGGGAATGCCTGAACCCCAGCCTCTATCCTTGTCACTCAACTAAAGGTGCTTCTCTAAAGTCACCAATAAGATCCTAATTATAAGATCCAAAGGCTTTTTCTCAGTTCTTTGAGGTAAGAAATATGACTTTCAACAAGATCTCACATCCTCAATGGGCTGACTGATGATCCATCAATAATCTCAAACTCCATATATCTAAAATTGGTTGATCTTCGGCCCTAACTACCTCTTTCCAGAGATAATCTTCTATTTTCTGTGGTTCATGTTCAAAATGTTTAAGTCATACTTTCTTTTCCCTTATTTCCAGTCCATCTCCAAATCTCTCAGATAAGTATTTATCAGCACTTTTGTGGTCATCTAATCTAGGGATTTTTGGAGAACAAAATGGCAAACCACTTTAGTATCCTGGTCAAGAAAATCCCATGGAAAGTAGGGTTCATGGGGTAACAAAGAGTCAGACATGACTGAACGGCTGAATAACAACAAGAACCATCTAGGGGTGTTCAATCTGGAAGTGAGAGTTTTGTGGATAAATTTCAGGGCCTCCATGGATTTGGATGGGAAATGTATTATGTCTTCATTTTAACACAATTGATTTCCTTTGCAATTCTATGTATTTTATAGATTTAAAAAATATTCTAAGAAGGGTTCATCAGAGTGCCAAAGAAGTCCATCACACAAACAGACACACACATTAAGAACCCCTGTTCTTAGCCAAATACCTCATTTTCTGAAAGAGAAAGCAGAGACCCAGAAAGCTTTTCCACAGGGGGAACAGGTAGAAAAATAACAGACATGATTCATGTTGATTTTTCTTTTGGAATATCATACTTCCTTTCTATTCCAACCATCAGTTGGAACGGAACCAACCTTATTCTATTTAGGACACCATTACTGCAAGCATGGATTGTGGAAGAGCAGTTTTGCTTGGAGTTAGACAATTTCTGTTTAACTTTGGGGTCCTTAAGTTATGAGTTGGGTCACTTTGAGAAACACAGTCACTTATCTTCATCGAATATCACTTTTCTCATCTGTAAAGTGGGGGTTACCGTGATAGAATATATATATATATATATATATATATATATATATATATATATATATATATATATATATATCACAGAGTTGTTCTGCATAAAAAACACTGTGGCATTGAAAGTTATATGTATTATTATTGTCTACAAGCTGTGTTGATCTAGGGGTGGAGTACAGTATAGAGCAACTGATTTTGATCTCTACAATGCCTCTCCCTTTCCCCAAGCTTCCTAGGCAGCTAGGTAGTACAGTGGGTAGAGTGCTCGATCTGAAGTCATGAAACCCTATAATCAAATCTGGCCTCAGACACTCCATAGCTTTGTGACAAAGGGCAAAATCCTTAACCTCACTAAGACTCAGATTTCCTTATCTGTAAAATGGGGATAATTATAATATCTACCTTCCATCCAATAATAATAGCATTTACCTTGTGAAAAAAAAATCACATTAATTTGTAACTCACTTTACAGCACTATGTGGATTCTAGTTATTGCCATTATTGTTGTTTATTGTTTTTAGTATTATTTCCAGGACTAGTGCACTGACATTTAACTGCCCTTTGACTGAATATCTTTGTGAAATATTTGTATATCTTACTGGTTTCCTCTTTAAAGCTGTCTGATGCAAATCCTTTATCTTCCTCGTGTGTATACTTAAGTACTTCATCTGGGGCCCCAGGGCTCAGTCGTGCATCTAAGACAAAGCTATTTTTATTTTGTCAAAGAAAGCCATTGCTCCTTTGTCAACTCTCTAAAGAAGCTTATTTGTCTAGTGTTTAAGGTAAACCAGATATTATATTACATTGCAATACTATATAATACTCTATTCTGCTCTACTATGCCATGCCATGCCATGCCATGCCATGCCATACCATACTATACTCTTTTGTTATATTCTCTTCAGGTGAACTAACATATCTAAGCAAGATGGTCTAGCTAAGATGAGGAAGAGGGGAAGAAAGATTAATCAGCTTGCTAAGAGAGCTACTCTAGATATAAATCCTACCTCTTCCCTCTACCCTCCAACACCACACTCCCTCCAACCACCTTCGTTGACTTTCTATTACTACAGATCCATATAGTTTAGCCTAGTATTTAATATCACCTATGATCTGATATCTCTTTGTGATATAGGATCCAGGGCTATTGTGAAGATATTTGTAAAATGCTTAGCATAGTGCCGAGAACATAGTAAGCACTTAAAAAAATACTTGTTTCCTTCTCTTCCTACTCCTCTTTCTTCCTTCCTTCTTTCCTTCTCCCCTTCCTTCCTTCCTTCCTTCCTTCCTTCCTTCCTTCCTTCCTTCCTTCCTTCCTTCCTTTCTTCCTTCCTTCCTTTCTTCCCTTCCTTCCCTTCCTTCCCTTCCTTACATTATCACCCTCCAAACTGTGTGCACCTGCCCTTGCTATTGTCCCCTTCGACCAACCAATCAATAAATAAACATTTATTATAGCAGGCACTGTTCTAAGTGTTGGGGATACAAACAGAGGCAAAAAATAGTTCCTGCTCTCAAAGAACATACAATCTCATGGGGGAGACAACATAAAAAAGTATATACAAAGCAAGCTACATATAGGATAAAGAGGAAATAATTAACAAAAGGAAGGTGATGGAATTCTGAGAGGTTGGGGAAGGCTTGCTGTAGAAGGTGGAATTTTAATTGGGATTTAAAAGAGTCCAGAAGCAAATAGTTGTGAATAGAGGAGGGAGAGCAGTCTAGGCATGAGGGACAGCCAGAAAGAAATACCCGGAGCCAAGAGGTGGAATATTTTGTTTGTGGCATAGCCAAGAGGCCCGTGTCACTGCATCAAAGAATACACGTGGGAGAATAAGGTGTAAGAGGCCTGGAGAAGTCTTGATGATGGCCTCCCTTCACTACTCATTCTCTCCTATCTTCTCTGAGGGCATATGGACTCATGTCCCCGGCTTGTAGCCTTCCCTGACCTTCTCAGCTGTTAGGACATCCTTCAAGAGATTGCCTTTTGGTCTACTTTGTATATTTTTGCATATACTCACATGTGTACATACAGTTTCTGATAGGATGTAAGCTCCTTCATGGGAGAGACTTTCAGGGCTATTAATATATACCCAGTGGTTAACATAGTTCTTGGCACTATAATGGGTGCTTAATAAATACTTGCTGATTCAAGATTTTATCAAGCCTAAATTGCCATATCTAGTTTTTAATGAGAATTGATGGGAAATAATAGAGAAATGGGGGAAAGAAACAGAGAGAAGGGAGACATGAGGCAGGGAAAAATGGTGAGAGACAGAAACAAAGACAGGGATGGAGAGACAGAAATAGACAGACATGAAGAGAGACAAAGGAGAATGGGGACATATATAGAAGAGATAGAAAGAGAAAGGGGAGGAGATAGAAGAGAGAAAGGGAGAAAGAGAGAGAGACAGAGACACACAGAAACAGGGCATAGATGAAGAGAGGAAAGAATGGAAGAAGAATAAGGCAGAAGTAACAGAAGGAAGGAAGGTACAAATGAAAAAGATGAAGGCTATAGAGGGATATAGGAGAGAGATACACCTGGCATGGAAATTCTGCTGCCAAAGAGCTACAGTTGATCTCTTTCCCCTCAGATATTGAGCAGCTGGGAGGCATTTAGGCTACACCATCCAGTATCAGTGTGTATAAATAATCTTGTCTAGATTCCCTTTGATTTTCTCAGGCTGCCTCAGCTTTGTTCATTTTTTTTTTTTTTTGCTTTACTTGTGCCTCTATGGCAGGCTCCTGGTACAACCCAACGATCTGTTTCAGAAGCACATTGAAGGCTTTCTTGAAGGCAGCTGCTCCCCAGATACCTTCAGCCTCCTGCCAGAGAGTAATTGGCACCCAAGAACAAAAAAAGCTCCTAAGCGCTAAAAAGTGAACATATCTCACAATAGGAAAAAAAAAGCAATAAATTGTGATGAGTTTAAATGGCTATTCCACACCCCCCCCCCCAACAAATACCTCATGGTGATATGAAGAAAAGGAAGGCAGAGCTGTCTTTTGAGCAGCTTTCACTGTAGCACGGGCATTATGTTTCCCATTCATAAATATTTGTTATCAGATGATGGTGGATTTAGACAGTCAGCTTCCTGAAGGTAGTGGTGGGGGGAGTGGGAAACGGGGTGGATTCACTATATGACCCCTAAAGCTCCAACTTCTGGATTGTGTGATATGAAGCATTCTCCTTGCTTATGGATATTCTGGAGGAAAATCCACATATTACTGGAACTGCCATTTTCCATTCTCTACACTAGCGTAAATATTTTGTCAACTCACCAAATGTTGTCCTATTGTGGAATTAGCAGGTATGTGATCCTGCAGTTTGCCCTGACTTTATAGCTGGTGAGGCCTGCCTGACTTTGATAGACAAATTAGTGCCTCCCCTCCTTAGAGACTATGGGGAGCAGAAGGCAGGAAGTCACTTAAGAGCTGGAGGGTTAGGAATGAATCTGCCTAGTCATGAGATTGGGAGTCCAGAACAGGAAGGTCTGAAATGTTTTCCCCATTACAGACCTCAAAGTGATGATTCTTCATTTCCCTTTTCCTTTTAACCTCCGGTACTCCTTACTTTGAAGGCAAATTTGTTTGTCTTTCTTTGTTTAAACATTTCCCTTTTTCATTAACTCAAAAATTGTGATTAATTCTTAACCACAGATATTGCTACACTCTTGATGAAGACCTGAAATGGATCTCAAAGGCCATTTCATTCAACTCCTCTCCCCATTTTAGAGATGAAGAAATTAAGGCTGAGAGAATTTAAATGACTTCTCCAAAGTCACAAAGGTAGTCAGAGGCAGCATTTGAAACCAAGTCCTCTAGCTCTAGGCATAGTGCTCTTTGAAGAGATTTTGTGAAGTTCCTTTCAACCTTGAGATGCTACAATTTTGGGGAAGAGAAAGATTGATGAGATGAGCTGCTCCATAAGTATAAGGACTGTGCCTGAAAAAAGTCCAAATAAGGAAGAGGCTAAGAAAAGATGAGCTTGTCTGCAAACATCATTAAGCATTTATTCGACTGTGTATTAGGTGCTAGAAGAGGATATAAAGTATGTAGGATAAGGTCACTTTCCTGCAGGACGTTGTTTATATTCTAGTTTGGAAGACAAAACACACATATGCAATGACCTCATCATCATCAAGAGACATTTATTGAGTGTCTAGTATGTGTCTGTTCCTTTTATAAAGCATTTTATCAAGAACCATAAAACAAAGCAATTCAAATTGAATACATAAGGACCAAGGGTTAACAGCATGAATATAGGAATGATCAGATTAGAGAGAGGGAGCATTTCGTTTGAGGAAATTTAATATGGAGGTGAATTGATCCATATTTGACAGCTGGTGATGGACATTTGTGGCAGGAAGTTGATTGCTGGTAGAAGCAGTGTAGGGAGTGGTTGTGGGGGGATTGTAGTTGGAGAATTCTAGTTGGAGAAAATAGCACAGCCAAAAACACTTAGGTGGGAATTTGAGATTTATATGTAAATAACCAACAGACTTATTTGCTTGGAGCCAAGGAGTGGCCTAGGCAAATATGGAGAGATGAGGTTAGAAAAGCATAAGTGGGGAATGTATGGGAAAGAAACATTTAGTGTAAAGCCTTAGATGCTTAGCAGAGAAGTGTGGATTTGATAACAAGTCTATTCTTTACCCTTATCTTGAAAGGAATGCTTATGGAGAAATTCAAAATGTCTTTGAATTTGTCTGTATGTGTTCAAGTGTTATCAAAGCTTTAACTAGGGGACAGTCACTAGGACTTTGTCTTCCTGTTGGTAGAAGTTATAGCGCTCCATTGATCCTTATTCTTCTTTGATATATGGAAGTAAATAAGCTTATTCCAAAGTCAACAAGAATAATTAGTTTTGAAAGGAAGCTACCAAAGATCACAGATTAAGAGATGGAAGGAACCTTGTAGGTCATTGAGTTTAGCCCCTCATTTTACTCATAAGGAATTGAGGCCAGAGAGTGTAAGTAACTTCCTTCAGGTAGCTCAGATTAAAAAGTGGTAGAGTTAAACATAAAACAGAACACAAAAAACCATTCTTCTTTCCACTGCATCACTCTCATGGGCATTGATATAGAGCTGTATGGGACCTTGAAGCCATCAAGTCCAACACCTTCATTTTATCAATGAGGAAACTGAGGCCCAGAAACAGTGACTCATCTAGTGTAACACAACTAATCAAGCATTTGAGACAGGATTCAAACCCAGATCATCTTCTTTCCAGTTGTAGTAGATGGCTCACTTCCCCCCTGGTGGCTCCTTTCCAATCAGATAGTGACAACTTTGTGGCCAAAGGGTCTTTGCCCACAGAGGCCAGGGTCCCAGTTCTGATCTCTATCCTCTCTACAAGGCAGAGTCTCAGCATCTCTTCCCCCTCATGTCCTGAGTCCCAGGATTTTCCTTGAGGTTCCCAGTCTCTCTTTCTCTCAAACCCAACTATTTTGCCCTATGCATGTTTGTTTTTCTTTTGACCCAGGAAACCAGAATTACCAGTTATGCTTTACTCTAAATATAGACCAATGTCATTTGGATGGCATCCCTGTATGGTATGATTATAGGAAACCATCATAGATTCTTGAGCATGGGAGTAATATGATGAGATTGATTCGAAAACTATCATCAACATGAATCAGACTTGCTTGTGAGCTCTTGTGGTTTTCTTTCTTTCTCTCTCTCTCTTTCTTTCTTTTTCTCTCTGCCTTTCTTTCCTTCTTTCTGTCCTTCTTCCTCCTTCCTTCCTTCATTTCTTTTTGTTTCAGGTTCAATTCCATTGGCAAAACAGATGATTCTCTATGTTCTAATTATACCTAACATTTATTAAGTATTTATTATATGTAAAGCATTGAAATGTAAAGGAACTAAAATTTACTAGGGGAGATATGACTTTTATACAAATAAATATAATACAAGATAGAATATGATGAGGCAAGTGTGAAATCCAGACAAAATATGCTGGGTAAATTAGAAGAGGAGGAAAACATTTTTGCTGAGTTGAATAGGGGGAGGTGGAGTGGGTAGTGATTAGGGAAGCCGTGAAGGAAACAGTGCTATTTTGATTTGTAGGAGTGACAAAATAGTACATTCCAAGTGTGTGGAATGACCTGCATAAATGCATGCAGGTGGAAGATGACAGGATGAGGTTTCAGAACAGGCAGTAGTTCAGTTTGGCTAGAGGGTATAGAGGGAAGTAATATTAAATAAAAATCACAAAAAGTGGGTTGAAATGAGAATGTGAATGACTTTAAATGCCAAACTAAGGAGCTTCTATTTTGTCCTTGAGACAATGGGGAAATCACTGAAGATTAGGGATATTTTTGGGGTGGGGGGCAGCAGGAGGGCAACTCTTCAAAAGATGACTCATTGTGCAACTAGGTGGTACAGTGGATATAGCATGGATTCTAGAGTTAGGAGGACCTGAATTAAAATCTAACCTCAGACATTGACTAGCTGTGTGACCCTAGACAAGTCACTTGCCCCCGATTGTCTCCTCCCACTCCCCACCCCCCCAGAAAAGAAATGATGACTCAGAGAAAAGAGAAACTGGAGGCAGGGTCATTTTGTGCCATGATAAAAGGCTATGGTGAAAATACATAAAAATAATTGTTTGAGACAATATATGTCCTAGAACATATTAGTCGCATGTTAGAAAGTGTTCGGGTTCTTTAGTTTGAAATAATACTTTAACCTGTAAAGATATAAAGAAAAGGGGTGGCTAGGTGCTGCAGTGAATAGAGCACCAGCCCTGGAGTCAAGAGGAGCTAAGTTCAAATTTGGCCTCAGACACCTAACACTTACTAGCTGTGTGACCTTGGGCAATTAACCCCAATTGCCCTGCCTCCCCCCTCCAAAAAGAAAAAAAAAGATATAAAGAAAAAATACCAAGCACTCTAAAATATGCCTTTCTTCACAAAAATCCTGTCATACAGCTACAAGAGGATGGGATGGGTGGGTAGGTTGTATTGAAATCTGTAAGTTTAAAGATGAATTGATATTGTATGCTATTCTTTTTGGAGTGAGTCTTTGTGTTTTTCTTCTCTAGAAGTAATACATTTGCTCCAGTTGATTGCTTTTGGAAAGAGTAAGCATTCTTTCCCCAAATGAACACTGCCCTGCCTGATAATTTCAATCTCTTCTCCATTTCATGATGAATTGGCCCAAACTCATCCGTTCAGATAAATTGGCCCAAACAGAGAGGATCTGAAGATAGAAGACTAGCTATGTGTAAGGGATGCTTTTACACGAACCCTCCCTTAGGAAAGAAAGCTCCCTGATTAGGCCAGAGTTGTGATGGGACTTTCGTCCTGTCTGAAATTATATGGCAATTAAGACTACAAACATAGTGTCTTCCATTGCCAGGCCTTGACTATCTCTCATTGTTTAGAGGGGACCAGGGATTGGATTTCAAAGTGTAAATTCTATCCCTATCATTGGGTGCTGGTAAAGTTTGCTCCCCAATATTTTTTTTAGCAGAACCAGATGCACCAGGAAGCTTTACAGTATTACTCTGTAGTGATTTTGCTAAGGGCTTCCAGGGTAGTCTCTAAAACCATACCTCCTTTAGTCCTGGGGCTTGGATCTCTCTGCTGATCAGCTCATAGAGGTCTAATCTTTATGTTCCTGGCATGAACTGTGTAGCCTTGGCACCGGTTCTAAAGGGTACTTTAGCCTGAATCTAATAATTCCATTGTGCTCTTTGATCAAGTCCCATTTGATCAGCTGGAAAGAAACAAGAAAAAAAAGGAGAGAGAGAGAGAGAGAGAGAGAGAGAGAGAGAGAGAGAGAGAGAGAGAGAGAGAGAGAGAGAGAGAGAGGAAGAAAGAAAGAAAGAAAGAAAGAAAGAAAGAAAGAAAGAAAGAAAGAAAGAAAGAAAGAAAGAAAGAAAGAAAGAAAGAAAGAAAGAAAAAAGTTCTTCTCTCTCTCCTGTCTCTCCCAGGTTGGCTAGCATCCCTCCAATGTCTTCTATTCCTTTTAATGCCACGAGGGGTCTAGCTGGTCTCAGCTGCTCAGCCTGGCATTGGCTCAGACTTGGGCATGCTGATTTATCTCCCCTGGCATCAGGTCTACTTTGGGGCTCCTCAACGCTGCTGAATTTCCCTTCAGGCTCACATTGTCCTCCCTGATTCTCCGCAAAGCCCAGGAGCAGGGCAGTTCCTATGGGACGTGATCGTATTTCAGCCTCTGCCCCCATATGAGGTACCAATCAAAACGGAGATGGAAAAACAAGCAGCAGGCTCGGAGTAATGCAGCTCAAGCCGGCAGTAATCCATCTGGATCCTGAGCGGTGTTAGCAAGGGGAAGAAGGCACAGGGCGCTGTGGTTCGAGCTGAAATTAAAGTGGGGCAGGAGGGGATCGGGGGAAAGGGAGGAGGGATTAACTTTAGCGCGGGGTATTTAGAGTAAGGGTGAGCTTTCACCTCTATGTTACAAGGCATTCCCTAGGAACTCTTAATGAAAAGGCTGGCGAAAACCACGGTTCACAGGCTGAAGCACAATACTATTGAAATAAGCAGCTTTAAAAAGCGGGGGGGGGGGCTTATTTACAATAAAACACGGTACAGAAGCCCCCAAAGGAAAGAACTTGTTGCTGCTCCTCACATTGACAGCATCAGAAACCTAGAGGGGACCTGAGAGGTGATCTAGTTTCACTGTCTCATTTTACAGATGAGAAAACTGAGGCCTTAGGGAGTTTAAGTGATGTGCCCCAGGTCCCACAAGTAAAATTATAGGATCACAGATTTAGAGACAGAAGAAAGCTCAGAAACCATTTAATCCAAATTCCTTCCCTTCCCTTCCCTTCCCTTCCCTTCCCTTCCCTTCCCTTCCCTTCCCTTGTTTTATTGTGTTTCACCAATATTGTGGGTTTTTTTTTTTTTTTTGATGAAGGTTTGTGGCAACCCTATGTCAAGCAAGTCTACTGGCACCATTTTTCTAATAGCATGTGATCATTTCATGTCGATGTGCCCTGGAAGGCTCCTTCTGATCTTTTAAAATTTACAAGGTCATAGTGCCTCAACCTGAGGCCCCTCTGTAACCTGAGGCCTCACTGGACAGGCCCATTACCCAGGAACAAGTTAGCTGAAGTCAAGCCAAGGGAAAAATATTCATGGAGCTTAAGTTGCTTGTCTCAAATCAATGGGGAAGTTAAATATCAGATGCAGTATTAGAATCCAGTTCCTTTGAATCTAGAGCCAGAGGTTTTTCCGATATGTCACATACTGTCTTTTGTTGTGAACTAATTCTCAATCAGTGAGAAAACATACTCTGGGAAAATAAACTCCATATGGTCTGATAACCAAGTTAAGTAATATGGCAATTGGTGCTGACCTCACTGGTGTGGCCAGGCACAGGAGGCACCAGTCTTGTGAAACTCTGAGTTGAAGACCTACTTGGTCTTCAATTGAAAATGTCTAAGACAAGGATTTACCTTTAATGTAGATTTGCTTCCAGGTTTTGCTTTCAGGCTTTCCTAACCCTCGGGTGGCATATTTTTGCATAGCTCCCTAATGACAATGTTGTGAAGAGATTGTTTTTATTCCTTTCCATTATATATAAGGTAAGATCCAAAAGTCTTAGTGTAGTTTTAAGTTTTAAAAATTTTAAAATGCCCTAAGACTTTTGGGACATTCTGTATTTGAAAAGTAGTCAGACACTAATGCACTGCTGGGGGAGTTCTGAACTGATCAAAACATTCTGGAGAGCAATTTGGAACAACAGTTCTCTCTTCCACATCCTGACTTTCCCCATCACACTTTTAACATACTATGGGTCAGCGTAAGAAATCAAACAGGAATTTTTGGGGAGTTTTGTGGAGGCTGTATATGACAATGTGAAGGCCATCAGATGACACAGAGCCTCTGACCAAACACTTAACCCAAATTGTATGATAAGGTACTGTAAGTACCCCATAAAAGGAAAAAAAAATAGACTTCTTTTCTAGCATGAAGGGAGAGTCAAAAAAATCTCACATCGATTTTCCAGATTTTTTGGGGGGGTGCTTTGCTTCTACTGCTCAGATGTGGAATCGATAACTGCATGCCCAAAGGACAATCAGACTGTGCATACCTTTTGACTCCACAATACCACTATTAGGTCTGTATCCCAGAGAGATCATAAAAAAAGAAAAAAGAATCTACACATACACAAATATTTATAGCAGCTCTTTTTGTGGTAGCTAAAAAATTGGAAATTGAAAGGATGCCCATCAATTAGGAAATGGCTGAACAAATTGTGGCGCATGAATGTAATAGAATATTATTGTATTAGATGTGGAGACAAGATGGTGGAATAAAGGCAGTGACTCACCTGAGCTCTCCCCCAAAACCCTCCCAATACCTTTAAAAAAGGACTATAAACAAATTCTAAAGCAGCAGAATCCAGAAAAAGACAGAGTGAAACAAATTTCCAGCCCAAGGCAACTTGAAAATTCTATTGTACCAGGGGGAGGGAGTAGGGTAGTCCAGTGCTGGCTGAACCAGCCCAGACCTGGCCCCAGCAAACCCAGAGTAGGCCTTGGGGCAACTGAATCAGTGGCAGCAGCAATTTCCAAACCTCTCAGCCCATAGATGCCAAAGACAACATAGAAGGTCAGCAAGAAGGGTCCGGTGCACCTAGGTGAGAGTGGAGTGCAGTCCAGTGCACGCTGTGCCAGCACAGTCCAAGCCCCCAGAAAACTAAGAGCTGGCCTTGGGAGTGACTGAATTGGTAGTGATTGTGGCAGCAGCAGCTTCTGGAGCTTTGCACTCACAGACTGTAAGGAGGTTGAACAATTGGATAGAAGGGAATTACAGGGGTCTTTTTGCTAGTACTGAGGCAGGACTCTGTTGCTTTGCCCATAGCTAGATTAAGGTCACAGTCCTGGGGTAAGGAGGAGCACTAGCATAGCAGAGCTTGCAGCAGTAGTGGAGAGGGGCCCTCCTCATAGTTCCAGGGCAGAAAAGAGTGCTTGTGGGGGGCGAAGCCAAGATGTCAGAGTAGAAGCACAAACTTGGCTTGAGCTCCTGCTCCAATCACTTCCAAAACATGTAAAAAATGACTCTAAACAAATTTTAGAGCTACAGAACTCACAAAGTGACAGAGAGAAACAAATTTCCCTCTGAAGGCAGCCTGGCAGACAGACAGAAATAATCTAAGACACCAAGCTGGGAGCTGAGCAGAGTCCTACATGAGCCACTTGGTTATGGCCCAAGGGCATCCCTGACCAGTGGCAGAGGAATCAGACTTCAGGGGAGTGAATCACCCGGCAGCTGTGTTGGTTTCCAGACTCCTCAAACCATAAATGCCAAACACAAATTAAAAGGTCAGTGTGAGTGTCTGTTGGAAGGGGGTGTGTGTGTGAAAGGGAACAGAAGAGCACAGTCTGGCCCCTGACCCCGGGGAGAGAAGTGGTGGAGGTGCTGTGGCTGTGCATCCACCAAATGACTGCCTCAGGGGCCCCTGGCCTGCAGATTGTAGGGGGGCCAAGCAACCTTTCAGAGAGTAATTGCTCTTGCTTTGGCCTGCTTGGATCTGGATGCAGTCTTGAGTGGTGGTCCTTCAGTGGGTGACCAGGTACCAGAGCTTGTGGTGTCTGTAGAGAGAGAGCCCTCCTAATAACTCTGGCAACTGTGAAAACCCTAGTAATTTGGGACAAAGTTCTCTCCATTCTGGAAGCAGAGTTCCACCATGGCAAAGAGCTTAAAAGTCAAGTAATTGGCTGGCAAGATGAGCAAGCAGAGGAAATACAAACAGATCATAGAATCCTTTTTGGGGCGGGCGGGGGGGAACAAACAGGATCAAAGCACAAAACAGGAGGAAGACAGCAAAGTCAGAACTCATGCATCAAAAGTTACCAAGAAAAATATGAATTGGTTACAAACCATGGAGGAGCTCAAGAAGGATTTTGAAAATCAAGTAAGAGAAGTGGAGGAAAAATTGGGAAGAGAAATGAGAATGATGCAAGAAAATCATGAAAAGCAAGTGAACAGCCTACTAAAGGAGACCAAAAAATACTGAAGAAAATAATCCCTTAAGAAACAGATTAATTCAAATGGCAAAAGAGGCCCAAAAAGCCAATGAGGAGAAGAATGCCTTAAAATGCCAAACTTGCCAGATGGAAAAGGAATGCCAAAAACTCACTGAAGAGAATAATTCCTTCAAAATCGGAGCAATTGGAAACTAAAGACTTTATGAGAAATCAAGATAGTATAAAACAGATCCAAACAAATGAAAAAATAGAAGGCAATGTAAAATCTCATTGGAAAAATCACTGCCCTGGAAAATAGATCCAGGATAGATAATTTCAAAGTTATTGGACTACTTGAAAGCCATGACCAAAAAAAGAGCCTAGACACCATCTTTCAAGAAATTATCAAGAAAAATTGCCCTGATATTCTAGAACCAGAGAGCAAAATAGAAATGGAAAGAATTCACCAATCACCTCTTGACAAAGATCGCAAAAAGAACACTCCTAGGAATATTATAGCCAAATTCCAGAGTTCCCAGGTCAAGGAGAAAATACTGTAAGCAGTCAGGAAGAAAAAATTTGAGTATCGTGGAAACACAGTCAGGATAACACAGGACCTAGCAGCTTCTATATTAAGGGACTGAATGACTTAGAATATGATATTCCAGAGGTCAAAGGAACTAGGACTAACACTAAGAATCACCTGTCCAGCAAAACTGAGTATAATGTTTCAGGGGAAAATATGGTCATTCAATGAAATAGAGGATTTTCAAGCATTCTTGATGAAAAAAACCAGAGCTGAACAGAAAATTTGACTTTCAAATACAAGAAGCAAGAGAAGCATGAGAAAATAAACAGCAAAAAGAAATCATAAGGAACTTATTAAAGTTGAACTATTTATATTCCTACATGGAAAAAATGATAATTGTAACTCAAGACTTTTCCCAGTATGAGGATGGTTGAAGGGAATACACACACACACACACACACACACACGCACACACACACACATATATATGTAATATACACACATATATGTGTATGTATACATAGGAGGGAGTATGTATATATAAATATATGTGAGTGTGGGTGTATGTATATACATATATAAATAGAGGACACAAGATAAGTTGAATATTGAAGGGATGATATCTAAAAATAAAATTAAGTGGTGAGAGAGGAATTTATTGGGAGAAGGAGAAAGGGAGAGAGAGAGATCAGGGTAACTTATCTCATATAAAAGAGGCAAGAGAAAACTGTTACAATGGAGGGAAAGAGCAGGAAGGTGAAAGGGAATGGGACAATCTTACTCTCATTGAATTTGGCTTAAGGAGGGAATAACATACACATTCAATAAGGATAGGGTGGAAGGGGATAAGAGAAGGGATTATAGAAGGGAGGGCAGATTGGGGGAAAGGGTAGTTAGAAACAAACACTTTTGAAAAGAGACAGGGTCAAAGAAGAAAATAGAATAATCGGGGGGGGGGGCAGGATAGGATGGAGGGAATTATAATTTGTCTTTCACAATATGACTACTATGGAAATGTTTGCATAACTACACATGTACAGCCTATATTGAATTGCTTATCTTCCTAGTGGGGGTGGGTGAGGAGGGAAGAAGGGAAAAAATCTGGAACTCAAAGTTTTAAAAACAAATGTTTAAAAGAAAATTTTTTTTACAGGCAACTGGGAAATAAGATATACAGTCACTGGGGTATAGAAATCCATCTTGCCATACTAGAAAATTAGGGCAGGGTGGGGGAGGATATAAGAGAAAACAGATTGGGGAAAGGGATATTCAGTAGGCTTGCTATTTTGGGGTTGGGGTAGTGTAAAGATGGGGAGAAAATTTGTAAGTCAAAATCTGCTGAAAATGAATGTTGAAAACTAAAAATAAATAAATAAATTGGAAAAAGTAAAAGAAAAGAGTGCTTGTGGTCACTTACAGGCTAGAGAACTGATCAGGAGAGCAGTAAGCACACCTCTCCTTAGATCATATCAGCTTGGAAGAAATGAAAACTTACAGGTCAGTATTTCTGAAAACAGTCACACAAAACCCCTGCATCTTGGGACAGTGCAGCCTCTTCCCTGGAAGCAAAGCCCCACTTTAACAAAGAGTTAAAAGTCAATTAATATGATGGGAAAATGAGCAAACAACTGAAAGCAAAAGCTTCTGACTATAGAAAGTTACTATGGTGACAAGGGAAACCAAAACACATATTCAGAAGATGGTAACAAAGTCAAAGCTCCTATATTCAAAGCCTCTAAGAAAAAAAATATGAATTGGTCTCAGGCCATAGAAGAGCTCAAAAGGGATTTTGAGTAGAGAAAAAATTAGGAAGAGAAATGAGTGATGCAAGAAAATCATGAAAAATGAGTCAACAGCAGGGTGAAAGAGACACAAAAATACTGAAGAAAATCATCTCTTAAAAAACATACTAGACAAAATGGTCAAAGAAGTCCAAAAATCCAGTGAGGAGAAGAATGCCTTAAAAATCAGATTGGTCAAATGGAAGAGGAGGTCCAAAAGCTCACTGAAGAAAATAATTCCTTAAGAATATTATTGTGTTATAAGAAATGATGAGTAGGCAGATTTCAGAAAAACCTGGAAAGACTTACATGAACTGATGCAAAGGAAATTGAGCAGGACCAGGAGAACATTGTATACAGTAACAGCAATATTGTGCAATAATCAAATATGATTGACTTAGCTCTCCTCAACATTATATTTATCTAAGTCAATTCTAAAACTCATGATGGAAAAATGCTTTTCACATCCAGAGAAAGAACTGATGGGGACAATGCAGGTCGAAACCTATTATTTTAATTTTTTTTTTTTTTTTGCATTTTCCTCCTTTGGTTCTCTTTCTTTCACAAAGTACCTAATGTGGAAATATGCTTCACATGACTGCACGTATTAAATTGTTTGCCATCTTAGGAAGGAGGGAAGGCAGAAAGGGAAGGAGGAAATTTGGGAACTCAAAATGTTCTTCAAAAAAAGAATGTTAAAATAGTTTTTACATGTAATTGGGAAAAAATACTATTAAAATTTTAAAAAAAGGATCAGGGTAGGAAGGTGAATATAGAGGTAGTGCCAAGGTGAATGAAACCTACATTTTTAGTAAATAAGACAGCATTCTTAAGATTTTATGAACTTTTTTCCCCCTAGGTCTTATGACTTACTGACATGTTATGTACTATGTATATGATTTGTTTTGGGATATATCAGTTAATGTCTCCCTCCCTTACCCAAATTACTTAATATTTTCTTTGTGTGTGTACATTTATGATGTTCTTTTGCAGAGATGATTCCATTTACAAATGGAATGTGCACATACTTATAGACAATATGAAATCCAGGAGACATGAAAGCTCAGGGTGTAAGAGAACTAAACAGGCATCACATCCAAATGCAGCCATGAGCAAAACAAGGTTGGCAAATGAAGGCCAGCTTACCAGAGTGAGAGCTGCATACGTGTTTTTCTGGAGTGGCCATGAAGCTGGCATAGGCTTCACAATCAAAACTTATCTACTCAACAAATTTGTATGCCTCCTACAAGGAGTGAACAGCAGGCTCATGACAATGTGATTGACATTTGCAGGAAAGTGCTATGCCACCATCACCAATTCATATGCCCCCACCATGACAAACCCAGATGAAGTGAAAGAAAAATTTTATGAAGATGTGGAGGCATTCATTCGAAAAAGCTTGTAACTGTTGTTGACTTCAACACCAGAGCGGGCACAGATTATCAGATATGGCAGGGAGTTCTTAGTAGAAATGCAGTCAGAAACAAAAGCAATAACAGTCACTTATGTGAAGACTTGTATGTCTCATGACTACCTCATCACCAATAGTTTTCAATTTACCTAAATTCAAGAAAACTTCATCGATGCACCCTTGCAGCAAACATCGACATTTAATAGTCTATGTTATTGTAAGGAGAAGAGATAGACAGGATGTGAGAGTGATGAAGGTAAAATGTGTCATAGAGTGCTGTACTGATCATAGACATCCCCCAAGCTAAACATTCACATTCAATAAAAGCAGTAGCCCCAAGGCAAGACAACTACTGAAAGACTTAATGTCAACAGATTGTGGTATTTCTCCAGCTGAAATGCATGTATATACACATATATGTAAATATGTAAATTTATATTTGTATATTCGTCTGAAATCTTTTTGTGCGGGTTACGGAGACCCTAACCCAAAATTGACTACTCAGAGACTTCTCAAAGTGAGGGTAGAAAGTTTTACTAGAATCTCTCGAGAAGCAGGTGCTCCTGTCTTTGGGAAATCCAGGGAGGGGAGGCTGCCTTACAGTAGCAGAAACTGGGTTAAATAGACAAGGATTACGCGCCCCTCCCAAACATTAACCTATTTATTACTAATGAGGCTCTAATTTTGTTAGATAACATACATAATACATGAGGTCCACTACACAAGTGCAGTAATAACCTCAGACTACTGAACCCCTTTCCATCCAACTTAGATGTGTCCTTATCTGGGCCCGAGTGTCCCAAGGCCACTGTCAGCTTTCTGATTGGTCAAATCCACCTGCTGCTACCAGCTCCCTTTATTCTACATTATTTCATTTTTAGTATTATCTAGGAGTTCTCTGGGAACTGGGAACTCAACTTCTTCCCAAGGCTACTGTGTGGTACTTTTTATCAGTAGTCTTGTTTCAGCAATTCTTGCAGTTCTGTAGAAACTTAACCTTTGCTACCTCTCACACTACCATTCCTTTCCCCAAACTAAAACACCTCTAATTTGGTCTCAATAGTTAATCCAATCAATAGCATTAATACTCAGTAGCTCTTACATTACCTTGAAATACACAATGACTTATATATATATATATATACATATATATATATATATATATATATATATATGGAAACAATGCTGAACTTAGTTACAAAATATAAGGAAGTAATAAGAATGTATATATGATATTCAGAATGGGGAAACTTCACTGCAAGTTATCCCACACATTTTGAATCTGAGTGAGGACTTTCTATTGAAAATGGAGGACAGAGGGACATTTTAAAGTTTATCTACCAAGCCAGAAACCACAAAAACTGAAAGGAATAACATACATATAGGAATGTCAGTGAAGAGTACCAGTTATTCAAAGGAGATAAAAAACCAAAAGAAAAGACAACAATAAACCAAAGGTCTCAGATTTCTATATACAAATATACAGCAAGAAATAATTAGATATAGTAAAGCAAAGAGACAAATGGCCTATTAGGTATCCCTGAGAATTGTTAAGATGCTATTTATGGATAGAATATAATTATAGAAAGGTCTATTTCATTCAAAAGGAGTACAATAGGTAAAGGGGGTAATTGATAAGCCATGAGGGGAACCACCATTCTGGATTGGATAATGACTGCTGATGTAGATGTTATGGGAAACATGAGCGAAGGTGATCCCCTGCTATAATTTACAATACATTACAAAGGAGAATACAGAGACATACAGTCCGGACACACACCTTAAATGTTGGGACAGCAGTAATTCAGAGAGTCCAAGAAAGCACAGCTCCATGGCATAAATGCCTACTGGATAACCTGTCTTATGGGATATTCAAATCTCTCAAGAATTAAGTTCAAAGGATACAAACAGAAAATTTTCCACTGAGGATTAGAGGAGGAGCTGTCAAAAGAGACAGAAAGAGAAGCACAGGGGAATTGTTGACTCCCTAGATGGAAAACAGATATAGAAGAAGGAATCAAGGGTAAGTATTGGAGAAAGAATATCAGTGTTGTAGTCCTGTAAAAATAGTGTCATCAGCTATAAAGTTTAGAATGAATTGATGATGAATGTTAACAAAAATAATAAGAAGGACATTTTTAAAAAATTGATTGGCACAAAGAGGAGAGTCACAGAATCACAGAATATGACCTGTGGACCATGCTATCCCTACCTTCCCCATTGAATAAATCCCAGTAGCTCTCTAACACCTCCAGGATCAAATATAAAGTCACCCATTCAGCCTTCAAAGCCCTTCAAAGCCTACCCTAGGCTACCCACCACCTTTCCAGTCTTATTGCTTACAACCCTTCATGTAGTCCTTGATCCTCTATTACTGACTTCTCTGCTGCTTCAAACAAAACAGTTACTGGCTATCACCCATGTATGGAATTCTTTCCCTCCTTATCTTCTCCTCCTTGTTTATCTGGCTTTCTTCAAGTCCCAACTAAAATCTCACCATCTTCAGAAGTCATGCCCAATACCTCTGTGTTCATTATCTCTAATGTATCTTGTATGTGTCTTTTTTGTTCATACCTATTTCAGGGTGTTGTCTGCTCCAACAGATTGAGATTCTGGTATTCCTAGTGCTTAACTGCTGTCCTGAGTAAATGGGAAGATTGTAAGGGACATAGGAAAGGAGGCAGAAGATTTTTACTTTGGCTCAGTTTTCTGTGCCAAGGAGATTGATCTTTTAACAGAGTTGAAAGTCAAGATAAATGTGCAGATGATAAGAGAGCTAATGAGACCAAGACTGTTCAGATTACATCTAGGGTACTGAAAGAACCAAGAAATATGGTTACTGACACTCTGCTAACAATCTTTGAAAACTCATGCAGAAGAATGCTGTTATAGAATGAAAGACAGACCAATGTTCTGTTTCCCAGAAGGTGAAGAGAATGGAATCTGAACACTGTATGTTGATGAGTCCAACTTCAATGGCTAGAAAAAAATTCTAGAACAAACTATTCAATGAATGTCTATGTTTACCTATAAAACTGTACAGTAATCACTAAGGATCAGTGTAACTTCAAGAACAGGTCATACCACTTTCAGATTAGGCTTCAATGCCAGTTTTGACTGGTATGATCAGGAGAATTTCATAGATACTATATCTTTGTAACATGCCTTTCATTCCATTACATCATTGAGATGTAAAGTTGTGGTGTGGATTATAGTATAGTTAGATGGCACGGAAATAATTGAATAATCTAATGGAGTATCTGTCCTTGGCCCTATGCTGCTCAACATATTTATCAATAACATGGATGAAAGCATATAAAATGATGTAGTTATCAGATTTGCAGAATTCAGGAAATTGTAGGGGATGAAAAAGTCTAAATTTAAAAAGATCCTCAACAGAATAGATTGGTGGGCCACATACGATATGAAATTTGCTAGGAATGAGTGTAGGACCATTTTGGACTTAAACCAACTAGGAAGAATTGGTTATTAATATTCAGGGTTAGCATTTACACCTTGGAAATAAGTAAACCCTATGAATCAGGGATTTATTGTTTTGTTAATTGTCTCAATTTAAGAAAGTGATGGAGATGTTAATAATGCATATTAAACTTAAAAGTATGTATTCTATTGTTGTGAAGATTTTTTCCAGTACACTCCTGAGTAAATATAGATTTGTACACTTGGATTAAAATAATCAATTCCATCAAAAATATGTACCATGAGGAAATTATGACTAGATAAAATATTGAGGAATCACAGATTTAGATTTGGATGGAATCTTAGAAGCTACTGAGTCCAACCCAATTTGTATGTATCTGAGGCTAGATTTGAACTCAGGTTTCCTTGATTCCATGTCCGGCACTCTATCTATTGCAGTATTTCTCAGTTTTATAATTTTTCTTTTCAGTCTCATATATTATGCACTAATTTTTAATAAATTTTCACGTATTTTTCTTTGTTTAATTTTGGGGTTTATGTCTGGAATATTCATTTTCTTTTTATTTTGTTAAAATGTGTTTTCATAGCTAGAGTGTTCCCTCTGAGGATTTTCTTAGTTGCATTACAAAAATCTTGGTATGGTGAATCATTGTGGTAATCTTCTTTAACAGAGTTACTTCGAATTTCTATGATTTGTTTTTTTGATTCACACATCCTGGATCCCAGAAGCCATTATTAAATTGCCAGTTGTGTTACTTGCACTTGAAGCACCAACTGAAACGTAAGAGAGTGAATAATGAGTCCATGGGCCAGGCAGAGACTGAAATTATTCACACATTTCTTGCATGCATGCTAAGCAAATCTCAGATAAACATCTGAGGGTCCAAGTCTATATACCGAAGCTAAAGCACTTACATCATACTTTGTCACGGGAAACTTCATGTAGTTTGTTACATGAGGTGCCGAGCTTGCAACCTTTAAGAGGCCATTCCCTTGGGCCACTTCCCTGCTTTCTTATCTCATGTCACTACTTTATCTTTATAGCTCAAGTGGCCAGGGTTTCAGGGATGGTCAGAATGCTCCAAGACTCCCTTGCACAGAGGGAAGATGAATAGAGAGTGGTGAGTCAACATTCTGAGATAATGGGCCCAGGTGGGTGGAAACAGGCTCAAGGGGGTCCTTGGCCTGGATTCACGCCTATGGCAGACCACTCAGAGCAAAACCTTCTACAGTGCCTCTACACATTTGGATCTGTATCTTTTGCTCATGTTTTCTATATCGAATTCCTCCATTTCATTATGGTCTATGAAGGATATGCTAATATTTTATATTTTAAACATCTTTAATTATAGTTTGTACTTTAGCGCATGATTACTTTGTTCTTGTAAAGGCATCATAGGATGCTTACTTATATTATTTTACATGACCATTCAGAAGATTCCAAAAATCTTTCAAATCTTACTTTTCCAATAGTCCATTTAGCACTGTGATAATTAGCTTTAGGCTGGAAATGACTTAATAGGTCAGCTAATCCAACCCTCTTGTTACACATATAAGAAATTGAGAGTCAGAGAGGTTAACTTACTTTCTTAAGGTCCCATAATTAATCATCAAGTAAGGATATGAACCTAGGAGCTCTGACTCTAAATCTGACCCTACACTGACCACTCTTTTAAATGTACTATTTTCCTTTATGTATGTATGTATGCATGTGTGTGTGTGTGTGTGTGTGTATAACATACATACAGGTATATGTATATAATAGATGCATATGCATTTACATATTTAGAACCAAAAAAGTAATATGTAAGTCTCCTACAGATACTGTAACTATGTTTTAAAAAAGTTTTCTTAGTATTTTTTCTACGTGAATTTCTATGTCATGCCATTTGATTCCCATTTATTGGGCAAGCTATTTTTGGTTATAAGCCAATATGTTTGCCTTTTGAGATATTTTGTGTTTTCTACTCCTTTATAGTGTTAGCTCCTAAATCTTATGTGTTCCTGACTGTGGTTTCTCAGTATTTAAAGTCTTTCTGGCGACTTGTAATATTTTTTTCATTTACCCAGAATGTCCTAATTTTGGCTATGACACTCCTAGGGGTTTTTATTTTGGAGTTTCTTTTAGGAGTTGACTTTTATTTCTTTTTATATCATATTTTTATATCTTTTTATTCTTTTTAAAAATTAATTTATTAGTTTAGTTTCAGTTAACAAGATTCAATTCCATAGTTCCTTGAATTTCAAATTTCCTTTACCTCCCCCCACCCCCCACTACAGCATATAGTCCAGTATAGGATCTGCAAATACATTCATATTATACATTAGTCCAATTACAAAGGTGTATTGTATTAGGTGGGATGGAAAATGGTAAAGAAGAAATAAGACCAAACAATGAGAAGAAAAAGATCAATTAGTTTGCTTGCATCAGGATTCAGGCTCAGTTCTTTCTGATGTCCCATTTCTCTGGATGTCGAATTTCTCTCCTTCATGAGTCTTTCAGGATTGACCCATATCACTGCATTGCTGAAAATAGTCCAGTCCATCACAGCTGGTCATCACACATATGATGTGTCTGTGACTGTATACAAATTTCTTCTGATTCTACTCTTCTCGCTCAACATCAGTTTGTACATGCCTCTCCAGGTAAATATGAAATTCATCTCCTCCTCATTTCTTATAGCACAATAATATTCCATTACATTAATATACCACAGCTTATTTAGCCATTCCCCAATTGATGGGCACCCCATTTAATTTACAATTCTTTGCGACCACGAAAAGAGCTGCTATAAATATTTTTGTACATTTGGGTCTTCCTCCCACTTCTATGATCTCTTTGGGATATAATCCTAGAAGTGGTATTGCTGGGTCAAAGGGTATGAAATTATTTATAGGCCTTTGGGCATAATTCCAGATTGCTCTCCAGAATGGCTGGATAAGTTCACAACTCCACCAGCAATGCATTAGTGTTCCAATTTACCCACATCCTCTCATGCATTTGTCATTTTCTTCTTTTGTCATCTTAGTCAATCTGACTGGAGAGATGTGGTATCTCAGAGTTGTTTTGATTTGCATTTCTCTAATCAATAGTGATTTAGAGCATTTCTTCATATGCTTATAAATATCTTTAATTTCTTTCTCTGAAAACTGCCTGTTCATATCCTTTGACCATTTATCAATTGGGGAATGACTTGTATTCTTATAGATTTGACTTAATTCTCTGTATATTTTAGAAATGAGTCCTTTATCAGAGATATAGGTTGTGAAAATTCATTCCCAATTTCCCACCTCCCTCTTGATCTTTGTTTGTACAGAAGCTTTTCAATTTAATGTAATCAAAATGATCCGTTTTGCATTTTATAATGCCCTCTAATTCTTGTTTGGTCCTAAAGTCTTCCCCTCTCCACAAATCTGACAGATAAACTATTCCTTGCTTTCCCATATTGCTTACAGTATCATCCTTTATACCTAGATCATGCCCCCATTTAGACTTGATTTTGGTATATGGTGTTAGATAATGATCTATGCCCAGTTTATTCCACACTGTATTCCAGTTTTCCCAGCAATTTTTTGTCAAATAGTGCATTCTTATCCCAAAAACTGGGGTCTTTGGGTTTATCAAACAATAGATTACTATATTCATTAACTGCTGGGTCTCCTGCACCCAATCTATTCCATTGATCCACTACTCTACTCCTCTGCCAGTACCAAGCAGTTTTGATGACTGCTGCTGTATAATACAGATTAAAATCAGGCATAGCTACTCCACCTTCCCTAGAATTTCTTTTCATTAATTTCCTTGATATTCTAGACCATTTTTCTAAATAAATTTTGTTATTATTTTGTCTTACTCTAAAAAGTAGTTTTTTGCTAAACTGATTGGTATGGCACTAAATATGTAATTTAGTTTGGGTAAAATTGTCATTTTTATTATATTACCTCGACCCAGCCATCAGCAATTGATATTTTTCCAATTAGTTAGATCTGATTTTATTTGTGTGAGAAGTGTTTTGTAGCTGTGATCATATAGGTTCTGGGTTCGTTTTGGCATATTTCCAAATATTTTATAATGTCTACAGTGACTTTAAATGGGATTTCTCTTTCTATCTCTTGCTGTTGAGTTTCATTAGAGATATACAGGAATGCCGAGGATTTATGTGGGTTTATTTTATATCCTGCAACTTTGCCAAGTTTATTTATTGTCTCAAGTAGTTTTTTACTTGATTCTCTAGGATTCTCTAAGTATATCATCATATCATCTGCAAAGAGTGAGAGCTTGGTCTCTTCTTTGCCTAATTTGATTCCTTTGATTTCTTTTTCTTCTCTGCTATATCTTTTTATTCTATTTTAACCTTCCCCTCTATCTAAGAGACCTGGACAATTTTCTTTTATGATTTCTTGATATATAATGTCTGGGATCTTTTTTTCTTAGTCATAACTTTCAGGTAGTCCAAGGATTCTTAAATTATTTTTCCTGGATTTATTTTTCAAGTTTTTTTTTAATATTAAAAACTTTATATTTTCTCCTGTTTTTTTTTTTTTAGTATTTTGTCTTTTAAGAAAAAAATAACATTTTTTATTAATGTCCTTTCCCCCCTAACATCACTGTAATTTTCTTTTTTGAGGGGGAAAGGTAGGGCAATTGGAGTTGTGACTTGCCCAGGGTCACACGGCTAGTTTGTGTTAATTGTCAAGGCCGGATTTGAACTCAGATCCTCCTGACTCCAGGACTGGTGCTCTATTCACTGTACCACCTAGCCTCCCCAATCACTATAATTTTCTCAAGGATGTTTCCCCTTCCCCTCCCAGAAAGCCATCCCATATAATACTCTACAGTTTTAAAAACAACAAAAGAAGAGAAAAATACAAGCATAACTGATTAGTACATTGAAAAAGTCTGAAATTATGAGCAACATGTGATACTTGGGAACCCATGCCCTCTACAAAGGAGTGTTGTGGAAGTGTTTTCTCTTATTTCTTCTTTGGAGCCATGTTTATTCTTTATTATTTTGCAACATCCCCCCCCCTTTTTTTGGGAGGGGGGAGAGCAAGGTGATTGGGGTTAAGTGACTTGCCCAAGGTCACACAGCTAGTAAGTATATCAAGTGTCTGAGGCTGCATTGGAACTGAGCTCCTCCTGACTCCAGGACCAGTGCTCTATTCACAACATTCACTTCTTTTGGTCTTTATTAATTTGTTTATTTACTTTTAGTTTACAAGATTCAATTGCACAATTCCTTGAGTTTCAAATTTTCTCCCCCTCTCTCCCCTCTCCCTTCTCCATGACGGCATACAATCAAATATAGGATCTGCAAGTACTTTCACATTAGACAATAGTCAGGTTATAAAGAAGGATTGTATCACATGGAATGAACAATGGTAAAGAAGAACAAAACCAAACAGGAAAAGAAAAAAATAAGACAACATTCACTTTTGATACATATGTGCATGTGATCCTTTTTCCCATTTACATTGTGATAGTCATGGTGCTTATTGTTTCCTTGTCTCTGCTTACTTTACTCTGTATCCCTCCAAGTGGTTCTCTGTATTCATCACATTCATAATTTCTTACCACACAGTAAGATTCCATTACATTAATGTACCATAATTTGTTTACCCATTCCCCAACTGATGTACAACATTTTGTTTCCAATTCCTTGTATCACAAGAAGTAATGCTATAAATATTTTCATCTCTTTGGGATATTTTATTTCTTATCAATATACTCCTGGGGATATAAACCTAGTAATCAAATCTCTAGGTCAAAGGGTATGGACAATTTAGACACTTTATTTGCATAATTCCAAATTCCTTTCTAATGTTGTATTAACAGCTGTACCAACAGTGCATCAATGTGTATATCTTCTCACAATTTCTGCAACATTGAGTATTCCCTTCTTTTATCATATTTCCCAATTTGCAGGATGTAAGTGAAAGTTCAGGATTATTTTGATTTGCTTAGTATTAGTGATTTAGAGTATTCTTTCATATGTTTATTTATAATAGCAATTATTCTTTTGAGAAGTATTTGATCATATACTTTGACCACTTATCTGTTGGAAAATAGCATTTAACTTTGTTATTTGTTATTGTTTCTTGGAATCGTATTTTTTTCTTGTTCATTTAGATAGAACTAATCTTTTTTTTCTTATATCCAAATGCTTTATTAACTTCTGCTTTACATCATTCATTTCTGCCAGATTTTGAGTTACTCTTACTCACTCTGCCACCTGGCCTCCCCTCCTTTTATTGATTTTTTTTTGTCCTTTATTCTTTTTTTTTTATTTAATTAAACAAATGCTTTATTAACTTCTGGTTTACAACATTCATTTCTGCCAGATTATGAGTTACATTGTTCCCCCATTTTTTCCATATCCACCACCCCAGAATAGCAGTCCCACTAGATATCCCCTCATCCAATCTGCTCTCTCCCATATCTTCTCCCATACCCCCTTCGACTTTGCCATTAGGGCAAGGTGAATCTCTGAGCCCCAATGCCTGGACATCTTATGAAACATTTAATTTTAAAACTTCGATTTTCAGATCCATTCCCTTCCTCCCTTGTCACCCACTCCCTCTGAGAAGATAAGCAATTCAGTATGTGTTGTACATGTATAGCTATGCAAAACATTACCATAGTAGATATATTGTAAAAGACTGCTTATATTTCCCTCCCACCCATCTCACCTCCCACCTGGTCCATTCCCTACTTTGATCCTGTCCCTCTTTGATAGTGGGTACTTCCAACCTCCCCTCCCCCCAGAATGCCCTCCCCTCCATCATCCTCCCTCTCATCCCCCTTTCCCCTACTCAGGAGAGTGAGTGAGGGTAAGATATTCCATTTAGTATGTATGTGATTCTCTCCTTGAGCCAACTTCAATGAGAATATGCTTTTGCCTTTTTGCCTCCCTGTTCTTCCCCTCCCCTGCAACTACTTCCACTTGCCTCTTCTACATGAGATAGTTTACCCTACCCTGTCTCTCTCCATCTCCTCTTGCCACTTTCCTCTCTCACCTCTTGACTTCACCCCTTAAGAATCATCCCTTCCTTGGGGCGGCTAGGTGGCGCAGCGAGCAGAGCACCGGCCTCGGAGTCAGAAGGACCCGAGCTCGGATCCGGCCCCAGACACCCAACACACAAACAAAAACCCAGCTGAGTGACCCCGGGCAAGTCACCCAACCCCAATTGCCCTCCAAAAAAAAAAAGAATCATCCCTTCCCATCAAATTCAACCTGTGCCCTCCATCCATGTATACCTGTGAACATATGCCATGTACCCTTCTTCAATTATTTTCATAATGAGAAAGGTTTCATCAAACACAGTTATTGTTTTTCCATGTAGGAATG
Source organism: Gymnobelideus leadbeateri (assembly GCA_011680675.1). Taxonomy (NCBI): domain Eukaryota; kingdom Metazoa; phylum Chordata; class Mammalia; order Diprotodontia; family Petauridae; genus Gymnobelideus; species Gymnobelideus leadbeateri. The sequence continues at coordinate 291,783 of WOXC01011173.1, read as the reverse complement.
TAAATAGTCCAACTTTGATAAGTTCCTTTTGATTTCTTTTCCTTGATTACCTTCTCAAGCATCTCTTGCTTCTTGTGTCTGAATGTCAAATTTTCTATTCAACTCTGGTTTTTTCATCAAGAATGTTTGAAAGTCCTCTATTCCACTGAATGACCATATTTTCCCCTGAAACAAGATACTCAGTTTTGCTGGGTAGGTGACCCTTGGCTTCAATCCCAGCTCTTTTGCCCTCTGGAATATCATATTCCATGCTCTTCAGTCCCTCAGTGTAGAAGCTGCCAGGTCCTCGGCTATTCTGATTGTGTTTCCACAATATTGAAATTTTTTTTTCCTGGCTGCTTGGAGTATTTTCTCCTTGATCTGGGAGTTCTGGAGCCTGGCTATAATATTCCTAGGAGTTTTCTTTTTGGGATCTTTTTCAGGAGGTGATTGGCGGATTCTTTCAACCTCTATTTTGCCCTCTGGATCTAAAACATCAGGGCAATTTTCCTTGAGAATTTCTTGAAGGGTGATTTCTAGGTTCTTTCTTTGATCATGGCTTTCAGGTAGTCCAATAAATTTTAAATTATCTCTCCTGGATCTATTTTCCAGGTCAATGGTTTTTCCCATGAGATTTCACATTGCCTTCTATTCTTTCATTTGTTTGGACCTGTTTAATAGTATCTTGATTTCTCATAAAGTCATTAGCTTCCATTTGCTCCAGTCCAACTCTGAAGGAATGAATCTCCTCAGTGAGCTTTTGAGATTCTTTTTCCATCTGGAAAATTTGACTTTTTAAGGCATTCTTGTCCTCATTGCCTTTCTGAGCCTCTTTTGCCATTTGAGTTAGTCTATTTTTCAAGGTGTTATTTTCCTCAGTCAGGCTGTTGACTGTCATTTCATACTTTTCTTGCATCTTTTTCATTTCTCTTCCCAAATTTTCCCCCACTTCTCTTATCTGCTTCTTAAGGTCCTCTATGGCCTATAGCCAGCTTGTATTTTCATTTGGGGCTTTTGGTGCAGGAGTTCTGACCTCACAGTCCTCCTCCATGCTTTGAGCCTCTTTGCCCCTAAAATAGGAGTCCAATGTTGAACTTTTCTGTTTATTTTGTTTCATTTGCCTAGGCATGTTGCCACTTAATTACTTGAGTTTTTGGGCTTGTTGCCACAGTAGGACTCTGCCACCATACAGGAGAGTTTCCGTCCCAAACGTGGGGTCTTCACAACTTCCACCAGTTGTGTGGCCTCTGTAAAGCCTCCACCCACTCTGGCAAGTTGGATACCCACCCCAAACTTCCCCCCAGACCACAATCCAAATCCAGGCAGTTTAAAGCAAGAGTGATTAACCCACAGACTGATTGCTGGATCTCCCTACAGTTGGCAGACCAGGAGCTAGAGCCACTACTGATGCTGCAAAATGGCTTCTGTGCAGCTGTTTCTTCAGCAACTTTTCGCCCCCAGGGGAGGCAGCCTCGAGTTCCCCAAATACTGGTCCCAAAGTCCATAGGCCACTAACCTCTCATTTTGTCCTAGGCATATCTGTGCTGATAATTCTGGAATCGCCACAATTGCTGGTGTTCTGGGGTTCCTCCAGCTGGCTGAAGGCCCTGCCGCCCTGGGGCTAAAGCCTCAGACCTGGGCTCTGCGCGCTGAGCTGTTGGTTCCCAGTGTGCTGTGCTGCCTGCTCTAAGAGCGCTGTGCTGGCTGCTCCCTGCAGGGTTGCTGGGCTGTCCTCAGCAGAAGGTTAGCTTCTCTGTGCCATTCTGTGGGTGCTGTGGCTCCAGAAGTTGTTTGGAGTCCCCTTTCACATTGTTTGAAATTTGTGTGGGGCAGAGCACATTGGAAATGCTGTTTCTATTCCTCCATCTTGGCTCCGCCCCCTCCTCCCCTCCTTTTACATAATTTTGAAGTGGAAGTGCTGTTTCTACTCTGCCATCTTGGCTCTGCCCCCATTTCTTGGCATTGTTAATTTTTTCTTGGTGCATTCTAATTTTCAGAAAGACTCATAATGTTTTTTCTTTGTGTCAACTAATTCTCATTTCAACTCTGCCTTCCACTACTCTCATTTCTTTTCTAATTCTTTCCTTTATCACTCTCTTTACATGTATAATACAGTTTTAACCCATTTCCTAAAAATCATGTCTTCTAGGAATTCTAATTGATCTTGTGCCACCTGTGCTTTTCTTTGAAGTTTTTGAATTATTTTCTTCTGGTTTTGTGTTTTGGTAATCCTTGGCCTCATAATTGGTTTTCTTCTTCTAGTGATTTCACCTGGCAAGGCAAGTCTGCTTGCTGGCCTGTCTTGGAGCTCTTTCAGGGCTGTCTGTGATCCTGGCTCCACTGGAAAATTCCCACTGTGCTGATTTTCTGGGTGGGTACTGAAACCATTGGATCTGGCTGAACCCATTTAGGAGGCTGTGGGTGCTGAATTGATGCTCTAGGCCCTGAGTTGCTGATCTATGTGGGGGATGAATCCAGGATCATTTCAGCATATTTCTCCTCTTCATGCCTGAATTGTATCTCTAGGCACTGAATCTAGGATACTGCTCCTGCATTGGCTTGGGTCTGGGCATGGATCTGTAAATATTTCTGCATTATTCGCATTATGTTCTCCATTCTGAACCCTCCATCTCTCAGTCTGTCAGTCTAGGCCATGGGCTGAGTTTGAGATCTCCTCTGAGCTAGCCTAGATTGCATCTCTGGGCACCCCATACAAATAATTCTTTATTATTGGCTTCAGCCCAGAGCTAAATCTTTGATAATCTGGGATGTACCTGTACTCATACTTTGGAATTCTAGGCACTGAGTTCATGTTCTTGGCCCACCTTTGTCCCACAATTCCCACTCTGGTCATTTATTTGTAAGTTGAATTTGTTATCTTGAATTGGAAGGGGATGACTTCTTTCAATTTCTTATTCTCATACATAGTCTATCTTTTTTCTTACATTGTTGATGCTATAATTGTGGGAGTTGATTGCATCTCCTGAGTAGCTTCTATTCAGTCCTTCAGGTAATAGGGAGTCCCTGAAGTTTATTGAGGAAGGAAGGTGACATGGTCATGCCTAAGCTTTAGGAATATCAGTTTGGAGAATCACCTTCTCCATCTACCTACCACCAAAGATGGATTTCCCCAGGTTCAGACAGCCATTTCTTAGAGTGGGATGAAATCCTGGGAACATGACCCTTGGTCATATGAGAGGATCTCTTGAGGTTCCCACTTCTCTTGAATGAAATGCATTATTCTCCCATACCTCTGTAGTCACATGTTCCTCATCATTCACTCTCTTTAAAAGATTCAACTCTGGATTCCCCAGTGTCTCCCCCACACTGCTCACTCTCGTGCCCTTGGACAAAACAATGTATTGCAGAAACCACATCTCCCTTTCTTCTGGAAACTGGGTTGGGCAGAAGTGCATATTTAATTTCCCTTTGTCTCTTTTGTCTCATCTATTGTAAGGGACAAAATAATTTAAACATTATGCAATCAATACTTTTTATATTTTCTGGTTTCAAATGTGTTGCAGGAACTGATTGTCTCCTCATTATTAAATTCCTCAGACTCAAGGAGACCTCTTTTCAATTACTGTTTTGAGTGACTCTTATTTACCTTCTCTTTGTCCAATCAACTCCACTCTATTTTATACCAAACTCCTTCATATCAAAACAAAAATAACAATAAAATTTAATTCATTTATGAGTGAGATGGATTTTAGTTCACAGAGTAACTAAGCTACTTAAATGTTTAGCCCCTTAGGACATTTTTGTCTCCAGATATTTGCGTTCTCTCTTTTTCTCTTGACCAACATAAAAGTTTAATTTTATTATTATTTTAGCAGAAATCATTCCTATTTCTAGAAGTATGACCCCAGATTTCATTGGTTATACTTATTAATCTCCCACAGTATTTCTTGTTCTTCTATAGTCTGAAAATTTTTATGCTTACTACCCTGCCCATATCTGGTTTCTTCTGAAGGCATGACTAATTCTTCTCTTTTTTTGATATTACTTTTTTGTGATTAGGTGCAACTTTTCAGTATGTTATTTTGAGGGGCAAAAGGAATCCAATTTGACTTCCATTGCTTTTCATATATTGTATTCCAGTTCTTTAATTTCTTGTATATTAGAATATACAAGACATGGAACCTGATTTTCTTTGATTGTTGAAGGTCTTTTTTTTTTGTTATTATTGCTTTCAATATTTATTGATGTGTACATTTTAAAAATTCAGCCATTACATTTCTTGGTGATTAAATTTAGGTTTTTATCTCAGTGGAAGGTGGCCTGAATATTATTATATTTTGAGTTGGAAGATGCCTTAGCTGTTATATAGCATTATTCACTTATATTATAGTTGAGGAAAATGAAATCTGAAGAGGTGAAATGATTTATACCAGGTAATAAATGGAAGAGCTGGGATTTAAAACCAAAGTTCTCTTATTCCAAGTGTCACACCCCTCCTACCACTATCTATCTTGTAGTTAATCTGAGAAATCCATTAATTTGTTCTTTGCACTATATTTCTCATACTAGCATGGTACATCATGACATAATAGATTTTATTAAAATGTTATTCTTTGATCTAAGAGTTAGTATATGATTACAAATACAAACTAAATTTTGTTTAATAGAAGATCAAATAAACATTTTGATAAATTTTAATTTCATTTGTTTTCAAAATTAAGTATGAGTGGAGCCTCCTCCCTCACTCCCTACCCAATATAATTTTCTGTGAAATGTTTGCTCTTTTTTATGTGGATTTATTTTAGCTGATATCCACCCCCCTGCTCTGAACCAATTATGCTCAGTTAACAAGGACTTCCTATACATCTTTTGAAATATTGGAGACATTGATGGTTTATAATATGCTTTAATCACATTAACCTCATGAAGTACATAGTGAAGCTATTTCAAACTTACAGGTAAAATTCTGAAGTTCAAAGAAAGACTAGGAAACTTATCCAAGGTCACAGTGTCAATAAATACCAGGGCCAGAATTTGAACCTAGGTCCAGCATTTTAAAAATGTACCAAGCACTCTCACCACTGAATTTTAGTGAGTCCATATCATGATTTTTCAGTTATATCCCTCCCTATTTCAGGCCAAAGAATAGGAAAGCAGCATTTTATTAAAGAGTCCTATGACCTTTTAAAATGCATTTTAAAAAAACACAATAAAATCAGAAACATGGAAATGTGGCATGTTTTCCTTTGCTTCCTTTTCCTAATGTCAGACATGAAGAGAAAACCAAGGCTGCTGTGCCATCTCAGAACTGTAGCCTGTGATACAGTATTCCAGCATATGAATTACGCACATGCCAATAGTGAGAATCAGATGTGCTTTTATCTATTATTGGAGACTTTTAATAGTTATTTTTCCTTTCCATCTCACATGATGAAAGAAAACTTGTAATTTGAATAGTAGAATAGAAATGAAGGAAGACAAATTCATAATCCTGTGTTTTTTTTCCCCAAATCCCAGATTCCTTTCTTGTGTATCCACAAGAATAATCACTGATCTAAAAGCTTACAAAACCGCCTCTGAAATCAAATAACCAAGAAGAATGTATAATTCATGTTCCAATGTAACTGTCTCAGGGTCTAAGTTAAGAGCTTCATCTCTGAAGAGGGGGCCAGCTTTTGCCTTACCTGGTTATGCTCTTTGCTAGAGCCGGATGCAATGTTCTATGCTCCTTTAAGGGGAGGAGAACATTGAGTTAGTTTCCTTTGTGAAGATTTAGTTTTTGCATTTCTCATAAAGAACCTCATTGAATTAAAATGTGCCACAGGATAATGGAGAGCTTAGGCTTCAAAAGTGCCTCCTTTATTTCATTAGGCCTAATTCAGGAAATCAAAGAAGACTGAAAGACAAAAAGTCTCATTATCAGAGTGTTCTTCTTGATTTTCAGCATACCAGGGGAAGAATGCTTGATCCATCAACTTCAAAAGCTCAAGTCAGTTGGGTTTAGCTGATTGGCCATAAGACTGTATTCCTATTTTTTCCCCCTCCTTACAAATGGAAGGGTTTAACTTAATTTTTTTCCTCCCCCTGGGTTGTACAAATGCTGTCCTCTTTTGTGCTTTGAATCTGTTTTTGCATCTGCATTTTATGAAAATCTCATATTTTGGGTTCAGCAGATGGACTCATTTGAATCAGGATTGCTGACAGAGTCTTTTTACATTCTGTTATTCACCAGCCTGAAGCAGTAGACTTGCTCCAAGGGCCTCCAGGACAATAAATGAGAGCTCTGGACCTATTGTAATCAGGTCCCATCCAATACCATCTCAGGTCACATTGGCTGTCCCCTCCTACAGAAAGGCATGGTTTTTCCATGCACCACAGAATGTCATGTAAATAAACTCATTGACAGGGTGACCTAAATTCCTCAGCTGTGCAACACATAGAAATTTGCTTTTAATTTTCAAGTGAAAAAGTATTTGACTGACACTCAATATCCCAACCTACTGTTAGGCTAAAAAGGGTTTTCAAGACACTGGCTTCATGTAATGAACATAGTTTGGTACAAATGCTCTTTAGGAATTCTTACCAAAAATGGAAAACAGCCTTGATAAAAAATAGCACTTTTAGAGATTATTATTTTATCTGCTTGTAGCATCTCGAATTAAGTATTCAGAGGGTCTAGATGATAATCTTCCATTGGGGAAAAACCAGGATATCTCTACCATGTCACTTTTTTACTGGAGGTATATCATTCTCTGGAATCCAATCCCCTCATTTCACAGTGATAACTAGGTGGTTCACTGGGATTCAATTTGAATTCTACCTTAGAGCTATGGGACTCTAGTCACTAATTTAAGTCACTTAATCTTTTCCAGTTCCAGTTTCCTTATTTATAAAATGGATATAATAACAGCATTGACCTTACAGAGTTAGAAACATATATAAAGCACTCTGCCAACCTTAAAGTGCTCTATTATTCTTTCAGTTATATATGACTCTTTGTGACCCTATTTGAGGTTTTCTTTCTAAAGATGCTGGAGTGGTTTGCCAATTCCTTCTCCAGCTCATTTTGCAGGTGAGGAAACTGAGGCAAATAAGGTTTAGTGCCTTGCCAGGGGTCATATAGCTATTAAATGTATGAAGGTATATAAAGGCTATTATTAAAGGCTATATAAAGGTACTTATTATGATGGATGAAGAAACTGAAGATCAGAGAAGTTAAGTCAAGGGTCACTTTAGCTCCTTAAATAACTCAATATATATTTATCAAATGCCTTCTGTGGGATCCGTCTCCATGTTTCTCCTCCAGAAGCTTGCCCCCGTAATTGTTTCCTTTCTAATCTTTGATTTTTTTTGTTGTCTACTTCTCTGTTGTCTACAAATATATCCAGATGCCATCTTAAAATAAAAATAGTCTTCACATTCCTCTTGCACTTTTGCAGTCACCAATGGAGGGAATGTGCTTGCTTCTTTGCTTTTTATTTTATTTTATTTTTTATCAAATGCTTTATTAAATTCTACTTTACATTGTTCATTTCCAACATATTTTGAGTTTCAAATTTTCTCCCCATTTTTCCCCTACCCACCACCTCAAAATAGTATTTCTACTGGATATCCCCTCCTCCAATCTGCTCTCTCCCATATCTTCTCCCATACCCCCTCCAACTTTCTAGTAGGGCATGGTAGATCTCTATGCCCCAGTGCCTGTATATCTTATCTCCCATTTACATGTAAAATAATATTGATAATAGTATAATACACACACACACACACTGTGTGTGTGTGTGTGTGCGTGTGAGTGTAAAATATTTGATTTTACAACTTTGAATACCAGATTCAGTCCCTTCCTCCCTTGTCATCCACCCTTACTGGGAAGATAAGCAATTCAATATAGGTTGTACATGTGTAGCTATGCAAAACATTTCCATAGTAGATACATTGTAAAAGACTGCCTATATTTCCTTCCCTCCTATCCCACCTCCCACTTGTTCTATTCTCTATTTTGATCCTGTCCCTTTTCAAAATGTGAGTGCTTCCAACTTCCCTCTCCCACAGCCTGCACTCACTTCCATCATCCCCCCTCTCATCCCCTTCCCCCCTACTCTCCTGTAGGGTGAGATACCCTATTTAGTGTGTATGTCATTCCCTCCCTAAGCTAAATTCAATGAGAATAAGGTTGACCCATTCCCTTTTGACTTCCTGTTCTTCCCCACCATTGTAACCATTTTCTCTTACCTCTTCTATATGAAATAGTTTACCCCAATCTGTCTCTCCCCAACTCCTCTCATTATATTCCACTATCACCTCTTAATTTCACCTTTTAAATATCATCCCTTCCCATTAAAATAGTCCTTTGCCCTCTATCTATGTATACCTGTACACATATATACACACATTCATATATGGATTCATATACCCATATACCCTCTTATATAGCCATATATATGTATGTATGTGTGTATATACACATTTCCATTCCCTTCAAATATTCTCATGCTGAGAAAAGTTTCATAAGTTACAGTTATCATTTTTCCATGTAGGAATAAAAATAGATCAACTTTGATAAGTTCCTTATGATTTCTTTTCCCTGTTTACCTTCTCATTCTACTCTTGCTTCTTGTATTTGAATGTCAAATTTTCTATTCAATTCAGTTTTTTTTAATCAAGAATGCTTGAAAGTCCTCTATTCCACTGAATGACCATATTTTCCCCTGAAACATGATACTCAGTTTTGCTGGGTAGGTAATTCTTGGTTTTATTCCCAGATCCTTTGACCTCCAGAAAATCATATTCAAGCCCTTGGATCCCTCAGTGTAGAAGGTGCCAGATACTGTGTTATCCAGATTGTGTTTCCACAATATTCAAATTTTTTCTTCCTGGCTGCTTGTAATATTTTCTCCTTGATCTGGGAATTCCATAACCTGGCTATAATATTCCTAGGAGTTTTCTTCTTGGGATCTTTTTCAGGAGGTGATCAGTGGATTCTTTCAACTTCTATTTTGCCCTCTGGTTCTAAAACACCAGGGCAATTTTCCTTGAGAATTTCTTGAAGGATAATTTCTATATTCTTTCATTGATCATGGCTTTCAGGTAGTCCAATTTTTTTAAAATTCTCTCTTTTGGATCGATTTTCCAGGTCAGTAGTTTTTCACATTGACTTCTATTTTTTTTTTCATTTGTTTGGATCTGTTTAATAGTATCTTATTTCCCATATACTCACTAGCTTCCATTTGCTCCAGTCTAATTCTGAAGGAATGATTCTCCTTAGTAAGTTTTTGATATTCTTTTTCTATCTGGCAAATATAGCTTTTTAAGGCATTCTTCTCCTCATTGCTTTTTTGAACCTCTTTTGCCACTTGAGTTAGTCCATTTTTAAGGTGTTATTTTCTCTTCAGTCAGGTTGTTGACTCTCATTTCATAATTTTCTTGCATCGTTCTCATTTCTCTTCCCAATTTTTCCTCCACTTCTCTTATTTGATTGTCAAAATCCCTTTTAAGCTCCTCTATGGCCTGTAACCAGTTCGTATTTTTCTTGGAAGCTTTTGGTGCAGGAGTTCTGACTTCACTGTCTTCCTCCTGTTCCATACTTTGATCCTTTTTTCCCCCAAATAGGTGTGTAAAGTTGGGTTGCTCTGTTTGCTTTGCTTCCCTCATTTACTCACGTTGCCACTCAATACCTTGACTTTTGGGCTTTTTCCCACAGTAGGGCTCTGCTACCAGACAGGGGAGCTTTGTACCAAACGCTGGGGTTTTCTCAGCTGCTGAAGGTATTAGTTGGGTGCCCTCTGTGAAGCCTCCACATGCTCTGGCAAGCTGGTTACACACCCCAGGACCTCCACCCTAGACTGTAATCCATATCCAAGAAGGTTAAAGCAAGAGTGATTACCCCTTGGACTGGTTGCTTGGGCCCCCTACAATCTGCAGGCCAGGAGCTGAAGCTGCACTTCTGTGGCACCTCAGCAGCTTCTCCCTCCAGGGTCCAAAGTCCACACTGCCCTGACCTCTCACTTTTTCCTTAGCATCTATGTGTTGATAATTCTGGAAACTGCCTCAGCTTCTGGTGATCTGAAGTCCCTCCACCCGGTGGTTGGTCGGGACCTCCCTGGGGCTAAAACCTCTAGTGCATGGTGCTGGGGTCGGCTCCGAGAGCACTGTGCTGCCCAATTCCTGACATCCTGCTGGGCTGTCCTCAGTGTGAGGTTAACTTCTCTGTGTGGGTTCTATAGCTCCATAGTGTGTTCAGAGTCACCTTTTATGTGAATTGGAGGAAGTGAGAGCCAAAGCCCAGCAGAAATCCTGTTTCTACTCCACCATCTTGACTCTGCCTCCTGCTTCTTCTTTGCTTTTTAATGTGATGTTTTCAGCAATGTTGCCAGATGCCTTCAATGAGTGTGAACACTACATCAAGGTCAGCTACTACATTCATGGTAAACTATTTAACTTGAAAAGGCTTCAAGCCAAGATTAAAGTAGAGGGACACTTGGTGCATGTGCACTCAATGCAGACTCTGAAGTATGGGTGGATTCTCTGCTGTTTGTGCTAATTTTTGCCTAACAATTTAAACTAAGAAAACACAGGTTTTCCAGAAGTAAGTGATCACCACACCATCCATATATAGAACCATAAGTTCCAGCAAATTGAAAAAAATTAATACTGTGGATAATTTCACTTACCTTTGCAGTATATTTTCTAGGGAGGTACAAATAGATAATGTGGTTAAAACACACATTACCAGAGCTAGCTTAGTGTTTAGTAGGCTTTAAAAGAAAGTATGGGAGAGAAGAGGTATTAGACTGCCTAAAAAACTGAAGGTCTACAGCACAATGTTGCACAATGACCTCTACACAAGACAGTTCACCCCATTGTCTCCCCCTCACCACATTCCTCTCTCACCTCTTAACCTCTCCTTTTAAGTATCATCCCTTGCTATTAAATTTGACCTGTGCCCTCTATCTATGTATACCTGAAAACACATAAACACATATTCATATGCCCATATTGCCTTATTCAACTATTTGAATCAGTTACAGTTATTGTTTTTCCCTGTAGGAATGTAAATAGTTCAACTTTGTTAAGTTCATAGTGATTTCTTTTCCCTGTTTACCTTCTCAAGCATCTCTTGCTTCTTGTATCTGAATGCCAAATTTTCTATTCAACTCTGTTTTTTTCCTCAAGAATGCTTGAAAGTCCTCTATTCCACTGAATGACCAAACTTTCCCCTGAAACATGATACTCAGTTTTGCTGGGTAGGTGATTCTTGGTTTTAATCCCAGGTCCTTTGACCTGCAGAATATCATATTCTATGCCCTTTGATCCCTCAATGTAGAAGCTGCCAGATCTTGTATTATCCTGATTGTGTTTCCACAGTATTGAAATTTTTTCTTCCTGGCTGCTTGTAATATTCTCTCCTTGATCTGGGAATTCTGAAACCTGGCTACAATATTCTCCTCTGTGAAGCCTCCACACACTCTGGCAAGCTGGTCACACACCCCAAGACCTCCACCCCAGACTGCAATCCAGATCCAAGAAGGGTAAAGAAAGAGCACTTACCCCCAAGACTGATCGCCAGATCCCCCTACAGTTCACACACCAAGAGCTAAAGCTGCAAAATGGCAGCTGTGCTGCTGCTCCTCAGAGGCTTCTCACCCCAGGGGAAGAAGCTGATGCGTTCCCAAATACTGGTCCCAACGTCCACAGGGCACTAAGCTCTCACTTTGTCCTAGGCTGTATTGATAATTCTGGGAACTCCACATCTGCTGGTGTTCTGGGGTCCCTCCAGCCGGCTGCTGGTCTGGCCGCCCTCGGGCTAAAACTGCTCGACTCCCAGAGCACTGAGCTATTGGCTCCCAGAGCATTGCACTGTCTCCTCCCAGAGCGCTATGCTGTCCACTCCTGCTGGGCTGCCAGGCTTTCCTCAGTGTGAGGTTAGCTTCTCTGTGTTGTTTTGTGGGTTCTGGAGCTCCAGAGGTTGTTCATAGTCCCCCTTTTACCTAATTTTGAAGTGGTGTGTGCTAGAGCTACAAGGAAGTGCTGTTTCTACTCTGCAATCTAGACTACACCTGCTCCTAACTCTTTTTGTTTAACCTCTTGCAATCTGAATTCTTTTCTCATCATGCAACTGAAACTGATCTCTCAGAAGTCACCAATGCTTTCTTATTTGCTAAATTTAATTGTCTTTGCATTTACTTCTAGATGGTTTCTCCTCCATGAGTTGATTTTTTTTTTGTCATACTGCATTCTCTTGACAGATGCCCCTGTCTGGCTGCTTTTTCTTAGTATTTTTTTTGAATCATCAACCCCTCCTACTCAACAAGTAGTCTAAATGAATCTTTCACTCACACCAAACACATTTAGGTCTCTATAGGGATTAAAATTGTCCAACCTGTAATAAAATAGCCTGAGGCAGAGCTCTGAGCCAATGGCACTTTATTAAAGGGTTAATGGTTCCCTCTAATGAAAGGAACCTCAGATCTTCCTGACTATCTGAGATGCATCCTTGTTTTAGGGCCTTATTTTTATAAGGTTTGATACCAAATTTAATACCTTCTCTTTCTTGAGAGGCTATACCATGTATAGAATCCCATTCGTTGATAGATCTTGCTTTGCAATTCTAAAAATGATGCATCAATCATCTAGAAATGATATGTCAATACCATTGTGAGGTCTCTGTTTTGGTGAAGTATGGAGCATCTTCATTGACTAAGTGGTCATAAGATGGTCACTTGCTCATGTTGGATGAGAAAGAATGGTTCAGAGGTACAAAATACGTTGAGGAACTTTCCATGTAATTGAGTCACAATCACCATACTGGCATTGGATACCATAACAAGGAGAAACAAGGGTAGAGGGCCTCTAATTAGTCTTCTATGATTAAGCAAGCGTACTGACAATGTGCAGCTCATAACTCTGGGACCTAATATACAAAACTTATAATCACTACTCAGATGGAATCATAGCAAACTGATTAACACTGATTGGAATAAAGTAGGGGTCCAAATTATTTTTTTCACTCCCCCCCCTTTAATCCACTGAAATTCCCCAATCTTTCTTTGTAGTGAGACAATCTAAATGCATGAAGAACAGTCCACCATGGGCAACACAAGACCAGTAATATACTGATTATGTTCCATTTGATTAAACATTAACTCATAATATACTAAATATAACATTAAATGTCTGAGCTGACTCACTAACCAATAACCTTGAGGGACAGGTACTTAGTAAAATATGCCCAACAAGATATGTAAATCAAGGGACCAAAAGGCATTTGTTCAAGGGTAGCTGTGCAAACATTGTTTGCCCTACACATAGGTTCTGGAATTTTTTGAATTTTTAAAAACAATTCAAGCAATTTTTTGGCAAACAGACACTTTATTATTGTAATGAGAGGTAACATCCTTGTAAACAACACAAATAGTCCTAAAAAGCTATAACATAGGGAGCGGAGGGAAATAAGGAATATGTTGACTTACCTGAACAAAAGAATTATCAGTCATTGCTATTGGTGGTGGAGCAAAAGTCAAAATAGGAGTCTGAAAAGGAAGATTCAAAATTCAAGCCACTGCAGGTTCAGAAACAGGGGGATTTGGAATTATTTGTGGAGAGGATGATAATGATGAAAATGCCATTCTTACTGGAGAGGGTGTTGATAGTAGAAGATTAGAGTCAAGGCCTCTTATTAAAATTTCATGACTCTGCAGAAGTTACAACCTTCTGGATTCCAAGGTGCATACCCTTAAAGTGGCACTTTTTAAGGTGACATACAGCACACCTAAGGTGAGTAGCAAGAGTTATAAGACAATTATCATTGAGGTGGTGTGTGGGACTATATGGCTTCCTTGAAGCAGTCTTTTAAAAGTTTCCACAACTATCACAACACAGAGCCCCTAGTGATAGCATATAGCACAAAGAAAAATCTGCTGTTGTAGAACAGCTCTCCTCGTGCCATCTCATACAGTCATCCAGTCTCTGAAACATCCTTTGATGCAGTCCTGTGGCTCTCTGGAGAGCTCTGCTCTGAGAAATATTGGAATGAATGGGACTGCAGAGCAGCTTCTAGTGGATTTGCTTCTCCAGTTCAGGTTACTTACAGAGACCCCCTTCTCTGTTAAAATCTTTGACAAAGTAGATCTTATTCTAGTTTGCCATGACAATAATTAGGTCAGGCAGTGAGAGCCAGCTCAAACCTTTATAGCACTAAAATGAACATCACTAGACCAGAGAATCTACATTTTCAGATCAACAAATTCAAATAACTGAAAAATTTAAAAAATTCTGAACCCAAATTTTATATTTTGTATATATATATAATTACCCAGTCTTGTTACAAGTCTTTATTAAAACCAACTGAAAAATTTTCACTCTAGCTCTTAGCTATTTTCTTTTAGCTTCTCATCTCTCCCCTTATTTCCTCCCTTAGGAGTGTGAGATTCTTCTAGGGAACTATTAAGGAAACACTTTTTATAGGATGATGACCTCTGATACACAACTGAATTCATTTAAAAGTTGCCAAATAATTGCAATTGTCAGAAAATGTTCTGGGATAGGATATGTAAAAGAAAAATTAGTAGTCAATTTTAAGACAGTATAGATCAAATAAGTTATTTATAATAAAAGAAAAGTTCACCTTTCAAGGAATGCTCAATATCCAGGTGGTAATAATAAATCTAAATAAAATTGGCTTTTCTCATTTAGGTAATATGATATTTTATTATCCTTTTCTCATCAAAACTAAAGATATTTGTTTTAGGCTTAGTAATTAATAGAACAACTGTTTGGTCTCATAAACTATTCCATCAATACCCAATTATCCTCACATTAAATTTTGGGAAGGACTAAAAGTTTAGGCTAAATAAACTCAAATCTTATACCTGCATTTTATTATAATAGCTCAGATATACTCCAGTATTAACCTGTGAAATAAGGATTAAATATTGTCTTTTTGCTGATAATCTGTCATGATTATAGAAATTTGCCATAGAAAGAAAATAGTGATATTGTACAGTAAGGGAAAAATGTTTCCCTAATTTCATGTCAATTCCAGGCTGGAGTCATATAGATAGCCAACTATATTGAGGCAGACTTAAAAGGTGGGATATTTTCCATTTAAGAGGAAATGCACTCTGGGTAAATTGAGTCAAACAACACCTACATCAGTGTCATTATCCCAGTCTTCCCCATGAAAACTTCACTTACAATTCATGGATATCAACCCCATAGAGTTAATGGCATAATAGGATTCCTTGATGATCATACCTAGAATCACGTTCAGAATAATATTAGTGGCAGTTCCATGAGGTCTAACAGCAAATTCAAAAAATCATAGCTTCATAGCTTTAGGTAGATATGTTACTAAAAACTACATAGCCTTAAAGAAGTTGAAAAATATTCAAGGTTTATAATTTTCTATTTCTAGAAAAAGTTACCTTCTTAGGTCAGCTTTGAAAGGGCTTCTTCCTTCTAGATCTGGTTCATAACACAAACTCAATATAAAATAGAATTTAAAATCCATATATCACCTGAAACTGGAATTTCAATTGTTGCATCATGAGGACCTCAATTGGAAAATGAGTCATTGTCTCTCACTATTATTAGATAAATGCTTCAGACAATTTTTATAAATAAAATAACCAAATTTTGAAAATTGCATCACATTTTTCACAGTATCTCCCACTAATCATATTATCACAATAAAAGAATGTTATAGGGTGATTTCTTATGAACTAAATAACCCACCAATTAAAAAGCTTCATGTACTCTATAAGATGCAAATGACAATTCAAAATAATCCCTCAGTATGCTAGCATGTATAACTTAATCAAAAATCACCAATAAGGTTCTTCTTCTTTTTTATACTTGCCCTTATCAATGGAATTTGCTATGTGAGGAGGAAGTCAGGGACATAGCAGCATTAGTTCTTTTTAATTTCAGATTATGAGTCATAGGGAGCCAATTGTACAACAGGATGCCATAACCAGGTTCATAATTAACTAGGTGGAAAAATGTCTTATTTATCAAGATGGGGATAGATTAAGGGAGTCCTACCTTCACCTCTGCAATGCTATTCTCTAAAGTTTCTCAGGCACAGACATTCACTTTTTTTTTTTAAGCAATTGGGGTTAAGTAACTTGCTCAAGGTTACACAGCTAGTCATTATTTATGCGTGGGTGCTCATTTACTGAGGCCGGATTCGATCTCGGGTCATCCCAACTTCGAGGCTCGTGCTCTTACTCACTGAGCCACCTAGCCGCCCCCAGACATTCACTTGTTGCAGTCCTTAAGCTGTAGGGGCACATGATAATTCCCTTGAATGATGGATCAGGCCCTTCTATCAGTGTCCTCATGCCTTAATATATATTTGACAATGATTTGAATTAGTAAGATTCTTTTATTTGTAGTATAACAATTTCTTGATTTAAAGTTTCTATTTTATTAAAGCAGTTTTTGACTTCATATAGTTTAACAGGAAATTTCACTAATGAAAAACTATCCAATGAAAATTGTACCAGAGTGTAACTTTTTCCTTATTTGTTTTCAAATTACTCAAAAGTTAAGTTCATGTACTTAAAAAAAAATCTAACCTATTGCAATGTATCCTGTAATAGAGATTCCAAAGCACTGTGGCTTGTTTTATGACTTTACAAGCTTCCAGCTGATAAAAATTTCATTCATATTGTAAGTTTTCTTATTTCATCTTATAAAATGTTTATTTGATCTCAAATAATTTGCAAGTTCTGTTTTCCCTCCCAAAATTTCAGTATTTATTACCTTTATAGGTCATATACTACTTTTAATTTGATGTTTTGTAATCTAAGCACCCCTGTTAGGTGTGCATGCACTTAATTTATTTCTATATCTATCTTTTAAAAAAATTCTTGTTTAATTCTTCAATAATTCTTTTCCTAACTTACTATAGCTTTATCTATACAATTTAAATTGATTTTCACCAACCAGTTGATTTCAACACTAGTTTTATTGTGTTTTAATTTACTTAAAAATTGATTTAAACTACAGTAGTATAAGGGAGGGCGAGAGGGAAGTAGGGGAGGGACATTGGAAGCACCTACTTTTGAAAAGGGACAGGATCAAAGTAGGGAATAGAATGAGTGGGAGGTGGGAGAAGAGGGAGGGAAATATAGTCAGTCTTTTACAATATATCTACCATGATAATGTTTTCCATAGCTGCACATGTACAACATACACTGAATTGCTTATCTTCCCAGTAAAGGTGGGTGACAAGGGAGGAAGGGAATGAATCTGGAATTCAAAGTTTTAAAATCAAATGCTTAAAAATATATAAATACTATTATTAACACTATTTTACATATAATTGGGAAATAAGATATACAGGCATTGGGGCACAGAGATTCACCTTGCCCTCCTGGAAAAGTTGAAGGTGGTATGGGAGAAGATAGAGGAGAGAGCAGATGGGATGAGGGGATATCCTGTGGGACTGCTATTCTGGGGTGGGGGTAGGGGAAAAAATGGGCAAAAATTGTAACTCAAAATCTGGTGGAAATGAAGGATGTGAACCAGAAGTGAATAAAGCATTTGGAAAAAATAAGCAGCAAACAGCAGAAGGCTAAACTCAAATTCTATTTACTTTTATTCTTTTCCAAAGATGGACTAAAATGTTATTCTTCTTTTTTTTTTTTGCTTTTTTTTTTTGGAGGGCAATTGGGGTTAAGTAACTTGCCCAAGGTCACAGGGCTAGGTTTTTGTTTGTGTGTGCGTTAAGTGTCTGAGGCCTGATCGGAACTCAGGTTCTTCTGACTCCAGGGCCGGCACTCTACTCACTGCGCCCCCTAGCCGCCCCTAAAATGTTATTATTTATGCTTCTAATAATGAAAATTCCTTCCTGTAACAAATATCCCAATTTTTAAGTACGATTTTTATGTCTACTTTTATTCTATACTAAAATTAAAATCAATTTCACACATTGATCCACCAAAATTTCAGACTGAGAGACTGGCTAACTGAAACTTCTTCTGGTTTAGCATATGTTTCTTTTTAAATTCTGAGTTGTGGAATTATTTAAGCTTATGAGTTTTAATAATATAATAATAATAATAATATTTTAAAACTTATAAATTTGGGGGCGGCTAGGTGGCCCACTGAGTAGAGCATCAGAAGAACCTGAGTTCGGATCCAACCTCAAACACTTAAACGCACACACAAACAAAAACCTAGCCAAGTAACCTTGGGCAAGTTACTTAACCCCAATTGCCCTCCAAAAAAAAACTTATAAGTTTTAATCTTACTTCTCCTGTGTGTGTATACTTATTTTAACACTTCTCTGAATTCCTATCTCACTTAATATTTCCTAAACATATCTCATTATTAATGACAGTTCTTAAAATGCAAACTTCAGCTTTACATCAATCCCTAGTCATTTTAAAAGTCCCTCTTAAAGGAATAACTGATCTGTGAAATTTTTGGTTGTTGCTTTCATTAAACTCCACAGAGTTTGCTAGTAACCCATAAGCTCATCATAATACTTTATAAAGCTATCCAGATTTTAATTTAGAAGTAAAAGAAATTTGATTATTACTTTTCACAAATTTGATTTCAAAATTTTTTAAAAAATCTTAGTTTTCAGTTAATCTTGGTATCTGTCTTTCATCTCAGCAATCTCCAACATGGGCAGTGTTGGAAACAGAATAAAGAGATTTGTCTTCTTGTAAGCCTTTTCTGGAAAAGTTTATTTTTTTACAGCCTATTTCTTTCGGTAGATCTTACAAAAAAAAGACATAAGTAAAACACTTGTTAGCTATGGGTTAGCACAAAGTAGAAATAGTATAACACCACAAATTATTTTTTAAATATTTTCCTAATTTTATAAGTTCCCTTTCTATCTAAAATATGGAACCCACTATTCCTCAACTTAGTTTCATCATTGACAAAGTGGACACATACAGAATATATAACATTTAACATATAACAAGACACAATATTAAATCAGACCTGAACTTCTAAGATTTTCTCTAAGAGATTTTGAAGTTAAGATCATACCTGTCTCCTCTATTAAGTGTAGAACTCATGACCATCTTGTAATTGGGGTCCTGATGTCAGCCTAAGAGAATTCTTTGTTTACTAATTATGTTGATGCTGCTAGAATCTTGCCCCGAAAAATGTAATTTAGTAACAATACAAAATTGGTTTAGTCTAATTTGCCAATTGGGTTCACCCTTTTTAAAAATACTTCGTGTTTAGAACAAATCCCTGAGAGAAAAGCTAGTTAAAGTTTCATTCCTCCAGAATTTTGCCCAAGTGTAACCACAGAAAGAAAAAGTGAAATTTATGAAGGATTTGGAAATATCAATAGTTCATTAGTTCTAAATTGATTTGAGAGATTATCCAGTAAAACTCCCAACTTTCTAAGTAATCAAAAATTCCATCCTTTAGTCAAAACATCCCCCCAAACCCTTTATTCTAAAACTAAACTTTTCACAGTTTAATAGCTCTTTCTTTATCATCCCCAGTAGGGAGTGAACCCTTGTCCCAGTGGGGATCTTTAGGATGCCTTTATCCTCTTCTGCCTGACAATATCTCTCCTGTGGCATTCCCAACTAGGAGTGAATGGAACTCCTTGAGAAACTTTTGAGAGAAATGAACAAGATTCCTGATGTGCTGCCTTTTGGCTTATGCCATCTAAGAAGTACCCCACTGAAGATGCTAGAGATGCTCCCTTTTGATTATGGATCATGGGATAAAATCTTCTATCTACCTGATTTCTGCCTATATGGAAATTCTTTTCCTACAGCTAACATTGTAATATACAGGAATTTGTTTTGGCAAATTCTCTAATACCTACAATTCTTAATCTCTGGGTTTAACCTTTAGGGTTCTAAGACAGGTCAACTAGGGCCTAAAGGTTCTTTATAAGTGAATATTCAGCAAAATTTATACCTACTTTCCATTAAAACTTCCTAAAAAATTATCTTTGATTGTCAATAGCTAATGTAATCCTAAACAAATATAAATGATGATAATCTTCCACACTAAATGAAAGGGAGTCTTCTCCTTTCCTCATCTCTGTAAAACTAAATCAGTTCCCCCTCAATTAGTTTGAGAGATTTCCCTGCTGATGACAAAAATGGTTTAATTACTCCTTGATAAAAGAATTTAAAGGCAAAAAGCCCCTCTATTTTACCCCTATGACAGGACATTTTAAAATTAGCCTTGGTGGCTAGCTGGCTGAAAGTGAGAAATTAGCAATTCCAGTGCTGAATCTCTCTAGTTTTAACAAAATGAAAGTAAGAAAAATAGAAGAAAAAAAAAACAGTAACCTAGGTTTAAAACATTAAAAATTATGGTAATATGATTTTTATTAAAAATAGAATTTGAGGGTTCCAGAGCTTATACATTTAGGTGAATTAATCACAAATTCAATTAGTCCCTCAGCCCAATCAGGGACCCTTCTTAAAGAAAATTAATTTAGGGTAAATTAAGGTAAACTCACCAACCTTCAGCTTAGACAGGCTTACCTCAGGTTTAGAGAATTTGGGTGCAGACAGTGAGTGCAACCTCAAAGGGCTGGTGTCCATGGGAGAGCCATCTATGAAAATTCAACCCAATGTGTACTTCCTTTTTGGGTCCCCTGTAGTGGCCAACCTAAAGAGGTTGAGGTCCATGCATCACAGTCCCACCTTGGAGTGCCAACAATGTGGGGATTAAATTATCCAACCCATAATTAAATAGACTGAGACAAAGGTCTGAGCCAATGGCACTTTAATTAAAGGGTCCATAGTCCCCTCTAATGAAGTGGACTTCCTTTTTCCTCATGATGTGAAATGCCCCCTACTTTCAGACCCTTATTTTTATAAGGTTTGATATCTGAACATTCTAAAGAATCTGTACAAAGTATAGAACCCAAGTGGTTGCTGGATCTTGCTTTGCAGGCCAAAAAATGATGCATTAACTAGAAATGGCTAGTCAGCAGCAAGATGTCTGGTTGGTTGAAGTATGGGGCATCTTCTCTGACTAAGTGGTCATAAGATGGTCACTTGCCCATATTGGACAAGAGAGAATGATTTGGAGGTACAAAAATAAGTTGGAGAACTTTCCACATAATTGAGTCATCTTCACCATGCTGGGCTGGAAAAACAAGGGTGCAGGGCTTCTAGTTAACTTCCTATGATTAGACAAATAATCTTACAATCTATAGATCACAGCTCTGTGGCCTAATGTACAAAAGTTATACAGGATCTATGGAATAATAGCAAATGGATTAATATGGATTAGAACAGAGTAGGGATCCAAATGAAATATTTCTCACATCTGGACCTACATTTCCTTCCCCTCCACTGTTCTTGTTTATTCTCTTTCTTCTTCCTACCTTTTTCTTCCTTCATCTTTTTATCCCCCTCCATATTTACCCTACCTCCCTCTTTTCATTTTTTGATTAACAAACATTTCTTTTCTTTCCCTCCCATCCATTCCTCATTTGAACATAAAAATGAGAACAACTTCTTGTAACAAATACACATGATCAAGCAAACCACATTCTACATGTCCAAAACTTTATGTCTCAATATGTACTTTCATCCATTGCCTCTCTCAAGGGATGGGTAGCATATATCATCACCAGTCTTCTGGACTCATGGTTGATCATTGTATTGATTATTTTGTTGTTGTTGTTTGTTTTGCTTTTCTCTCCCAAGTGGGCTATCTACTACTGATGAGGTTTACCTGACAGATACCTTGTTCCAGTCTTTGGATTGTAATCAAAACAATTTCCTTGCTCAGGGTGATGAATTTCTTGCCTGAGTTGTACCCTTCCTCCCTAGGAATGAATTCATTTTTTTTTAAATCATGGTTAAGAGATGGCGGTATAGGGGCGGCTAGGTGGCACAGTGAATAGAGCGCCGGCCCTGGAGTCAGAAGGACCTGAGTTCGGAGCCGGCCTCCAACACTTAATCCACACAAACAAAAACCTAGCCGTGTAACCTTGGGCAAGTTACTTAACCCCAATTGCCCTAAAGGGGCAGCTAGGTGGTGCAGTGAATAGAGTGCCGGCCTCGGAGTTGGGATGACCCGAGACCAGATCCGGCCTCAGAAAATGAGCACCCACGCGTAAATAATGACTAGCCATGTAACCTTGAGCAAGTTACTTAACCCCAATTGCTTTAAAAAAAAAAGAGATGGCGGTATAGAAACAGCAAAACTCCATGAGATCCCCCCATAATCACCCCAAATACCTATAAAATATGACTCTAACAAATTTTAGAGCTACAGAACCCACAAAGTTATAGAGAGAAACAAATCTCCTGCAGAAGGCAGCCTAGAAGGGTGGCAGGAAGGGTCCATCACAACACACTGGGAGCTGAGCCCAGCCCCAGCGTGAGCCTGTGCTTTTAGCCTCAGGGCATCCTTGACCAGCAGTGGCTGCAGTGGCCTTTGGAAGAGTGGATCACCAGCAGCTATGGTGGTTTCCAGAATTATCAACCCATAAATGCCAAAGGCAAAGTAAAAGGTCAGTGTGGACTTTGTGGAAACAGGGGTCCCTGTTTTCTTGGCCCTGAAGCTGCTGCCATGTGGCTGCTTCAGAGCTCCTGGCCTGCATATTGTAGGCAGACCAAGCAACCATTCAGAGGGGGTAATTACTGCTGCTTTAACCTGCTTGGATCTGGATTGCTGTCTTGGATGGAGGTCCTGGGGTGTGTGATCAGGTGCCAGAGCTTGTGGAGCCCTCAGAGAGGGCACCCAACTAAAAGCTCTGGCAGCTGCAAAAACTCCAGTCATTTGGGACAAAGCTCTCCTCTCTGGAAAACAGAGTTTTGATGTGGCAAAAAGCTCAAAAGTCAAGTAATTGAGTGGCAACATGAGCAAGCAAAGAAGCAGTTAAACCTTAGATTCCTTTTTTTTGGGGGGACAAAAAAGGATCAAAGCATGGAACAGGAGGAAGACAACTAAGTCAGAACTGCTGCACCAAAAGCTTCCAAGAAAAAATGTGAATTGACTACAGGCCATAGAGTAGCTCAAGAAGGATCTTAAAAACCAAGTAAGAGGAGTGGAGGAAAAATTGGGAAGAGAAATGAGAATGATGCAAGAAAATCATGAAAAGAAAGTCAACAACCTGACTGAAGAAAATATCACTTTAAAAAATAGACTAACTCATATAGCAAAAGAGGCCCAAAAAGCCAATGAGGAGAAGAATGACTTAAAAAGCTGAATTTGTTAGATGGAAAAAGAAGTTCAAAAGTTCACTAAAGAGAATAATTCCTTCAGAATTAGATTGGAGGAATTGGAAGTTAATGGCATTATGAGAAATCAAGATACTATTAAACAGATCCAAACAAATGAAAAAATAGAAGGCAATGTGAAATATCTCATTAAAAAAACCACTGACATGGAAAATAGATACAGGAGGGATAATTAAAAAGTTATTGGACTACCTGAAAGTATAATAAAAAAAAGAACCTAGAAATCATTGTTCAAGAAAGTCTCAAGGAAAATTTCCCTGATATTCTAGAACCAGAGGGAAAAGTAGAAATTGAAGGAATTCACCGATCACATCTTTTTTTTTTTAAACAAATGCTTTATTAACTTCTGGTTTACATCATTCATTTTCATTATGAGTTACATTGTTCCCCCATTTTTTCCATATCCACCACCCCAGAATAGCAGTCCCACTAGATATCCCCTCATCCAATCTGCTCTCTCCCATATCTTCTCCCATACCCCCTTCGACTTTGCCATTAGGGCAAGGTGAATCTCTGAGCCCCACTGCCTGGACATCTTATGAAACATTTAATTTTAAAACTTCGATTTTCAGATCCATTCCCTTCCTCCCTTGTCACCCACTCCCTCTGAGAAGATAAGCAATTCAGTATGTGTTATACATGTATATCTATGCAAAACATTACCATAGTAGATATATTGTAAAAGACTGCTTATGTTTCCCTCCCACCTGTCTCACCTCCCACCTGGTTCATTCCCTACTTTGATCCTGTCCCTCTTTGATAGTGGGTACTTCTAACCTCCCCTCTCCCCAGAATGCCCTCCCCTTCATCATCCCCCCTCTTGTCCCCCTTTCCCTTACTCAGGAGAGTGAGTGAGGGTAAGATATCCCATTAAGTATGTATGTGATTCTCTCCTTGAGCCAACTTCAATGAGAATATGCTTTTACCTTTTTGCCTCCCTGTTCTTCCCCTCCCCTGTAACTACTTCCCCTTGCCTCTTCTACATGAGGTAGTTTGCCCTACCCTGTCTCTCTCCATCTCCTCTTGCCACTTTCCTCCCTCACCTCTTGACTTCACCCCTTAAGAGTCATCCCTTCCTTGGGGCGGCTAGGTGGCGCAGCGAGCAGAGAGCCAGCCCCGGAGCCAGAAGGACCCGAGCTTGGATCTGGCCCCAGACACCCAACACACAAACAAAAACCCAGCCACGTGAACCTGGGCAAGTCACCCAACCCCAATTGCCCTCCAAAAAAAAAATAATAATCATCCCTTCCCATCAAATTCAACCTGTGCCCTCTATCCATGTATACCTGTGAACATATGCCATGTACCCTTCTTCAACTACCGTCATAATGAGAAAGGTTTCATCAAACACAGTTATCGTTTTTCCATGTAGGACTGTAAATAGTCCAACCTTGATAAGTTCCTTTTGATTTCTTTTCCTTGATTGCCTTCTCAAGCATCTTTTGCTTCTTGTGCCTGAATGTCAAATTTTCTATTCAGCTCTGGTTTTTTTCATCAAGAATGCTTGAAAGGGGAGCCAAGATGGCGGAGTAGAAACAGCTCCTCCAAGCCTCTCTGCCCCCAGATTCTCCACAAACTATGTAAAAAAAAGGACTCTGAAAAACTTCTGGAGCCCCAGCACCCACAGAACGACACAGAGAAGCTAACCTCCCGCTGAGGACAGCCCAGCACCCTGCAGGAAGGACCAGCGCAGTGGTCTGGGAGCCGGCAGCGCGCAGAGCGCAGGAGCCGAGCCGAGCCCAGGTCCACGTGAGCCGAGGTTTTAGCCCCAGGGCGGCAGGGCCAGCAGCCAGCTGGAGGAACCCCAGAACACCAGGAGCTGTGGCGACTCCAGAATTATCAACATAGACATGCCTAGGACAAAGTAAGAGGTTAGTGTCCTATGGACTTTGGGACCTGTATTTGGGGAATGCGTCAGCTCCCTCCCCTGGGGGCTAGAAGCCGCTGAGGAGACACGCCATTTTGTAGTTTTCAGAGGCATCTCCGGCTCCCAGCCTACAAATCGTGGGGAGATCCAGCGAGCAGTCTTGGGGGGTAATCGCTCTTGCTTTAACCTCCCTGGATCTGGATTGTGATCTAGGGTGGAAGTTGTGGGTGGGTTTACAGCTTGCCAGAAACGGAAGTTGCCCCCCACACGTTCGGGACGAAATTCCTCTAGCTGGCCTTAAAGCCATAGTGTGGCAACAAGCCCAAAAGTCAAGCAATTAAGTGGCAACATGCCAAGGCAAAGGAAACAGAAAAATGCAACCCTAGACTCCTATTTTGGGGGCATAGAGCGGGAAAAGGACTGTGAGGTCAGAAGTCCTGCTCCAAAAGCCCCAGAGGAAAACATGAGTGGGTTGCAGGCCATAGAGGACCTTAAGAAGGACTTTAAAAATCAAATAAGAGAAGTGGAGGAAAAATTGGAAAGAGAAATGAGAAGGATGCAGGAAAAGTATGAAATGAGGGTCAACAGCCTGACTGAGGAAAACAACACCTTAAAAAATAGACTAACTCAAATGGCAAAGGAGGCCCAAAAGGGCATTGAGGAGAAGAATGCCTTAAAAAGTCGAATTTGCCAGATGGAAAAAGAATCTCAAAAGTTCACTGAGGAGATTCATTCCTTCAGAGTTAGACTGGAGCAAATGGAAGCTAGTGACTTTATGAGAAATCAAGATGCTGTTAAGCAGATCCAAACAAATGAAAGATTAGAAGGCAATGTGAAATATCTCATGGGAAAAACCACTGACCTGGAAAATAGATCCAGGAGAGACAATTTAAAAATTATTGGACTACCTGAAAGCCATGATCAAGGAAAGAACCTAGAAATCACCCTTCAAGAAATTCTCAAGGAAAACTGCCCTGATGTTTTAGATCCAGAGGGCAAAATAGAGGTTGAAAGAATCCACTGATCACCTCCTGAAAAAGATCCCAAAAGAAAACTCCCAGAAATATTATAGCCAGGTTCCAGAATCCCCAGATCAAGGAGAAAATACTACAAGCAGCCAGGAAGAAACAATTTCAATATTGTGGAAACACAATCAGAATAGCCCAGGACCTGGCAGCTTCTACACTGAGGGATCGAAGGGCATGGAATATGATATTCCAGAGGGCAAAAGAACTGGGAATGAACCCAAGGGTCACCTACCCAGCAAAACTGAGTATTTTGTTTCAGGGGAAAATATGGTCATTCAGTGGAATAGAGGACTTTCAAGCATTCTTGAGGAAAAAACCAGAATTGAATAGAAAATTTGACATCCAGACACAAGAAGGAAGAGATGCCTGAGAAGGTAATCAGGGAAAAGAAATCAAAAGGAACTTATCAAAGTTGAACTATTTACATTCCTATATGGAAAAGCAATAACTGTGACTGATGATATCTTTCTCACTATGAAAATAATGGAAGAAGGGGGTGTGGTCATATGAATACATATGTGAATGCGTGTGTATATGGTTACAGTTATATATGGATAGAGGGCATAGGTTGATTTTGTTGGGAAGGGAGAGTACTCAAGGGATGAAATTATGAGGTGAGAGAGGAAAGTGGCAAGAGGAGATGGGGAGAGACATGGTAGGGTAAACTATCTCATGTAGGGGAAGTGGGTGCAAAGGAGGGGGAGAATAAGGAAGGCTAAAAAGGCAAAACCACATTCCCATTGAATTTGGTTCAGGGAGAAAATGACATACATACTAAATGGGATATCTCAACCTGAAGCAGGATAGGGGGAAGGGGGATGAGAGGAGGGATGATGGATGGGAGGGCATCCTTGGGGTGAGGGGAGGTTGGAAGTACCCACTATAGAAGAGGGACAGGATCATGTAGGGAATGGACCAGGTGGGGGGTGGGATGAGTGGGAGGGAATTATAAGCAGCCTTGTACAATATATCTACTATGATAATGTTTTGCATAGCTAGACATGTACAACATATACTGAATTACTTATCTCCCAAGAAGGAATGGGTGACAAGGGAGGAAGGAAATGGATCTGAAATTCAAGGTCGTAACATTAAATGTTTCAAATATATATATAAATACTATTATTAATACTCCTTTGCCTATAATTGGGAGATAAGATGTGCAGGCATTGGGACACAAAGATTCATCTTCCTCTAATGGAAAAGTCGATGGGGGAATGGGAGGAGGTATGGGAGAGAGCAGATTGGAGGAAGAGATATCTTGTGGGACTGCTATTCTGGGAGGTTGGGTAGGGGAATAATGGGGGGAAAATGATTGTAACTCAAAATCTGGCGGAAATGAATGATGTAAAACAGAAGTTAATAAAGCATTTGTTTAAAAAAAAAAAGAATGCTTGAAAGTCCTCTATTCCACTGAATGACCATAGTTTCCCCTGAAACAAGATACTCAGTTTTGCTGGGTAGGTGACCCTTGGGTTCATTCCCAGCTCTTTTGCCCTCTGGAATATCACATTCCATGCCCTTCTATCCCTCAAAGTAGAAGCTGCCAGGTCCTGTGCCATTCTGACTGTGTTTCCACAATATTGAAATTGTTTCTTCCTGGCTGCTTGTAGTATTTTCTCCTTGATCTGGGGATTCTGAAACCTGGCTATAATATTCCTGGGAGTTTTCTTTTGGGGATCTTTTTCAGGAGGTGATCTGTGGATTCTTTCAACCTCTATTTTGCCCTCTGGGTCTCAAACATCAGGGCAGTTTTCCTTGAGAATTTCTTTAAGGATGATTTCTAGGCTCTTTCTTTGATCATGGCTTTCAGGTAGTCAAATAATTTTTAAATTATCTCTCCTGGATCTATTTTCCAGGTCAATGCTTTTCCCGTGAGATATTTCACATTGCCTTCTATTCTTTCATTTGTTTGGATCTGTTTAATAGTATCTTGATTTCTCATAAAGTCACTAGCTTCCATTTGCTCCAGTCTAACTCTGAAGTAATGAATCTCCTCAGTGAGCTTTTGAGATTCTTTTTCCATCTGGCAAATTCGACTTTTTAAGGCATTCTTGTCCTCATTGCCTTTCTGAGCCTCCTTTGCCATTTGAGTTAGTCTATTTTTTAGGGTGTTATTTTCCTCAGTCAGGCTGTTGATTGTCATTTCATACTTTTCTTGCATCTTTTTCATTTCTCTTCCCAAATTTTCCCCCACTTCTCCTATCTGCTTCTTAAGGTCCTCTATGGCCTGTAGCCAGCTTGTATTTTCATTTGGGGCTTTTGGTGCAGGAGTTCTGACCTCACAGTCCTCCTCCATGCTTTGAGCCTCCTTGCCCCCAAAATAGTCCAATGTTGAACTTTTCTGTTTATTTTTTTTCATTTGCCTAGGCATATTGCCACCTAATTACTTGATTTTTGGGCTTGTTGCCACAGTAGGACTCTGCCACCAGACAGGGGAGCCTCCGCCCAAACGTGGGGTCTTCACAACTTCCGCAGATTGGGTGGCCTCTGTAAAGCCTCCACCCACTGTGGCAAGTTGGATACCCACCCCAAACTTCCCCCCCAGACCACAATCCAGGTCCAGGCAGTTTAAAGCAAAAGCAAAAGCGATTAACCCCCAGACTGATTGCTGGATCTTCCTACAGTTGGCAGACCAGGAGCTAGAGCCACTACTGACAC
The DNA here is from genome assembly GCA_011680675.1 of Gymnobelideus leadbeateri. Classification (NCBI taxonomy): domain Eukaryota; kingdom Metazoa; phylum Chordata; class Mammalia; order Diprotodontia; family Petauridae; genus Gymnobelideus; species Gymnobelideus leadbeateri. The sequence goes on along the minus strand of WOXC01011173.1, from coordinate 263,086 downwards.
TGCAAAATGGCTTCTGTGCCGCTGTTTCTTCAGCAGCTTTTCACCCCCAGGGGAGGAAGCCACATGTTCCCCAAATACTGGTCCCAAAGTCCATAGGGCACTAACCTCTCACTTTGTCCTAGGCATATCTGTGCTGATAATTCTGGAATCGCCACAATTTCTGGTGTTCTGGGGTTCCACCAGCCGGCTGAAGGCCTGGCCGCCCTGGGGCTAAAGCCTCAGACCTGGGCTTGGCTCTGCGGGCTGCACTGTTGGTTCCCAGCGTGCTGTGCTGCCTGCTCTCAGAGTGCTGTGCTGGCCGCTCCCTGCAGGGCTGCTGGGCTGTCCTCAGCAGGAGGTTAGCTTCTCTGTGCTGTTCTGTGGGTGCTGTGGCTCCAGAAGTTGTTCGGAGCTCCCTTTCACATTGTTTGAAATTTGTGTGGGGCAGAGCACATTGGAAATGCTGTTTCTACTTCGCCATCTTGGCTCCGCCCCTCTGATCACCTCTTTAAAAAGGTCCCTCAAAGAAAACGCCTAGGGAGATGACTGGGGCGGGGGGGAGGCGGCGGAGTCAAGATGGTGGAGTAGAAACAGCCGTCCAAGGCACTCTCCCCCCAGATCACCTCCAAACCATGTAAAAGGGGACTCTGAACAACTTCTGGAGCCCCAGCACCCCTAGAACTACACAGAGAAGCTAACCTCCCCCTGAGGACAGCCCAGCAGCCCTGCAGGAAGGGCCAGCACAGCACTCTGGGAGCCAATAGCCCAGTGCTTGGAGAGTCCAGACCATGTCTGCATGAGCTGCAGTTTTAGCCCCAGGGTGGCTGGGCCAGCAGCCAGCTGGAGGGACCCCAGAACACCAGCAGCTGTGGCGATTCCAGAATTATCAACACAGACATGCCTAGGACAAAGTGAGAGGTTAGTGCCCTATGGACTTTGGGACCAGTATTTGGGGAATGCATCGGCTTCCTCCCCTAGGGGCTAGAAGCTACTGAGGAGAAAAGTCATTTTGCAGTTTCAGTGGCGGCTCCAGCTCCTGGCCTGCAAGCTGTAGGGAGATCCAGCGAAAATGCCTAGGAATATTATAGCAAAGTTCGAGAGTTCCCAGATCAAGGAGAAAATATTATAAGCAGTCAAGAAGAAACAATTTGAATATTGTGGAAACACAATCAGGATAACACAAGATATAGCAGCTTCTAAATTAAGGGATTGAAGGATTTGGATTATGATATTCTGGAGGTCAAAGGAGCTGGGATTAAAACGAAGAATCACCTACCCAGCAAAACTGAGTATAATGTTTCAGGGGAAAATATGATCATTCAGTGAACTAGAGGACTTTCAAGCATTCTTGATAAAAAAACCAGAGTTGAATAGAAAATTTGATATTCAAATACAAGAAGCAAGAGAAGCATGAGAAGGTAAAAAGGGAAAAGAAATCATAAGGAACTTATCAAACTTGAACTATTTACATTCCTACATGGAAAAGCAATTATTGTAACTTATGAAACTTCTCTCAGTATGAAGATAGTTGAAAGGAATATAAATGTACATATCTGTATACATACATATATGTCTATATATGAGGGTATATGTGCATATGAATACATATGTGACTGTGTATATATGTGTGTATAGGTATACATAGACAGAGAGCACAGGATCAATTCAATAGGAAGCGAGGATATTTTAAAAATAAAATTAAGAGTTGAAAGAGGAATATAACAAGAAGAGAAATGGAGAGACAGAATAAGATAAATTATTTCATATAGAAGAGGCAAGGGAAAACTGTTACAATGGAGGGGAAGAACAGGAAGGCAAAAGAGAATGGGTCAACCTTACTCTCATTGAATTTGGCTTAAGGAGGAAATAACATACACCTAAATTGGGTATCTTACCCTACAGGAAAGTAGGGGAGAAGGGGATAAGAGGGGGGATCATAGAAGGGAAGGCAGATTGGGGGGAGGGTAGTTAGAAATACACACTTTTTAAGAGGGACAGGTTCAAAGTAGAAAATAGGACAAGTGCGGGGCGGGATAGGATGGAGGAAAATATAGTCAGGCTTTCACAATATATCCACTATGGAAATATTTTGTATAACTACATATGTACTACCTATACTGAATTGCTTATCTTCCCAGTAAGGGTGAGTGACAAGGGAAGAAGGGAAAGAATCTGGAATTCAAAGTTTTAAAATCAAATGTTTAAAATTATTATTATTATTATTATTATTATTATTATTATTATTATTTTACATGCACTGGGAGATAAGATATACAGGCACTGGGGTATGGAGATCCATTTTACCCTATTGGAAAGTTGGAGGAGGAATGGGGGAGAATACGGGAAAGAGTAGATTGAGGGAGGGGGTAATTAGTGGGATTGCAGTTCTGGGGTGGTGGGTAGGGGAAAGATGGGGAGAAAATTTTTAACTCAGAATCTTGTGGAAATGAATGTTGTAAATTAAAAATAAACATAAAATTAAAAAAAATAAAATCATGTTGATAAATAAGGATTCATGTTCCCTGGCCATCAGTATGCCTTGTAAATATGCTCTACTCTAGTTCTCAGCTCATCATTCCACCTCCTAGTTTTTGAATAGTGAGTCCTATATCATTTAAAGCCTACCCAGACTCCTTATGCTGCCATTCCCTAGCAAGATGTATTCTACATCTAGCTTTGGGAATGGCAATTGCATTAACACCACCATTCCTAGAAAGGACAGGAGAATCAATGTCTCTCCATGACTCCAGATGTCATCTTTGTGACTTACCTAAACAAATCCCTCTTCTAGGCTACCACTTCCATATTTCTATATCTATACATATAGATTGTGTATATACATACATATGTATATGTGTATGTGTATATAACATTCGATATATATGATGTAATATATGTATGTATATATATGCACACACATATATTGCATATATATTTTTTCCAATTAGAATGTAAATTTCTAAAAAGCAGGGATTGTCTTGCTTTTCCCATATCTATCCCCAATGCCTAGCACAATACCTGGTAAAGTCAATCTTTAATAAATTCATTTTTTATTCATTTATTACATGGTAATTTGTTTATATCTTATCCCTCCCTTCTCCCCACAATTGCAAAGGGTGATTTCAGTCATTTCCCCAAAACCATATTTTATAACAATTCTATCTCTTTGTTGCATTGGCTATTTAGTATCTATCCTCTGAATTCCTGCCCAGATTTGTTCACTGAGACCTGGTACATAGTCCAAGCAGCAAATTCTTTTCACCAGGAGAGGTTTAATAGCACCTTGTAAAGACGTAAAAATATCTTGATATTTTAATTGTGCAGCTTTGAACTTGAGTATAAGGCCAAAGGCTTTTAAATGAATTCTTATAAATCTTTGGAACTAGCTGCTCATCAGACATTGATAAGCATACCATAAGGGAGAAACCCATGAGTGAAATAGAGGATGATGAAGTGTTATTTTGCATTACTTACCACTTGAAACATTTTTGGGGGTCTTCTGCATTTCATCCTCCTATATCACTCCTTCCTCATCTCCTTTTTTACATCACTTTTTAACAGTTCATCAGAAATGCAAGGTGAAAGTTGGACAGTCTTCCTCTCTTTTCTTAACACCTCTCAATATGACCTTAGTCTATAATCACTTCCAGAAAATCCAGAAATAGAGATTTTCTTTGTGTGCCAGTCCATTGGCATTTACCTCTGAGAAAGTGAAAGGGGTGGTTTGAGGGGGAGGCCTCAGTTCTATCTGTCAAGGCAATGCTTTGCCTGTACTCTTAGTCTTTATTCATGGACACTAAATCTGATTAATCTTTTTAATAATTACACAAACCTGAAAATCCTCTTTCCTGAGATATCTGGAATCCATTTTCTCAGTACCATCATTAAAAATAAACAATTCAGGATGGGATCCACATGTAATTTAGTAGAGGAAAAAAAGAAGAGTTAGACAAGGGCCTCATTTGAGGGTCAGGAAATATCGTTTATTCATGCATTAATTGATCAATATTTTATTGAGTATATATAGGGAAGCTGTGAGAGATAGAAGGTAGGGTTTGGCAGGATTGTCCTGAAGGAGCCTACAATATGTTTGCAGAGACAAGCTATATACACATGAAACAACTCAAGAATGATTCCAAGAAAATCTATGAACAAGTGTGATAATACATCCCAGACTACCTAAATGCATACTGAGAAAATTAAAAATTAAAAAAAAAACTTTTGTTTGGGTGGGGTTAGTCAGAGTGTCTTTTGGAAGAGATAAATCTTAAACAGGACTTTGAAGAAAATAGAATGTCATCAAGGCATTCCAATCTAAGGACTCACCCAATTTAACATGGGGTCAAACTCCACCCAACACTTGAAAGAGGGAGGGATAGGTTAAATACAGTCAAGAGGAAAGACCACATTAGTGAATAATAAGAATATTATTGATTCAGCGTCAGTTGAGCAGATAAAGTAGGGCCAATTGATAGCAAAATTCAGGAGTTTGGCTTTGGTCACATATATATTATGTATTCATTATGAATTTTTGAGTAGGAATAAGAGGGTTGGATAATGTAATGAAAGCTTCATTTCAGTAGATTTATCTGGTAGCACACTGAAGGTAAGATTGTAGTGAGAGACACTGATGGCAAGAAATAAGGTTGCAATTATTGAAGATGAGGTGATGATCACTGGAATGGAATTTTGCTCAAGTTAGATAGAAATGATCATTTACTGTGAGATCCCCTAAGTTTTTTGAAAATTCTGAGTTATATCAGAGCTACTTGCATCATACTCATCCCTACATTTTAATACATAGTCCAGAAACCTACCTTTTATTCTCACCATGTTCTCAACCATTGATTAATTCCCTAAATACACATTCCTGTTTTGAAGTCCTAGTCTCCTATTGGCAACAGAGGTGAAAACACCATCTATGCCCCTAGGATCTTTGGTTTTCTAGCCTGACTTCAAAAGATTTATAGGCAATACCACACAAAATAATCAGAAATAGGTAGCAGTAACCAAGTTTAACAATTTGTGAAACATTCTTTATCAATGTTTGGACACATACCCTGGAATGACAGCAGATCTCAATTGTTGATCAGTCAACTCTCCATGACCTCAGTATTTCTCAATAAGGAGTCATTAAATGCCACTACACATCCCTTTTTCTCTGACATTTACTGGGTGGACTATTTCCTAATATTATCTTCAGATTCATATCATTGCTTCTTAAATGGCAAACAAAAAGCTAATGACTCAGAAGATCTGGTTTCCTACTTTATTTTTTTTGAAAAGACAATGATCTATTATTTAGTTCTTACTAAATAATTAGTCATTCTTACCAACATTAGTTGATAGATTTATTATCTCTGGATTTGCATGGTGTCTATGACCAGGCTGAAATATGTAACCAATGGAGAACTTCAAAGAAAAATAGGAGTAAAGTAGTTCAATCAGGGAAAGAAGATGGAAGAGCAAGGGTCATTGGAAAGAGCATATTGGCAAGTGAATAGCACCTGCACTAAACTAGTACCTCCTTGCTGTTGGGAGAAGACAAGATGGCAGGTTAGGTGGAAGGGACCCCCTTTAGTGAACTTTTGGGAGAGAGAGCCCAGAAGAGAGTCACACAGGATACATAGACATAGATGGGTTGCAAGCTGAATCATCATCAGACATTGGAGACAATTCCCAAATTTATGAAATCACGGATCCATTTGAGTATCAGCATTTAGTAGTCCTTTTCCCTTTTATGATGGATGTTACATTCCCTCATCTTCCTTTTGATTTCAAATTCCTCCACCAGCGTGTTGTTAACATTATTACTTCTCTTCTGAGGTAGCTAGATGAGTCAGGAAGACCCGAGTATGAATCTCACCTTAAGTACTTACTTGTGTAATGCTTGTGTGCCACTGGGCAAGTCATTTGCTCTCTAATGCTCTCAGTTTCCTCACCTGTAAAATGGAGACAATAAATAGCACTTTCCTTGCAGAGTTGTTGTGGGGCTAAAATGAGATATTTGTAAAGTACTTGACACAATGCTTGGCTTATAATAGGTGTTTAAAATTCTTGTTTCTTTACTTCCTTTGCTATTTAATCTTGGGGTCACTGTCACTGTTTTGATTAAGCAAACCTCTTACCTTTATTATTCTTTACCATTTCCAAGTGAGTATCTTTTCACTCAGCGCAATACCAGGCACATAGTAGACACTATATAATTGCTGGTTATTGCTGTTGTCTTTATCTTTGTCATTGTTGTTATTACCCAACTACTGATTCTTCTAAGACAATGATTTTCCTCCCATTCAAAACTTCTTTGTGTCAGCCTCCACTAGGGGGTGCTCTTGTTAGTCTAGTTGCTGAAGAATGGGTCTTCTAAAAGCATCAATGAATTCTCATTGATATACATTAAGAGTTTCCCTGTGGCAGCTGATGTGCTAGGCTTTTGGATAACTGCTCCTCCATATTCAATTTGTCAATGAAGTAACAATTGCTAGTATTTACACAGTTCTTTAAGTTTTGTGAAGTTTTTCAGAAATATTATCTTATTTGATCCTTATGACAACCCTTCAATATGCTGTTGTTGAGTCATTTTCTGTGACCACATATGGGGTTTCTTTTGCAAAGATACTGGAATGGTGTACAGGGATAAGCTAGAGTGAGAACATTGAGTCTCAAAGAAGGTAAACTACCTTGAGTAAATATAAACAGCAAAAGAAGCTCCAACTATCCCATGGGAAAACTTGCATGTGACTCTGGGCCATCCCTGGCTCTATACATTCTTTGTTCTGTTTCTTCAGAATACTTGACCTAGCCTAGGCTCGGTACAGGGATTATTACACGATTTTGTTGTTATTCTACCCAGGATGACTGGTCTTGTGAGTAAACTCCCTTAAACTACATAATCAACACAAGTAACCTAATAGATTCTAATAAATCTACTATATAATCAAGCTGACATGGGCCCCTCTTGCTTTTGTATCAGTGTTTTCTTGAACGGTCTGTGTCCCTACAATTGGCATATCAGGACAGAACAGTTAAGTCCCCTTACATCTGGCATTACAATTGGCTCAACAGGTAGGCTATTCTGCTCTTTGTACAACTTGTGTCCTTACAAGTGGTTTGCCATTCCTTTTTCAGCTCATTTTACAGATGAGGAACTAAGGCAAACCGGGTTAAGTGATTTGCCCAGGGTACTATTATATTATATCCCCATAATACAAATTGAGACAGGTAGAGGTTAAGTGACTTACCAAGGTCACAAAGCTAGTAAGAGTTTAAAGCTGGATATAAACTCAGGTCTTCCCGATTCCAGGACCAGAACTCTATCCATTATGTCACCTAACTGCTTCTGTAAAAGCAATGAAGAGGTGGAGCCAAGATGGCGGAGTAGAAACAGCCACGCTGCCCCCAGATTCCCCCCAAACTATGTAAAAGGGGACTCTGAACAACTTCTGGAGCCCCAGCACCCACAGAACAACGTGGAGAAGCTAACCTTCCTCTGAGGACAGCCCGGCAGCCCTGCAGGAAGGACCAGCGCAGCACTCTGGGAGCCGGCAGTGCACAGCATGCAGAGCACAGGGAGCCGAGCCGAGCAGAGCCCAGTTCCCCTTGAGCCGAGGTTTTAGCCCCAGGGTGGCAGGGCCAGCAGCCACCTGGAGAGACCCCAGAACACCAGCAGCTGTGGCTACTCCAGAATTATCAACATAGACATGCCTAGGACAAAGTGAGAGGTTAATGCCCTATGGACTTTGGGACCAGTATTTGGGGAATGCCTTGGCTTCCTCCCCTGGGGTCTAGTAGCCTCTGAGTAGACACGCCATTTTGTAGTTTTCAGAGGCAGCTCCAGCTCCTGGCCTGCAAATCATAGGGAGATCCAGCAATCAGTCTTGGGGGGTAATTGCTCTTGCTTTAACCTCCCTGGATCTGGATTGTGATCTGGGGTGGAAGTCATGGGTGGGTTTACAGCTTGCCAGAAACAGAAGTTGCCCTCCCACACATTTGGGATGAAAATTCCCCTATCTGGCCTTAAAGCCATAGTGTGGCAACAAGCCCAAAAGTCAAGTAATTAAGTGGCAACATGCCAAGGCAAAGGAAACAGAAAAATGCAACCCTAGACTCCTATTTTGGGGGCATAGAGCGGGAAAAGGACTGTGAGGTCAGAAGTCCTGCTCCAAAAGCCCCAGGGGAAAACATGAGCGGGTTGCAGGCCATAGAGGACCTTAAGAAGGACTTTAAAAATCAAATAAGAGAAGTGGAGGAAAAATGGGAAAGAGAAATGAGAAGGATGCAGGAAAAGTATGAAATGAGGGTCAACAGCCTGACTGAGGAAAACAACACCTTAAAAGATAGACTAACTCAAATGGCAAAGGAGGCCCAAAAGGGCAATGAGGAGAAGAATGCCTTAAAAAGTCGAATTTGCCAGATGGAAAAAGAATCTCAAAAGTTCACTGAGGAGATTCATTCCTTCAGAGTTAGACTGGAGCAAATGGAAGCTAATAACTTTATGAGAAATCAAGATGCTGTTAAGCAGATCCAAACAAATGAAAGATTAGAAGGCAATGTGAAATATCTCATGGGAAAAACCACTGACCTGGAAAATAGATCCAGGAGAGACAATTTAAAAATTATTGGACTACCTGAAAGCCATGATCAAAGAAAGAACCTAGAAATCACCCTTCAAGAAATTCTCAAGGAAAATTGCCCTGATGTTTTAGATCCAGAGGGCAAAATAGAGGTTGAAAGAATCCACAGATCACCTCCTGAAAAAGATCCCAAAAAGAAAACTCCCAGGAATATTATAGCCAGGTTCCAGAATCCCCAGATCAAAGAGAAAATACTACAAGCAGCCAGGAAGAAACAATTTCAATATTGTGGAAACACAATCAGAATAGCCCAGGACCTGGCAGCTTATACACTGAGGGTTTAAAGGGCATGGAATACGATATTCCAGAGGGCAAAAGAGCTGGGAATGAACCGAAGGGTCACCTACCCAGCAAAACTGAGTATTTTGTTTCAGGGGAAAATATGGTCATTCAGTGGAATAGAGGACTTTCAAGCATTCTTGGGGGAAAAACCAGAATTGAATAGAAAATTTGACATCCAGACACAAGAAGGAAGAGATGCCTGAGAAGGAAATCAGGGAAAAGAAATCAAAAGGAACTTATCAAAGTTGAATTATTTACATTCCTATATGGAAAAACAATAACTGTGACTGATGAAATCTTTCTCACTATGAAAATAATGGAAAAAGGGAGTGTGGTCATATGAATACATATGTGAATGTGTTTATATATGGTTACAGTTATATATGGATAGAGGGCATAGGTTGAATTTGTTGGGAAGGGAGGATACTGGGATGAAAGTATGAGGTGAGAGAGGAAAGTGGCAAGAGGAGATGGGGAGAGACAGGGTAGGGTAAACTATCTCATGTAGAAGAAGCAAGGGGAAGTGGTTGCAAGGGAGGGGAAGAATAGGAAGGCAAAAAGGCAAAACCACATTCTCATTGAATTTGGTTCAGGGAGAGAATGATATACATACTAAATGGGATATCTCAACCTGCAGCAGAATAGGGGGAAGGGGGATGAGAGGAGGGATGATGGATGGGAGGGCATCCTTGGGGGGAGGGGAGGTTGGAAGTACCTACTATAAAAGAGGGACAGGATCAAGTAGGGTGGGATGAGTGGGAGGGAATTTTAAGCTGCCTTGTACAATATATCTACCATGGTAATGTTTTGCATAGCTAGACATGTACAACATATACTGAATTACTTATCTCCCCAGAGGGAATGGGTGACAAGGGAGGAAGGAAATGGATCTGAAATTCGAGGTCTTAAGATTAAATGTTTCAAATATATATAAATACTATTAATACTCTTTTGCTTGTAATTGGGGGATAAGATGTGGAGGCATTGGGACACAAAGATTCACCTTCTTGTAATGGAAGAGTCGAAGTGGGTATGGGAGAAGATATGGGAGAGAGCAGATTGAAGGAAGCGATATCTTGTGGGACTGCTATTCTGGGAGGGTGGGTAGGGGGAAAATAGGGGGGGAAAATAATTGTAGCTCAAAATCTGGTGGAAATGAATGATGTAAAACAGAAGTTAATAAAGCATTTGTTTTAAAAAAAGCAGTGAAGAAATACTAGAAAAGAAAGGATACCTTTAAAAGATATATGTAGTATTAGAATTTAAAGTCCTAGACAAATGGATGTTGTTGGATTTTGAGAGGTAATAAGGAAGGTTTAATATAGCACTGAACTTTTACAGGAAGACTTGAGTTCCTGATTCAGATACTTACTAACTCTATGACATTGGTCAAGTCATTTAACTTTTGTAAGTCTTGTCTTCCTCATCTATAAAATAAGGGTTTGTACTCAAAAGCCCCTCAGATTTCTTATAGCTTTAAAGCTATGACTCAATGATTTCCTGTTTTGCATAGACTTTTGCATATTTTATGTGGTAAGCACAGGAACACTACCCAAGAGCTCAGCCTGGTTTCAGTTCCTAATTATAGCTAGTGTCCCTCCCATAGTCATAGAATGAACTTCCTAGGTAAGGAGATAACCTTTGTCTTTGACCTTTCTAGGGAGTGCCTGGTGGTAGGTCTCTTGGATAACATGCTCATTTCTGTCTTCATTCCAGGGTCTTTTGAAGTTTAAAGAGCCTCTGCAGAGTCTGAGGTCAATCATCACTTTTATTCCATTTTCAGTCTTAGGTTTGAATATATTTTGGCAGTTTGACTAACGTGCTTTGTTTTCCTTTTATCTAGGAGAGCCAACTCCATCATAAAAGTTTGGCAAGGGTGATATCCTGGCATCTCTGGAGAAGCCGCCAGTGCTGGAGTTCATTTGAAGTGCATTTTTCAGTGATGACTGCATGTCTTTGGCTGAGCAGTGCTTAGCAGGTAGGATTGCTGCCTATTGAATGAGCAAAAACCCTCTTTACTGAAGATGGGAAAAATACAGAAAGCATATAATATAATTGGTTGACTAAGCCATTATAAAAAAAGGTCATGGAATGGAGGATGAATGATCTCAGTGACCAGTATTGTTAAAGCTACAGACACTCAGTTGGGACCTGGGAATCTATGGTAGGAGATGATGAAAGGAGATAGTCAGTATATGCTATTGATACTGAATTAGCAAAGTGGATGGCTTCAGGGACTGACTACAAACGAGATATTGGAAGTATAGCTAGACTTAGGAGACAGGCAATGAGGGTTCTGATTAGTAATCAGCTATAAAAGTTTGGGGAAGGTTTACTTAGGCTCTTTTGGTTTCAGTTTGCTCATCCGTAAATGGGAGATTGAAATACCTGCCCCATCTACTTTGCAGGGCTGTTGGTAAGCTTATAGGAGATAATTAGCATGAAAGCATTTTGTAAAACATGATGTAAAAGTACTTTAGTAAAGAATGGTACAGAGGGCTGTTGAATGAAACTCTCACCTCTCAATTCTCCTCAGTGCTAGTCTCTGCACTGATTCCTCTTGGACCCTTTCTCTCTCTCTGGAGAACACAGTCTGTGTATATTCTGCTGGATCCCAGACAAAGAGGATCTGCTAAACACATGTACAACAGATGCTTGAAAAAATATCTGCCCATTCGATTGCTGTATTACTCATTTCCGCTGCCTTGCTGTCCAGGCAAACAGGGGGTCGTAGGGAGCCAGTCTTCAGGCTATTCACTGGGTTGATGCATGGAGCCCACCCAGGAAGGCTGGTGGGGTGGATATGCTCACAGCCCACAAGGGAATCTTGGCCACTTTGCCCATTTTTCAGGAACCATTCTTTTCAGAAAGGGAGTAAGAAGTAAGAAGACATTGCAGATATAATGTCCACGTAGGGCAGGGGTTAGTTCTGGGACTGTTGGTACTCAGAATTTTGGAAGATGCAATTAGCACTGTGGTCAGACTGGCTGAAAGATGGGCTCATGGCTAGTAGGAGAAAAGGAAAAGAGAAGGTTGCCTATACTAAAGGCAGACTTAGATGATGGGAATCCCTTTGTGTAAGACTTGATCCCATTCCTCTACCCTCCTTTTCAGTCAGTCCATGAATTTTAAATGACTGTGAAAAGGAACATATTGAAATGTCCTCATTTCCTACAAAGAGAAATCACAAATGTTTGTGTAAGTTCCCTTAATATGACTGATTATGTTGTAGACATCTAAAATTTAGTACTAGTGAAAGCAAATGGTCCTTTTATTGGTTAAGGCCTAGCAGACTATCATACTGTTGATCTGTAGACTGGACAGTATGAACTTCAAAAGAGTGGGTGAAGTTGCTTCTCTCATACTGCAAATTGGACCCCCCAAAGGGAAATGCATGAGGCCTTATTAATTCTTTAGTGGAAAAGGTATAAAAAGTTGTGCTTCTTGAAGCCAGGAAAAAGGATGAAACTGTCAGCTGCCTTGGCATGGACATATATTAAATTTCATTACATTAAAAATCCAATTCTCAATCCAGGAAACAATCAGTAGATAGGGGGGTAGAAAAGATTAACAAGAATGATGGAATGACAGTGGGGGCAATTGATTAATGAAGATGAGAGATTGTGGGGAAGAGGGGAGGAGGAAATTCAAGAGAAGGAGGAAAGAGTGGAGAATGATATCAGAGGGATGTGAGATAATGAGACAGGGACATGCCGGACCCCATAGTGAATGACCATGATTTTATTTTATTTTTATTGAAGTAGGCAAGGATGTGAGGAGAGGGAGTGCTATAGAAAACTTGAGGAAAGAAGATTTAAAATAACTGCTGTGGAGAATGGGCTAGAGAATTAATTAGGGAGGAGTAGGAAAATTTCCTTGTTGTAATGAAGGTCCAGCTGAAATTAGATAATATCAGTTCATTATAGACTCAGCATCATTTGATGACTTCTTGTAGATCTGTTTACATCCCATAAATAAAACTGAAGAAAGTAGATGACACAAGTAATCCAGGCTTGGAGTTTGGCAAAGTGGGAAAGGAGATACGATAAGAGAATGAAGGATTTGAGAGTAGAGGATTGTGCAAGTTTAATTGGTTCACGAGGGTATAGAGATTGGGAAATAAATGGAGGTTAGCTATTTTTCAGTCAGTTATCCATTTGGAATTTAGCTTGGTCTACAATGCAATAGGTTTGGTTCTACTTAATTTCTGCCAGAATACTTTCTAGTCTTCCCAGAAGTTTTTGTCAAATCATGAGTTCTTACTCGATAACTGGAGTATTCTATTTTGTTGAAGCCTGTGGTACTGTATTTGATTACTACTCTGTGTTGTGTACTTAATATATTCTACCAATCAACTTCTTTATTTCTTGACCAGTTTTTTTTAAGCAATTGGGGTTAAGTAGCTTGCTCAAGGTTACATAGCCAGTCATTTTTATGTGTGGGTGCTAATTTTCCAAGGCTGGAATCGATCCCAGGTCCTCCAGACTCTGGGCTGGTGCTCTTACTCACTGCACCACCTAGCTGCCCCATTGACAAGTTATTTTTAATGATGTTTTAAATGATTAATGATTTGTACTATACTTTGAGATATGGTAGTGCTCTGCCTGATTCTTTCTCATTATTTTCATCACATCCTTTGAAATTCTTGACTTTTATTCCTTTAGATGAATTTCATTATTAGCTCCTAGCTTGGGAAAATAGTCTTTTGGTAGATTAATTGGTGTAGCATTAATTAATTTAGGTCATATTATCATTTTTATGTTGACCTGCCCAAGAGCAATGAATATTTCACTGATTAGTTATTTTCTTCATGTCCATAATTAGTGTTTTTAAATATTTTAATCCATATATTTTCTAGGGTTGTCTTGGTAGAAAGAGTCCCAGATATTTCATTGTTATTTTGAATATAATTTCTCTTTCTATGTCTTCCTGTTGGATTTCATTGGCAATATACAAGAATGTTGATGATTTGTGTGTATTTATTTTATATCCTGCAACATTTTGCTGGAAATGAGATATTTGTAAAGCACTTTATAAATGTTAACTATTATTATTCAGTTAACTTTAATGTGCTCTTTAGGTTTTCTAAGTAAATCATCATATCTTCAAAGAGTAAAAACTTTCCTTTTTGATTATGCTTATTCCCTCAATATCTCTTTTTTGTCTTATTGCTATAGGTAGCATTTCTAGCACTAAAATAAATACTAATAGTGACACTAACCATCTTTGCTTTACCCCAGATTTTATGAAAAGGGCCTCTAACATTTCTCTGTTATATATAATGTCTCCCCATGGTTTTAGATAGATATAATTTACTATATCAAGGCAAGGTCCATATATTTCTATATTTTCAAGTGTTTTTAAAAAAACAACAATTTAGAGTATTATATTTTTTTTCAAAAGACTTTTCAGGGCAGCTAGGATAGAACAATGGCCCTGGAGTCAGGAGGACTTGAGTTCAAATAAGGCCTCAGACACTTACAAGCTATATGACCCTGGGCAAGTCACTTAGTCCTGATTCTCTCAAAAATTTCTTTTTCAAAATATATTAATATAATCATGTAGTTTTTGTTACTTATGTAACTTATGGTATTAACATGATTTAATATGCATATTCTTTCTTATATTGAGCCAATCTTATATTCTAGCTATAAATCCTATTGATATGTAATGTATCATATTTCTAAGATAGTTTAGCTATTTTTCATATCTTGATAGCTAACTTATTAGATGCATTTTCAGATGGAGATAAGGAGAGTCCTAAGAGACACTGTGTCCTTGTTGCATAGTTTTGCTATGTTAGGGCAAAGTGAATTCCTTAATGTTCAGTGACTTGTAAGAGCCTCATTTTGACCCAACATCAAACCTGAACTAAGAACATGCCTGTAACAGAGCCATAAAACAGTTTCAAAACAAAAACAAAACTCTAGGATGAAATGGCCTTATAAGTGAATTCAATTAAATATGCAAAGAATAATAAAAATAATAATAATAAAAAGAATAAATGTTTGCAAAAATAGGGAAAGAAAGTGTCTTTCTAATCACTAAGATATGAATATAGTTTTGATACTTAGACTATAAAGAAAGCAAAGCTGAGGAAAAAAGTATAGACCACTATCCATAGTGAATATTGATAAAAAAATTTAAATAAAATATTAACAAATTAGCTAACTTGTCAATTCTGTAAACACAATCCTACCGTTGGCTCTCTAATGATAGTGGTCACAGTCTCTCAAAATTCTCCTAATAAAATTTCTTTGCAAGAAAATAGTTGACCACAGTTCCCTCAGGAAATGTCTGTTTAGAATCATTATCCTTGACTGTTAAATCACTCAGTATCTCAGGAAAGATGGTTTATCAGTGTCTTATCTCTGTTTTCAGTCTCTCTCAAACCATGACAGTTAATAATCTCTCTAGAATGACACAAACTCTCATTTTTTTACAGACTCCTCATAGATCACAATTATACTGTACCTCCCTAAGATTCCATGTCTTTTTAAAGATACAACAACTGTTCCTAGTCTCTATGCATGGGACTTTTGAAGCTGACTTTTTTTGGAAAGATACTTCTTTGGATCTATGTTCTCATTAATGTAGGTTTTCTCCTGAATGGTAGAGATTGCAATCTGTTTATACCTTCTCATCTTGTTTAACTTTTGTTTATATCCTTCCATAAATCCTCCATAGAGTTCAAGATATTGATATAATCATGTAGTTTTTTCCTACTTATGCTATTACCATGATTTAATATGGATACTCTTTTTTTTCTGTTGAACCAAATCCTATTATTCCACATATAAATCCTACCAATTCACAATGTACCATATTTCCAAGATAGTTTAGCTATACATACATACATATATGCATGTATATAAGTGTATAACAAGTTTGTTAGAAACCTTTCTCTAGATCTTTTGAAACTGCATGGATGGCAAATGGAGCTCATGAGTGGTCAGTCCATTGGTAATCTTTAACTCAATATACTTCTTTTTGTGACCTACACCTCTCTAAGGACATCTTTATGTTGTTTTTTTCTGTTCAATTCTTTATTAGCAATGTGTTGTAGCCTAGTTATACCTATTTTCCAACTTACTATCGCCCTTTATGGTGCTCAAATTTAACTGATTAGAACATATGATTATTACATTGCCATATACTTTGACTAGAGAAATATTAATGTTGAAAATATGTTCCTTTACTCTTTTCCTCTTCAATTTTGATTCTAGCTTATTAACTATTCTTAGTATATACATAAATCTTATATACTGATGATCCAATTTGATGGGTTGTCCATTGAGCTACATATCATACCTACTGTTTGAACAATAGGTACTCTTCATCTATTTGTTGGTTTTTCCCCCTCCTTTGGATGAGTCAAAGTTTGGTGTGATTATGAATCTCATTTAAGAAATTCTTCCATGATCCAAGCTTATTACACATGCTATCTCCAAAGAGGAGCAAATGAATGACCTCACCACTTTTAAAGAATATATACCCCTTCCATTTGGACTTTATGCTGGACATCCTCCATTACAGTAGGTGACATCTTTGGGAAGCATACATCTGCCTGTTTTATGCATCTTTTGGGTAATAATCAGATAATTGTTGAACAAAATTTTCTCTGTTGTTATCTTTCAAGGGGTCTTTTATAATTTTACAGATGTATGAGATACCTTATTTGAAGAATTTTTAAAACAATAAAAAGCAACAATAAACACAACAGGATAGTTTTCTTAGTACCTTGGAATCAATTGTGTCACAAAGATATAACGTGCTCTAGAGTATCATTTTTGAAATCCCAACCGTTTCCTTTCTATACCTTGATCAAGTATACCTGAAATAAATTCCTTCAGCAAAGTCTTTGGGCATGTGAGAAAGGAAGCATATCCTGAAAGTAGAGGCTGGATCATGTCACCCCCAGCTCAATTAACTCCAGTAGCTCCTATTCTTTCTAGAAGCAATTACAAAATTTTCTTTTTGTCTTTTAAAGCCCTCCACAAACTGGTTCAAGCCTATTTTTCTAGCCTTATATGATATTACTCCCCTTCACACCATTTGTATAGTCTAAGTGCCAGTCTTGAAATGTACTGTCTCTTCACTCCTGCCTTTAGAATCCCTAATTTCTAGTAAAGGTGAGAAAAAACACCTCCTACAAAAGTCCTTTGCCAATTCCCTACAGGCTACTCCCCTTGACCCCTGCAATTAACTTGTATTTGTACTTTTGTATGTGTGTGTTCAGTTAGTCCTTGCGATCTGGAAAATCTGTGTAAAATTTTTTGACCCTCCATTCAAATCAGAGAAGAAGTCTGAATTATTATGATATCAAAAGATAAAATATGCTCATATGATACAATACTCTACATATATTATATGCATTTCTGAGTTTCTTCAGTTTTCTGTGTCTTCTGCTGACCTTTTCACATATCACCTGCAGCTTCTGCAAAACTCCCCCCCAAATTTCCATTTAATTTCTTATGTCATCCTGTGATATATCAAAACTACAATGGGGGAAGCTGCAATGTGGAAGGGATAACTGTATGTATCCATGCTGCCTCTCCCTACAGAATTTGGCTTACTTGAGGACAAAGTCTGTAATTTTATCTTTATACTCCTAGAACCTAGTACTATGCCTAGCATATAGACAGTATTTAATAAATACTTAGTGATTGATTGCTGGATATGGGTTAATACACATTTATTAAGTCCCTCTGTGTCCCAAGTATTGTGCCATTAACTGGGATACAAAGAAAAGCAAAAAAACAGTCCCTGCCCTTAAGGGCCTACCATTATAATGATGGAGATGAGAGGAAAAATGAAAACTATGTATATGTATATATATGTACACACACATACACACACACATATATATGTATATATGTATATATATACATACGTGAATACATAGATACAGTGTAAATGACAAGTGATTTGATTGATGCTTGAAGGAAGACAGATAAGTCAGAAGGTTGAGGTTAGACAAGAAATCATTCCAGGAGTGGGGGACAGCCAATAAAAGGCATAAAGTCAGGGGATGGAGTGTTGTGTATGAAGATTAATAAGTAAGCCAGGGTCATGGAAAGGCATAAAGGTAAAAAAGTTTGGAAATGTAGGAAGGGCTCAACTTGTAAAAGCCTTTAAAAGCCAAAGAGAGAACCTGGGTACAATATGTTGCTACATTTTTGTTAGCATTGGTCCAGTATTATGTTGCCAAGACCTTTTTGGGTTCTAACCCTGCCATCCGATATGATATCTACATTTCCTAGCTTTGTGTTTTCTGAAAACTTAAGAATGCTATATATGCCATATATCCAAATCATTGATAAAAAATTATAGGTAGCATAGGGTCAAGTAGAGAATTCCAAACAGACAAAGCATTTTCAATGACTATAGTTTGAATCTAGAATTTACAAGTTCATATAACTATACCATTATCTGGCCCATATGCTTCCATCTTTTCTATAGAAAAAAGAATCATCAAATGCTTTGCTAAAATCTAGGTAAATCATATCTAAAGCATTTCCTGATCTACGAGTCTAATCACACTGTTGAAAAAGTAAATAAGGTTAGTTTAATTTGACTAGCTAAATCCATGCTGACTTTTTAGTGATCACTGCTTCCTTTTCTAGAGGTTCATAATTCATCTCTTTAATAATATGTTCTAAATATTTGCCATGAATCAAAGCCAAGCTCACTGACCTATAGCTCATAAACTTCATTTTTTCCTGTTTTGAAACTGAAAACATTTGCCCTTCTCCAATCCCATAGGGTCTTTCCTATTCTTCAATCTTTTGATTTGTTACTTTTTTATCTATTCCTTTTGTTTTTGCAATATATTCACAACCCAGAGTATCTACTGGATTTCAAAGACCACGGGCTCAGTGTACCCATCTTGCCATCTTTTCATGAACCAGGAATGTATTCAGGGATTTGTTTGATCCATGCTGAAATTGTTCCCAAGAGCCATTTGTTTAATTTTCACTGTGAGTGTTTATACCTTAGAAATCAGCAAATGCCTCAAGTTTAAGCTTGATTTATTTCTTTGTTGATTGTCTAGACTTAAGAATTGTTGCTGTCTAGTCATATCAGACATATCTGACTCTCTGTGATTCCATTTGGAGTTTTCTTGCCAATGACACTGGAGCGGTTTTCTATTTCCTTCTGCAGCTTATTTTACAGATGAGCAACTGAAGCAAACAATGTTAAGTGACTTGGCTAGGGTCACACAGCTAGTAAGTGTTTGAGGCTGGATTTGAACTCAGGAAGATGAGTCTTTCTGACTTCACCCTGGGCACTCTATCCACTGTGCTACCTATCTGCTCAGACTTATGAAAGTGATGGAGAAAATGTTAATGATTCAGATTAAACTTAAAAGTGCATCATGTGTACATTTTTCCCCCAGAGGGACAGATATTAAACATTTACTAGAACATCATTGGATATAGTTCATTACGGTCAATTGAACTGAACTTATTAAGGGCAGCTATGTGATGGCAATATCTATCTTCATCTTTCTATCATCACTATAACTTTCTACTAGTCATATTTATTCTGACCTTTTCATTCTATAGATATTCCTCCTTGATGCAAACAAAAACAGACTTGAGCAATATAACCTTCTCTCTGTCAATCATTATGATTGTCTCTTTTTGCCCCTGCCCCAACCCCACCTCTCACTTAGCAAGGCTATTTTTATCTAACTTATTGTCAAGATAACGTAACAAAATTTAGAAGAGGAAAACTCCAAGATGGTAGTGACTGAAAGCACAAAAAAGTGGTAGGAAAACCATAGCTATTGGCATACCAAAAGGATACTTTAAAGAATGTATATCAATGTTATGCCTGCATCCTTTTCTTTTATTCAGAAAACATTTTTAATAGATTAAATAACCTGGTAAAGTGGTCTTGCTTTTTATGGTTTCCTAAGGCAATTACTATTTTATAGAGATTAGCTCCACTTCAAGCCCCAGGTTTCCTGTTTTTATTATCCACACTTCACACAGTGGTTTAGACTAAATTGTCCATTGCAGAGTTTGGAAAGAAGTTTGTTTAACACAATACACTGAACTGCTTCTTCTATACCCATCTCTCAAGGCCTCTTGCTCAGGGGAGTTAATCACACACGAGGCAGAGATATGTGCATGCAGTGACATTCACAAACACTTCCTTTCTTAGGATATTAGGATTTAGAACTGGAAGAGTTTTTAAAGGCCATCTTTTCCAACCTCCTGGTTTTACAGATGAGAAAACAGACCCAGATAGGTTAAATTGCTTGCCCAAGTACACACAGAACCAAGATTCAAACTGAGGTTTTCTGATTCCCAAAACAGCTCCTTTTTATAATGCTTCCTGAATTGCATTATTCTTTAGTATGCATTTGTATATTTTCTTTTTGTTTGTTTGTTTTTGGCTTTCATTTTATCCCCAACATTTAGAACAGTGTCTGGCTTATAGTGGGTGCTTAATAAATGCTTGACTTAGATTATATTTGGCTTCTTTAGCATGTTTCTGGGAGGACATAAATTGTGAAGGGCAGGCCACAAATAAAAACTGATTTCACCTTCATTAAGCAGATAACATTGTCAACAGAAATTCCCAATTTAGCCATTGTCCATAACGACTCAGGGCTAAGTAAAGAGTGGATTTAACTTTTAAAAAATGTGCCTAAGCTGGAGTTAAAAGAGTTGTTGAGTTCTTCCATATTATGCTGTTAAAATATATGCTCCTAAAGAGCAGAGAGCTTGTCTCCACTTCTCTATTTGTAGACCTAGCCTGTAGCACAGGGCTTGGCACACTCTTTAAGCATTTAGCAAACTTTTTTTCATTGATTCATTGATTTATTCACTCATAATATTGTAGTATTAGACATGCTACAGAATAAGACTTTGTGTGGTTTTGTAGTTTCCCCTCCAGGTGATGGTTCATACGGAAATAACAGTACATACAGCTCAGTGTAGAGTCCTATCTATTCAAAGCACATGGCAACCTTGCTAGCCAAGAACAGAAAAGATTGGTAGCATCTGCACAGAGGGATGTAATAATTGGTAATATGGCTTAAACTCACAAAAGACTGCAAATAGCTCCTGACTTTGATAAACCAGACAGAGGAGGAGTCAGGTTTCCTGTGTGGGGGCGAGCCCTAGACAAATTTTGTTGTTTTCCTGGAACATATATAAATGAGACCTTGGTGGAAGTTGATTGGGTGAACAGGGAGTGACCATGTTGTTTGGCCACTCTGAGGAACAGCAGTTGTCTTCGGGCCAGAAAGAGCAGACAAGGTTAATTGTTAAATGCTGCAGCTCATGTCTACTGATCCATCTTCCCAACAGACAAGAGCCACTCCTAGCTCCTTGAAATAATTACTGTTGCCATATTTGCTCGTTGTTATCGGAACATCACAAGATGTCGGTAACTTGTTATGTCAATAAATATGTGTGAATTTGGAAAACAAAAATGGAGACAGTTTAAGGCTCTGCCCATGCACACTCCATTAACTAACTCTACAGACATTTCAGGAAATCTGGAGTCAGATAGCATTTTCTGTTAACAAACCTAGTTTTTGGAGGCATCATGTCCTCATTTCATAAACTACTTAAGAGGATTATTTTTATAGTGGGCTAGTCTATCTGATTTGAGAAGAAATCATACCCAACTGACCCTACTCCTTATTCTAAAGACCTTGAATATCTCAAGGGCTACAAAGTCTTTCTACAGGTTTCATCACATTCTTATTTTCTCTGACTGCTTCCTCCCTCAGGCATTACAACTGGGTCAAGATAAGGTACCAGAGCACTGAATGCCTGGGAATGAGCAGAGAGGATAATAATTGCTTTGGTATTATGGGGGAGGATGTGATCCATCTGAATAAATGTTGTTTGGGTTGGCTTTTAAAGGCATTCCCTGACCTGTAGCCAAAAAAATAAAAATTTCATCTGAATTTACAATTCTGTACCTCTGAGCCCCAAAGGGTTGTGTGTGTGTGTGTGTGTGTGTGTGTTGGATTCTCCTCCCCCTTACTGTGCCTGTCTTTATTTTTTTCCCTTGTAATTTACAATAGCCTCATACTATATGAGCTGTTAAGTCATTTTATGGAAGTCTTGAGGAAATGCTGATGTATGCCATCAATGGCCATAAACACAGCTGTTAATCATCAGTGTTCCTGTTTTCTTGAAAGAAACAGAGAACTGTCAATGATTCTAATAGTTTGACGATGTTTCTGTTTGGGGGAGTTTGGGAAGTCTTGATTTGCAAAGGGCCTGGTTGGATCTTCTGCATTTATTGTTTTCTTATCCATGAATCATAGAAAAGAAAGCTTTTTTTAATATATATATATATATATATATATATATATATATATATATATCAACAGGTGTCTCTGATAGTAGAAAAAAAACCCATCTCCCACCTCCCCCACTCCCTCACCATGTAAATGAAATGAAAAGATGGACTGTTACAAGGAATAAAAATCTGCTATTAAGACAAAGCCTGAGGGAAAGACTACTTAGCCAAAAGGGAAAGTTACAGTTGTTCTATGACCATTATTGCATAGCTTATGAATGTGTTCATTGTTTATGTTTGTGCATATGCACATTTTTGTGTTTTTTTTTAAATCCATTTAAACCATTTTTTCCCCGAGGCTACTCACCTGCAGTCAGGAACATTCAAGCTGAGTGATTGGGGAGAGGAAAGGTGAGGCATAGGTTGGAGATTTTGTTCAGCCAGAGCAGAACTTTTCCTCCAAGGAAAATGAAATGTTAGTGGAGGCCAATCTTGGAAGAGGTTCTTTTTGTGGGAGTTAGTTGGCTATGAGGGAAAGGAGAAAGATTTGAGAAAGACTCAGGATTTTTGCTTCTTTTAAGTTATAAGAGTACCAATGATGCCTAGAACAACTCAGTCCCCATCCTAGAACCTATCCTATAGGGGTCCTCTGGATCAAAAGTCAAACTCTGGGTGTGGGTCTGCAAAACTCTGCCTCATTGCCTGAACCTGTAACTGAAAAATGTTAAACAAGATAAACAAAAATACAGTACAACATGGATAATGTTATTTATTTATTTTTATTTTCTAAGTCAATATGC
The DNA here is from genome assembly GCA_011680675.1 of Gymnobelideus leadbeateri. Taxonomy (NCBI): domain Eukaryota; kingdom Metazoa; phylum Chordata; class Mammalia; order Diprotodontia; family Petauridae; genus Gymnobelideus; species Gymnobelideus leadbeateri. The sequence goes on along the minus strand of WOXC01011173.1, from coordinate 240,117 downwards.
TGCCAGCAAATTTCTATTTGATTTTGACAGTACAGGTCTAGAGAAAAGAGCTCTGGACTTAGAATCTGTTGAGCCTTGGGATTGAACTCTTACTCTGGTACATAGCATTATGATCATGGACAAGCATCACTAGGCCTCAATTTCCTCATTTGTAGAATGAAGGGGTTGGACTTGATGACCTCTAAGGTTTCTTCCAACACGATCCTAAGATCCTATTATTGTGCCTTTTCTCAGGCTCTGTTTCTATAGTATCTATAGTACTTTGTTCATGAGGTTATATGGCCCAAATGAAATTATATATGCAGCTTGTTTTGTAAACCTTATAATGCTATATAAATGTTACTTATTATTATTATTATTATTATTATTATTTTGCATTTTGGAGGGCAATTGGGGTTAAGTAACTTGCCCAAGGTCACACGGCTAGGTTTTTTTTTTTTTGTTTGTTTGTTTGTATGCGTTAAGTGTCTGAGGCCGGACCCGAACTCAGGTCCTTCTGACTCCAGGGCCGACGCTCTATTCACTGCTCCACCTAGCCGCCCCTACTTATTATTATTGATAAATGCTTGCTGAATTGTAGGGTGTAGAAGGAAGAATAGTATACTCTCTCTGGAGTTTTGAGTCCCTGTGTTCAAAGCTTACCTCACATGCTCACTCTCTATATGATCTTGTGAAAATAATTTAACCTCTCTAAGTCTGTTTCCTTCTGTAAAAAGAAGGGTTTGATCCAAAGCAATGGTTCTTAACCTTGTTTGTGTTATGAATTCCTTTAGCAGTCTTGTCAAGCACATGGACCCATTCTCAGAACAATGTTTTTAAGTGCATTAAATAAATTTAAAGAAAAAAAACAACTCAAAGGAAACTGATTATATTGAAATATTTTCAAAATATTTAAAGAAGCAAGTTTAGGGGCAGCTAGGTGGAGCAATGAATAGAGCACTGACCCTGGAATCAGGAGGACCTGAGTTCAAATCCAGCCTCAGACACTTAACACATACTAGCTGTGTGACCTTGGGCAAGTCATTTAACCCCAATTGCCTTGTATCCCCCCTTTAAAAAAAAAGAATCAAGTTCATAGAGCTCAGGTCCAGCATTCCTGAATCTGATGACTCCTGAGTTTTTCTTTGGACTCTTTATCTGTGATTGTATGAATAGAAAGCAAGATTCTCTCATTATGTCTGCCTCTGTCTCTTATTTCAACCTCACTTCCTCTTAAGAAGAAAAAATTACTTGTAGGGATCATCAGAAATATTGAGATTTTCAAAAGTCAAATCATCTAGCATTTATTAAGCACTACTATGTACCAGGCTCGTAGTTTTAAAGGGGAGACAACATTCTAACAACTATGTACAAATAAGAAAAATAGAAGATAAAGTGAAGGCAATCTTAGAGAGAAAGCCTAGAACCAAGATGAATCAGGAAAACCTTCCTGAACATGAAATTTTATCTGAGCTTTGAAGAAAGTCACTGTTGGTTGGTTGGTTGTTGTGAGAGAAGCCAGGAGATAGAAATGAGGAAGGAGAACTTGGTAAGCACAGAGGACAGTAAAATGGAAAAATAAAATAAAAATGACCACTACAACAACAAAACTGAACAACAAAAACAACAAAAACCGAAAGCAAAAACGAACAGACCTGAAAAGGAAGAAGATTTTGAAGAGTTTTAAGAGCCAAACTGAGGATCTTATATTTGATCCTGGAGGTAATAGGGAGCCACTCTAATTTATTGACCAGGAAAGTGACATGGTCAGACCTGTGCTTTACAAAGAATATTTTGATAGCTAAGTGGAGGATAGACTGGAGCGGAGACCAAGCAGCAGGCTATTGCAATAGTCTAAGCATGAGGGTAGTTGCAATGTCAGACAAGAGAAGGGGTCATGTACAAGAGATACTATGAAGGGATAATTGTTAGTAACTGGCAATAGTTTGGACAAAGGCAGGTGGGAGTGAGATGAAATGAGGAGTTGAGAATGACTTCTAAGTTTCAAGCCTGGGTAACTAGGAGGAGGTGGTATCCAGAATAATGACATGGAAATTAGGAAGAATGAAGAGAGAATAATGACATTGTAACTGAGATTTTTTGCTTCTTTTGCTCCCTTTTCCCCTATTCTTTTCTTTTTCCTTCTTAATCGGTTGTTTCAGCATCATGTATCTCTAATCACAATTTTTTGTCTTTTTTTACTATTTGTTAATATATTTTATCCCTCCCCATTACATCTTAAAAAACAATTTTTAACATTTCTTGTTTTTTTTTTTAAGTTTTGAGCTCCGAATTCTTTCCTTTCTTTCCTTCCTCCCCACTTCTCCATGAGATGTTGCAATTTTTTTTGTAATATTTTGCAAATATGAAATGGTGAGTAAAGCATCCTTTTTTTTTTTTTTTAGCAATGGTACATAATTCAATACATGGACATTATGAGGAAAATGTCCTCTGCATTTGATTCAGAGTAGGTACTATGTGAACCTTTCTTATTTTTAGCATACTTGAAGGAAAGTCGAGTGTTCAAAGATCCCCAGTCTTGAAGATTAACTATTGGGTGGGGTTGGGCTCTCTTCTGTCAGGAGTTTTTAGTGCTTTGTCAAAATGGTTTTCACTGTGTTGTTTTCTAACTTCTCCTCAAAGCCTTCAAACCGCTTCCATAACACTCACTCATTACCCTGCTTAATATTGCTTAGAAATGACTAATGGGAAGTATAACTATCATAGCCTTGGAGGCATGAAGTATTTTTAGAAAGCTGGTTTTCTTGGTGGCATAACACCACATTGTCTCTCTTGATTATATTGTATTGGGTAGCATTATACTGTATGTTATGTTATATTGTGTTACATTAGATTGTATTTTGTTGAGTTTTTATGTTGCCTTGCATTATGTTATATTGGGCTGCATTGTTATATTATGTTGTATCATATTGTTATGTTACAATATATTATGCTATGTTACCCTTTTATGTTGAATTGCATTGTTATATTGTGTTACATTGTTGTGTTATTTTATGTCTTGTTGTATTATGTTATATTGGAATTATGTTATGTGGTATGTTCTGTAGTTGTTTGTTAAATTATGTCCTGTGATATATCATGTGTTGTTTTATATCATACTGTAGCCTAGTCTATTGCTAGGTTATGTTATATGATGCTTATATTAAATATATCTTATAACATCACATTATATTATGGTAATATAGTATAGCAGAAAGGGTTGAACAACTATGTCTCAAGAGCTAAATCCAGCTCAACACATAATTTTGTATGTCCCATGAGATAAGAATGGCAAACCACTCTTAGCTCATAAACTATGTTAAAATAAAAAGTGTGTTGAATTTGACCCATGGGTCAGTTTGTTAGCCTCTGGTGTATATTGTAGTATGGTATGACCTGGCATGACATGGCACGGTGTGGTGTTATGTGTTTTGGTGTGGTATGGTATAGTAGAGGACAGTATGGTATCACTTATCATATATTACATATTGACTGGACCTGTGATTTCACTGTTGTAGAATATGCCCACTGAGAAAAGTTCTTCTATAAACACAGATTGGATCTTACTCTGCAAATAAAACTCTTACAAAGTTGAGTGAGTTCTTTGTAATTTTAAGTAATTTGGAAAGGGTTACACAATTAGTATGTGAGAGAGTCAGAACGTGAACTCAAGTCTAACTGATTCCTACTCTCTACCCAACGTAATAATTTCAATATTCATGCTTTAAATGAAGTCAAAGATGAGAAACTTGAGCAAATACAAAACAACTGCAAGATTAAGTAATCAAATGAAAAGAACACTGGATTCCATGTTAGAAGACCAGGGTCCAAACAAGACTCTGCCACTTAGAACCTTGCGTGATCTTGGACAATCATTTAATATTTCTAGATCTCAGTTTCCTACTTTGTAAAATAAGGTGGTTTCTTTAGATGGCCTCAGAGATACTTTCCAACTCAAAATCTACGGACTCATTCACTGGGAAAAAGTCAATTTTTACCATCCACCCTTTTTTGCTTTCCATCATGTCATATAAGAAAGCCAACAGATCCTTTTCGTTCTTGTTTTCCACAATATATTGTCCAAGTCTGTTTTAGATTAGGAGAAAATGCACAGGAGGTTTTGCTGATAGAGGCTATGACATCTCTTGATCTAATGGCCTTATGTCATGGTTCCCATGGCTAATGGCTTGTATCTGTCTCTGTTCCCACAAATTTCTTTTATGACTTCTCAATCAGTAAGTATGGTTGGATTTTGAAACTGTAAACTTGGATGAGCCTTTACTTTAGCTGTTCCTTACTTACGGTATTTTAGGTTCATTATAAAAATGCCTATTACCAGAGTTGGCAGAATGTTTATTATAGAAAAGACATTATTTAGGGGGGAAAGGAAGGGAAGAAGCATTTATTACGTGCCCTCTCTGTGCCAAGCACTGTAATAAGCATTTTACAAATACTATCTTATTTGATCCTCACAATAACCCCTGGAGGTATGTGCTATTATTATCCCCTTTATTCAAATTTGGAAACTGAGGCAAAGAGAGGTTCAATGGCTTATCCAGGATCACATAGCAAATGTCTGAAGGTAAATTTGAATTAAATTTTTTCTAACTGTAGGTCCAGTGCTCTATTTGCTATTCTATATAGTTGCTTCTATTTAGAAGGTACATTCTAATATTTTATGCTAAAACATATTGTTCCCTGAGTCAGTAACATTTTTTCAAAATATATTTCATTGATTTTATCTTTGCCACATAATCACCCCACATCCCAATGAATCATCTCAAAAAAATTAAGTGTATAAACATCTTCTACAACAAGAGTTCTTAACCTGGGGTCTATACATTTGCTTTTACTATTTCAATATGTTTGATTCCTTTGTAATATACTTCTTTTCTTTTGCAATTCTATGTATTTTATGCATTTAAAAACATGACTCTGAGGATTCATCAGACTGCCCAAAGGAGTCCATGACACACAAGAAGGTCAAGAACTTCTGGTCCACAGTGACCACATCTTACAATTTATGCAATATGTTGACTTAATAGTCTCGTACTTCTAAGCCATGAGGAATGAGATATATTTCATTATCTGTCCTGAGATTTTCTATAGTTTTCCAATTACTCACAGTTAAACTTTTAAAAAATATTTTTATTTAGTATTTTATTTTTCTCCAATTACACTTAAAAACAATTTTTAATCTTTTTTTGAAAATGTTAGTTACACATTTATTCTATCATTTTCCCCACTGAGAAGATAAGTAATTTGATAGTGATTATATATATGGTTGTATAAAATATTTCCATGTTAACCATATTGCAAGAGAACACACAAAAAAGGAACAAAAAAATTAAATTTAAAAATTTATAAAAGAAAGTATGCTTCAATCTGCATTCAAAGTTCACTAGTTCTATTTTTTTCCTATTGGTTACTTTGATATTCTTGACATTTTGTTCTTTCATATGTATTTTGTTATGTTTTTTTCTAGCTCTATAAAATAATTGGTAGTGTGATTGGTATGGCACCTAATAAATAAATTAACTTAGATAGAATTGTAATTTTTATTTTATTGGTTTGCCTTTTCCATGAGCAATTGATATTTCTCCAGTTATTTAGATCTGCTTTTATTTCTGTGATAAGTGTTTTATAATTGTGTTTATATATATATATATATATATATATAAAATCCCTGGGTTTGTCTTAGTGAGTACACCCCCAAGTATTTTATATTTTCTGCAGTTGTTTTAAATGGAATTTTTATTTCTAAATCTTGCTGCTGGGTTTCATTGGCACTATGTAGAAATGCTAATGATTTATGTGGGTTTATTTTCTGTCCAGCAACTTTTCAGATGTTCTTAATTTTTTAAACTAGTTTTTTACTTGATGCTCTAGAGTTCTTTAAGTATACACTCTTATCATCTGCAAAGAATGGTAGTTTTGTTTTCCCATTGCCTATTTTTATGCCTTCAATTTCTTTTTCTTCTCTTATTGCTATAGCTAGCATTTCTAGTCCAATATTGAATAATACTGGTGATAATGGTCATAGCTGCTTCACTCTTAATTTTGTTGGTAAAACTTCAAGTTTGTCCCAGTTACAGATAATGCTTGCTCTTGGTTTAAAATAGATAGATGGTACAGTGGGTAGAACACCAGGCCTGGATTCAGGAAGACCTGAGTTCAAATCTGACCTCAGACATTTAGTAGCTGTGTGACCCTGAGCAAGTCACTTAACCCTGTTTTCCTCAGTTTCCTTATCTACAAAATGATCTGGCGAAGATAATGACAAACTCTTCCTGTATCTTTGTTAAGAAAACAGAAAATGGGGTCACAAAGAGTCAGACACAAGTAAAATGATTAAACAAAACAATATTTTAAGAAAGAATCCACTGATTCCTACACTTTCCAGTATTTTTAATAGGAATGACTATTGGGGCGGCTAGGTGGTGTAGTGAGTAGAGTGTCGGCCCTGGAATCAGAAGGACCTGAGTTCGGATCTGGCCTCAGACACTTAACGTACACACAAACAAAAACCTAGCCGTGTGACCTTGGGCAAGTTACTTAACCCCAATTGCCCTCCAAAAAAAAAAAGCCAAAAAAAAAATATATATATATATATAAATATATATATATATACGGGGTGGCTAGGTGGCGCAGTGAATAAGAGTGCTGGCCTCGGAGTTGGGATGACCCGAGATCAGATCCGGCCTCAGAAAACGAGCACCCACGCATAAATAATGACTAGCCGTGTAACCTTGAGCAAGTTACTTAACCCCAATTGCTTTAAAAAATAAATAAATAAAAAATAAATAAAAAATAGGAATGACTATTATGTTTTGTCAGAGGTTTTTTTTCTGAATTTATTGATATGATCATATAATTTTTGTTCTTCTTGTTATTGGCATCGTCAATTATGCAAATAGTTTTCCTAATATTGAACCAGCCCTGTATACCTGATATAAATTCTACCTGGTCATACTGTATGATCTTCATGAAATATTGTTGTAAATAAATTGCTAGTGTTTTATTTAAAATGTTTACATCAATATTTATTGTGGAAATTAGATGATGATTTTCTTTGTTCCTGGTTTAGGTATTAAAATCATATTTGTTTCATAAAAAGAATTTGATAGGACACCTTTACCTATTTTTTCAGAGAATTTATATACTATTGAAATAAATTGTTCCCTAGATGTTTGGCACAATTCAATTGTAAATTCATAAACTCTTCAGATTTTTCTTTTATTAGAAACATCATTTATGTGTTGTTCAATTTCTTTTTTTAAATATAAGATTACATAAAAATTCTATTTTCTCTTCTGTTAATCTGGGCAGTTTATATTTTTGAAAATATGCATACATTTCACTTAGGCTGTCAGTTTTACTGGCATATAATTGGGCAAAATAATTTCAAATAATTGCTTAAATTTCATTTTCATTGTTGGTGCATCCATTCTTTGGTTTGATAATTTGTTTTTTTTCTTTTTCCAAAATCAAATTAATAGCTTATTTAATTTTTTACATAAAATCTGTTTCTAGTTGTTATTATTTTTTTTGTACTTTCACTTTTAATAATCTCTCCTTTGATTTTCATGGTTTCCATTTTGGTGTTTAATTGAAGATTTTTAATTTTTTTCCCAAGTTATTTTATTTGAATGCCTAGTCCATTGATTTTTTCCTCTTTTCTTGATATATGCTTTTAGAGATATAAATTTCCCCTTAAGTCTTGTTTTGGCTTCATTCCACAAATTTCTGAATATTTTCCCATTGTTGTCATTCTCTTTAATAAAATTATTCATTGTTTTTACAGTTCTTTCTTTGAACCAATTAGATGTCAGTGAGATTCAGTCATCCTTCCTTCCCCCACAACCATTTCCCCCCTCCATTATAAAAGCTTTTTTTTTTGCATGTCTCTTTTATTTGCAATGATTCTCACTATTCTTCCTCTTCTTTTGCCCTTCTCCCAGCATATCCCTTTTTTCTCACTTTTCCATTAAAAGAAATGTCCCAACATAATCAATTTATTCTTCCATCCTCTTTCTATGTAGAATCCTTCTAACTGCCTTGATAATGATAAAGTTCTTAAGAGTTACATGCATCGGGCGGCTAGGTGGCGCAGTGAGTAGAGCGCCGGCCCTGGATTCAGAAGGACCTGAGTTCGGATCCGGCCTCAGACGCTTAACCCACACAAAAAAAAAAACCTAGCCGTGTGACCTTGGGCAAGTTACTTAACCCCAATTGTCCTAAAAGGGGCGGCTAGGTGGCGCAGTGAGTAAGAGTGCCGGCCTCAGAGTTGGGATGACCCGACATCGAATCCGGCCTCAGAAAAATGAGCACCCACGCATAAATAATGACTAGCCGTGTAACCTTGAGCAAGTTACTTAACCCCAATTGCTTAAAAAAAAAAAAAAAGAGTTACATGCATCATCTTTCCATGTAGGAATGTCAACAGTTTAACCTTATTGAATCCCTTATGATTTCTCTTTCCTGTTTACCTTTTTAATGCTTCTCTTGAGTCTTATATTTGGAAATCAACTTTTCTATTCAGCTCTTGTCTTGTATGATCTGAGGGAATGGGAATGCTTGAAAGGTCTTTATTTCATTAAATATCCATTCCTCCCTCTTCTTTCCATGAAGGATAAGAGAAGATACTATTTTACTTTACGTTAATAACCAATTATTAAATTAGGATTCAGGTTTTCTTTTGTTTTTCATTTAAGGCTAGTCCATGTTAAAAAAAAATCAATCTCCAAAAGACATGAGTAATTAATGAAACTATCCTAGGCCATCAACATACTCTTCTATCTTGGACGGGACCCCACCCAATCAAGAGACCTTATATCTATTTAGAACATAAACAGAATCCAGTCTAGGTGAGTTCTTGCCCCAAAGAAATGAACTCCTGTCCTTGCACCCCTCTGTTAGAGTTTAGAGTGATCCAGCCTATGGAGGAGAAAACCAACCAGAATAGATACCCCTGTCTAGATTGTTGGAGGCAACTGAATCTCATGATAAAAACGTTCTCAGTAGGAGGAACTAAAGACTCCTAGCCCACCTCCTCATTAAATGTCCACCAATCGGGGTTGATTTTCACTTGTCCGGGTCATTCCCTTTTACAAATGTATTTAAATATATCAGTGTCTCCATTAGGGATTTTTGATTGCCAAGAGAAATCACTGACATTCAATTTATTGATTATTAGCTAGCCTAATTAATAAAGTGATTATCAATTACCCAGAAAGTATATCTCTTGGGGTTTTTCATTTGTCTCAAGAATTATACTCAGTTTTTCTGGTTAGATTATCTTGGTTGCAATACCAGCTCTTTTGCCTTCTACAATATCATATTCTAAGTTATCTGAACCTTTAACATGGTAGATACTAAATCTTGTTCAATGCTGACTTTGGCTCTAAGGTGTTTGAATGGTTTCTTTCTGACTGCTTTGTTCTGTGACCTGGTAGCTCTGGAATTTTGCTATAATAATCCTGGAGGTTTTCATTTTGGGATCTCTTTCTGATAGTGATTGATAATCCTTCAATTTCTATTCTCTGGTTCTCAGGTATCAAGGGTATTTTCCATGATAATTTCTTGAAATATGATATCTAGGCTCTTTCTTTGATCAGGTAATTTAAGTAATACTCAATTTATTTCTCTTTCATCTATTTTCCAGGTAAGTTTTTTGTTTTTATTAAAAAATGCTTTATTAACTTCTGGTTTACATAATTCATTTCCACCAGATTTTGAGTTACAGTTTTTCCCCCATTTTTTCCCTACCCACCACCCCAGAATAGCAGTCCCACTAGATATCCCCTCATCCTATCTACTCTCTCCCATATATTCGCTCATACCCCCTTCAACTTTGCCATTAGGGCAAAGTGAATCTCTGAGCCCCAATGCCTGGACATCCTATGAAACATTTAATTTTAAAACTTCGATTTTCAGATCCATTCCCTTCCTCCCTTGTCACCCACTCCCTCTGAGAAGATAAGCAATTCAGTATGTGTTGTACATGTATAGCTATGCAAAACATTACCATAGTAGATGTATTGTAAAAGACTGCTTATATTTCCCTCCCACCCATATCACCTCCCACCTGGTCCATTCCCTACTTTGATCCTGTCCCTCTTTGATAGTGGGTATTTCTAACCTCCCCTCCCCCTAAAATGCCCTCCCCTCCACCATCCCCCCTCTCATCCCCCTTTCTCCTACTCTCCTGCAGAGTGAGATATCCCATTTAGTATGTATGTGATTCTCTCCTTGAGCCAACTTCAATGAGAATATGGTTTTGCTTTTTTGCCTTCCTGTTCTTCCCCTCCCCTGCAACTACGTCCCTTTGCCTCTTCTACATGAGATAGTTTATCCTACCCTGTCTCTCCTCATCTCCTCTTGCCACCTTCCTCTCTCACCTCTTAACTTCACCCCTTAAGTATCATCCCTTCCCATCAAATTCAACCTGTGCCCTCTATCCATGTATGCCTGTAAATATATGCCAATATACCCTTCTTCAATTATTTTCATAATGAGAAAGGTTTCATCAGACACAGTTATTGCTTTTCTATGTAGGAATGTAAATAGTTCAACTTTGATAAGTTCCTTTTGATTTCTTTTCCTTGATTACCTTCTCAATAATCTCTTGCTTCTTGTGTCAGAATGTCAAATTTTCTATTCAACTCTGGTTTTTTCCTCAAGAATGCTTGAAAGTCCTCTATTCCACTGAATGACCATATTTTCCCCTGAAACAAGATATTCAGTTTTGCTGGGTAGGTGACCCTTGGCTTCAATCCCAGCTCTTTTGCCCTCTGGAATATCATATTCCATGCCCTTTGATCCCTCAGTGTAGAAGCTGCCAGGTCCTGTGCTATTCTGATTGTGTTTCCACAATATTGAAATTGTTTCTTCCTGGCTGCTTGTAGTATTTTCTCCTTGTTCTGTGATTTCTGGAACCTGGCTATAATATTCCTAGGAGTTGTTTTGGCGGGGATCTTTATCAGGAGGCAATTGGTGGATTCTTTCAAACTCTATTTCCCCCACTGGGTCTAAAACATCAGGGCAATTTTCCTTGAGAATTTCTTGAAGGATGATTTCTAGGCTCTTTCTTTGATCATGGCTTTCAGGTCGTCCAATAAATTTTAAATTATCTCTCCTGGATCTATTTTCCAGGTCAGTGGCTTTTACCATGAGATATTTCACATTGCCTTCTATTCTTTCATTTGTTTGGATCTGTTTAACAGCATCTTGATTTCTCATAAAGTCACTAGCTTCCGTTTGTTCCAGTCTAACTCAGAAGGAATGAATCTCCTCAGTGAGCTTTTGAGATTCTTTTTCCATCTGGCAAATTCAGCTTTTTAGGGCATTCTTCTCTTCATTGCCTTTCTGAGCCTCTTTTGCCATTTGAGTCAGTCTATTTTTTAAGGTATTGTTTTCCTCAGTCAGGCTGTTGACTGTCATTTCATACTTTACTGGCATCTTTCTCATTTCTCTTCCCAATTTCCCCCCACTTCTCTTATCTGCTTCTTAAGGTCCTCTATGGCCTGTAGCCAGCTTGTATTTTCATTTGGGGCTTTTGGTGCAGGATTTCTGACCTCACAGTCCTCCTCCTGTTCCATGATTGGATCCTCTTTGCCCCCAAAATAGGAGTCCAATATTGAATTTTTCTGTTTATTTTGTTTCTTTTGCCTAGGCATGTTGCCACTTAATTACTTGATTTTTGGGCTAGTTGCCACAGTAGGACTCTGCCACTAGACAGGAGAGCTTCTGTCCCAAATGTAGGGTCTTCACAACTTCCGCAGATTGGGTGGCCTCTGTAAAGCCTCCACCCTCTCTGGCAAATTGGATACCCATACAAAACTCCCCCCCCGCCCCCGCCTCAGACCACAATCCAGATCCAAGCAGTTTAAAGCAAGAGCGATTAATCCCCAGACTGATTGCTGGATCTTCCTACAGTTTGCAGAACAGGAGCTAGAGCTGCCACTGATGCTGCAAAATGGCTTCTGTGCTGCGTTTCTTCAGCAGCTTTTCACCCCCAGGGGAGGAAGCTGAGGCATTCCCCAAATACTGGTCCCAAAGTTCATAGGGCACTAACCTCTCACTTTGTCCTAGGCATTTCTCTCTTGATAATTCTGGAGTTGTCACAGCTGCTGGTGTTCTGGGGTCCCTCCAGCCAGCTGCTGGCCCTGTCGCCCTGGGGCTAAAACTGCGACTCAGGCGCTCGGCTGTACTCGGCTCCAGGGGCTCTGCGTGCTGCGCTGCCGGCTCCCAGAGCACTGTGCTGGTCCTTCCTGCAGGGCTACTGGGCTGTCCTCAGTGGGAAGTTAGCTTCTCTGTGTTGTTCTGTGGGTGCTGGGGCTCCAGAAGTTGTTCAGAGTTCCCTTTTACATAGTTTGGAGGTGATCTTGGGGAAGAGTGGCTTGGACGTGCTGTTTCCACTCCGCCATCTTTGTTCCTGAACCTTTTACAGGAATTCTTGTTCAGCTTGCATCCAATTATTATTATTTTTTTCATTTCAGCCTTTACTTATAGCTGTTTTTGCATCATTATCTTCTTTTGAGTTCATGTTTTGACCTTCCCTGTCACCATTTTTATTGTCAAATTCTTTTTTGTTTGTTTTTTTCTTTTTCCACGCTGTTTTTAAAATTTTTAACTTTATGTTAAAGTTGGGCTCTGTTCCTGGCATGGTCAGGGGAGGGATACTGTCTCAAGGGTCAAGGGAGGGATACTGTCTCAAGGGTCAAAATTTTTTTTTCCACTGCTGTTTCCAGAGCTAGTTCTGAGGGTTTGGGAGTTTTTGATGCTTCCAAAATGTGTGATCTGAAAAGAGGAGACTTTTCTCCTGTCTGCAGTCTAGTCCTTATCTGGGAAGAGCCTCTGATCCCCTGGGACTAGAAGAGATGCTTTTCCTCAGGATCCCTGATTCCATATTATAAAAAGTGATTTTGCCTCTCAGGGTTTCTACTCCTCTCAACTTAAAGTACATCTCTCTACCCTTGAACTATAACCCAGAAGTGGGTATAGGCAATGGAGTTGCCAAACAGCATCTTGTCCTACACCCAGTGCTGGAACAGGGGTTCCCTGTAATCCCTTTCTGAACAATTGCCAGGTTTCCTTACTATCTCTGGCTCAAGAGTTCCCAAAGCTGCTGCTGCTGCTTTTGTCTCCACCACCTAGTCTACCATTGGTATTTTATCCATGTGGGCCACAGGACAGCCTCCATCCCTGTGTCATAGGTCTCTGTTTCAGACCTCTTGAGTTGTCTTGGGCTTCAAGAATGTCTCAGCTGACCAAATTTTGTTGGCTCTGCCACTTGAGGCATTATTTTAAAATTTTTTGGAGGGCAATGTCAGGAGAGCTAAGGTCAGATCTTTCTTTACTCCACCTTCTTGTTTCTCCCCTTGGAAGTCACAACTCTTTTAGTGATCTTTTAATTTACTTGATGGAGTAGTGTGCATTGTTTCCTTGTCCACTTATTACACTTTTCATCAGTTCATACTGATTTTCTTACATTCTCTAAATTCATGTTCTTCATTTCTCACCACACAATAGAATTCTATTATATTCATATGTTGCATCCCTCCCCTCCCTTTATACTCTGCTTGATATGTGCCCACTCTGTTTCCAGTCTTTTGCTGCTACAAAGTGCCTTCTGTGGCAGTGTCTAGCACACAGTAGGCACTTAATACATACTTGGTGCCTTGAAATGCTTATGGACACATGAGAGCATCAATGGATCAAAGAGTATAGCCATTTTATTTAATTTTTAAATAATTAACATCCCAAATTGAAATCTAGAATGACTTGGTCACTTCATATCTCCATCAACAGTGAGTCTGTCTACCCTACAACCCCTCTAGTGTTGCCTTTTTTTCAATCTTTTGTAATAAATATCAATATGCGTGTTGTATGAGGTAAATCTTTAATTTATACTTCTCTTAATAGCAGTGTCAAGTGATATTTTTGAAAAATGGAATTAAAACTCTCACCAGCAATAGCATTGTATTTATTTAGCCTGCAAATATTAACTGACATCAAATGAACCTTTGTTATGACCTAGGTTATGAGAGAAGATGGTAGATATTAGGAGACCTGCAGAAGTTTTAGGTGCAGTGGTGATTTTTGTCATATATTTCAAGTCCACTCTATGAATTTTAAAATATTTTTGAAAAGATAATTGTGTTGATACAATCAAGGGTATATAACCAGGGTGAAAACCTGGGGGAAAAATCAGAGGCATGGGGTCAATGGGAATAACATAGCTACATAGTTACATGTACATAGAAACACATGTATAGCCAAATAATGCTAGGTTCTATTTAGTTTTCCAAGGAACTCCCCATTATTAGAAATAAAGAACTCCTCAGACCTTTTTACATAATTGCAAAGTTTCTACTGCTCTCAGTGGAATTCTCCTCTGAGTAAAGAATGAGTTATTCATGTTGGCTTGGACATTGTTTTCTAAATGACAGGATTAATTCCTCTCATCTACCATATAATCCTCTAAATAAGTAGGAGCAGTATCCTTTCCATAGTAGCCTCCTAGTTTATAGAGTCCCCCATTTACATAGTACATAGCCATGCATATACCGGATATGTAATGAATACATATTGGGAGTATGGAGAACTGAGGCAACATAACTCATCTACAGAAAATTCAAAACAAAATACATATGAAGTAAATAAAAATAATTTCAGGAGGCAAGGAACATGAAAACAATCAGGCCCTCTTTTCTGGTGAGCTGTGTTCACCTGAATCAGCTTGGTATCCTTTCCCTGCTTTGGCTAAGTCAATCTCTTTTTGCTAATGGTCAGATCTTTTAGAAGTGTTTAATTTGATTCCAATATAGAGGATGATTTCATAATAATAGAAAGGCTAGAGAAGATCACCAAAGGTCAATTAATTCAACAAACATTTATTAGGTACCTACTCTATGTCAGCTAAGTACTAAAAGTGGGAGGTGGAGGACCAAGCAGTATAATGGACTCTGTGGACTTGAAACCAAGCAGAATTGCTGAGAGAAAATGGAGAATTGTCTGGAAAGCCCAAGTGTAAATTTTTGATGATATAATATCATGAAGTCTATGCATATAGAAGGGAAGAAAATACTTGTACCAAAATTTTACAGTTGGTTTCTCAGATTGTTTCAAAGGCATATAAAGATCTGATTTGAATTTACAAGAATAAGAACCATTCTCTAACTAATAAATAGTTAAAAGATATGAATAGGCAGTTTTCAAATGGAAGAAATCCAAGCCATTAATAGTTATATGAAACAATATTCCAATATCTAATAATTATAAAAATGACAGTTAAAGTAACTTAGAGTTCTACTTTACAACTATTACTTTGGCATAGTTGATAAAAAAGGGGTGTAGGGGAAGGGACAAAGACATGTTTGAAGGGATATGGGGAAATGTGTGTAATTCCAGCCCCTGTTAGTAGGGATGTGAATTTATCCAACTATTTTTGAAAGCAATTTTGACCTACTACACTCTATTATATTGATACTCCATAATGGCAGAGAGTGGGTCAGATTTCCCTTTGAACCTAGCACAGAACTCGACCTGTAGTTTTTGCCATAGCAATGTTTTGGCTAGAATAAATGGAATTAATTGGGCATTTGTATATTGGCTTTACTAGGAGACATACTATATTAACATTTGACTGCTATTGAAACCATTAGTCTTCTTTGTCAATTGAATGGTTGAGGGAGCTCTGATATAGTATCCTTTCTAGTTTTTTTTTTTCTGTTGCTCAGAATAATCATATCTTCCATGGAAATCTTCTATCCCATACTCCTGTCTAAATGATACTTTGCCCTGCTATACAGTTTATTTCTAAGCTTTTCAGACAGACCATTTTAAAATGATCTTTCTTATCTTTATTGCATTGGATCTGACACAGAGCAATATTCCTTTGGAACAAAAGTATCATCTAGATTTTTGTCATCATATAATTTCTTTTCATGAAAAACATTTCAGAGCTTTAAAAACATTTTTATTCATTTATCTCTTCAATCCATCCATCTATGTCTGTCTGTCTTAAAAAGTTTTATTAATACATTTTATGCCATTTCGCAATATACTTTCCAGCATACCCATCAAACCTCCTTGTAAAAATGAAAACAGTTAAGCAAAATCAATTTCCATTATGACTGTATCTCGCAGAAAAAGATTATCCCAGAATTAGAAGAAACCTTCAAAGTCATCATGTCCAACCTGGACCAGATTAAGAACCACTTCTTCAACATCTCTGACAGATGCTCATCCACCCATCATCGAAGACCTCTAATGATGGAGAGCCCACAACCCCAGGAAGGAGTCCATTTCACTTCATGAAGAGAACTAATTGGGAGGAAGTTTTCCTCACATAAAATCTATCCTCCTCTGCAACTTCAACCCATTACTCATAGTTCTGCGATCTAAGGACAAAATAGTAGGTCTAATTCTATCTTATTTCCCTTAAGTCTTCTCCTCTTTAAGATAAACACAACCAGTTCTTTCAATAAGTCCTAGTCATGCTCCTTTCCTGGATCTGTCTTCCATAGATCATGCAGGAAGAAATTCATGGACTTAGAAGAACAACAGTGTAGAATAGGGGATCTTAACCTGTGGTCTGTGAGCTTTTTAAAAAATATTTTCATAATTGAATTTTAATATTATTGATCCCCTTAGTCATATTTTTGTAGATTTAGGAAAAAACATGTTTATGAGGGGACTTCCTCTCTATCTCTGTCTCTCTCTCTGTCTCTGTCACTGTCTGTCTGTCTCTCTCTGTCTCTCTCTCTCTCTCTCTATCCCACCCCCTCACATCTATGTCTATGTACCTGAGAGAGTAAGTTCTTAGTCAAGATATCTAGACCCCATTGGCAGTTTCTGTTTGGTGTGCATGGCTTCAGCAGGACATATCAGGATACTTTTGCTTATTCTTAACTCATTTTGCCTTGATGAGTCTAGGATTCATTTTAGCTATTTTATTTTAAGGATTATCTCTGAAATGAGTGCTGCAGCCTTCGCAATCGATGTAAAATTTGGGAATATTGCCCTATCTGGAAGATCTGAATCTTTCAGAGGCAGTCATCGAGTCCTCCACTGGGCCAAAAGTGTTTGCAAATCTTTTTCTCCATTTTCAACTCTTGGCAATGCATATAATTCTCCAAAGTATGTTGTTTTCCTTCCAACCCAAGAGTTCACTTGCCCGGAGTTTGCCTTTTTCCTTAGCAGTGTCGACATATTTCTCTGTTTCCTACTTTCCCACACTTTCTGCCTAGGATGGGATTTGGACTTTCATCAACCTGTCTGTCCCCATTATTTTTCTTAGAATTTGTTCTTCAGTATTTTGCACCATTTTTACAGACAGGTCACTGAAAATTGCAATCTACTTGTTCTCCCTGAGATTGGTTCTAGCAAATCTGTCACTTGCCCTACCTTTCTAGGGACACTTTCTACTTATTGCCTATACACTTGCCTTCAGCTGCACTGCTGAACTTGCTGAAGGTAAGGGGGAAAAATAATCTCATGCTTTTTGTTTTTCTTCATATTTTATCTAAAATGCAGTGGATTGATAGTTCTGGAATCCAGCTTAAAGTGTATATTTTCCCTTAAAATAAATAGAGCAAAGGAGGCATAGAGAATCAATCAATTAATCAATCAATAAGGCATTCATTAAACACCTATCATTTGCCAGTCATTACCTAGCAAATTCTGGGGATACAATGACAAGAATGAAAACAGACACTGCTCTAGAGAAGCTTCTATTCTGTGTGGAGTAAAATGTTGCATACATTAGAACCTACCAACTTTTTTTTTCTTTTTTAAATCAAGGTAATTTTTCCAGTGAAGGCATTAGTATTAGCTGGGGAGGGGGAATAAATGGGTGAATCATCCCCTTGAAGGTGTATTTGAGCTGACTATTAAAGGAAACTAAATATTCTGAAGGTGGAGGTGAGGATGGAGTATGTTACACTCATGGGAGACAGCCAGTACAAAAGCATAGTGATGGGAGATGGAGTGTGGTATATGAGGAATAGAAAGAAGACCTGTTTGGTTGTATCATATAGTACATGAAAGGGATAATGGTCAGAAAGTCATCTTTCCAATTTCAAAATAAATGCAATGTTTTTTTTTCTCATCCAAATCATGTTTGAGGGATTATTTCTTTTAGGATTATAGTCTTCCAGTGGAATGGTACTTTATGCTCTTAGGTCAAAGTTTTTCAATGGGCCTGGGAGGATTGCTCAAGGGAATATTGCTTGACCCCTTGAAACATCTCAATCCAGTTACTGAACTAACTGATTTTATCTGAACTAACTAACCAGATTTTTAGACATACTTTTGGCCATCAGCTTTACATCAAATCAATATTTACTTTAAAATTTCCTAGAATCTTTCAAAGCTGTGAAGTCTAGCATCATCCCTCAATCCACAAAACATTAAAATATTCTAGAAAATATCACACTCCTGCCCATAGGACTGAGAGTTTCTTATAGGCTCTTCACTGGCCATTTTGTATTTCCCTTTATGCATAGGCTGTTCCACATTCTACTGAATTGCTGAAATATTCATTTGCATGTGCTAACCCTTTAAAAACGCTTTCCTTCTCAATTCTTTATTCTGTCCTATAGGAGCCATAGTCTTTTATCTAAAAAATTTCTCCCCTAAAGCTGTCTGGTTTTCGTGTGCCTATCATAGAGCATGTACACGCATGAACACACACACACACCTCTATATATTTATATACATACATACATAAATTTTATGCATATATTTGCATATATAGGTGTGTATACATGTATATATATGTATATATTTACACACATATATAAAACTGAAAGATATCTTTGAGATCATCTAATCCTGGTGTATGCTATGGCCTTTCTGTGAATCATAGCAAATTGTGGTAAACAAATCCCTCAAAGAGATAGGAGTACCGTATCATCTTACTTGTCTTCTGAGGATCCTGTATGTGAGTCAAGAAACAGAACCAAACATGAAACAAGTGATTATTTCAAGATTAGGGAAGGAGAACTACAATGTGGTATATTGTCACCTTGTTTATTTAATTTATATGCAGAGTACATTGTCAAGATATTAGGAGACACCCTATTTTCCAGAGATAAGACTCAGCAAGCAAGCTGTGCCCTGGGCTTGGCATAACAACAGCCCTTTGCACTCACCTTCTGAAACTGATGGTCCCTGAGCTTGGGCAAGCACCAGCAGGCCCAGACATGAAGCCCTGCTATGAATGGACTTTTTGTCACTAGACAATCTTTCCTCACTGTTGCTGTTATGCTTCACTACTGTTGCAAGACCACATTGTTTGGCTCTTTATCCAGTTACAAATATATAAATCAAGGTCCAGCAATGCTAAGTGGGTCCCCGCCACTAGGGATGGGGCCCCAGAACATGTGTCCTTGCTTGCAAGTCATTTCCCTCACTTTCGAATTAAAATTCTCTATGATTCTTGCCTCTCCTGCCTCTAGCCTGCTCTGTTTGGCTCCAGCCACTCAGAAGTTAGAGTCTGGTTCTGTATGGTTGATAACATCATGTAGAATGCCGGGCTGGATGAATCAAAAGCAAGAATTAAAGTTGTAGGGAGAAATAACAACAATCAGAAATTCACAGATGATGCTACTCTGATGAAATAACATGGAGAATTAAGAAGCCTCTTGATGAGGGTGAAAAAGGAGATCGCAAAAGTTGGCGTTAAGCTTAACAATACAAATAATACTATCATACCATCTGTTCATATCATTTCTTGCAAACAGAAGGAGAAGAGTTGGAAGCTGTGTCAGATTTTATATTTTTGAGCTCAGAAATTACCTCAGATGATAACCAGCACCATGCAATTAAAAGCCACTTGCTCTTTGGAAGGAAAGCTATGTCAAATATGGACGGCATAGTGAAAAAGCAGTGACATCACTTTATTAACAAAGATTCATAAGCTATAAAAATAGAACTATGTAACCATATAAGCCATAATTGGTATGGTTTTTCTAGTGTCAATGTAGGGCAGTGAGAGTTGGGCTATAAGAAAAGTTGAATGCCTCAGAATCAATGCTTTTGAATTGTGCTGGTGGAGAAGACTTTTAAAAGTCCCTTGGGCAGCAAGGAGATCAAGTCAATCAATACTTAAAGAAATTAACTTTATCCATTTGGAGGACAAATACTGAAGTTGAAGCTTAAATACTTTGACCACACAAGGACTCTTGGAAAATGTCTCTGATGTTGTGAAAGACTGAAGGGAATATGAGAAGGGGCAGAGGATGAGATGGATTGATAGTATCATGAAAGCAATGAATGTGAACTTGGACAGACTTTAGGAGATAGTGGATGAAAGAAGGAACAAGTGTGCTATAGTCCATGGGGTCATGGAGAGTCAGACCCGACTGAACAACCACAATAATCCTCGGGTCATGGACTCCTTTGTTAGTCTGGGAAACCCTATGGACTCTTTCTCAGAAAAATGTTTTAAATGCATAAAATAAAACACAGAGAACCACAATATAAAGCAATGGTATTGAATTAAAGATGCATTTTTTTTTCCAATCCAATTTCATTAATCACTTTAATTGCATTTTTCTAGTTATTAGTGATTTGGAGATTCTTTTTAAAACATGACTATAAATAACTAAGTTAGATTCATTTTATGGGTAAAAAAAAACCTGAGGCCCAGAGAGGTGATTACTTGCTTGAGCCTAGGTTGTCTGCATCTAAGTCCAGTATACTGTCCAAGATACCATTGTACCTGAATTGCAGGTGATATTGATAGCACCCCGAGCATTGAGAGTTTCTTCCCTTTCTGATATCTTTTTTTCCTTTTGGATGGGGGAAGGCAGGGTAATTGGAGTTAAGTGACTTGCCCAAGGTCACATGGCTAGTTTTGTGTTAAGTGTCTGAGGCCAGATTTGAACTCGGGTCCTCCTGACTACACGGCTGGTGCTGTATTCACTTTGTCACCTAGCTGCCCCCCTTTCTGATATCTTAAAATAACATATCATTCTTGGTGTGGCTTATACTCCTCAACCCCCTTAAATTAAAAGAAAAAAACTACTTTGCTTTTCATCTCTTTCCTCTTTTTATCATGTATGTCACACTTTTGGTTGGGGCATATCCATATCTTGCGTGCATATCCATAACTTGTTCAGCCACTCCCCAATTGATGGGCATCCTCTCAATTTCCAAATTTTTTTTTGCCACAGGCAGACTCCTAAGCTTTATGACTGATACCTGGGTTATTTCATATAACAACAACACAGATTAGTGGGAAATACTTTTATTTTTTGTTTTGTTTACTAATAGCAAGCCAATATATACTTGTACTTCATTTGATGTAATTCAGAGAAAGCACTTTCTGCTACCTACCTTTCCAGGTTGATTACACATTTCCCCCTTTTGCTCACTCCACACTCCAGCCAAGGAGATCTAGTTATATAATTCCATTTTTCAACTCAATGTCTTTGTACTGACTGTTTCCCATTCCTGGAATACTCTTTCTCTTTTTCCCTCAGCAGAAGTCCAAAAGAGAAAGCATGTGCAATGAGAGCAGAATTCAGAAAGATATCACCAGGCTAGAGCATTGGGCTGAATCTCATAAGATGAAATTTCATAGGGATAAACGCGCCATCGAGCAGCTAGGTGGTGCAGTGGCCTAAAGTCAGGGAGATTCATCTTCATAGGCTCAAATTTGGCCTTAGACAGTTACTAGATGTGTAACCCTGGCTAAATTGCTTAACCCTGTCCACTATTCTATTTCATTCATATGCCATAAATTGTTCAGCCATTCCTCAATTGATGGGCATCTTCTCAATCTCCATTTTTTTGCCACCACAAAAGAGCTGCTATGAATATTTTTTATATGTGGGTC
This sequence comes from Gymnobelideus leadbeateri, assembly GCA_011680675.1. Taxonomy (NCBI): domain Eukaryota; kingdom Metazoa; phylum Chordata; class Mammalia; order Diprotodontia; family Petauridae; genus Gymnobelideus; species Gymnobelideus leadbeateri. The sequence goes on along the minus strand of WOXC01011173.1, from coordinate 218,288 downwards.
CTTTTCCCATTTTTCTGATTTCTTTGGGATATAGACCTAGAAGTGGCATTTCTGGGTAAAAGGATATGCACATCTACCTTTATTTTCTCTACAAGTGTCAGTGTCCTTGGCTTCTCAAAGCTTCCTGCCTTTAATCAACATATTAAACATTGCTGTTTTACCAACTTGCTTGTGTCCCTGGCACAATCCAAGCTTGCTTTAACTGTTATATGGTGGTGTGTCTTCTCCGTGTAGTCTCAGGAAGAGGCACACCTTTGTCCCAGGACTTGACTTATGAGCAGAAGTAAGTTATTAACAGAGCTATAAGAAAAATGAGAAATTGCTATGTTCCTAAAAGAAGAAAGGAGGAAGCAAATGTTGATTTAATCTATAGATTCACTTTTAAGTAACAGAGCAGATGTTTTCTGTTAGGTTCCTAGTGAAAATTCAGTAGGCGCCAGGGATACTTAGGGACCAGTGGCTTCTGATAAAACTTGAAATTGGGGTCTGCTCTGCTTTTGCCAAATGGGGCTGTGCACAGCAGGTCTTGTCACTGTAGCATGTTCCTTTGATATGGCAGTGGAGTTCTCCCCCGTTTCTTCTCCTTCCTCTTCTTACCTTTCCTTCCCCCACTCCCACCTTTGTTGTTGTTATTCATTTGTTTCAGTCATGTCCTACTCTCCATGACCCCATTTAGGGTTTTGTTTTTGTTTTTGTTTTTGTTTTTTGCAAAGATACTATAGTGGTTTGACATTTCCTTCTCCAGCTCATTTTACATATGAAGAAACTGAGGTGAACAGATTTAAGTCACTTGCTAGAGACACATAGCTAATAAGTACTTGAGACTGGATTTGAATTCCTGACTCTATTCACTGGGCCACCTGGCTGTCCTTTCTCTCCTTTCCATTTAAAAGAAAAAGCACTAGGTTTTCATAAGTATAAGATTATGTCTGCTTCATGTGCTGCACATCTGGAGGTGATCTAGAATAGTGGATAAACTCAGTGAAAGGATCAAAGTTCAAACCCTAGTTATGTTACTTATTGCCTGTGACTTCAGATATGTCACTTGACTTCTCTAGGTATCAGTTTTCTCATCCATAAAATGAGGGGAGTGGCGGTGGTAGGGTTGGACTCTAAGGGCCCTCTAGTTCTGCATGGAGGTTCCTCTGATTTCCAGGATGTGGAGAAAGGTCCTTTTCCATTAGCAGCTACCCACTTCCCTGAGTCATTAATGCTATTCAAGTCACTGAGTCTGAAGCTTGCTTAATTTGTTGGCTGTCTTGGCATGGCTTCCCTTTGTCCTATACAACCCAAAGATTTACTAAAGAAACCTTCATCAGAATTCTGCTCAAAGATAGTCTGAAGCCTTCCTCCAAAGATCCTGTATATCATGAACATTGACAATGCCATATCCTTTGTATATCTGGATAGTCTTATATTTCCTTTGGTCACAACTCCTTTCCCCCTTCTTCTAGGTTTACCTTTCTGTGCCTTCCTTCATGATATTGTATAACTAACAAAATCTTCTCTCACTCACCATCTGCCAGATAACATTCCTTCCTTCCTCACAAACATTTGTTTCAGCTCACATATGGGAAGGCTTTGCTAATCCACACCTAAAGCTCCAATTGGGTTCCTTAGAAAGCCTCAGTTGATCAGTGATCCCTCAGCTTCAGTTTCCTTATTTGCACAGTGAGGACAGAGGTTGGCGATGACCTCTATCTTTCCTTGAAGGCCCTGGATCACAGAGTTATAAGTCTATGCACCTATGGTTTTTCCCAAGTGGACTGACCATCTCTCACTTTCTGGATCTGTTTTGTGAGATTAGATTGTAAGTAGAGGCCAGTGTCTGCTTTGGATGATACCCAGAAAGCATTATTATTCTTCATGTAAAGAAGATAGTTGGCATTTATATGTCTTTAAAGTTTACAAAATATTTACATGTATCTCATTTGATCCTTAGAACAGTTTTGTGAAGTAGGATGCATTATTTCCCCCATTTTACAGGTGAGGAAACTAAGGCAGGGAGAGATGAAGTAACAAAGTAAGATTCAATCTCAGATCTGAATCTAAGTCCAGTACTCTATCCAGGGGCCACCAGTAATTTAATGAGGATTAAAAAAGAATAAATATGTCTTGCCAATAAGTACCAAAGAATGACCAGGTCACTACTTTCCAAGCTAGCTTTCCCTGTTTCACAGAAAATGGTATCAATGGGAGACTGATTCTTTAGTATTTACCAACTAAAAACTTTGCTGGCTGCCTTAGGCTAATGGTAAATTTCTTGGTTGAAATAAGAGAGGAGGAGGAAAATTCTGGAATTATTTTCTCAATCTAGCTATATTGGGTCCAGTCTGATTCTTATGCTCAGTGTCATCCTTTATCTGTCCCCCAAACATCTGTTGGTAAAAGCAGGAGATTGTTTCTTAAGCAGGGAACCAAGAAATGCTTAGTTGAATGGAGCTGACTTCTTACCCTCCCTGAGGGGAAGAGGTGTTGATAGTTTCCATCAGTAATGATCTCATTGGAAAGCTGTGCACATCTCCAAAGCCACCACCACAGCTGGCATGGATTCAGGGGAGAAGCCAGAGACTAACTGATCCTGGAGATGGAACTTCCCAGTCACCCTTTCTGGCATTTGCTCCACATCTAGCAGGGCAGCATATTGGGGGAGCAAAGAAGCAGAAAATTTCAAATCCTCTTTCTAAGCTGTATTTGCATTACAGAGATACTGGTGTGTTTATCAACTGAGCATTCCTTTTAAGTACTGCATTTCTATAGTTATTTTACAGTGTTTAAAATGCCCCAAATGGCTAACCTACAAAGTGTCACTTTTTCCTGATCTCTCTGTCTCGGTCTCTCTGTCTCTGTCTCTGTCTCTCTCTTTCTGTCTTTCTCTGTCTCTCTGTCTCTCTCTCTCTCTCTCTCTCACACACACACACACATAGAGGCTTTCATATAATCTTAGATTATTATAACTGTAAAAGATCTTAGTAACTAAGGAGTATGGCTTTCAGTTCATTTACCTGCCTGATATTTTGTTCCTAAACATCCTTCATTATTCCATTCCAAATTAGTTTCAGATAACATTTTCATTAGTAATGATCTTATTTAAAAGTTGTATGCATCTTGAAAGCTACCAAATCCACAGATGACATGATATAGGGAAGGGTAGAAAAATAGCATGGTATATGGAAAGACAAATTCAAACTCCACTTGTGACACTTCCCAGCTTTGAGTCAGTTAACTTCTATAAACCTTGGTTTCCCCAATTGCAATATAGGGATGATATTTTCTATAGAGTCTACTATATATGATTATTGAGAGGAGTAAATTGGATAACACAAATATTTTCCCATTCCTCTCATCTCCTTGTATTTTTTCCTTTCCCCTGGCCTACCATATTGCTTTATATATTTTGTGTGTATGTACACACACACAGACTTATATACATACATATATCCGTATATTTGAACATACATAAAATACAATTATATCTATAAATTATATGACTGTATACTGATACATAACATGTTATATATGATTATATCTCATGTGTAATTATAACATGTGGATATCTATATAAAGCATATTTAATATATGCATGTAAGTATATATGTATGTATATATACACATGCATATATACATATAAATTATGTAACCATATATGTACATGTTGTCTCTCCCAATTAGATTCTAAGTTCCTTGAGAGGAGGTACTATTTTTAAAAAAAATTCCTCAATACCTATCACAGTACCTGACAAGTAGTAGATACTTAATAAATATTTGTTAATTGTTATATTAAGATGTTTTATAAAACTTAAAATACTATATGTATCAGTAATTATTCAGGAATTGCAGAAGAGGGTAATAATCACACTCTTTTAATATATATAAATTGAATCATTGGCATTCTAGTTTCTAAATACAAGATTATTGACAAGTGACCAATAGGGAAATAGTAACTGTTGACATTATGCTGATAAAGTAAACCAGAAGAGAAAATGAAGTCTCATTTAAACGAAAGAATGACCGATAGATGCTTTTTGGAGAAGCAAATAAAGTTAGTCGAATTGTTTTCATTGTACACCTATAGGCAGTAAAAAAATAGAATTTTATGCTGCATGGTTGTTTCACCTTACTGTATTCAAAGCAAACATAAATAAAAAGAACATCAAGAAGATAATCATGTGAATTATACACTGAAATATGTTAAGAAGAATGGTGAGAGAGGAATTCTATGAAGAACTTAATCATAGCTCCCAAGCAAAGTCATCAATTTTAATACAAAAGTGGCCACACTGGAGAATGGTAAGAAGTACCTACGTGGTTAAGTATTAAGAATGTAATTCTTAATGTAAGAGACTAGCATTCTACTCAAAAAGCTTGTGATTATTTCACTTGAATATTTTATTTTTAATTACATTTTGTTTATTTTTAGTTTACATTATCCATTTCCACAATATTTTGAGTTACAAATTTTCTCCCCATTTTTCCCCTACCCACCACCCCCAAAGAGCAATCCTACTGAATATCCCCTCCCCCAATCTGCTCTCTCCCATATTTTCCTCCATCCCTCCTCCAAATTTCTAGTAGAGCATGGTGGATCTCTATGCCCCAGTTATTTCCCAGTTACATGTACAATAATAATAATAATAATAATAATAACTGTAATAATATATTTAAACATTTGACTTCAAAACTTTGAATTCCAGTGAATGTTTTCTTATAGAAAGGAGTCAGAGGCCATTAGACACATTGTATACTAAACAATATGATAAAACATGAAACATATTATGTTTTAAAAGATAAGTTTCTGGTTAAGAGAGAAATATCTGAATCAGCCAACTGTATACAATAAAACTAAATGTTTTCACAAAAAGGTTAGAATCAATTTCAAATTAGAAAAAAAGATAAAGACCAGAAGATAATACCATTTACAACGATAATTTAAACTTGATGTATATAAACAAACTATTGATGCCTGAAATATTGGATGAAAGATAAACAATTACTATTTCTTATAGAAGTTTGTCATCAGTTAAACTTAACAATTAATGACATAATCATTTTGATAAGGAAGCCAAAAGAGCCTAGGATTGATCGCCTCAGCCAGCCAACACTCTACTTTCTTACCAAGTGAAGACATGACAGCCCAGGGCTAGACAACACTGTCTTATTTATATAGATTCAGTTACAAAATGTTATGGAAGTCAATGTGACCTGATTATTAGCAGTATTGCTTCACAAAAAAAGCCAAGAGCTGTGGCATAGAAAATGAATTTTCAGAGGTTTTGTAATGAGACACAACTAAGCCAAAGCATGCCAGATGCAGAAATAGGTAAAATTCAGAGTATAGCAAATACATTAAAAATGGAACAAATCTGTCAGCATTTTTATGAAAACATTTTAATTTTTAATGATCACAGACTCTACTATATTGAGATGCTAGTTTCTGTTGAGGAAGAAATGACTCAAAAGACGATAAAGATAATAAGAAAAACCGAAGCAGTCCAAGGAAACACTGGAAGAAACTCTGGGATTTGGAAATCTTTTAAGTGAATGTTTTTCAAGGAAACTTAAAAAAGAAAGATATTGGATTAGAGGAAAAAATCATGAATAGTATTATACGTTATAAAGGTAACCAATAACTACCCAACAACATACTCATTTTCTCACCTTTAGAAAATCTTTACATGAATGGCCTACATATATATTAAGGAAAATATGAGAGAGGAACAGTTAAGATTTCATAAGTAACTTTCAACAGACCATATCTTTTCTGCCACTCAATTAATTGAAAGATGTAGAAAATATAAGACCATCATAAATTTATTATTTTTTGATTATTTTAAAAATCTTTGTGGTGTTTTATTTTTAAAAATATTTTGTTGGGTATTTAAAAGGTTTTGGTGTTTCATTTTAAAAAATACTTTATATTGGTATTTTATTTTTAAAATGTTTGTTGATAATTCTTTAAAAAACACACATACATACATTTGACTTAGTAGATTTAAATGCTCACTTCCAAACAAGATGCCTGCCACGTACATATTAACATCATATTTGATTCTTTGAGAAATGAGGCCATAGGGATATTTTTGATCAACAATGCTACCATGAGAATCATCCATTAATATTATTAAGTACATACAATTCCAGGTACTGTGCTAGCCAAGTGAGGATTAAAAGGTCTGCCTTTAATGGATGTTTGCCATTTAAAGGATGTTTGCCATTGTCATGGAGAATGCTCTTCCTGTGATCCAAATGGAAAGGATATTTCTTTAGATGGTGAGGGACTACTCCAGATGTTCTTACTTGTGGATAGCATTATGATTATTGCAGCAAGTCTCAGAATGCTTCTATACCTCTTTCCATAGTAAGATCCATAACCCCTCAGAAGGGATGTATTTAACAACAAATACAAGAAAAACAAAATGGATAAATAACACCAATTGCCCATTCCATCATGTACACTTGGAAGGGTAGCCCATTGAGTTAGTGTTTCTAGGAAAAGTACTATAGATTGTTCATATGCTAGACCCAGAATTGAAAAGGAAGAAAATAGTGGATGGGATTACATTTGGGAAATTGTGCTGTACTTTTAGTAATCCCCAGCTGTTCTCCAACAACAAAACCCTATTTTTAATAGTTGTGTTCTCCATGTCATGATATGTAACTGTGAATCATGGAATCTTACCAAACTCTGAGGAGTCAAACTTTCAATGGACAATGGAAATAAGGGAGTAAGTAGGCACAAGTACTTTGAAGCATCTTAACAATGGTGATTTACAACATGTATCATCTGGGAAATATATAATCATACAAAGGTGTGGTCCAGTCATATATTAAGGGACAGACAGATGAATAGCTTGAGATTTTTAAAAATTGTATCCACAAAATAAATAAAAAAAATACAAAGACCAAATACTAGAAACTCAGAATAAGTGATTGGATAATGACTGGAAAATCTATGATAGAGCAAGGACAAGAAATACACAGAATGAGAAGGTGTGTACTGGCTGTTGGAGAGAGTATCAACATTGCTTGAAGAGAGAAGAATGTTATCAGAGCAAAGAGCCAAAGATGAAGAAATCATAAAAGTTGGAATTTAACCTTATCATTCCTAAGTTTGTTCTTTTTAGAAATAGTGGGGTTCAATGGAAAAGGACTGGAATCCAAGTTAAGAGGCCTGGGTTCCAATACTGATTCCCACATGTATTAACTGTATGACCATGGCCAAATGGTTCATGTCTCAGAACCTCAGTTTACACAGCTGTAGAGTGTATATTATGTTACCAACACTACTTTCCTGATAGAATTGTGAGAAAAGTACATTGTATTTGTCACATTGAAGCACATTGTAAATGTTCTACATAAGCAGGAATCATCATTATAAACAGTTTCTGGTGGAAATTCAGATGTTTCTGACAGGTTTTGCTTCTTCCTTGTATAGCCTATGAAATTGGTTCTGAATAATTATCCTCACAAAGAAACAACTTAAAAGATGGGGCAGGGGAGCAATTCTAGATAGCAATTTTCTGCTATTTATTTTAGTGGCTTAAAAGCTGAATATAATTAGTGTGAGATGGCACCTAAATAAATTAATGCTGTTGCACTCTGGATTAGGGAGGTGACAGTTGCTCTGTGCTCAGTGCTCATCTTGCCACATTACAAACATTGTGGTTAGTCTGGGGTGCCCTCTGAGTATTCTGTGATCCAACAATATCTACCTTCTTTCTATTCCTCTCACACAATGATCCATCTTCCAACTCCATGCCTTTTCACTGGCCCTCCTTCATGCCTGGAATGCTTTCTCTTCCCACCTCTGCCTCTGACTCCCCTGACTTCCTTTGCGACATCTCAAATTCTTCCTTATGTGAAAGGCTTATCTTGGTTCTCCTTTAACATTATCTTCCATTTATACTGTGTGAGTGTGTGAGTGTGCGTGTGTGTGTGTGTGTATGTGTGTGTGTGTCAGGAAAACCTGAGTTCAAATTTGTTCTCAGACAGTTACTAGCTACATGAACCTAAACAAGTCACTTAACCCTGTTTGCCTCAGTTTCTTCTTCTGTAAAATAAGCTAGAGAAGGAAATGGCAAACTATTGCAGTATTTCTGCCAAGAAAACCCCAAATGGGTCATGAAGAGTTGGACACTACTGAAAAATGACTCAACAACAACATACACACATATCTTTTGTGTGGGTGTGTGTAAAATGTATATAGTTTTCCTGTCTCCCCCAGGCAGACTGTGAGCTCTTTGAGGGCAGGGAATGTATTTTTGCCCTTTCTTTGTAGCCCCTGTACTTAGCATATGCCTGGTACATGATAAGCACTTAATGCTTATTGTTGACAACAATGATGATAATAATGATTGATAATCTGGAGAATATCCAGGGGAGGATAATCAGCATGGCAAAAGGTCTTTAGTTCCTGTCACATGGGGATGAGTTGAAGGAGCTTGGGTTATTTAGTCAGGAGAAGAAATGCTGGGAGTAATGGCAGTGAGACATGACAGCTGTGTTAAAGTGTTTGAAAGGCTAAAATGTGGAATAGAGTTGCAATTTGCCTTTGACTCTGGAAGGCAGAAGTAGCAGCAATTTGTGGAAGCTGATGAGTTTTCCTTGTGTTGAGGTCTTCTAGCAAAGACTATATTTGTCAATTTTGTTTTTGAAAAGAAAAATATAAAATATCTTTTGTTTTATATTTAGATTTCCCTCTACACTCTCCAACTCTATTCTTCCAGAGAGCTATTGCTCCTAATAATTTGTTAAAAGAAAAAAAAAAGCTAGAGAAAAAAATGCACAAAATTTATCAGTATAGACAAAAACCTCACCCCCCTCCATATTATATGCAAGGATCCACCCCCATGAAGCCCTCACTACTGCAAAGGAGTATGATGTCTTCTCCTATCTTTTCTTTGGGGCTATTTGTTCTTTCTAAATTTTGTGACATTTATTTTATATGGTTTTGTGATTGTTCTTTCCATTTATGTGGTTACCACCATTGTGTATATTACTTTTTGGCTCTGTTTATTTCAATTTGCATTATTTTGCTTAAGTCTTCCTATACTTCTCTGTATTCTTAATATTTGTAACTTCTTACAGCCTATTCACCGTGCATCTAATTTTAGCTGTATTTTAGAGGTGATTATTGTTTGGATAGTCTTGTTCTAGATTGGGGTTCTTAACCTTGGGTTCATGAACTGGCTTTTAAAAAATATTTTGGTAACTGTATTTCAATATAATTATTTTCCTATATATTTTATTTAACATATTCAAAAATATTTTTTTCTGAGAAGGGGCCCAAAGGCTACCCTAGACTGTCAAACAGGTCCATGAAATTTTGTGTGTGTGTGTGTGTGTGTGTGTGTGTGTGTGTGTGTGTGTGTGTGTGTGTGTGTATGTGTGTGTATGCATTAACCCTCCCCTCAATCTAGATGACCTCTGAGCTTCCTTTTGATCCTTAGATTTTTTGATTCTGTGAAATGCTTCAAGACTTAGAGAATTCTAGGGATCAAGGGTATCTTAAGAGGTTATCTTGGCCTAGGCTACCCTTTTGTCCCTGAACAAATTGCATGAGTACAGAATAAAAGGTATTTCCAGAAAATCAAATTCTATAACACTTGAAGTTAAAAGGCTTTCTTAATTTCTAAGCTGAATGATTTTTATTTCAACTGAAGTCTACTCATTTTTGTCCTATTCTTAATAGAAGCAGAGGACAGCTGCTCACCATCACTCCCACAGGATCCTTTCACGTAATTGATGACCACCCCTCCCCTCCTTCTGTAAATAGGGTCAAACTACTTTGTTTCTGAGGAGAGGAAGTATGGATTCAGCTGAGCTGTTTGCCACCTGGAGTGTGTTTTCTCTTTCTCTCTCTCTCTCTCTCTCTCTCTCTCTCTCTCTCTCTCTCTCTCTCTCTCTCTCTCTCTCTCTCTCTCTCTCTCTCTCTCTCTCTCTCTGTCTCTATCTCCCTCTGTTTCTATCTCCCTCTGTTTCCCTCTGTCTGTCTCTCAAAGGATGCTATCTCTGAGACAGAAATAAACTCTCAGATACAGAAAAAGAGCTAACAGAAATTCCTGTGGAAGAAACTGTTAGAATGGTAGTTACTTACTTTGGGAATCTGATTTAGATAATTTCTATACTTATAAATTGACAGATTCTTGCTAAGCACCTAATAAGTGCTTTTTCATCCTATTAATCAAAAAGTATTTATTAAACCCTTACTCTGAATTAGACAAGTGTTCTTGGTACTGGGTATGCAAAGGCAAAAATGAAACAGCTCCTGACTTCAATGAATTTATATTCTATTATTCATTCATTTGGGGCAGCTAGGTGGCATAGTGGATTGAATGCTGGGCCTGGAACTGGGAAGACCTGACTTTAAATCTGGCCTCAGACGTTTACTAGCTCTGTGATCCTGGGCAAGTCACTTAACCCTGTTTGCCTCAGTTTCCTCATCTGTAAAATGATCTAGAGAAGGAACTGGCAAACCATTCCAGTACCTTTGCCAAGAAAAGTCCAAATGGGGTGGTAAACAGTCTGACATTGAAAAAAAACATCATTTGTTCATCCATCCATCTTATCCAGAACCTCTGTGAAACTTGAGTCTCCTCTACAAAATTCCTGATAAATTTTAGTAGGAACAAAATATCTTACTTTAGAAAAATGTTCTATGTTATATATAAAATTTATTTCCTTCCTCAGAATACAGTGAGCATATACATGGGTGTGCATAGAGTGTAGGCAAAATATAATATGCCATCATATCTATGAAAATATAACATAGTTATATACATATAGTAGTTCCAATTTCTGAAGGTCTGTATATAAGAACCTTTAAAAGCTTTTCACTTGTCATTTATCTGGAAAGGAGTCCTTCCCTGTGCCAACAATTTAGGAATAAAAACTGCATTTTAAACTTCCTCTGAAGGATTTGGTAATGAACACATCACTTTGGTTTGCAATTTGAGTTGATTCAAATATAGTTTCTAAAATTTTCATCCTCTAGGAATTCTAAGAGGAGTTTTCTCCAAGAGTTAAGTAAAAAGAATTGTGGTTGAGTTTCCTCTAAATGCTGGAGAATTTAGTTCAGAGCTTTGCACAGAAAGGGTATTCATAAAGATTATTCACTAATTGATCTCTTCTTTGTTTCATCTTAAACACTTTAACAAACTTACTATTCATTGACAGATGTTTTGTTTGTTCCAAAACTTTTATCAAGTTCCTGTTTATTCAGTATGATTTAGAAATACAATGTTCTGATTAATTCAGTACTGTGGCTAAGACTGTTTTTGCAATTCAGATGTAAATCATTAATTTTAGAATAATAAGAAAGTGATAAAATTTAGATATTTATTATAATGTAACAATGCTAGATATTCTAACCCAACATTAAAACCAAGTTATTGATTTGGTACATATTTAGGGAGCTCATGGGACCAAAGAAATTTTCGTCACAAATGTTGCTTATCATTATAGAGAACAATCATTAAGAAATTCTTTCTGATCTCCATGGATATTTAGATTTCTAATAAACAGGAGTTTCCTGTAGATAACTATTATCTAGAATGTTTCACAAGTACACACAGAAATCAAATTACACACAAGACTGAGTCTTTCACTTTTATTTTACGGTTTTACATAGTAGCACATGGCCTTTAATTGTCAATATGGAAAGTTAACATATTGTGTAGCATGTCCTTTGTGGTATTGGAAAGAATTTATTTTCTCCAGATGTGTAACAAGGATTTCATATGCTTTTCTAGTTTGTCTGTTGCCATGTGGTCATACATTCTACTAACACATACAACTAATGCCAGGTATGGGTTTTTAGGTTTCATTTAGCATTAAAATGGTCCAACATAGAAGAATAAAGGTGGTCAGAACAAAAAAAAAATAATCGAGTATAAAGTCAAGCCATATTACACATATCCGGCTTAAAATTTGGGCCAAAGGAAAGTGATTTCCAGCAACACAGCCCAGAGGGGTTAGTCTTACAATGAAGGCATGTCAACAAAATAGCTCTCTTCTCTTACTGAAATATCAGGTTGGGACATATTTATTTCACTTTAACTCTTTGGGATCATTGGAAGCAAGGAATAGGAATTATATTTAATTCAGCAATACTTTTGTAAGCATTTATTAACATCAGTGAGAGCAAACTATTATGTTAGCCAGGTGGATATAAAATATGTAGGTAAGACATAGTACCTGCCTTCTAGATAATTAACACAGCTGAAAGGTCAAATATAAGTCCTAAGTAGCCTACTTGACTAAGTAACCTTAAGGACACTCTATGATTCTCAAGTTCAGGTACTAGTTTGATTACCATTGTTATATTTATTTTCAAATCAGTGGGGAGGGAAGATTCTTTTAATGTCATTTGGAAAATTTAATCCTTTGACCAGTTCCTTATTATACTGTTAAAAATCTTGTGTTTGATTTCATAATAAATCTTTTAAAATTAGTTGTCCAAATACAATATGCATAGCAATGTTTAATCAGCGTATTAAATTCAAGTGAGTACCACAGGCCCCAGCCACACTGAAAAACAGAGTAGATAGTCTCCTAGATCTAAAACTGAGAGCAGCATTACCACTATCTAGTCTACCTTTCCACCCACTCCATCCTATTTTTACAGATGAGGAAACTGAAGACCAGAGGGGATAAATAATTTGCCCAAGGCCACATGGATAATGGGTGACAGAAATGGGATTCAAACCAAAGTTGTCCAATTCTCAGTTCAATCTGCATTTGACTTGACCACAGTTGCCTCTAGTATAATCTTGCTGAGACCAAAACCGTTGGGGTTTCGTTCAATGCCAAGTACCCTTTGGTATTCAGAGCCAGTAGAATAAATTGAATTAAATTGACTATGTGTCTCTATCTGGTTATATGGCTTTGGGTAAATGGCTTTTCCCATTTGGGCCTCATTTTCTTCATGGCTGAAATGAGGGGTTTGGCCCAGATGATATTTAAGGTTCCTTCTGGCCCTAACACTCTATGATTCTGTCATTTATTAATCTTGGAACCCATAGACATTTGATGTCAATGGGTTTTAAAAAACCCTTTGGACCTAGCTTTTTATTTAAGGCCAAATTGCTTCAGTTAATTAAATAGTTTCAACAGTTACTTCAGGCCCAGACAATGCTTTGTACATAATAAGTGTTTAGTAATATTTTGATACTGTATAGGGGGTCTTTTTGAGGATATTACACTTTCTTCCTGCTCATGCTTCTTTTCAAAGATCTCATTTTGCTGTCAATGCTTTCGATATGCCCCCAAATATCTAATAAGTAGATATCTTTTTAAAATTTCAAAATTGTCAGTCCACGAGCATATAAGCCTTTTCTATATCAGTTACTATGCTAAGCACTGGGGATATAAAGAAAGTAAAAAAATAGAGTCTTGCCCTCAAGGAACTCACATTATAATGAGAAAGATGACATGAAAACAATTATGTACATACAAAATGTAAATAGTTTAACATCAGAAAACATCATTAAGCCAATATATCTGTATACACTAAACTTTTACCCCCCAAATAATCAAAGCAATTTGTAAATATCAGAGAATAATTAGTGATTTTCTACTGGGGCAAATCAATTGAGCCAGGGTTGAGGGAGAATGGTAGTGGTAGTTCAAAAGAAGGTACCTTCTTTCTCAGAGAATCAAGCCCTTGTTCCCTTGGGGACCAAAGGGGAAAGTAGGCCTTGAGAGGGGGATACCATGATGATGGGACTTTGGGTGGAGTGGGGAGGGGGTAGTTATACCATGTGACATTGTGCAGGCAAAAAGAGAAGCAAGATATCAGCTTCATAGATACTCATCACCATGGAAAGGAAGTGTGACCTCTCTTCCTGGATATAGGTACTTTGGGGCAAATTTCCATTTTCCTCATGCTAATTTTGTCTTTAATGAACACTATGAATTAGGAATTCATCATGCAATCCTCCATGATCATTTGGTTATTGTAAAGATTAAATGATAGGGGCGGCTAGGTGATGCAGTGAGTAGAGCATCGGCCCTGGAGTCAGAAGGACCTGAGTTCGGATCTGGTGTCAGACACTTAACACACACACAAACAAACAAAAAAAAAAACCTATCCGTGTGACCTTGGGCAAGTTACTTAACCCCAATTGCCTTCCAAAAAAAAAAAGATTAAATGAAAAAACATATATTAAAGTGCAACATGAAAATTATAAACTGATCTCTATCATCTGTATCTATCTATCTATCTATCTACAATCATCTGTCTATCTATCTACCTACCTATCTATCTATGTCTATCTATCTATCTATGTATCTGTCTGTCTGTCTGTCTATCAATATATCTATGTCTCTATGTATCTGTGTGTCTATCTATTGTCTATGTATCTATCTGTCTGTCTGTCCTTCCATCCATCCATCTGTCCATCTGTCCGCCTGTCCGTCTGTCTACCTGTTCATCCATCCATCCATCCATCATCTATCTCTCTGTGTGTCTGTATGTCTGTCTATCTACCAAAAGTGCCCTTATTCTGTGGCATTGTATAACATGCTACACAGTGCATGACGTGATATTAATAAGAAAGAAGATGAGTGATACTTATGGATTATTTTAATTGGAAAAATGAGGTGGTTTACTCAGATGAGAAAAAAATAAGCTGTAGATGATAAAAAATAAAAGGGTAGTTGGATCATTTCAGGCCTTTTCTTACAAAGAAGCAGTTTGGCAGTTTGCCTTGTCCTGCCCCACTTCAAATGCTAGAGTTAATCAAAACAGGTGTGAGCCTCTAAGAGTTTACAGCTTGGACTAGGCTAGCCAGTCCAATAGTGTAACAATAGATGGTTGAGCCAGAGTTCTATCAACCAGAATCCTCAACACTTTAGCCCATCTACAATGTGTAGTGATAACAGGTGGCCATAACAGTGACCCCAAGACACTGTGAAGCCTCATACTGTTTTCTGATTCATCAATGGGAGATTAAATTATGTTCTATAGTTTTCATGTTGTGTATTTTATTGCATTCTAAGTCTTTTAAAATTAGTCACCCCATGCATGGTGTGCATTGTAATGTTTAGGCAGAATATTAAATTGAAATAAGTACCCCAGTCCCCAGATGCACTGAACTGTGATGGTTAATTCAGTTTATAGGATTATAAATTATAGATTAAAAGCCAGAAGGGGCCTTAAAGGCTACATCGTTCAATGCCCTCATTTTAAAGTGTAGGTAATTGAGCTTTAGAGAGTTTAAATGGCTTGCTCAACATCACACAGGGATAGTGATCAATGAAATCAGAAAACCAACAAGCCTCTAGTGTTGGGTGACCCTGGGCAAGTCACTTAATCTCTGTGTACCTTGGTTCCCTCAAGTGTCAAATAATAATAGTACCTCTTTCCCAAAGTTGTTGTGAAGATCAAATGAGATAATATTTGTAAAGTGCTTAGTACAGTGTTTAGCTCTAGTAAGGTCTTAATAAATATGGATTCCCTTCCCTCTGCTCTTCATTTGTTAAATGTTTGAAAAACAAAGAAAAAGTGAAAACAGCCCCTGATCTCAAGGAACTTATATTCTAATGGGGTAGGCAACATGTATGTAAGTGGGCACCTACAAGACACATCTGGAGTAGATATAGGGTAGGTAGTAGGAGGTCCTAGAAAAGGCTTTTTGTAGAAGGTACATTTTTATTTGATTTTTGAAGCCCAGGGATTCTAAGAAGGAGAGGTGAGGAGGGAGAAGATGCTATGAATGAGGGCCATCTAGTGAAAAGAAAGATGATGGTATATTTTGTCTAAGGAATAGCAAATAATCCACTATAGCTGGAATATATAGTGTATGGGGTTAAATAATGGATTACAAATCTCACAAAATAAGAAGTGTCTGGGTTGCGAAGAGTTGTAAGTGCTAAATAAAGCAGTTTATATTTGGTCTTTGAGGCAATAGGGAACCACCAGAGTTTACTGAGTAGGGTGGCATGATCAAAATTTTGGGAACAGGCAGTCAGCAAAAGGAGGTCACTCCCACCCATTTGACAGTGGAGGAAAAGGCAGGATCAGAGCTTCAGGAAAATCACTTTGGCAGCTGTGTGGAACATGGGTTAATGATAATCATTATAGGCAGAAAGTGATAAAATCAACATTTCGATCAAGGTCATCTGATTCCAAAACCAATGCCCATTTCATTGTATTATATAGCATGATGTATTTCATAGGCACCTGACTCATACAAGGGACACAGCCATACAATTTCTCCTTAATCAGGTAGACTAGTAGCACTAGTCATTGAATTTTACCCACCCCTAACATGTTCTCACCTTTCAAAATAGAATTAATGATGATATAGGCAACAGCTTTTATCTACATGGGCAGCTGCACATCTGAAAAAAGTATAATTTACCTGAATGAAGGATTGCTAACATCTCAAAGTTCAACTCTTTTTCTACTGAG
This sequence comes from Gymnobelideus leadbeateri, assembly GCA_011680675.1. Lineage (NCBI taxonomy): Eukaryota > Metazoa > Chordata > Mammalia > Diprotodontia > Petauridae > Gymnobelideus > Gymnobelideus leadbeateri. The sequence goes on along the minus strand of WOXC01011173.1, from coordinate 201,874 downwards.
GAAATAATAGCTTTTTCTCAGTGATTTTTTTAAAATAGGTATTTGGTTTTTGAGGGTCTGTCAGGATGGCCACAAGGGATTAGGATATTATGATTTAGCTGAAAAATGGCAACATCTTGAGCAGGTCAGCATCCCCCTCAGGGGGTCTGAAAACATGAATCAAATGCATTTAAGAGGAGGTATGTTTATTTGAAACTCATCCAAATGAGCTGAGAATCCTGGATGGAAATCTTAAAGAAATGGTCTTTTTCATATGCCTCCCCTGCTTTCCACTCCAAAATGACCTAGGAACGTGGTGTGAATAGCCCATCTGGTGCTAGCTTTCCTTGAACGGAAGCAGACACACAAACAGTGTTAATGAGGGTGAGGGGAAGAGAGGGACTGAGTCAGAAAGGCATCAGGTGGACATTCTTCATACAGTTTAAATAAAGCTTATTTGAAGCTCAGGGAGAAATCAGAACTCTCATGCACTTGAAAAGTGTGCTTCAAATCTTTACAAAGAAACATAAACAAGGGTAAATTAACATAGGTACCATTTATCATCAATCTACCAAAATTTACGGCTATTCAGTACCAGAAGGAACAACCACTTTTATAATATTCTACCTGAAACATCAGATTGCTTGTTGAGTCCCAGTTAAACATAGGCTTTGTTTTTGGACTCTCTAACAAGTCAGAGACCAAGCATTTAGCTTAGTGCTTGATATATCTTAGGTACTTAATAAATGTTTATTGACTGTTGCTCTTTATTTTACTCTTTGATTTTCTCACTTAAAATTATTTAATATTTTATTTTTCCTTAATTACATGTAAAAACAATTTTTAACATTTGTATCTTAAAAGATTATCTTTCCTCCCCTCCCTCTCATCAAGAAGGCAAGTGATCATACATGTGCAGTCATGCAAAACATATTTACATATTAGTCATGTTGTAAAAGAAAACACAGACCAAAAAATGCCCAAGAAAAATAAAGCAATGAAAAGTATACCTCAATCTGCATTCAGATTCCACCAGTTTTTTCTCTGTAGATGGAGAGAGTTTTCATCATAAATTCTTTGGAATTGTCTTGGATCATTGTATTGCTGAGAACAGCTAAGTTATTCATAGCTAATCATTGTTCAATATTTCTGTTACTATCTAGCTTAAAATTATCGACATAAATGCATTCTACTTAGGGGATATAAAAATGTATTTGTGTGTGTGTGTGTATGAAAGAGAGAGATTGAAAGAGAGAGGGAGGGAGGGAGGGAGACAGAGAGAGAGAGAGGAGAGAGAGAGAGAGAGAGAGAGAGAGAGAGAGAGAGAGAGAGAGAGGATAGATAACTAAACATGAGGTCAGAACTCAACAAGCTTTTATTAAGTGCCAAAGTGAGTCAGGTTCTGCGCTAGGTCCTGGGCATACAAGGGTCAAAATGAAACAATTCTTATTTTCTAGAAACCTTACTTTTTAATGAGGGAGACAATAAAAACATATATTAGCATAGTACATACAGAATGAAGTTAGATGGTATAGTGGATAGATCAAGGGACTTAAAGTCAGGAAGATCTGAATTAAAATCATGCCTCAGAAACTTAGCAGATGTGTGACCCTAGGCAAGTCACGTAACTTCCATCACCCTCAGTTTTGTCATCTGTAAAATGGGGATAATAATTGTATCTACCTCACAGAGTCATTAGAAAGATCAATTTTGTAAAGTACTTTGCGAACCTAAAAGTGATATACAAATGCTAGTTACTATAAACCAAATAAATGCAAATAAATGCAAGGTACTTAAATATATGTAACCAGGTATGGAGATTCCATTGGAGCATGTCTAGATTGCTAGTATGGAGACTTTTTCTCCCCTTACCATATGGGTGGAGCAGCTAGGTGGTCCAGTGGGAAGACTCTATCTGAGTTCAACTCTGGCCTCAAATACGTACTACTTGTGTGATCCTGGGCAACTCACTTAACCCTGTTTGCCTCAGTTTCCTCATCTGCACAATGAGCTGGAGAAGGAAATGGTAAACCACTCTAGTATTTCTGCCAAGAAAATCCCAATGGTGGGGGGGTAGAGCCAAGATGTCAGAGTAGAAGCAAAAAATTGTGTGACCTCCCCCCACAACCACCTCAAATACCTATATAATATGACTCTAAACAAATCTTAGAGCTACAGAACCTACAAAGTGACAGAGAGAAACAAATCTCCAGCTGAAGGCAGCCTGGCAGTCTAGCAGGAAGGGTTCATTGCAGTGTTCTGGGAGCCCAGCTCAGTCCTGTGTGAGCCAGTGGTTTTAGCCTCAGGGTGGCCCCAACCAGGAGTGGCTGGGGTGGACTTTGGGAGAGTGGATCACCAGAAGCTGTGGTGGATTTCAGACTTTTCAATCCATAAACACCCCAAAGAAAGTAAAAGGTCTATCAGGGAAGTCTGTTGGAAAGAAAGGGTGGGGTCAGGCCCCTCCCCCAGGGCCAGAGGTGGCTGAGGCATGGTGGCTGCAACTGCAGCATCTGCCATGTGGCTGCCTCAGCAGCTCCTGGACTACAGATCTTAGGGGGACCAAGCTGCCATGAAGAGGGTAATCAATCTTGCTTTGACCTGCTTGGATCTGGGTTGCTTTCTTGGGTGGTGGTCCTGGGGTGAGAAACACCAATTTGCCAGTGTGGCATCAGTAGAGAGGGCACCCTCCTCAGACCTCTGAAAACATTTGTGAAAACCCCAGTGATTTGCGACAAAGCTCTCCTTTCTGGAAGCCGAGTTATGCCATGGCAAGGAGCTCACAAGTCAAGTAATTGGCTGGCAACATGAACAAGCAGGGGAAGCAAATCAAGCAGAGCAATCAAACCTTAGACTCCCTTTTGGGGGACAAAAAGGATCAAAGCCTGGAATGGGAGGAAGAAAACAAAGTCAGAACTCAAGCATCAAAAGCTTCCAAGAAAAATATGAACTGCTTATGGGCCATGTAGGAGCACAAGAAAGATTTTGAATATCATTAGACAAGTGGAGGAAAAATTGGGAAGAAAAATGAGAATGATGCAAGAAAATCATGAAAAGAGAGTCAATAAACTGACTGAAGAAAATAATACTTTAAAAATAGGCTAACTCAAATGGCAAAAGAGGCCCAAAAAGCCAATGAAGAGAAGAATGCCTTAAAAAGCCAAATTTGCCAGATGGAAAAAGGAATTTCAAAAAATCACTAAAGAGAATAATTCCTTCAAAATTAGATTGGAGCAAATGGAAGCTGATGACTTTATGAGAAACCAAGATACTATAAAATAGATCCAAAGAAAAGGAAAAAATAGAAGGCAATGTGAAATATCTCACTGGAAAATCCACTGACCTGGAAAATAGATCCAGGGGAGATAATTTAAAAATTACTGGACTATATGAAAGCTATGATCAAAAAAAGAACCTAGAAATCATCCTTCAAGTGATTCTCAAGGAAAATTGCCCTGATATTTTAGAACCAGAGGGCAAAATTGAAATTGAAATATTTCACCAAACACCTCTTTAAAAATCCCCAAAAGAAAACTCCTAGTAATATTATAGCCAAATTCCAGAGTTGCCAGGTCAAGGAGAAAATATTACAAGCATCCAGGAAGAAACAATTTGAGTATTGTGGAGACACAGTCAGGATAACGCAAGATCTAGCAGCTTCTAAATTAAGGGATTGAAAGGCTTGGAATATGATATTCTAGAAGTCAAAGGAGCTAGGATTAAAACCAAGAATCACCTACTCAACAAAACTGAGTATAATGTTTCAGGGGAAAATATGGTCATTTAATGAAATAGAGGACTTTCAAGCATTCTTGAGGAAAAAAACAGAGTTGAATAGAAAATTTGACTTTCAAATACAAGAAACAAGAGAAGCATGAGAAGGTAAACAGGGAAAAGAAATCATAATGAAGTTATTAAAATTGAACTATTTACATTCCTACATGATAAAACAATAATTGTAACCTATGAGACTTTTCTCAGTATGAGAATAGTTGATGGGAATATATAGATATAGTTATATATATATATCTATATCTATAGATATAGATATAGATATTGATATCGATATAGATATAGACACATACATACATACATATATGTTTACATATATGTCCATATAAATACATGTGTGAGTGTATGTATATATGTGTACATATTTATACAGACAGAGGGCACAGGATCAATTGAATAGGAAGGGATGATGTCTAAAAAAATTAAAATTAAGAGGTGAGAGAGGAATATAGTGAGGGGAGATAGGGAGATATAGAATAGGGTAAATTACCTCATATAAAAGAGGCAAAATAAAACTGTTACAATGGAGGGGAAAAACAGGAAAGCAATAGTGAATGGGTCAAATTTACTCTCATTGAATTTGACTTAAGGAGGGAATAATATACACATTAAATTGGGTATCTTACCATACAGGAAAGTAGGGGGAAGGGGATAAGAGGTGGGATAATAGAAGGGAAAGCAGACGGGGGAGGGGAGGGTAGTTAGAAGTACACACTTTTGAAAAGGAACAAGGTCAAAGTAGAAAATAGAATAAGTGGGGGAGTCTAGGTGGTGCAGTGAGTAGAGTGCCAGCCCCGGAGTCAGGAGGACCTGAGTTCGGGTCAGGCCTCAGACACTTAACACATACACATAAAAAACTAGCTGCGTGACCTTGGGCAAGTTACTTAACTCCAATTGCCCTCCAAAAAAAAAGCAAAAAATAAAAAATAAAAACGAAAATAGAATAAGTGGGGTGAAGGATAGGATGGAGGGAAATATAGTCATTGCTTCACAATATATCTACTATGGAAATGTTTTGCATAACTACACATGTGTAACCTATATTGAATTACTTTTCGTCCCAGTAGGGGTAGGTGATGAGAGAAGATGGGAAAGGATCCAGAAATAAAAGTTTTAAAATCAAATGTTAAATACATATATATATATATACATATATGTACACATAATTATAATTATAACAATTATTATTTTTATATGTAACTGGGCAATAAGATATACAGGCACTGGGGTCTAGAAATCCATCTTGCCCTAGTAGAATGTCAGAGAAGGGATGGGGGTGGATATATGAGAGGGCAGATTGGGGTAAGGTGTATTCAATAGAATCACTATTTGGGGGTGGGAGGTAGGGGATAGATGGGGAGAAAATTTGCAACTCAAAATCTCGTGGAAATGAATATTTGAAACTAAAAATAAACAAATTAAACAAACAAACAAAAAAAGAAAACCCCAGTTGGGCTCATGGAGAATCTGACATGACTGAAATTCCTCAATGACATCACCATGTGGGTAAACTAATTCCTGTCTTTCTCCTGTCCTTTCTTTGGCAGCTCTTATCTGTTGCATCCAGAGGGTGAAGACCATGATTCATCTACCGTGTGAACTGAATGGATGAGAGGAGAATGACTTTCTTTTCCCTGTTCCCTCTTTTTTATGCTGCTCAGAGAAATGTGTCTGGTAGTGTTTGTTTTCGTTCTGTCTTTTTTGTCTCCTGCAGTTTCAGGTGCCAGTGGTGATCCTCATGATCCACTTGAACTCCCAGGAGTTCAAGTAATGGTGACCTTGGAGCCAGGATTGCAGGTGGGATGGTGCAGCAAGCCAACCCAGCATGTTAACCCTGAGAAGCCAGGGTATCTGGGACTCAAGCCCAAGGAGGCTTTTGGACTTGGAACTGGAACTACATAGGAACTGAGCTCCATAGGAATTAAGTTATGAATCTAATCACCTTCCCTTCCTTAGAGACTGGGGTGGTGCAAAGGTGGAAGGAGGGATTATGTTTCCCACATATTGGGGGAGAAGTTTTGTGTATTTGTGATTATCCTTTGAAGTAAATATTTCTGCACAGAAACTAATATTTTAGTGGCCAAATAGAATGAAGAAACAGGTGTCACCCCCTGTACTTGGGGTAATGTCATTAGTGGAGATCAGAGACATTTGCAGGGAGCCTAGAAATGTTCCAAACTCCTTAACAGTACTAAAGAATCCTGAGGAAGAGGCAAAATATGACACACTTGGTTTTCAGATGGTGAGGACCAGAGTTATCTGTGTTACATATACGGTGGTTAGGGAGGGATAAGGAAAGATTTCATGTAGAAGATGGGGCTTGAATATCCTGAGGGAAGAGAGGGATTCTATGAAATGAAGCTAAGGAGAGGGGGCATTCCAGGAAAGGAAAATTGCCATTGTGTTGGCACAGAGGTGGGAGATATGTAACAGAGAGGATAGTTTAGCTGGATCACAGAATGAGGTAGGATAAGCAACATAAATTTGAAAATGCAAAGGTGGGTTGGAATCAAGATATTAAGGATGTTAAAAACTACGCAGAGGAATTTATATTTCATCCTAGAGACAATTGGGAGCCATTGTGATTTATTAAGCAGGTAAGTGACATGGTCAAATTTGTGCTTAAGGAAAATTACTTTGGTGGCATTGTGGAAGTTAGATTTGAATGGTGAGAGACTCAAGGCAAGGTGACCAAATGGGAGACTGTTGCAATTATTTATACAAAAGGTAATGAGGGACTGAACTGTTTGTGGTTAAATAATGAGAGAGAAGAAATTAGGTGTGAGAGATATTGTAGGGGTAGAACCAAAACACTATAACTGATTGGATAGTCAGAATGACAGAGAATACAGGGTGGAAGATAATGCTGAGACAAGAAAACCTGGGATACTAAAAGAATGGTGGACAGAGATGGGAAAATTTGAAAGACACATGGATGTAGGGGAGAGATAATGAGTTTTATTTTGGCTATGTTGAGTTTGAGATAGTTCCAGGACATACATTTTGCATATGTAGGTTACTATCTGTAGAGATTAAAAACCCATGAGAGCTGCTGAGGTTACCGAGTGAGAGCGTAGAGAAAGAGAAGAGAAGAGAACTGAGACTTAGAGAAAAATCATGGTTCGGGAAGCATAATATAGTTGAAGAATTGAAGAGAGGGTAGATAGGTGTAGAAAACCAAGAGAGTATTGTCAAAGTCCAGAGAAGAGGGAGTAAATGGGAAGAAAGCAGTCAGTAGTGTCAAATGCAGCAGATAGGTGGAGCAAGATGATTGAGAAAAGGCCATTAGACTTAGCAACCAAGATACCATTTTTAGCTTTTGAGAGAGCAGGAGGATCTAGGTTTAAAACCCTTTGATTCTCATAACTATCCTGTATGTACTATAAGTACAGGTGAGGAAATCAAGGCTCTAGAAAATTAAAGTGCTCCAAATTCATCCAGCAAGTCAGCATATTTGAATTGGATCTCTTCTGATTCTAATAAGTCTACCACCCTTTCTGGTGCATTACACAACAAGGACATGTGCCCTTAGAGTCAAGACAATAGAAGTAATATCAATATCTATGCACTGTGGCACTTTGCTAAGAACCAAATTCAAGAACAATATGTTGGAATGAGAACAGGTTCAGGACATTTGCTGAAGGTCTGTAAAGCTGAAAAAAAATGACACATGATTATTTAGTTTTGTGGTGTGTGTATGTACTCAGTTCTTATCATCTGGATTCCAGCATGAAGTTTTCCAGCCTAGATAGGTCAATTTCATCTTTATTATATATAGTAAAGAGTTTCCATTGGAGTTCAACCAAATCATTTCTATCAGATTTGCCTTTGGAACTAGACCTCCTCTATAGTCTCTCCAATAAAAGGTGAGAGGCATACTTCATCATCAGAGCATGTACTTGGCAAAAAAAAGATATATGCATTGTCCCATTTGACCCTAAATGTAGTTAGGCTATATGCTTACCATTGAAATTCAAATCAGATGTAAGCTCCTTGACTTAGAAAGACCCTAGCCTGGGTCTGTTCCCTGGTGGATCTGTGGAAGTATATAGCTGTGATAAGCTTAAGTTACCACTAGGTGTCAGTATTTACTACTTGTAAAAGTGAGTCCCAAAGCTTCGGTGGGTGGGGGGGAGGGGGATTGAAACTTGGTGGAAGAGTTTAAAATTTAAGTACAATGTGTCATTCAAGTCTGAACTTTTTAACATGGCTAGGTAGATCTATGATAAAAAGCCATGGAAACAAATAAGACAAAACAAATAAATTAATATTGGCATTCTTGGCTCGTTTCTCAGATAAGGATGAGGAATCTCCTAGGCTCTTAGATCCAAAGCTGGAAAAAACCTTGGAGGTTTCTAGTTCAACCCCTTAATTTTACAGATGAGAAAACAAGCTAATATGTACTAAGTTATTTAGTTGGTATATGGTCAAAGGAGGACTAGAATATGGGTCTTTGGGGAAAAATTCAGGTTTTATTTTTATGCCAAAGTATTACTTAAGGGAACCAAAGACGGACTCTGCCTCCTTTATGACTCCTCTCTGGTTACCATTAGGGGTGGTGTAGGTAAACTGACTAGGATTTTCTATTGTTGCCCCATTTGTAGCATCTACATACTCAACCTGGGCACTGGGGAAATTCCACAGGTGTTTGCTCTCCTTTGCTCATAACTGATTGTCCAAAGTGTCTGAGGACGAAATGAGTCTCTTCCAACAGGATGAACTCTCCCCAAATGGGTAAAGCACAAAGTTTGAATGGACCAAACAGATCAAACAAATCAAATGAGTAGTATGACAATTTCTAGGAGGATTATAATATCCAGCTCTTTTGTCTGGGAGATGCCTGACCTTGAATCCCAACCTATGACTGCATCTCAACATGTATGTCTAGAGCTGTCCAGTAACACATAGGTAGTATGCCTTTCTCTTTACTAGGTGCAGCTAGGTGACACGGTGGATAGAGTGCCAGACCTGGAGTCAGGAGGATTCATCTACCTGAATTCAAACTCAGCCTCAGCTGTGTCACCCTGGACAAGTCACTTAACTCTGTTTGCCTCATTTTCCTAATCTGTAAAATGAGTTGGAGAAGCAAATGATGAACCAGTCCAGAATCTCTGCCAACAAAACACCAAGTGGGGCCACAAAGAGTCAGCTATGACTGAACAGCAGCAGCATATGTATCTTATTTATTTTATATTTATATTAAAATTATATATCATATAAACTTACATATGCATAGCACAATGCATAATAACACTTATATATGCATGTACACATACTTGTATACATATATATTCATTCATATACCCATATCTGAATTTTACAAGCACATATGTATAGATGTGTGTATACATAGATTTGTGTATTATATAATAAGTGTATTATATGTGTATATATCACCCATCCCTGTGTATATATATATAGATATATATGTATATGTGTGTATGCACATACACTCGTGTATGCCCTCTACTCCTAAATAAATCCATCTGGAAGTCACAAAGAGGACAATTTAGACTTCATGTCAGGAAAACCCTCCTCCAATTAGAGCTGTTCCAAAGTAAGGAGGAGGGGCAGGTTACCATTTGGAGAGCTTTAAACAGAGGCTTGACATACTTTTCTGGCATGTTTCCATGGGGATTGCTTTCATGCATGGATTGGACTTGATGGTAGCTAATGTCCCTTCAACTGTCAAGTTCTGGGATATTGTGATTCTTTCATATGCTGCTTAAGAAAAGCCTTGGGGATGGTAAGCAGGGTAGATCAACCCATTGCACATCACCTTAGTGCACTGATATTTTAATGGATACACAATTCTTTTTTTTTTTTTTTACTCTTTTTTTTTTGGAGGCAGAAGACAGGGCAATTGGGGTTAAGTGACTTTCCCAAGTTCACACGGCTAGAAAGTGTTAAGTGTCTGAGGTCGAATTTGAACTCAGGTCCTCCTGACTCCAGGGTCAGTGCTCTATTCACTGTACCACCTACCCACCCCATTCTTTCACTGTTGTACATTTGAATCATCTTTGTCCTCATATCCAGGGATATTCATTTATATATTTTCATTTTTTCCATGTTTAAACATTTATTTTATTTTAAATTTATGGAATAAAACAAGCATTTCCATAACATAATATTGTAAAAAGATGAATGTATATGAAACTGCAAAACTGCTATGAACAACTTACTATGATGATCATGTACATTTCGTTTTTTTTCCCTTCCCCTGCACCTAGAGATGGCTACCATTAGACACAAATATATACATACATATACATATATTATACACACACATGAACACACATATATAAAATTATTTTAAACATATTTCTATTTATCAGTTCTTTCTCTGGATGTAGATGGCATCTCTTTTCATATGTCCTTTATAGTTAGTTAATTTGGGCATTTGTAATAGTCAAAATGACTTATTTGTTCAAAGTTGTTCTTAAAACAATATTGCTGTCACTGCTTATAATGTTCTCTTGGTTCTGCTCATTTCATTCTTCATTATTTCATGGAAGTTTTCCCATGTTTTCATAAAGTGGTTGCAGGACTTTGTGTTTTTGAGATATCTAAGTGCAACATTGGACGGAGCTCCAGCCCTGGAGTCAGGAAGAATTGAGTTCAAATCCTAGTGCAGACCCTTACTGACTGTGTGACTTTAGGCAGATCACTTAACCTCTGCTTCCCTCAGTTTCCTTATCTGTAAAATTAGGATAATAATAGCACCTATCTCCCAGAGTTGTCAGGACCAAATGAGATATTCATAAAGTACTTTTCATAGTGCCTGAAATATAGGTGGAACCTAATAAATCCTTCCTTCCTTTTAGTATCATAAGAATACCAATGTGTTATTTAGTCTGGATTATATCTCTAGAGCTGTTTAGGACCTCCGAGACCATCTATTCTAACATGCTAATTTTAGAGATGGGGAAACTGAAGACCAGGGATTTGAAATGACTTACTGAAGGTTGCTCAGGTAGTAAATCATAGAGATAGGATATGATCCCATTTCTTAGCTGATAGAATATAAGCTTGTGGAGGTCAGGGGCTAGTTCATTTTGGTTTTTGCATCTCTAGCAACTTAGAATATTAGCTGACACAAAATAGGCCTTTAACAAATTGATTGTTAATTAATTGATTAATGGATTAATATAATTTCACCAGGGAAATTTGTTTTTCAAGAGTTGGGTCTTTTCCATAGTGGTCAGATTAAGATTTTTTTGTTGTTGTTTTTTTTTTTTTTTGCTTTTTGGAGGACAATTGGGGTTAAGTAACTTGCCCAAGGTCACACGGCTAGGTTTTTGTTTGTGTGTGCATTAAGTGTCTGAGGCCAGATCCGAACTCAGGTCCTTCTGACTCCAGGGCCGACGCTCTACTCACTGCGCCACCTAGCCGCCCCCAGATTAAGATTAATAAAAGAAATTAACAATTTCCCAAAAGTAATCCAGTACATTCTCCTACTGTGTTAAAATGTGCCTCTATCTCATTACCCCTCTATAATGTTTACCCAAAGTACACAATTTAGTGGCCTCCCTTTCTAGATGCAGGCTATAATCTCTTCAATATTCATTTTCCTAATTAAATACAGCAAACATTTAAAAAGTGACTACCACAAGCAGGTCACCATGTGGTCATTAGAGATATAAAAGCAAAATTAAATATTAAAAACATTTTGAAAAGCAAAACTCTGAACAGTCTTTGCCCTGAAGGAGCTGATATTCAAGTGGGTGAATATGACACATAAACAGATAATTTTTTCAACAGATTTTTTTTCATGGACTTTGTTTTTAAATGTTCAAATAGATGATTAGACTCCTCTTTCTTTTTTCTCTTTTTTAATTTATTTACTTTTAGTTTGCAACATTCAGTTCCACAAGTTTTTGAGTTCTACATTTTCTCCCCCTTGTTTTCCTCCCCCCTTCACCCCTATGGCGGCATGCAATCCAATATAGGCTCTACTCTTTCATATACACATCTTATTTCACTGTATATTTTCTAAACTTTTGAAATATTCTAGGGGTCAATATAATGAGAAAAATACCTGGAAATAGGAGAATGCAAAGAACATTGTTATAAAAGAAAAAATATGTATTTTCAGTAAAAAATTATTTAATGATAATATTTTATCATTGATTAAGAATTATTCTAAAGACAAGTAAAAAGGGTAGAAAGGAAAAAAAAAACTTCTTTAAATGGAGAAATACTATAATGAGTATAACTGGAGCTAATTTTATTTAATATTTCCACATTATTTCATATTTACATTAAACAGCACAACTTCCATAATACTGGCAGACACCTTTGGAAAACACATTTTGGGAAAAACCACTGAATCTTTCTCAATCTCAATTTCCTCATTTGTTAAATGAGAGGGTAGAATTAGGTGGTCTTCGAGACCCCATCCAGTTTAAACACTAATTTATACTTTGCCTGATTCAATGTGGTAGATGGTGAAAGACTTATCTCTGCTTGTATATCATGAATTGATGCAATTTTGACCCCTTTAGTATTATAAGACACTCATTATCCAAGAAGAATCTTCAAGGCTCAATTTACCTCTCTTGAATTAGTTTTTAGAATTTCCAATAAAGGGTATAAATAGAGTAAAAATAACTTCCTTGAGAAGAAGTAAAAATATTTCCATAAGAGGAAATATAAATTGAAAGAGTTAATGGGATTGGCAAGGAGGAATTTTTTAATAGCTTAAAAATTATTCCAAAAACAGGTAACAAAGTATAGGAAGAAAAAAGACACTTCCCTGAATGGAAAAAAAATATTATAGTTGGGTTCTCTAGGGCTAGTTTTAATGAGTATTTTCATGATTTAGAAGAGGGTGAGATGGTAAGACTAGGGAAATAACCAGTTATGTAGAGGACAGCAAGTTCTTTTGGGTAATGAAATTAGAAGCTGTTGGTAATAAATCATAGGAAAATCTCATTTGATTAGGTGAATGAGAAGAAAAGTGTTGCCTTGCAAAATAGTTGAAAGTAATACATTTAAAGAAAATTGAACGAAACAAAACTAACACATTGAGGGGCTCTGAATAACCAGTTTTGACCTGGGAAAATGAACAAGGAGACATTGTAGATTGTTTCCTAAGGAAGCAACTAGCCCTGTGTGTACCTGTATGTAGTCCAAGAGGCTAAGCCTCATCAAGAATTATACTGGAAACAAAACAGAAAATCTCATTTTACCATTGTGTAAAACCTGGAATGCTTTGTGCAGTTCTGCTCACCACACCTCAAGACAGACATAATAAAACTGGAAAAGACCCAGGGAAAGGCAACAAAAATGATCAAGGGGTCTCTATATAAGGGGAGACTAAAGGAATTAGAACTCTTCAGTCTGGAAGATGAAGGCTGAGAGGGAATATGATCAAAGTCTAAAATATCATAGAGGGTAGGTTGAACGTAGTTATGATCATCAAATAACAGAGATTTGGGGCACTCCCCTTGAAGTTGGGGGTTGGTTAAAAATAAATAAAAGTACTACTTTAGATAGAAAGTAGTGAATTTATGGCAGCCATTTCCTCCAAAAGCTGATTTTTATCTGTATTTACCTAATATTTATGGTCTATCCATGATATGCAAGATACAGACAGCCTAGGCCCTAGAAGGGATCCAGAGATGCATTACGTATAGTTCTTTTCTTTAAAAACTCACAGGCTAGCTGGGGAAATGATCTCTATATACATGGAAATTTAATTAGCAACAAAAGGCAGAATTATGGGGAGGAACCAGCTAAATGGTCGAAACAATAACTCTAACAAATATTCAAAGGAAGATGAAAACATTTTGGCATAGAGTAGTTAAGGAAGAATTTGTGGACATGGAGGAAAGAATTCAAATGGAGGGTAAGTGCTCTCCTTACTATCACCAGTCAAGTCAACCAGCAAGAGTGTATTAAGAAATTACAATGTGACAGGCTAGATGGTAGGAATACAGACATTTTTGTCTTACATTCTATCTCAGAGACAATGTTTGAATGTATATATTTGAATATACATATTTTAAATATTTAATTTAAATTAATAATTAATTTTAATATTTAATACATGTTTGAATATACGTCTATCATTACATTTTGTTGTGGTGGTAGTTGGTTGTTGTTTCTTTTTTAAATAGGGGACTAACATGCTGAAAGTGTTATTAAAGATTAATCTAGCCAAGATGTGTTTTGGAAGAAGACACCAGAAATAGAAAGAATAGTCAGAAAGGTATTATAATAATGCAGCATGAGGTAATAGGGCTTTTATGTGTTGGTGGTGAAAATAAAATATAATGATAATACATCTTACTGTGGTAGGAACCTTTATTTTGCATTTGAGCACTAGGTGACTAGAACTGAAGTGTTTTGCTTTAAACAGTTCAGGAAAACATAAGCTCCATGAGGGTGAGGAATGATTTGTATAATCCCTTTTGTATAATCAACTCTAAGGGTATTGCCATAGACAGCAACAATGGTTGTTGGTTTTGCTAAATACCATTGCAAAATGATAGTGTTTTAATAGGGGAAAACTCAGAATCAAAGGAGATGGAAATGAACAAAGAATCACCAGGGTACACAAGGAAAGGGCTTTATTTCCTTCAGGCTATTCTGGATTTGTCACTTTCTAGTAGTAGTAGTAGTAGTTGGATGTAATGGGATAGAAGATATTCCCCACCCATTAATAGGCCTTACATAGAACCAATTAAGAGAAGCTTGCTTAGGGGAGGCTTGCTTGTAGGAAGGCTTTCACACCTTTTGCTAATTTCTAATTAGGCACTGAATCATGAGGGTTGTGATGCCTTCTGCCTCTGAGAAGTGTATATATACTTTGAGTTGGTATTTTGCTTTGGGGGCTTGCTTAGGAGAAGGATCTTGTGATTCCCTGGTTGAGATTCTAAGTGGCCGTATGTTCAAAGCTCCCCACCTGCTCATATGTAAAGGCTCTCTCCATCCAGGGATGTATGTAAAGTGTATAGTTGATTCAGGCAGTCAGCGCTCTGTCTGTTGGTATGTATTTCTCTGCTTGCATTTTCTCTATTTATATTTTCTTTGAAGTTCAGGGTGCTGATTTTTCTCCTGAACTAGTGAATTTGGCTAAAAAATATTGTTGACCCCTTTTAAACAGCTATCTTTCATAGTGAAGTAGATCTAAGAACCTGTGCTAGCAGCCATCATGGGTATGCCAGTGTGGTTGCCACTACACTGGGTAGGGGGTAGGAGTTGGGTGTGGGTGAAGGACAAAGACTTCATTTGGTTGGGGACTGACATCTCCTCTATACTTGGCTCATTCTTCCTTTTCTTGAACCATTGGCTTGCTTCTGCTATGGGTACTGACTTCAATCACTACCATCATTATTGCCAACTGCTTGGGATGAAGAAAGGGGAGCAAATAGTAAAAAGTATAATTCCCACATCGCTACTAAGTGTTGGACTTCAGAAATAGGAACACTTAGATCTATGCAGCTTGCTACCTGTGTGATTTGGGAAATTCATTTAACCTCTCTGAGTAGTGGTTTTATCATTTGTACAATATGGACATAATATTGTCCTACTTACCACCTTTGTTGTGAAAGCATCCCTGGGTACCTCTCTGACCCTGAGAAATGCCCACAAGAATGACTTTGAGAGATATATACAGAGAGAAAGACAGAGAATGGAGAGAGAGAGAGAGAGAGAGAGAGAGAGAGAGAGAGAGAGAGAGAAAGAGAGAGAAAGAAAGAATTAAATTAGCAAAATTAATCATCATGTCCCCTGTCTGACAGTATATGCTCTGTTCTGCATCCATAGTCTCTATTGAAATAAATGGTGATTAAGCAATCACATTCATATTGTCTCATCTTTCCAATTCAAGCACTGGTTCTTTCCCATTGACTTCGATGGTTACATAGTCAGAGGTATTCTCTTCATTTTTATTATCTTATTTTATCCTTACATTAACCATGATTGGTAGGTGTTATTAATATCTTCACTTTATAGGTGAGAATAACTGGGGCAGAGGTAAATGACTTGCCCAGGGTCACACAGCTAGTAAATGTCTGAGACCAAATTTGAACTCGGGCCTTCATGACTCCAGGTCTTGCAACCTGGCTGTCAGTATTAACTTCAAATTCATTGTCTAAACTACATTTAGAGATTTCCAGATGCAGAAATTCCTAAATATTCCCAGTGCAATTCAAACCATTTCCCATACTTTCTTATGAAGAGCTGGTAAATAATTTCTAATTGTCTTTAATATATATGAATACATTTGAAAAAATGTATTAAGCACTTAATATATACCAGGCACTGTTTTAGGGCAGGAATAGAAAGATAAAACTGAAACAATCTCTACTCTTAAAATTATTGATCTCCTTTGTTTTAATATGATCTTTATTTCCAGATAAATTCCTTCTCCCTTTCATGCCCAGACAGTCATCTGGCCTTTTCATACTTGCCCACAGTGCTTGGAAAATCACTATCACCACATGACTGTTTTGATAAGCTGTTTCTTACTAACTTTTTTTTTACTGACTTCTTTCTTACCTGCTTACAGAGGAGTTATGGGTTTTTCTAATGAAGGATGCCAGGGCTTAAGGTGCTAGGAGATCACAAAATCTTCAATTTCCCTGGATTTCTTCTTTTCCCCTTTCTTTGTTTCTTTTCTGTGAGCACCAGAAGAAATCTCTCTAGAACTAGGAAAAACAAGCCTCAGCTGGCATGGGAGCTCTAGACGGCTGTGATAAGCTCTAATAAGAAGTAGTGATTTAGTCAGTAACAGAAAGGAAATTAGAAGAAAAAATAAATACCTAATTTCCTGACCACTTAGGTAAGGCATATCCTTGACTGAAAATTGTTAATAAGTTTCCAAAACACAAGGGAAAATTACAAGAGGATTGAAAACTTGAACTGTCAATTGCCAAAATACTTAAATTGAGTTTTTAAGGTCTTAATTCTTTCTCCCATTGCATATATATTTCTGACTGTTTCACCACTTCATACTTTCTCAAAATGAGGTGTATTTGCTCTCAAAGTCTTGGAGAGCTTTGCTCCAAGAATTAAAAACAAGTATAATAAGTCTTACAAATATAATGAGATATAAAGTCTATGCTGTTCAAAATGGGGTTCTTATTAATGGAAGCTCCAATGTATAATAGGATTTAAAGTTTAAGGAATAGTTGATTTCATTATTCCCATATATAAAATGAAAATATTAAATAAGAAACAAGGTATAAAAGGAGAGGGCAGCTAGGTGGTGCAGTGGACAGAGTGCCAGTCTGGGAGATAGAAAGACTCATCTTCCTGAGTTCAAATCCAGCTTTAGACACTTACTAGCTGGGTGACCTTGGACAAGTCACTTAATCTTATTTGCCTCAGTTTCCTCATCTGTAAAATGAGCTGGAGAAGGAAATCATTCCAGTATATTTGCCAAGAAAATACCAAATGGAGTCATAAAGAGTCAGACATGACTGAAAAATGGCTGAACAACAACAATGAAAGGAGAAGCAGATGGAATGAAGTAATTTTAAGGATGTTGTGTACTTCAATTTCTTCTCAAAGAGGATGAGAGCCCTGAACTGGGTGTCAGAAGTTTTATGCACTATTCCTGGATATCCCACTACGTAAGTCGCTGTGTGATATTGGGGAAGTCAAAGACCCCTCTTGGGACCTGAGTTTCCTGATTCATAAAATTAAATGGATTCTATACAATGAACTCTAGTTGGGGAACCTTCTGGCTCTAATTTTCTACAATTCTTAGGATAATTAGAGAAAATAAAGCTACTGAAACATTTCATGTATTTATGTAATGCTATAGGTAGGAATGAGAATCCCAGAGAGGAGAAATCAATAAGAAGAAATTAGCAATCCATAGAAATCAGGGAGCCTTTCCTGGGTACTATATTTTCTGCTGTGGTTTCACTGTGATATATATAAATCAAAAAGTGTGAACTATTGGCTTCATATAGATCCTCAACTGCTGCTTCAGGAGAGTCCACAATTCCAATCCCTTGGAGGACATAGGGTTGGGGTGGGAGAGGAGGGGAGGGGTGGTCGTGGTGGCAGTGTTAGACAACTGAAGACTATTCTGCCTTTCAGGAGAGAGGATGTAGGAGTGGCCAGAATAGAAGTCTTAGAGAAGAAAATATCACAATGGGAAATCCTGGAAGCAGAAACACTAATGATCGTGCACCCATATTGGTGTAGCTTATGGTGTTAGAGGTGAGGCATAGAGGGCCTAAGTGATCTGTCCAGGGCTGTGCAGACAGTATGTGGAAGAGATGTGATGTGAACCCAGGCTGCTAAGCCATCACCAGTCATCCTGACCTATGTCTTCCATTGGACTCTGATGACTCTGGAAGAGCCAGTGAGTCCAGTGACTTTGCAGGACTCTGCCTCACTTAAAACCAATTCATTTGCAAGTCAAGACATCACCTTCATGATGTCATTGGTCCTGTTCAAGGAATTAAGTTCTAAATAAGTCGTCTAGATCCCATCCCCCCCTTAAATCATGTTTTCACATTTTTCCCCTCCCCCAACACACCCCAACATTTGAAGGGCTTCAAAGGTTTTTTTTTCTATAATACTATGTTTTCTAGATGCTAATGAAACTACATATTAAAATAAGCTGCCCTCTGTATACCGAGTTGATGCTATTTGACCTGTGACAGAAGGACTTTGTATTGTTTTATCAGTCACAGGGAGATATTTTCCTGATCATATTCAATCCAACCAAACCCAACAAATCATTTGCAAGTAATTTGTCCTCCTGGGCTTTCCTCAAGCATTTGAGACAATGAATAGTCTAATTTCATGATGACATTGAACTGTAGCTCATTCTGGATTCCTTTTAACAAGTTTTCCTGTCAGGGATGTCAATTTCTCTTTTATGGATATTTTTATATACCACACCATAATGTGTTCACTTATAGTGTTGGGACATTTGGGGCCTCTGACACACCATTATTGAATTGGTGGGTCCCCAGGGGCTCCAAGTGCTCTTCTCATTAGCTTGTGCTGAGATTTGGGGAAAAAAGATATGATTTTCAAAACAATTTAATTTGTTTGAGAGTCAGCATGGTGTAATATGAAATGAATACTTGATGTGGAATCTGGAGACCTGGGTTAAGTTCCGTATCTTCCACTTACCAATCATATATAACTTTAGGCAAGTCCCCTCATCTCTAAGAGCCTCAACTTATTGCCATTTCCTACCTTATGTGAGGATGTAAAGTCCTTATGACATGACAGTGAAATTGTTACTTGTTGGAATCATCAAACTCTTTCAAAATGACTCTCTTGAAGAGCCATTTATTTTCTCTCGGATTTTCTTAGTTTTTAACCTTTTTAAATACCCACCATTTTTTGTAGATCACTTTTAAACCAGAATCTTCTCTAATTAAAAAAATTCAAAATCCAACCAAAGTTCCCTATTTCTTTGGGACTTAAAACATCAGGGTTCAAGGGAGGGGAGCAATTCAAGGGTGATTTTTAAACAATAATGGCTTTCTGATATTTGTGCAATTAAAAAAACAACAACCCTGTATTTCCTATCTCACTTATCTACTCCACCGCCTGTACTCAAGCTACTTGGCACTAAGTTGTGGACAATGTAGTTACAGACAATGCAGGAATTTGTTTTGTTTGACCACACACATACACACACACACACACACACAATCAAACAAACACACACAGAGACACACACACACACACACACACATATATATATACTTATACATATATAGTAAATATATAAATACATGTACATGTATACACACATATATACATACATACATATATATACATTTATACATACATATATATATACACACGTGGGTATGTATATTTTCTTTTTGCTATGGATCTCCCTATCTCAGGTTAGAAGTTTTATGACCACTTTTGGGCCCAACCCCACTACTGGTCTGCAAGGAAAATTTAGCCTGTTCTGTTTCTAAACTGCATTGGTTAGCCCTTTCTTATGCAATCTTGTGACTTTCTGCCTCTGAGCCCACAGGTATTTTTGCCATATTGGTGCTTGACTTAGCATGGACATTCCATGAACTTTAGCCCTACTGTGGCTGAGAACTCCCTAAATGAAACATTTCACCAGCCTCTGCCTGCCCAGTGCAGGGACTACAGGAGTGATCTATCAAAACCTGGCTTTTCTGCAAATCTTAAAGGAAGCTAAGAGCTTAAATAAAATGGGACTCACTTAAAGAATAAATTTTTTAGCACTGGAAGTGTATAATTAAATATTCTAATGATCATAACATAATGATAATAACAGTTTTCCAACTATTGAACACTTTCCCCCTCTGAAGTACACTTACATCTGAAAGACGTTTTGGTGTGTATGTGTAGAAGGAAAAATTCTAAAAATAGCTATTATTTTAGTTTGACAAAACAAAGAGCAAGAGTGAATTTTAGTGGCAAGATTTTTGTCCACATTTTTTATCGATGCTTAACTATTGACATGTTTCAAATTGAAAATGTGATAAGGACCCATAATGACATTTTGGTCATTGGTAGAAATAATAAGTATCAACATCTCAATACCCTATTTTATACATATGGGATATTACTCAAAGTCTATTAGATTAAAACATATATTGAGTCTTTATATTAAACCAATGTCTTGTACAAAATTAGCATGTGGTCACCATATGCTGTGTGATAAGAAGATCTGTTCCTTTGTGTGGTCTGTAGAGTGACCAAAACACTATGAGGATTTAAAATTGGGGTACTTAACCATTTTGTTTGATCATAGACCCTTTTGAAAGTCTACCAAGGCCTATATTTTAACTACATAAATAAAATACATAGGATTACAAAGAAAATCTATTATCATTATCAATATGCACATACATATGTATGTATGTATGTATATCTGTGTGTATGTGTATATATTATATTACAAATTTCACAAGCCTCAGGTTAAGAACCACTTATCTAGAAAGCGGGGCAGGTAGGTGGCACAGTCCATAGAGTGCTGAGCTTAAAGTCAGTAAGACCCTTCTTCCTGGGTTCAAATTTGGCCTTAGACACTATCAATGTGATCCTGGGCATGTCACTTAGCCCTGATTGCCTCAGTTTCCTCATCTGTAAAATGAGCTGGAGAAGGAAATGGCAAATCCCTCCAGTATCTCTGCCAAGAAAACTCCAAATAGGATCAAGATGAGTCAGACATGACTGGAAAAGACTGAACAATTTAGAAAGAGATAAATTGGACTTTGCCCTTTATACTCTTTGTATGAGACAGAATACAAAGACAGGGTGTAAGCACTATTGGGCGGGGGATTAACAATAATACAAAGATACAGTGTGAAAGTACTGTGTGGGGAAAATCACAATTGAGAAATAAAGGAGAAGACATTATTTTACCAAATTAAAACCATATTTTTTTCCCTTAATAATCCATTCTATCTTTTCCTACAGGATTTTCCATTGAGACACTTTGTTCTCCAAGACAGGAAGTTTCATTTCAGCTTTTTCTGGGAGATAAAATGTAGGTGTGAAATACTAAAGTTATTATCTCCAGATTCTCTTTTCTCAGCTACTTTATAAGCATGCATACAGCAAGGAGAAGATCATACCAATAAATTTAGCCAGAAGAGATTGCTCACCCTGTCACTAGGGAAGAAAATACTGAACCAAATGTTACAAAAGAAAAGTGTTTGCAAGATGTCAATGGGGGTCCCATTCTTTTGTGAAAAGTAGTGAAATCTCATGGATTTTACCAAAATGTTGATTTTTAAAATAATCAATCACTGGAATTATCCTAGAAGTAATAATTTTTTTTACTTCTTTAAAAAAATTATTTATTTTTAGTTTTCAATAATTACTCCTGGAAGTGATAGTTTTAGGTACTGTCAGAGTTCTTCCTAAACAAGTTTCTTTTGGTGTACATGTTACAAGAAAACCATAAAAGTAATGGCAATGCAAATCTCTGTTTAACAAAAATTTCCAAGGCCATATTCAATGGCTGTACATCTTACAGAGGGCTTAATATCACAAAATTCCAGTGATGATAATGATAACAGTAAAAAACTGGCATTTCTATAATTATTTAAAACATGCTTTACATTCATAGTCTCATTTTAACCTCTCATTAGCTCTTAAGAACAGGGCAGATAGGTGGTAGAATAGATAAAAATGTTAGGTCTGGAGTCAAGAAGACTTACTTTCCTAAATTCAAATCTGGCCCCAGATATTTTATGAGGTGGGTGACTTTTTTTTTTTATGAAGTGGTGACTCGCAAATCACTTAACCTTTTTTGCCTCCGTTTCCTCATCTGTAAAATGAGTAGAAGGAAATACCAAATGATTCCAGTACCTTTGGCAAGAAAACCCCAAATGGGGTCATGAAGAGTTAAACATGACCAAATAGCAAACAGCTAGTGAGTTCCCTTTCCACAGCATCCCATTCCTTATGAGCCCCTCCCAAACTTGATTTCCCATTGCAACTGTCCTAAATTGCATCTCATACCTGAAATGAATGTACCTTAAAAAGTTTGAAAGTATAAGACTGGAGTTCAGGAGAGGGACTGAGGCTAGATAGGGAGATCAGGAGTCATCTTTATGGAAATATTACTTGAGTCATGGGAAGAAGCAGAGCTAACTTCCCAAAGTGTACCAGGCCCTTCAAGTCTGGAGAGTGTACCCAACACTATTGTTATTTATACAATGCTTTGACCTTTCAAAGTATTTTCACATACTTTATCTCATTTGGTAGATAGTTTTCCTCAGGAAATGAAGCTCTCAGACATGAGGAATTTTTAGAACTGGAGATCAACCAGTTCAACCGCGTCATTTTATAAATGAGGAAATTGAAACCCAGAGAGGAAATTGTCAAATGGTCACTTTTGTAAATATAGAATAATAGACAAAGGCACTAATTAGTTTCAAGTGGTTGAATCCATTATATGCCATGGAGGAAGTCCCCAAATACCCCTTCCCACTGCCAAGCATCTTTCTATAAAGCCTTGTTTGCACTTCATTCTCAGAGATGACTGTGACATCAAGGAAGTGATGTCGTGACAGGCAAGTGAATTGGATTTAAGTGAGGGAGGGCTGTGCAAAGTCACCACCCTCACTTTCTCCTCTGATTTATCTGAATCCAGTGGTAAGATATAGGTCAGAATGACAGTAAAAGTCTAGCATTTAAATAGGAGAATCTTTCCTTTGGGCATGATTCACACTAATATTGATTGTCAAGTTTTTAACTATTTCAAATTGCCTCTTTTTATGCTTTGATTTAACAACATAAAACTTCTGGAAATAATGTTCTATTGTGATACTCTTGGAATGTTTATGCAAATTCCCAGAGGCTTTACTACCTATCTGACCTATTGTTAATTTTAAAAAAGAAAATGACTCTTTCCTGTATAAAATTTTTCACATCTTCCCTCTTCCCTACTTTAAGAAGCTCATTCTAGTGTCTATGACTATCTGCAGTTAAAGCATTTTGTCAGTGTTATTATTCAATGATTTGTATTAACCTCTTTGTTCAATGGAAATATGGCCTAAAAATATCATTAGATTATAATCATTTCCTCTTCTAGGCTTTTTTTTAAATTAGTAATTGTCAAAATACTCAAACATTTTTACACATTAGTGCATTCTCTCACCCTGAATTACCTTGTATTCATTTGTATGTATTTTGTGTTATCTGTGGTAGGGCCTGATTACTCAATGTGTCATACTGCATAAAGGATGGAGTTGGTGAAATTTGGAAAAAGAGGCATCCTGGTATTCTAGTTACTAAGTCTGAGAGAGAAGACATGTAATTCCAGATTTTCTTTAGGTCCCTGAAGGGAGAGAGACTCTGGAAAGAAGTGAATGAGGTTAAGGATTCCAAGATAAAGAGGTGAGAAGAGCAGAGATTACAGGCATGAGGAATGGAATAGGACATAGTTAATCTGTTCAATGTGATATTCGTAGACAAGTAAGTAGGTCAGATGGCTGGAATGTAGAGTATATAAAGATCAGTAATATGAAATAAGTCTTGAAAGGTAGGTTGATTCCAAGTAGTGACACATTCTAGATGTTAACTTGAAAAAATTATATTTTATCCTTAAAATAATAGGGCAGACATTAGCATGGTCAGAAGTGTGTTTTAGGGCTATATTCTTTTCAGATTTGTTTGATTTCTCCTTTTCACACTTTGTCCTTTACCTTGTAATTTAACTTATCTGTGGACAATTGTTATGTCTCCCTCTCCTACTTCCAAGGTGTCTTCCCTCTATCCTCAGACTATCTCACCTGAAAGTTGAGATGACTACAGCACCGATAATGGTAGTGGTGATGATGATGATGGAAACAAATTTATAGCATGATATAGTGGATAGAAAGTCAGTCTTGGAGTGAGGAAGTTCAAGTTTCAACTCTGACCCATGCTGCTTATATGTCCCTGTGAAAGTGTGTTCCTCTCTCGCTTCTCTAGACAACACTATCATACTATATATTGCAAAACTGGTGCTAACCTTTATTGCTCGAAAAAGTCCCTCACCAGGAACTTCCTATATCATGAAATCACAGGATATACATACACACACAAACATACACATATGTGTATACACACATATGTGCACAATACACACATGTGTGTATATATTCGTATACATATACACACATACCAACATAAAAGTTGCTATATATACACACATACAGCCATAAAAGTTCCTATATTCAATACCTAGCATAACAGATGCTTCATAAATATTTGTTAAATAAAACTGAACATTCTCTCTTGTGACATTGTTTTAATAGCTAGAAAGTTACAGCATCAAGCATCATAAGATTTAGTGCTGGAAAAAATCTTAGGTGTTATCTGATATGATAAAAAGAACACAGAATTTGGAGTCAAAGGACTAAGTTCAAACCCAGTGTCTATGGCTAACTACCTGTGTGACCTGGGGTATTTTACTTAACTCTTTTAGGTTTCAGTTTTCTCAAATGTAAAATGACAGGGCTTTTGCTCCAAAGAGGGAATCCCACACTCAGTCCCCAGACTCAGAATAGGGTTGGCTAGAAGTAGTTATACTCTTTACCTGATCCTGGAGCAGGACTAAAGGTTCATTTAGGACATTCATTTAGAAGAGGAATTGGACAACACTGTCTCCCTGAATCTGCAGAACCTTCTAGCTAGTTGATCACAGCTGTGGTCATAAATTTTCTACCGGAGTTCTACCCTGGGGCAAGGCTACAACCTTGTTGCATAGATCTAAACCAATCTGGAACCTGGAAAATGCAGGAGGGCAGTGATCAGAGCATGCCTTTTATCAGGCATTCTAATGGAGTGGAGGGAATGATACAAATGTTCCCTCAGAACCCTAATGTTATCAAGGGTCATAGGAGGAGTCAAATAAAACAGAAAGCTGGATAGTGGTTTTATGTTTTTCTTTTTTAATCTTTAAAGAAAAAGTAAAGGAACAGAGAAATTGATTTATTATGTAATAAAAAGAGAGGAAGCAGGGCAGCTAGGTGGCGCAGTGAGTAGAGCATCAGCCCTGGAGTCAGAAGGACCTGAGTTTGGATCCGGCCTCAGACACTTAACGCACATACACACACACACACACACACACACACACACACACACACACACACACACAAAACCTAGCCGTGTGACCTTGGGCAGGCTACTTAACCCCAATTGCCCTCCAAAAAGCAAAAATAAAAATAAAAAATAAAAATAAAAAGAGAGGAAGTATGGAAGAACTATTTGTCTCACATAACTGTGCACCAGTAGAAATCCATGTGGAGAAAGGATGAGGAGAGTAGACATAACATCATCTTCATCTGAACTGGTCAAAGGGGTTGGAACACATATACAGAATTCGAAACACATTCAACTTAAGAGGTTAACAGGAGGAAACAGGGAGGGATTAATCATAATCAAAATCAACTTTAAACTCAAAGGGGGTTGTGATGAAGGGCTTAAAAGCAAAGAAAGGAAGGGTAATGTGATCAAGGTGTGGGTGATGGAAAGAGAAGAGGGGCAAGATAGCATCAAAAATAGAGCATCAAGACTGAGTGTAAAGTCTTGTCCCACAGTCCACTTCACTGTAAAGGGGAGATGTGGAACAAAGAGAGAAAAGTATGAGAGAATGGGATGGAAATAAAGACAAAATTAATTATTATAACTGCAAGTGTAAATGAGATGAATTCACCCATAAAATGTAAGAGGATAGCAGGATTAGAAAGCAGAAGCTAATATATATATATATATATATATATATATATATATATATATATATATATATATATATATATATATGCCGCTTATGAAAAAACTCTTGAAGCATAAATACACATATCACATTAGAATAAGGTGTTGAAGCAAAATCTATTATGTTTTAGCTAAACTAAGGAAAGCAGAAGTAGCAATCATAATCTCAGACAAGACAGCAAGAAAACAAAATTTAATTAAAAGAAATGAATATGGAAACTACAATTTGTTGAAAGGCATTATATACCCTCTTATAATTTAAATACTTGCCTATTTACACTGAATGATATGATTTGAAAATATTTAAAGGAAAAGCTAAACAACTTACAAAGAGAAGTAGATAGTAAACCATATGAGTTTAATGTACCATAACAGTACTTCAGTATAACATGTTCAGAACTATATAAATCTAAAAAAAAAAAAATAAACAAGAAAGAAATTTGGAAAAGTTGGGTATGATAGCTCTCTGTTCATTATTAAATGGGAATAGAAGAAGTCTGCACATGTTTCAGCTGTACAAAGTTTGATCAGCTTTATAAAAACTGATTATGTATTTGGGTATAAAAACCTCACAAACAATTGTAACAGAATGTAGAAATATTAAACATATCTTTTATTGACCACAATGCAATAACATATTAATTGATTTAATTGTGACTATAAAATGAAAAAAAATTCACAGCAAAAGAAAAAGAAATAAAGGAAATTATAAGAAATCATTTTATTCAAATATATGGAAATGAAACAAACAATTTAAATGAAATGGATGAATATTTATATTAGTATCAAATACCTAGAAACGTAAAATTAAATGATAGCTTTGAATGAGATAACTTTTGTCAGCCGTCCCAGATGTAAAGCTGGGACTTCACTATCTAGTCCAATGCTTTAATTTTATACAACAAGAAAATGAGACTCAGTGAGATTTAAGTTGTGAGGATCAAATAAAATATTTGTAAAGTGTTATGCAGATCTTGAGGCACTAGATAAATGCTCATTATGGTACTGTGGCTTCTGTTGAATGTTATTGTTATAACTAGTTATTATTTTTAACCCCCTAGGAAGCTGCTTTCTCTTATTTCAATTTCAGAAACATAAGATAATGCAGTTTTCCTAAAGTTTTTCCAAAAGAAAAAAAAAAAAGGTAAGCGTAATATAGTAGACAAAGGCCTGGCCTTTTAAGTCAGGAGGTCTGGGGTTCAAATCCTGTATTGACTACGTGACCCTGGGCAAGTCTCTTAGTGCTGTAGACAACTCTCAAAGGAAATAAGTTGCAGAGAAGGCGCTGACCTGAACTGTCAGAGAGTGTTTCTTCACCTGGGGTTCCCTAGATGGATGTAATCTCAAGTACAGTCTTTATATCTAATTTCAGAAGAGGTACTCACAGAAAAATCTCATGAATAGGGGGGATCTGTAAGAAATTATTACCATTTCAAAAAGTATTTGGCTAAAGTTTACCTCTGCATGATCCTTGTTGGCGGGCAGGGGGCGAAAAAAGCTTGTTTGAGATTATTCAAAGGGCTTGAATGAGATTATTCAAAGCATGTTTACAAACACTCTTGTTATTTTTCAGTCATTTTCAAATCTTTGTGACCCCAGTTTGGGTTTTCTTGACACAGATACTGGAATGGTTTGCCATTCCCTTCTCCAGCTTATTTTACAGATGAGGAAATTGAGACAAACAGGCTAAAATGATTTGCCCAGGGTCATACAACTAATAAGTATCCAAGGCCAGATTTGAACTCAGAAAGATCAGTCTCCCCGATTTCAGGCTTAGTACACTATCCACTGTACCATCTAGCTGCCCAAACATTCAAGAACCAACTATTTCTTATTGTTTTGCTTCAAATAGTCACACATCAAACTTGGTTACCAATTCAAGCAATTGCTCTAAATGGATCTATGAGGCAGAGGGAGCTCCTCATTGGGAACTCTCTGAACTGTGAAATCACAGGACCACTGGTAAATATTTTATTTTATTTGTTATTAAATTATATATATATATATACATACATACATACATACATACATATATATATATACACATACATACATATATATAGTGCTTGTTGTGTATTCACATATACAATTATATATTATTAAATTGTTTAAATTTTAAATATTTGAAAAATAATTCTTTATGGTTTACATACATTATCTCATTTAACACTAATATTTACCTTTTGAGGTAGCCTATGCAGTTGTTACTGTATCTTTGTTATAAATAAAAAAGTCTAAGGGACTAAAAGAGTTTAAGTGACTCACCCAAAGTCACAGAGATGAAGTCAAGCCTTAGCCCTCTGACTCCAAACTAAGTTGTATTTCTCCTTGCCATAATACATGAAGAATATTCAAAGGAATTGGAAATGTTTAGCTTGGAAAAGAATAGACAAAGAGGAAATATGGTAACTGTGTTCAGACACTTGATAGGTCTCATGGAAGAGGGGTAGACTTGTTTTCTGTTTCTCCCAAAGGCAGAGTGAAGACCCAATGAGTAGAAATTAGAGGTGAGGTTTGAGAGCTACACCAGAAATTTAAATACAGCTATCAGATAATTGTTTTCTTTTAATGCAGATGGAGTTATTCAAGTTTAGACTAGATTTCTTAATGTAAGGTCCCTAAATTTATTTTTTTCTTAAATATTTTAATAACTGTATTTCCATATAATTTATTTCTTTTATAATCTTATGTGTTTTATTTGATGAAATTAAAATAATAATAATTATCCCAAATAATTAATAATAATTATCCTGAAAATGATCATGTTGCTTTGATCCTCCTTCCTCTAAGTGTTCAGAAGAATCTTCCTTTTAAGAAAAATGCTCAGGACAGCTATGTTCATTTCTTCATTACTCTCCAAATTTTTTCTCTACCATGCCTTTCATACAAGGAAGATCATTTTACTCTTACAGTCCCTTCCTCTGACTGGTCAGTTCTTACTAGAAGCTCCATTTTATGGAAAGTGCCAAGGTCAGTCATGCTCACTCCTCCTTCTGCTCTGGTACTGTCTCCTTCTTTCCCCCTCCCCCAACTCCAGATGCCTTTTATGTATTCCCTCAATAAAGATAATAATAATAATAATAATCAATAATAGCTGATATTTATGTAGTACCTACTGTGTTCCAGGCACTGTGTTAAGTGCTTTACAATGGGGACAGGGACTACATTTCTTTTTGTTGTTGTTGTTTTGATTTGTTTTTTATTAGTTATAATATTATACTAATTACTATACTAATTATACTAATAATTATATTAATAAGAAACACTCAATGTTTAGTGTTTAGTAAGCACCTAATAAATAAATGCTTTTGACTTCTTGATTTGAAAGGGGTCTATAGATTTCACCAGATTGCCAAAGGGGTTCATGATACAGAAAAACCCAAGAATCTTGGTATATTATATAAACTGATGCTGAGTGAGGAGAGCAGAACCAGGAGAACTTTGTACACAATTACAGACACATTGTATCTGTGACAACTAACTTTGATAGATTAGGTTCCTCTCAGCACTGCAAGGTTATAAGACAACTCCAAAAGACTCATGATGGAAAGGGATATCCACATCCAGAGAAAGAACTAAAGAGTCTGAATGCATATTGAAGCAAACTACTTTCTCCCTCTCTTTTTTGTTTTGTTCCTTCTTTCTTGTTGCTCACTCTATTGGTTATATTTCTTCTTTACAACTTGACTAATGTTTAGTGTGAAGATATTTGTAGAACCTATATTGGATTGTATGCTGCTATGGGGGGTAGGGAAGGAGAGGGTGAGAAAATTTGGAACTCAAGGGATTGTGGAATTGAATGTTGTAAACTAAAAGTAAATAAATAAACTTTAAAAAAAGAAAAAAAGAATCCTTGGTCTAGATAATCATCTGTCAGGAATGCTTGAGAGGAAATTTCTGTACTGAGAGTGAAATTGTACACCAAGAACTTTGTCAAGTTTAAGATACCATGATTCTCTAATGAAGTTGCACTGTATAGATGCATAATCTAACTTTATAGTACCTTATCTTCCGGCTTTTCTGAACTTTAAGAATGTGACCATTCCTTTAAAAAACAGTACTTCTGGATTCAAGATGAACTGTATTTGTTAGGTTGAACTGTTGGACTGATATTCATATACCTTTGGACTCTAAGCTCTCTTTAAATCTTAATGTGGCATGAACATAATTGGCTAACTGTGGGGACTTTGGTTCACTGGATAGATTTAAGTCTTCTGAGAGCAATTTTACTTT
This sequence comes from Gymnobelideus leadbeateri, assembly GCA_011680675.1. Lineage (NCBI taxonomy): Eukaryota > Metazoa > Chordata > Mammalia > Diprotodontia > Petauridae > Gymnobelideus > Gymnobelideus leadbeateri. The sequence continues at coordinate 171,685 of WOXC01011173.1, read as the reverse complement.
CAAGTATGCCAGAAGTTTGAGGGTATTTCCAAAATGTTTTTCATTCCTAAAGAAAAATAAAAAAATCACTCCACAGTGTTTTCCTTTTTTGTTTCTCACTTTCTCAATTTGTAATAAATCCTTGGGGAACCTTAATGTTGAAATATGTTTTCAAAGCAACATATTTTCTCCCCATCACACAGGCACACCAGCTGGTTATGACCCGGTCATTCACTCAGTATAACTCTGTGGAAAAAAAAAAAGTCTCACCCATCTGAAGGCTGGCAAATGATCCAAGAGTTTGCCCTTTTATTAGCTTTTTTTCCTATTTGGTGAGTGAAGAAGATGGGATTGTTCTCTTGGCCATTTGCCCAACTCTATAGAAACCATGTTTAAGAATCCTTTTCAAACTATAAACTTCTCTTCTTGCTCAGAAAATGCAGCTTCTCAAGGGACTCAAGAAATACTTTTCAGGGATGATGTGCTTTTCTTCTATTTGGCCGTTCACCTGTGACTCTCAAGGCCAACTAGAGTCCCAGAGTATTTTTATTCTCCTTGTACTGACCAGGTATCTGAGGGTCCATAAACCTGATGCCACCTTTAGCTTTAAGGCTTTACTTTCTTCTTTCTTTATTAATACTGTTTAAATTTGATCTCTCTTGTTTATTGAACCAAATCTTTCCACTATGGCATTTATAGCCTGGTAATAAATTGGGTACATAGGAAAGAGAATTCATTCTTTCAGACCTTCCCTCTTCCTCACTACCTCCTGGCTTCCTTGGCTTCCTCCAAGGTTCAGTTATACAGTCTCACCTTCTCTAAGAAGTTTTTACTATTCATCTTTCATGCTATTCAAATAAATATATTTGAATATAAGCAATCCTTCCATTAATACATTAAAATAAGTTTATAATGCAGGTGATATATCTCATAAAGAATTGAACAGACACTCAAGACATTGAGCTGTGTTTGTTTGTTTTGTGTGTGTGTGTGTGTGTGTGTGTCCAAAGTCAGTTCGAGATACAATTCAAACATTTGCATTGTAGATTACACATTCATAGATAAAATAGCAAGGTTCCTCCTGCTATCAAGACTTTGACTAGACCCCTCAATCAGTGCATCCAATAGGATTCTCCACTTAAAATGCATGAATTGTTTATTGGATTTAGGCTAAATGAATTAAAAAAGAAAAAAAATTAAAATAATCTGCATGACTCAATAGGATTTTTTTTAGCAGTCAGTAAAAATGAAGTTAATGCATTCACTTTCATTTCTGCCCGTCACATGATCAATTTCTAAAACTAGCTTTGTTTAACCAGTTTGTTTAACCACCTTTAAAACAGTTTTTTTGCAAAGAAGCAAAATTTAAAAAAAATCAAAGAGCAATATTTTTAAAAATGTAAATTTCCCTGATTTGAATTTTTTTAGGTTTGTCAAATGACACGCATTTTTTCTTACAACCTATCCTCACAGCTTGACTTAGAAAAGAGTTTCTCTGCCTCCTTCAGTCATTTTTTTGCCCTTGTCCTAGAGAAGGTTATATGTGTTGAGACATGTCAAATGAGAATACAATTTTTATTTTGATTGTAACACATACACATAAATATTGATAATATAAAATATAGATAAATATTATGATTATAAGTGGACAGAGAATGGGTGACCAACATTAACTTACTAATTATCTTCTCAATAACCAATAATTGCTTCCTTCAAGTAGTTATCCTAGCCACCATATACAAATACCTATTAGAGGATGGGAATAGAAAATGCTCAAGAAAGATTATCTTATATATTTTTCCCTTTCTTGTTATTTAAAGGCATTCCAATGAAAATGGAATTTTTGTTCCTTTATAGTTCATATGTTCCTGTATCTCTTTATGTGTCTTCCCTCTATGGTTATCTCTAATGTATTCTCTAAGAATATCGTCTGTGTATGGTGGTTTGTATGTTGTCTCCTGCTTTAAGGCTGTGCACTCCTTGAGGGCAGGAGATACCCTTTGCCTTGCTTTGTATCTCCATCACTTGGTGCAATGCTTGGTACAATAGTAGATAGTAAATGTTTGTTGACTTGATGACTTGTCTAAACATCAATTACTGTAATATGAGATCCAAGATGATCTCATACTGTTTGACAAACTTCTGTTGGCAAAACTTCTTTTAAAGATGAATAAACTGAGACCCTAGATGGTTACATGCCTTGCCTATCAAAATAATTCTTTTTACGCAACTGGATAATTATCAGAAAATCAAAAGTTGTTCTAATTTTGTTGGAATGAGCAGAAGTTTTTATTGTTTTTATTGTTATAGTTTTATTGTTGTTTGCTGTGAGGAAGGCTCACAATATTCAGGCTGGACCCCTATTCTACTCTTCCACCAAGATATGGATGGGAGTTTCACAGATTGAGTAAATATAGATGAATTGTTGTCTACAACACTGAAGTGGGTATCCACATGGATGATGTGCCATGTGTTTCATTATCACTTTGGAGTGGATACACTGTATTATGGTCCAGTTTGATTAAACGATGTGCACTTTAGTTATTGTTTATTAATACAGCCTTCACTCTCCCAATCTTTTTTTTCATTCTTGAGGTATATTTTCTTGTACATACCAGGAAACATTGCAAAGTGTTTGTCTCTATGCACCATCCCACCAGCTGCTGCTTTCATCCTTCACATATCCCTTCCCAATTGTGTGTGTGCACATACATGTATGTTCCCACTATCAATGACACATATCAGTCCTGTGGACATGGGTAAGGAAAATGAGAAAATTGAAGGGAGAGTTGAGAAGACAATGCCTTAGCATCACGGGAAAAGGTCATTTGACTCATCCGTCTATTGAAACACCTAATTTATGAACAGGGAATAACTTAGAAAATAAGAGAATGGAAATTAGTAAGTGTACCTGAAGTATGATAGACAGCCACCCTCCTTGTCAGGAAGACGAGTTCAAATCTTGCCTATGACGCATCCTGACTATGTGACCCTAGGGAAATTACTTAGATTTTCTGGTAACATTTTACATTTCTTAAATTATAGATCAGTTGGTATAGACAATTTTCTCACTCAGAGTTTCCTCATACTAGTAAGATCACATGTCAGAAACAAAAGAAAAATAGGATGTATTTAGGTATTTTATTACATTGCTTGGATTTCCTTTAGTGTTTTTTTTTCTCTTTCATTTTGCCATTTTTATCTTATACATTTATACTGATGGCCTATTACTCCACACTTAGACTCAATAGAAAGCTTTAAGTTCTATTTTTATAAGGAGTCAATACCTGCAATTATTAAGGTGTTTTCATCTTAAATGTAACCAGTACAATTGCCTATGTTTAGTACTGTGAGTTCAGTTGTGTCTTTTTCTTCTCTTGGAAAGATCATTCCATTTGAGATTATTAGAGACAAGCCTATATGCCCCTTATTAACTTTTTTCCACCAAAATGCTATGTTAAGAATTTAATGTATTTTCTCCTGGCTCTCAGGAATATGGAATTGAAATGGATTTTTTAAAGTCAGGAGAGATGAAAAGAGGGGAGCTACTGGGGGTGATGGATTCCCTGTTCTTGGCAGGGGAGAGGGATGGAATTCAGTTCTGGCTCCTCCTTCACGCTGAGACTCTTCACAGAGATGCCAGTGGCATCAGTAGAGAATGTTAAATCATCTGTTTTTAGCTATAGCCTAATACATCTTTCTGATGACCCTGTGGAACTTTAATAAAGATTCAGAAATATATTGGTGACTGTTTTTTTTTTTTAAGATTAAGCAAAATCAAATACCATATAGTGATCAATTTAAAGAAAGCTGCATGTGAATAATCTAGCTGGGCACTATGCTCACTATGCCCACTATATCATTTGGAACACAAAATGACAAAATTAGCAGTAAGGCTCATTCTGGCTGCTTCTTTCAATATGTGCCTTGTTTCCATTTGGGTGATAAATTTTGCTGAATATCAATCAGTCCATCCATCAATTAATATGAATTTATGAAGTACTTGCTAAGTGCTGGGTAGTGGGGATATAAGTAAAAATAATGAAACAATCCCAACTCTCAAGCAGTTTCCCATTCTATGAGCTTATATAGGTTTTCTGTTCCTAACTAACTTACCAATTTCCCATTTGCTGAGGCAGAGACCATGTAGTCTATATCTTTGTACCTTCAGACATGGTGTATAATATATAGTCTAGCTCTTACTCTTACTCTGTCTGTGACTTGAAACAAATCATTTAATCTCTCAAGCTTTCAAGGAGGAGGTGGGGCTTAAGAAACTCTAAAGTCCATTCCAGCTTGAAAACAATGACTTCATTTGTTGATGATGAGGACATGATTTTTAATTAGTTCTTTAGAAAAAAACACATTTCTCTTATATAACCCTGGGTAAATCTATTATGCTCTTTGCACTTCTCTTTTCCCCCTATCACATTCTACTCGGTATCTTTCTTTTTTAAAAACAAAAATAAAATTTAATTCATGGAACAAAATGGGCATTTCCATAACACAGTACAATAAAAAGATGATTGCACATTAAACTGCAAACCTACCACGTACAACTTGCTACTCCCTCCAAATATACAACAAGGTTATTGTGTAAATTTATTTTTTCTTCCCTTCCCCCCTTGCCCTAGAGATGGCTACCATTAGACACATATAGGTATATAGATATAAAATTATCCAAAGCATGCTTCTATTTTTCAGTTCTTTCTCTGGATGCAGATAGCATTTTTCTTCATATGTCCTTTATTTTTAATTTGTGTATTCATAATAGTAAAAAATGACTTATGCACTCAAAGTCATTCTTAAAACAATATTGCTATTACTGTATAAATGTTATCTTGGTTCTGCTCACTTCACTCCTCATTTTGTATAAGCCTTTCTAAGGTCATTGAGCTCATCGTTTCTTATAGCACAATAGTATTCCATCAAAACTGTATACCACAACTTGTTCAGCCATTCCCCAATTGGTGGGGATCCCTACAATTTACTCTTTGCCACCACAAAGAGAGCTGCTATAAATATAACCTATTTACATTCAAAGTTACAATTACTATATGTGAATTTCTTCCCATCTTATTTTTACTCATTATTTTCTTTCTTAGACTGTCTTTTTACCCTAGCCCTGTTATATTCTCTCTGGCCTGCACAACCTATGCCCCATGGGTGCAGCCAAAAGATTTCCTCTACTTTTTTCACAGGCTACCTGAAATCATTTGGCATGCAGAAGGTTATGCACACCTTCCTTATCTTCTACCCCCACCTTCCCACCCCACACTTCACCTACCCTTCCAAGAATCCCTCCCTTATCTTTTTCCCCTCCTCCCAAATCTTAATCAATAGCCCTTTCTAAAAGTCCCTCCCTCACCCTGCCTTCCTGTTTTCTCACCTCTCTAACATGCTCAGAAGATTTTTAAACCTTCCAGATGTACAACCCAGAAGAGAATAAGATTCAAACTTTATCAGCCCTCTACCCCCACCTGCTTGCTCTGTATTCATTTTTCCTTTTACATCCCATTTTAAATAATATATATATATATAATATATTATATATATAGTCAAACTTTCTCTCTCTCTCTCTCTCTCTCTCTCTCTCTCTCTCTCTCTATATATATATATATATATATATATACATATATATATATATATATAGGATCCTTCCTTCCTTCCTTCCTTCCTTCCTTCCTTCCTTCCTTCCTTCCTTCCTTCCTTCCTTCCTTCCTTCTTTCCTTCCTTCCTTCTCTTGAAAGATATCTACTTGATATATTTCTCGACCTATCTTATGCCCAACTTATTAGACTCATGGAGAAGCTCTGTCTTATTTTATCTTTGTTTCTTCAGTGACTGGTGCAGTGCTTCACTGAGAGTGGCCATTAAAAATGATCATGCAGTTGAATTAAACCAAATGAAAGTTATAACTTCTCTATATGTGTCTAATGGTAGCCATCACTAGGGCAAGGGGGGAAGGGAAGAAAAAATAAATTTACACAATAACCTTGTTGTATATTTGGAGGGAGTAGCAAGTTGTACATGGTAGGTTTGCAGTTTAATGTGCAATCATCTTTTTATTGTACTGTGTTATGGAAATGCCCATTTTGTTCCATGAATTAAATTTTGTTCTCTCTCTCTCTCTCTCTCTCTCTCTCTCTCTCTCTCTCTCTATATATATATATATATATATATATGAATGATTCTTCCTTCCTTCCTTCTCTTCCTTCTTTCCATGATTATACAATGATGGTTAATGTGGATAGAGCTACTCTTGAAGACAGCAAGCAAGACGTGTGTTTAAGTCCTACCTTTTATCTATCTACCTACCTACCTACCTAGCTAGCTATCTATAGAGAGAGAGTAAACAGTTTAACCTTAATGAGTACCTTATAATTCATCTTTGATGTTTTCTCTATATTTATTCTGGATTTATATATTGAATTTTCCATTTACTTCTGGTCTTTTTTGTTACAAATATCTGAAAGTCTTTCAGGTCATCCCAGATATCCATTTTTTTTTTCCATTCAGGATTATACTTAACTTCTCTGGGCAAGTTATTCTTGGACATAAGCCCATCTCTTTTGTTCTTTGAAATAGAATGTTCCAATACCTACTTGATATATTTCTCGACCTATCTTATACCCAACTTATTAGATGCACAGAGAATCTCTGTCTTATTTTATCTTTGTTTCTTCAGTGACTGGTGCAGTTCTTCACTGAGAGTGGCCATTAAAAAATGAGCATGCAGTTGAATTAAACCATATGGAAGTTACAACTTTGAATGGGGTACTACGGTCAAAGTTTCTCTTTTATTTGTCTTTACTAGTCAGTAAGAAAAAAATAGATAGTAGGACTGAGAATAAAATTAGAGAAAGTATGCAATAGTTAGCAGGCAATTCTAAGTACAGACTGGAAGTGTAATTCTCACATTAGAATGTAAACTTGTTTTAAGGCAGAGAATTTTGTCTTTGTATTTCCCCTGGTCAAAACAGTACCTGACACATATGTAGTAAATACTTAATATCTTCCTCCCCCCCTTCCCTCCTCCCTCCCTCCCTTCCTTCCTTCCTTCCTCCCTCCCTTCCTTCCTTCCTCCCTTCCTTCCTTCCTTCCTCCCTTCCTTCCTTCCTTCCTTCCTTCCTTCCTCCCTTCCTTCCTTCCTTCCTTCCTTCCTACCTTCCTTCTTTCCTTCCTTTCTTCTCTTCCTTCTTTCCATGCTTATACAATGATGGTTAATGTGGATAGAGCTACTCTTGAAGACAGCAAGCAAGACCTGTTTTTAAGTTCTACCTTTTATCTATACTGACTATGCTACCCTGTGCAAGTCACCACTTCTCAACACTCTGAACATCTTTTTAAGATCATAAATTACAAAAAGGGTGTGATAGGGGGAGTTTCCAACACCAATAAACTCAAAGGTTTAGTTCCCAGCCTTATGTCATGCAATGGCACAAAAACTGATTTCCAGTCATGAAAAATTAAATTCCCTTTTTTTGTTGCTGTTGCTATTGCTTCTGTTCCCCATTGCTGAGTCAAAAGCAGTGAAGAGAAAATCTGGGTTTATTTAAATGTTTTATTATGCTACATCATCACAGGAAACAAACTTCACTGGCATAGCAAAAATTCCAACTTCTCCTAGAACACTGAGGTTTCACATTAAATGGGGTGCATTTCTCATTCCTTCCATACTCATAATACTCTAGGCTTCTCTACTCCCTCAACCCTCCTCAAAGAGGTGCCATTAAAACAAGGACCCAGGTTGCCTCACTTGTATTGTTGCTTATCACACTCTAATATAATTGACATACATTGGCATTGTACTGAGCAAGTTGTCCAAGCTTGTGGCAAAAGAGTCCTGACTGTCGTCCTGGAAATGGTCTCACTGTGTTTGAGTATGGAATTTCTCATTTCACAGAGGAATTAATCTCAGTCAATCAGCCTTTATATTTGGCATTCCTGTGGCCTTCTGGGACATGCCTTGCCCCCCACCTCCACCCCATCTGCCTGCGCACACTCAACTTTCAACTCCAAGGATTCTTTTAGTCTGCACCTATATTTCCTGAAATAAATTGTTTGAAAAAATATACTAAGATTAGTCAGTTGTGAAGAAATGTTGGGAAACATTTAAAGTTTAAAGTTTTAAATCTATAAAGGTCCATCCTTTGATACAGGACCAGACTTCCCCCCATGCATTATTCACCATGTTTTCCCTACCTATGGATTCAGCTGTTTCTCTCATAGGTTAGTTAATATCTTGGCTAAATATCTAATATCTTGGTAAAATGAGGTGGTTGGATTAGATTATCTCTGATTCATGTAAGCAATTCATTTAAATAAACACAAGAATGGTTGTGTTCAGTCCTGGGCACCAGTTAAAGAAGGAAGTAATAAGCTGGAGAGTGACCATAGGTGGATTATCAGTATGGCAAATAACCTCGAATTGAGACTCTGCAGCAGAAACTTAATCTTGAGGCGACTCAAGATTGTTCTGATGTCCTTAAAGGGCTATTATGGAGAAGAGGTAAGATTAGATTTAGTCAGCTTGGCCCCAGAGGGGAAAGCTGGGAGCCATGGTTGGATTTTGAAAAAAAAAGTGACTTTGTGGTCCAATGTCAGAAAAAAAATTCTTAACAATGAGGTCTATTCAAAAGTGGAGTTAGCTGCCCAGAGAAGACCTCTTAGAGGTCTTCAAACAGAGGCTAGTTGGATAGATATTAGAATGGGGATTCCTTTTAGGTATGCATTGGACTAGATGGCTGCCAAGGTTTTGTCCAGTTCTTAAATTCAAGGATTCTGAGATTTGAAGTGGAGATGGCATTAAGTAGTGCAGGACATTGGAAGGTGGAAGCTAAGAGTCCTGTTGAAAACCTTATGGTAGGCATTTTATCTACATTCCAGAATATTTTCAACTAGAGTAATTAAATACTGCCTTTCAATTCCTCCTGGAAGTTCATTTGGAAATAGAATCCTTCTTTGCTTCCCTCCTGAGTTGCTGTGTGATTAGGGGTGTGTACTGTTTTAACAGCTGCAAAGTCTCACCTCAGGGCTGACTTGATTACATCCTTGCTTAGAGCTTGAAAAGTAGCTTAGGACCTGTGGTATGGGAAGCTCTATTGGAATAACGCTAATGAAATGAGAATGTCTCAAACCTGGGATTTCCTCACAGTAGCAGATTCTCCCAGTTTGGGCTTTTTCTTCTGTCTCCTTTCAGAATAAACAAGTGTTTAAAAAAATCCCAATGCAAACAACACATCGAAAGCACAAAGAATGGATGCCAGGATGTAGAAGAAAAATATGAAAGGTGAATACTACATAGTCATTTGTTTCACAACCACTTAGTGGCTATTATGTGCCTAACTCTGGGGCTAGGCAAAGACAAAAAAAATAGTCCTTACCATCAAGAAGCTTACATTCTATGAGAGCGAAGGAAAAGGAAGAGAACAACATCCACAGGAAATGCATATACAACGAATTTCTGCATAGGTTCACTAGGAACTGGAGAAATCTAGAGAGGCTTCCTACAGGAGCTAGAGCTTGACCTGAGCTTTGAAGGATGGTTGGGGTTTCAGAAGAAAGACAGGAGGAAGGAATCCATTGCAGACATGGGGTATACGGGATAGGATATCTAGGTAGCAGGAACAGACCCATGTCTCATTCTCTGTAGGAGGAAATATAAATTTGACATTTTCCTGAAGGTTTATCTTTCTTGATTTTTATCTTTTTCTATTCATGTTACATCAAGTCACTCATAGAAACCAAACTGTGTATCTTGTCCATACACAAAGATTGTTTCCTGGTATCTTTTCCTTCTTACCCACTCCTTCACTTACCAATAGCTTTGAGCTGGATAGATTAGCACATCTGCTGAAGAACACCTAGTATGGCAGCTAAGATAGAGTGGATAGAATGCCAGAATCACCTTCCTGAGTTCAAAACTTGCCTCAGACAGTAGCTGTATGGCCCTGGGCAACTCATCTAATACTGCTTGCCTCAGTTTCCTTATTTGTAAAATTCTGGAGAAGGAAATAGCAAATCATTTCAGTATCTCTGTCAAGAAAACCCCAAGTAGAATCACAGAGAGTCAGACATGACTAAAAATAAATGAATAGGAAAAAAATAGAGGGAGGACAAAGTTGACTCATTTGGAGGAAGCAGAGGAAAGAGTTAAGAATATGAAGTGGTTAATGTGGTCTTCATTTTATACACATGTGTATACATGCATGTGTGTATGTATGTATGTATGTATGTATGTATATACTTATATAGCTATCTAACTAGCCGGCTATTTTCTCCTATCACTATTTCCTCTAACTCAGTTTCATTCTTCCATCAATGGTGCCAAGGGCTCACATTTTAGAAAATTCTGAGAGGAGGGATATATTCAGTGAATTTACTTTGAAAATAATACTTTATATAGCACTTTATATAGTTATTTATATATATTATATAGATACATAAATAACAAATTAAAAATTTGATAAATTATTTTTCTTAAAACCATTTGGTGAGGCTTATAGTGAAAATAATGGACCCAATCCAAGATTACCAACAATCTCTTAATTAACTATAAAGGTTTTTCCTCAGCCTTCATCCTTCTTGACCTCTCTGCAGCTTCTGGCCCTATCGCCCATCTCCTTTTCCAAGATCTCTTTTCTTGGCTTTTGGGGCACTACTTTTCCTGGTTCTATTAACTATCTGAAGGCTATCTCCTTTGCTCAGGCATTATCCAAGTGCTACCCCCTGTCACTGTCACTAGGGTTCATCTTGGACTCTTCTTTTCTCTCTACATACTTTCTTTCTTCAAGAGTATATCAGCTCCCATGGGTTCAATGGGCATCTCTATCCTAATGGCTCCCAAATCTACACATATTTTATCTCTATCCCTTCTACCCACTGCCAGCTAGATATCTCCACTGGATGAACCATTGGCATCTCAAATCCAACATGCTTGAAACCAAACTCATTATTCTACTCAACTCTTCATCTCCCATCTACAGTGTCTTCCTTGACTCTTCACTTATTTTCATGCTTTCCCCAGATATCAGATTCATTACCAATTCCTTTACATTATACTTCCACAGAATCCTCTTTTTGTCTACTCACCCAGCTACCACCCTACTTTTGGATTATTATGATAAGAAATCTTTTATTTTTATTTTGTATTCCTGCTCCTCTCTGCAATTCATCCTTCACACAGCTGTCAAAACAATTTCCCTAAAGTATAAGTCTGATCATAGGCATGCAGAGAGTGTCTGATGATGAGTGTGATCCTCCCTACCCTTCCTATAGAAGTTTTAGAGTTCTTCTATCGCATCTAGAACAAAATATAAACTCATTTGACACTTGAAGACCTTAAAAATCTGGCTTCAAACAAATCAATCAGCAAACATTTTATTAAACACTTCCTGTATACTAGGCATTGTGTTATGTTCTACGGAAACTGGACTACTTGCTATGTCTAGTATACATTTCATTTCCTACCTCCATGTCCATGCATAGGCCAAACCCCATGATCAGAATGCTCCCCCCACCCCTTCCACCTTTTAGAATCCTTAGCTCCCTTCAAGTCTAAATTAAGTGAATTGAATCCTCATTTGAAGTTTAGAGTTAAGGGAATTCTATAGCGTCATTGAACCAGAAAGTATCAGAATTGTTTAAGACTTCAACCCAGGAATTTTGACAATCCCACAGCTAGTTTCTTATGTTTTAATTCTTCATCATGCCTTTGAAAGAAACAAAAAGAAATGTTTTCTTTACAGGTTCTTTGTCACAACGGTGTAAGTATTATCCTGATTGCAATTTTTAGTTACATCATTTCATGTATGTTGTGAAATGTTGTATCCTCTCTACTGTATATTCTGCACAATTCCCATATGGGAAGTGCCCGGTGTAGACAGTCCCTGGTGATTGATAGAGCCAAAATCTATGGTCAGCACATTCTGTTAAGGGTTCTGAGCAATTCCATAAAGAAACAATTGAAGTGAAAAACATGTTCAGCCAATTAATCTTTCTCATAAAAAAACATCCCCATTTCTTCCTTTGTAAGTTAGAATGTCTTTTTTTTCTTCACTCCTTCTGTTCATTATACCATTATCCATGTTCAATCATTTTTACTCCTTTATTTTATTGCTACCATCCTACCCTCTTCTCTAGTCATCTGATGCTTTATATTTTCTTCCCTTTCCCTCCTTTCTTTGTCCTTCTGTTTTTCCCTCTTTTCCCCTTCTCTTTACTCCCCTTGACACTCTCTACCCTTCTTGTTTAGAAAATTGACTTGTATTACTTTGAAATTTGAATGAGAATATCAAACAAGCCACTCTGCCTTATTGGGTCTCATCTCCCCTTGGCTATTCTACAGATGATGACTGTTACCTCAAAGTTCAAGGAGCACCTTGTGGCTGTCTATCCCTAAAGCCCCTATTGGTTCACAAATTCCCACTGGTACGCTTCCCCTAACACAAGTAGCTGAAAGCAATAGTATTGACTAATTTTACATAGTAATAACATTAACTATAAAACATCCTCTGCCCCGCTCCCGAAATAGGGGCATATTCTCATAAATTTGCAGAAAATTTGTGGGGAGAATGGGAACAAATGAAGTAGTATAACACTAAAGCTCACGTAAAGGGAGCAGGTGGCCAAGGAAAATAAATGCTTGTGGACCTTGTTTGGTCATTTCATTTTGCAGTATTCATGATAGAAACAGTCCTAGCAGTAAAAGGATTATTTTGTTTCAGTCAAGGTTCAGTTACCAGTAATCTCACTGGATCCAGTAGACTCATTTGAGTTGTTTCTTCCAATTCCATTCAAGAGCAAGTAAGGATAAATAGAGGAGGCAGATGGTAGGAGTAACCCAGGTCTGGAGTTTGGCAAGGGATAAGCAGTGATGGTCTAATGGAGCAAGGGATATGAGACTAGAATTTCAGTGTGGAATTCAACTGACTAACTAGATGAGAAAGTAAAGAAAATAAAGTAAATGTAGGATAATGGCCAGAGAATGTACTGAGTAAGGAAGGGACTGAAAATCATGATCAGGGTGAAGAATAGGCTTAGGATATATAAAAAATAGCCAGAGATAAAATAAAGTGATGTTATGATTAGACAGAAGGTCAGACTTTTTTTTATCATAGAATTGGATCAGTTGTGCTTGTGGTGAGATCCAAAGCACAGCCTAGTTGAAACAGAGTGTTAACATGTCCTGAGTTTAGGAGATTGAGGAAATCAGAAGTTTACATGTTTTAAAAAGCCCTGGACCAAGTCCTAAGATTCTGAATCAATCTGGGTGTTTTTGTAAATAATATTTTAAATTTTAAACTTAAATACAAAATGAGAAAAGAGAAAAGAAAACATTGCCATGTACACAGTTGACAGAGAAAATTCAATATAAAACAGTAAATTTCCATTTCAAAAACCCCCCCTATATAATAAATACTACATATTGTTTTCAAAGCTACCCAGCTGCTTCATTGTTGGTTTTCTTTTGTTCTCTGCTGTGAACTTTTACTTTATTTTCCCCCTAGCCCTCTACCCTTAAGAAAGTAAAAATCAAGCATGAAAATAATATAAACCTACATATGTATACATACACATATAGATATCTCTAAACATATACATATATTCACTCATGCACAGGTATCTAAGACTGTAATATGCTTATTTCTACATGTCATCTAAACAGATGTCTACATGTCATCTAAACAACCTGTGAAGGTTGATAGAATCTTCTTTCATAGATCCAAGTCTTTCCATATTTCTCTAAATCAACCAGCTCATCATTTCCCATACCACAACAGTATTCCAACTCAATCACATCCTCTATGACAGATTGTCTATGAAAGCTTTTCCTCATTTTTCTACATTTCTTCTATTCTTGGCTACACAGGTTTCATTTATAGAACATTTTAATTTAAAATGATCATAATTATCCTTTTTACACTTCAATTATAATGTAGTTTAAAGTCTGACACTGCTGAATTTACATCCTTTGCATCTTATTTTCTTGGTCTATTTGAAGTTCCTGACCACTTGCTCTTCCAAATGAAGTTTATTATTATTTTTTCTAACTCAGCAAAATATTTTTAATAATTTAATTAGGATGACATTGAATAAATAGATTGGTTAGGTAAAATTATTATTTTAAAAATCATATTGGGTTTGTCTAGCCATGGATAATGAATATGATTTTAATTATTTAGATCTGAGTTTATTTATATAAAAAGTATTTTATGTTTATATTCATATAGTTCCTGTGAGTGTTTTGGTGTGTATATATACATATTTTATACTGCCTAGGTGTTTTAATGGTCTTAATATTGAAAAATGGTATTGATATTTCTAGTTTCATAGTATAATTTCTCTATTATTCACTTTTGATTAAATCTATTTTTGCTTTAACTGTCTGAGATCATGATTACTATCCCTTCTTTTTTTACATACTAAATTCTACTCTTGCCCTTTATGTTATCTTTGTATGTATCTCACATTTTTATTTAGTTTTCTGAAAGCAACATATTATTCAATTCAAATTTTCAATCTGTTATCCCTTTCTATTTTATGGGTAAATTTGTCCCATTCACATTCTAAGCAATTATTACTTATATATTTTTCTCCCTCCTATTTTTCCTGTCTTTCCTTCTCATTCTATTTACCCTATCCCTCTTCACTCCTCTGCTTTATTTCTACCCATTGCCTTGTTCTCCTATTCTTTAACCTCCCCACTCACTTCTGAAGGTCTTTCATCGTCCTCTCCCCCCATCCTATTTCCTTGCTCTCTTATTTCTTTCTGAATTTAGAAGACTTTTATACATGTACACACATATACATATGTATATTTGCACATATATACATATACACACATACATACATATATCTTTGCCAAGAAAACCCCAAATGGGTCATGAAGAATCAGAAATGAATAAAATGACCAAACAACAACAAAAATATTTCCCCAGGATGATATATGACAAGTAGTCTGTAACTCCTAGGTGGCCCAGTGGGTAGGGAGATAGACCTAGCATGAAGAAGACCCAATGATATGCTGAGTCTGACTTGATCATTGTTTACAGTGTGAACACTCACACTCAGAAATTGGCAAACACTACAAACACTACAAATTGGCTTGCTTTGTTTATTGTCTTGTTTATTATCTAAACTTAAAGTGATAGAGAAAATGTAAATAAGTATAAAACACAAGTATAAATGAGTGCAGAAGTTTTAAATGTAAAATGTCTTGTTTTAGTACATTTTTTTTTCTTGGATAGATACTTGTTAAACATTTTTCAGCACCCTCCAGGGAAAATCTAAGCTCAAATCTGCCCTCAAACACTGTGTGACCCTGGACTTGTTACTTAACTTCTAGGCCTCAGTTTTCTTTAATGAGGAGGTTAATAATATCTACATTCTCAGGTTGTTTTGAGATAAAGTGAGACAATATTGTAAAATGCTTTGTAAATCTTTTTTTTTTTTTATTGAAGGCAATTGGGGTTAAGTAACTTGCCCAAGGTAACACGGCTAAGTTTTTGTCTGTGTGTGCATTAAGTGTCTGAGGCCGGATGCAAACTCAGGTCCTTCTGACTCCAGGGCCAATGCTCTACTCACTGTGCCACCTACTGCCCCAATGCTTTGTAAATCTTAAAGTGCTATACAAATTCTAGCTGTTGTTATTGTATTATTATCTATGTTGACTTAAGTACCAAAACCCAAAACAAAACAACAAATGTAATTCAGAAAATGTTGGATCAGGAAAGGAGGTGAGATTGTCATAAAGGGAGAGAGGATAGCTGATAAGCAGCCTTAACACTGAATTACTGTCCTCAAATCTGAACAGTCCTCATGAAGGCTGTCAATGAATTGTGTGTGATCTCTTTGCAGGACTTGTAGGAGAACATGAACAATAAGAAGGTTTAGAGGTGTTGCAGTCTGCATATTTTGAAGGAGCATCCATATTGAAGAAATCATAGTTACAGAGGATGACAAAATCTAGAGTTGGAAGGCACCTCAGAAAAGATCTTGTCCAACTTCCCCCTTTTACAGTGGATGATACAGAATCCTAGAGATGTTAAGTGATTTGACCAAAGTCACACAGGGGATAGATCTAGGATTCAAACTCATTTCCTTTGGATTCCAAGTCTAGCATCCTTGCATCTGTATAGCCTTTAAAGGGCTCTTATCTAGTTCTTTGGTTAAATGGTATGAGTGATGTCAGAATTGCAGTAGCTCAAAAGAAACACGAGATGCAAAAATTTAGAGCCACCTCCACTCCAAATATTCATTTGGACTATTTGTGCCCAATCTGTGGTAGAGCCTTCCAGTCTGGTCAGCCACAGCTGGACACACTGTACTTTGACCCGAATATAATTGTCACTTGGTCCTCTTTGAGAATGAAGGACAACAACCAATTAACGTAGTTCTCTAGTCGTGCACAAATATTCTTGACGAGGCATAATTCATTTTCTTGCTCTAGGGTCACAGAAATCTTAATCTTTGGAATCTTTTTTTTTTTTTAAAGCAATTGGGGTTAAGTAACTTGCTCAAGGTTACACGGCTAGTCATTATTTATGCGTGGGTGCTCATTTTCAGAGGCCGGATCTGATCTCGGATCATCCAAACTCCGAGGCCGGCGCTCTTACTCACTGCGCCACCTAGCCGCCCCTTTAGGGCAGTTGAGGTTAAGTAACTTGCCCAAGGTTACACGGCTAGGTTTTTGTTTGTGCGGATTAAGTGTCGGAGGCCGGCTCCGAACTCAGGTCCTTCTGATTCCAGGGCCGGTGCTCTATTCACTGCGCCACCTAGCCGCCCCAATCTTTGAAATCTTAATACTCCTCTCCCCCCCACCCCTTTCTGCAAACCCCAGCACAGCCACCCAAAAGGTGTAGCAAGTATGGGTCTGTTGTTTTTATAATTCTTTTAATAAGAATTTATTTGATAGAACAAAATGCAACCCTGAAAGTTCTCTTCAGATGAGTGGTTTCCTGTAAATATATTAAAATTTTAAGACCATTGGCAAATGTCATTACTGAAATAACTTTGCTCAATGATTTCTTGATTAGTGACATCAAGTGAGATGGGAAATAATGACCTAGATGGTCAGCTAAATATCATTGTCAGTGTTACAGAGGATGCTCTGGACAGTATAAAGAGAAGAATTCCCTATTCTCAGTGCTGTTTTCTAAATATTCCTATATGGGGATGCCATTTTTGCTAATTGTATTGAACTCATGGGCAGCTAGGTGGCATAGTGGATAGAGTACTGGGCTTTGAATCAGGAAGACTCATCTTCTTGAATTAAAATCTGGCCTCAAACACTTACTGGCTGTGTGACTCTGGTCAAGTCACTTAATCTTGTCTCCCTCAGTTCTTTATTTGTAAAATAAGCTGGAGAAGGAAATCGCAAACCATTCCAGTATCTTTTACAAGGAAACCCAAAAAAGGGATCATGAAGAGCTGGACACAACTAAAAGAAGTCAGTGACAACAACAGATGACAGATTCATCCCATAGTCTTCAGCCTTTTGCAACAAAAAGCCTGCCAAGTCTTTATAATGTTTTTTTCTCTTAATGATGCTACATGGCTACAAATTATGGAACTTCATGGTATTGGGAGAATTTGTTTTTCGGTCCAGACCTGTGATTTCATTAGGGTAGGAAATTGCCAGTCAGGACACTCCCTCTGCTGATGCATAATGCAGGTATATTACAAATTTTAGTCTCAGAGATTTGTCTGAAAGCCATAAATGATAAATAATCTAAAGGTCATTGGAATGCAATATGGAGGTAAATTTGCAATAATCAAAAGACATTAGAACTCTGGTCAATCCATTAACCAACCATTGTATGTTAGAGGACATACAATCAAACATGGCCTCTTGAGTGAAAAGTGAGACTTTTTTCAGGGGAATGTGGAATTTGTGGATATTTATTTGGTTTGCTCTACATGTTTATAACAGTTTTGTTTTTATTTCTCAATATGGGGTTATGGGCTGGTGGGAGGAAAAAAAAGTTGGTTGAAAGTGTAACCTGTGTTCCAAGGCCAATTGGCATGAGACACTATTCTTATTGGTAGAAATGAATGCCCTGTTCTATGTGAGGGTCTGGGCAGAGTTGGCAAGGGGAGAGAGAGGCTGGACCTCTCTAATCTTTGCCAGTCCCTTTATTTTTAATTAATTAATTAATTCAATGTTTTATTCACCCCCAATTACTTGTAAAAACAATTTTTAACATTCATTTAGAAATTTTTTGAGTTTTATTTTTCCTCCCATTTCCCTCCCTCCCCCCATTGAGAAGGCAAGCAGTTTGATATAACGTATATGTGTGTAGTCATGAAAAATATATTTCCGTGTTAGTCATGTTCTGAAAGAAAACAGACAGAAAAAACTAAGGAAAATAAAGTAAAAAAAGTATGCTTCAATTTGTATGCAGACTCCATCAGTCTGAGGAGATTTTTTTATTATACATTTTTCAGAATTGTCTTAGATTATTGTATTGCTGAGAATAGCTAAGTCATTCACAATTGATCATAGTACAATATTGTTGTTATAGTATATGATATTCTCCTGGTTCTGCTCATTCACTTTGCATCAGTTCATGTAAATCTTGCCAAGTTTTTCTGTCAACATTCTGCTCATTGTTTCTTATAGAAAAGTAGTATTCCATCAAAATTGCATACAGCAACTTGTTTAGCCATTCTCCAATTGATAGGCATCCCTAAATTTCTAATTCTTTGACTCCACTAAGAGCTACTATAAGGAATTTTGTAAATATAGATTATTTTTCTTTCTTTCTTTCTTTTTTTTTTTTTTTTTTGCTTTTTGGAGGGCAATTGGGGTTAAGTAACTTGCCCAAGGTCACACGGCTAGGTTTTTGTTTGTGTGTGTTAAGTGTCTGAGGTCGGATCCAAACTCAGGTCCTTCTGACTCCAGGGCCAGTGCTCTACTCACTGCACCACCTAGCTGCCCCAAGATTATTTTCCTTTCTTAAAAATCTTTTTTTGGGAAGCAGATTCTATAATGGTATTACTTGGTTAAAGGTTATGCACGATTATTGCCCTTTGAGTATAGTTACTAATGCTCTACAGAATGGTTAAATCAGTGTACCACTTCACTAACAGTACATTTGTATTTCAATTTTCCCACATCCACTTCAACATTTGTCATTTTCCTTTTCTGTCACATTAGCCAATCTGACAGGTGTGGGATGGTAGCTCAGAGTTGTTTTAATTTTCATTTCTCTAACCAGTAGTGATTTAGAGCATTTTTCATATGACTATAGATAGCTTTGATTACTTCATCTGAAAACTGCTTATTCATATCCTTTGACCACTTATCAGTTGAAAAAATGACTCTTATTTCTATAAACTTGAAACATTCTCCATATATTTGAGAAATTAATTCTGTATCAGAGAAATTTGCTATAATTTTTTTTTTTTGCAGTAATGGCTATTTTTTCCTCTCCATACCATTTCCCCTATTTATCCTGTGCTCTCTCTCTCTTTTCACCCTGTTCATTCTCAAAAGTGTTTTACTTCTGACTTTTACCTCATCCTCTCTGCTCTCCCTTCTAACAGTTCCTTCCCCCTTCCCTACCTATTTTATTTCAGGATAAGACATTTCTATACTCAACTGAGTATGCATCTTCTCCCTTCTTTGAGTT
The DNA here is from genome assembly GCA_011680675.1 of Gymnobelideus leadbeateri. Lineage (NCBI taxonomy): Eukaryota > Metazoa > Chordata > Mammalia > Diprotodontia > Petauridae > Gymnobelideus > Gymnobelideus leadbeateri. Next base: position 152,069 of record WOXC01011173.1, on the reverse strand, counting down.
AATTCTGATCAGAGCAAGGTTCATACACTCCTCCCACCCCTGAATCTCCCCCATTTTCCTCTCCAATGAATGTAAAAGCTCTTTCTCACCTCTTATATCAGATAATTTACCACATTCTACCTTTCCCTTTCACTTTCTTCCAGGATATTCCTCTTTTTCATCCCTTAATTACATATTTTTATATCATTATCTCATCATATTTAACTCACACCTGTGCCTTCTGTCTATCTATACTTCTAACTGCTCAAATAATGAGGAAGATCTTAGGCATTCTCATGACAGAATGTAAAGAATTTAATCTTGTTGAATCTCTTATTATTTCTATTTCCTGTTGCCTTTTTATGCTTCTCTTGAGACATATATGACAGTCAACTTTTCTATTCAGCTCTGATTTTTTTTCAGCAGAAATACTTTAAAAGGGGAGGCTAGGTGGCACAGTGAGTAGAGCGCTGGCCCTGGAGTCAGAAGGACCTGAGTTCGGATCCGGCCTCAGACACTTAACCCACACAAACAAAAACCTAGCCATGTGACCTTTGGCAAGTTACTTAACCCCAATTGCCCTCCAAAAAGCAAAAAAAAAAAAATACTTAAAAAGTCCTCCATGTCATTGAATTTCCATCCCTCTCCCTGAAGGATTATGCTCAGTTTTGCCGGGTAGACGATTTTCAGTTGTAATCCTAGGTCTTTTGTCCTCTGGAGTATCATAGTAAATTTCTCTGATCCCTTAAGGTATACACTTTTAAATTTCTATATTTGAATGACTTCTTTCTTGCTGCTTGTGATATTTTCTCCTTGACCTGGAAGTTCTCAAATTTGGCTATAATATTCTTGGGAGTTTTCATTTTGGGATCTCTTTCAGGAGGTGATCAGTGAATTCTTTTGATTTCTATTTCATCCTCTGCTTCTAGATTCTCAGGGTAGCTTTCCTTGACAATTGCTTGAAAGGTGATGCCTAGGCTCTCTCTCTCTCTTTTTATCATGGCTTTCAGGTAGTTCAATAATCCTTGAAATTATCTCCCCAGGATTTATTTTCCAAGTCAGTTGTTTTTATAGTGAGATATTTCACATTTTCTTCTTTTTTCATTATTTTGATTTTGTTTTATTGTTAATTGATGTCTCATTAAGTCATTAGCTCCTAGTCGCCCAAGTCTAATATTTTTTTTAATTTAAAAAGTGGATTTTATTACCTCGGGACTGTCGGGGTACATGCCCAAATCAGACAGTGCTTTGGCACAGACATTGTGCTGGTTTTATAGAGGTTCCATAGCCAGGTTGCATAAGCTGAAATTACAGTGATGTAAGCTGAAACTACAGGGATTGGTCAGTGTACATTTGAAACTACAATCAGTGATTGGTCAGTATACATTTGAATTTCCCTGCTGGCATGAAACCCTAGGCTGGAACTCCTGCCCACAGATCAATCAATGGAAAAGAAGGGGTGGAGGTCATACTTGTTTACAGACCAATTAAGGGAGGAGAAGATGGAGTTCTCCATTTTACAAATCAATGAAGGGAAGGGGAAAGTGGAGTTTACAAATCAGTGAAGGGAAGGGAAAAGTGGAATTGTGTTCAACATTCCTTACTCTTCCTTGTAGGTATGTCAAACCTTTGACATGGCTGGGGTCACATCTAGATTACCCAATTCTGTTCCTAAAGGATGGTAGCAGAGAGTCCCTGATAATTAACATTTTAACAGAGTTAACATGGGATATGACAAATTGTAGAAAGCAATTAATGAGATAAGTTCCTACAATTAGGGCTATGATCAGGAGGAGGAGAGGAATACCAATACTAATACCAAGGCTGATATCAATTTAGTGAGTTAGGGGGATTCTCCAGGGGAACAGGGACTGATATCCATTCTCAGAATTTTCCAGGTCCCTCTGTCTATTAGCAATATTCTGGCTTACCAACTTCAGACTCTCCCTCACCACTCCAGAGTTGTTTACGTAGAAGCAACAAGCCTCACCAAGGACTGCACACAGGCCACCCAGTTTAAGAAGGTCAAGGCCTCTGCAGTTCTGAAGAACCACCTCTGCCAGAGAGTCCACCTATCTTTCCAGGGCTGAGATGGACTGCTCTATGTGGGAGAGGTCAATATTTACCTGTGTACTTAAGGCCTGATAGTTGGCCTCCCCTTAATCAAGGCTGCCATCCCAGTCGCTGCAGATCCCATAAGGCCCAAGCCCACTGAGATGGGAATGAGGAGTAGTACTGCCTGCCTCAGGTGGTGGCTCTGTTGCCCTTCTGGTAAAAGTAATGCCAACCTTGTTCACCTGGGAGAAGGGTGACCCGGGGAATTATGGCCAATAGGATACACAGGGGACCCTCAGTGTATTGTTGTCTGAGAAACATTGTAACAGAGACACACTGGGTAAGGCCATTGTGGCATGCCCACAAGGCTCCTAGAGGGGCGGGGAAGTAGTCTGAGCTAGAGACCTGAGTCTCGTGGATTTGCTCACAACTTGAGCTATACTGAGAGCTGGATAAAGGAGTGCTGGATGACATGAGGCAGAAACCTGTTCCCTGTACATCCCCGAGGGAGAGCCTTGGGTGGTCCCAATCACAATTCTGTGTTGGAAATAGGGGTGACTGAGGCATTTAGTGCCACCCCTACATAGTAAGGAGGCTGGGGTTCAACACAAATCCAGAAACCTTCCCAACACGTGGTTAGAGCTGTTAAGTGTTTTATGAACAGCTGACAGAAGGGTAATTAAGGGGACCTGAAAATTTCGAGATTCCTGAATCTTTGAAGATGGGGGGAGGGTGTATTACCTGACTGGGGCCAATGTGGCGACAGCTGGTATCGTGATTTGGACATCGGGGTTCCCTATTGGGGCAGGGATAGCTAAGCAATGGGATGACGATGGAGGAGGGACACAGGAGGCTTCTTGGCACTTGCCCTCCCTTCTCCTCCTCCTCCTCAGGGACTATGATTCCTAGGACCTGAGAAACAGGGATTCCCCAGTCAGAGGAGTTTTGAATGGTGAGATTTGAGCATGGGTTTGCCAGGTTTGCCAGAGCCAATTGTATTGATTTGTAACAATAGGTCTGATCCCTCACTACTGCCTGCCCAGTAGCACAGGGAGGCACCAAGGCTAGGAGAGAGGAGGTGGTAGGTAAGCTGTGACACAAGCACAGGCACACAGACATCCTGTATCTGAACAGAGCAGGCTGGTGGGGCCCCTAATAGTCCAGTTCTGGGGAACAGGGTGTTGAGGGGGAGCTGTGTGCTACAAGTTCTGGAAAGTCCAGGATTGTCCATTTCCTGTGGTTACCACGCAGGTATAGCTTGGTCTGGGGGCATGGGGATTGTGGAGGACCATGCAAAGAGATAAAAGGGGGATCAGGAAGAGGATCAGATAAGTCTTAGCTTTAGGGGGTCCTCGTGGACTTCTGCTTTCCATTCTGAGGTGACAGTAGGCTTCATTCTGGTGTAATGGAGTCATGTGGGAATAGAGTCCACTTTGACAGCAGTAGGTATAGTGGGGATCATGACATGTGGTCCTTTCCACCTCGGCTCCAGACCGTGAATTTCTTTTTACCAGCACAGAATTCCCCAGGTTGAAACGGGTGAGCTGAGGCTGAACTCAGGATTGGGATCAGGAGGGCGGGAGTAGTTTTTCTGAGTGGCCTGTAGACCATGTAGGAACTTGATGAGGGAAGAGTTAGTGATTTCAGCTTTTAGGTCTTCCCGGATTAGAGGAAGAGTGGGTGATGGTCTTCCAAATATATGTTAGGGAATAGTCTGGACTTTCTCAGCCTTGAGTTCTGGGCTCTGAAAAAATTTCAGATGCCAGCTGCTCAAGGAAGTCAAAGCTGAGAGTCTGAGGACCTGACTCAATTATCATGGGGAAGCCAAACCTTCTTATCTTCTTTGTTCAGCTTTTCATAAATAGACTTTAAAGACAGTTTGAATTAACCTGGTGTTAAAAATGGTATCTTTCTTTTCTCTCAACTAAAGTATCTCTGATTAAACTAAATATCATGCACCCAAATACCTCATCATTCCAAGCACCTGATCATTCCCCCCTTAAACAGCTGGGACCCAAAATCATTTGGGTAGATCTGTGTTTCATAGGGGGCTGGGTCTGTATTCAATCTGGAAGAAAGAGATAATTCAGAAATTGAATCCTTAACATACATTGAGTTACAAATGTTAACTTTTGCTTAGAGCATGAAATGACTACAAATTCAATATCAAATGACTACAAATATCAAAACAGCCAGATCTCTTCTGCTTTTACAATCTTGTTAAACCTTGATGAAAAAAGTTAGTTGAAAACTGTTAAAATGATCTTAAGCAGTTTGCATAACTTTTTGCACATGTTCTAATTCTAGGTGAGAAATAATATTAGATTTTCCACTAAGCTCACACACACAAAAAATACTTCACAAATGTAGAGATTCTTTTCTTAGGGGTGTGTCTCGAAGCCTGTTCCTGATCAATGACCCGAGGGCAATCATAGACCATTGGGGAGAAAAAGCCAGTGGGTCTCCACAGAAGTTGGAGATGGAAAGGGTTGGCCCAAGAAAAACTTATCACTTTCCTTAACAAGGAGGGCCTTTGCAGCAATGGCCGGGAGGCAAAGGGCCAGCCAGCAGCCACTGAATCTAGAGGCTCAGGTTTGTTTGGTTTTTTTTTGCTAGCTCTAATAGTATTCCTACTTCAAAAACGTTTCTTAAGTTCACTTAGCTAAATAGAACTGTAGATACACAATACAGTCTTAGAAAGATGGTAACAAAATAACAATGAGTATCAAATGACATCAAATGACTTTTATCAATTTACATCAATTGACCTTATCAATTTTGACATGGATTCAAACTTAGAGAGATACCAACATATGTCAATCATTATATGTTACAATCACTATACAATTTTGATTACAAGTATTTCACAAATGCTATTAATTTTCCTTTTACAAATTCAAGGAACAGGTCAAGCTGAGATCCCAAAAAACTTCTGTTTTTTTTTTTTTTTTAACAATCCCAATATCCTATTTCCAATTTCTTAAAGATTAATTCTTAGAATTTGACCAGGACTGGAAGGAAATTGTAAATTTCCTAAATTAAAAATTTCAAAATATTACAACAGGGAGAATTTTGGTGGACCTTTTGAAAGTGAGCTTTGAATTTGCCAATCTCAAAGCTCCACACTTAATTGGCTTTAATTGGTCAGGCAGGAGATTTTTTTGACTGGGAGGGCTTCCCAAAGAGGGGCCCACCTCCCTACCTCCTGCAATGCTCATGAGGAGAGCTCTGTGGGGCCTTCACCTTTTCTTGCCTGAGCCAACAGCAGCTCAGGGTGGGGGTGGGTCAGACCAGCCATTAGCCTGACCCAGGAGCTAGGCTAGTCAGCCCCTCCCCCCCAGCCAAGGCCATGAGCCATGTGGCCACCGTAACCAGGCTCAATAAGGCCAATAAAGGCTGGGTTAATGGATTTCCTGAGGGGAAGGATGGCTGAAGCAGAAGAGGGTTTTTCTGGAAACAAATATATCTTCCCAGTGGAAATGAGGAAAGCTCCCTTGGATGTGCTCTTCTGATAGCCACTCAAATACCTACTTTGCAGAATAAAAAACTTTAAAATGAGACTTTAAACAACTGAGCTCAAGACAAAACTTTACAAACACTCAAACACATTACAGTCCTTATCCACTTGATTGCTGCCCGAAGATTCTGAACAGGAAGGAAATGAATAGGGCACAGTGAATAGGACACAGATAACAGACAAACAAAGGTCCATACCCCCACTTGTTTGCTTCCCGCAGATTCTGAACAAGAAGTAAATGGGCTCAAGTGAGCATAGGACACGTACAGACAAACATATAACCAGACCAGATATGGGCAAGAGGGTCAACGTCTCGAGCGTTGCCAGGGGAAGAGGTGCCCACTGCACTTAATAGCCATGTCTGGCTCACTTCCTTCTAGAACAATATATTTTTCACCAGATATACCAGAACAATATTTAACCAGATATACCAGAATAGTATTTAACCAGAACAATATACCAGGACAATACTTAACTCACCCCCAAACTGGAGGTCCTGGATGCATGAAAGACTGAATGAGAAGCAAGTTGGAGTCAGGAGGCAGGCACAATCTTCCCTCCTCAAGACCTGGGGCCCTGGAAAGTCATCAGGGACTAGCCCCCCTATGGCTTGGAGCAAGCAGATGCCTACCTCTGGAGGCCAAGAGCTCTTCTTATTTGGGTATCTTTGGGGTGCCACAGAACATCCCATATCTCGCTAAGGCCTCCAAATGTTGTACCCCAATAAAGCGAGACAGAAGATCCCCAAGATTAAATTTTAGAAGTGGATTTTATTACCGTGGGACTGTTAGGGTACATGCCCAAGTCAGACAGTCCCAAGTCTAATTTTTAAGGAATTGTTTTCTTTAGTGAGCTTTTTACCTCCTTTTCCATTTGGTTAATTCTACTTTTTAAGTTCTATTGTTCAATGAATTTCTTTACCTCTTTTTTCCCATTTGACTAATTCTGCTTTTTAAGGAGTTCTTTTCAGTGAATGTTTGTAAATCTTTTTCCATTTGGCCAAATCTTCTTTGCAAGGCATTCTTCTCTTCATTATATTTTTGCTCCTCTTTTACCATTTGGTCTAATTTTTTTAAGGTATTCTTTTCTTCAGTATTTTTATGCCTCCTTTACCAATTTGTTGACTCTTTTTTTCATGATTTTTTTGCATCAATCTCATTCTCTTCCCAATTTTTCCTCTACCTCTCTTACTTGATTTTTAAAATCATTTTTTTTTCAGTTCTTCCATGACCTGAGACCAATTCTTATCTCTTTTTGAGGCTTTGGATGTAGCAGTTTTGACTCTGTTTTAGTCTTCTGAGTTTGTGTTTTGATCTTCCCTGTCACCATAGTCAGGATGTTTTTCTGCAGTTTGCTCATTTTTTCCCCAGCCTATTTCTTGACTTTTAACTCTAAGCTAAAGTGAGGTTATGCCTCTAGAGTGGAAAGGGACCTATCCCAAGCTTAAGGATTTTTGTGCAGCTCTTTTCAGAGATAATTCTGAGGACCTGTCAGTTTTCAATTATTCCAAGGTGGTATGATCTAGGGAGTTGTATCTTTACTCCTCTCCTGACCTGTGCTCTGATCTGCACTATTCTCCATCCTGGAACTGTAACCATGATCACCACTCTCCTGCAGCAGCAAGTTCTGCTATGCTAGTGCTCCTCCTTGCCATGGGACTGTATCACAAGACTGAGATTCAGATCCAAGCATGGGCAATATAACAGAGTCTTGTCCCTTAGTGCAAGCAAAGGGAATCCTATATTCTCCTTCTGAGCAGTTGTCTGATACCCTTACCCTCTGTGGGCTGAGCAATCTGTAAACTTCTAGAAACACCATTGATTCACTCTCCTCCAAGACTATTGTTGGTTTGCTAGGGGCCAGCTTGCAGTGGACTGAGCTCCATTTTCATCTGGTGCAACAGATCTTTCCTACAGACTTTCCAAATCATCTTGGGCTGGAAAATTATTTTACTTCCTCCTTTTTTGGGACCTGCCACCTGAGAACTTGTTTTGAGGCATTATTTAAAATAGGTCAGAATGGTTTGGGGGAGAACTTAGGTGTGCCCCTGCCTTTTCTCTGCCATTTTGGCTCAGCCCTAAGAGTCCCCTTTAAGTCTCCTTTCAGGATTCTTCAGAGTCTGTTCCTTTTGGGGCCTCTTCAATCTGGAGTCCCTCTTTGGCATTCTTCAAAGCCAGTCCACTTTGGGACTAGTTGAGCTTTGAGTGTTGAGCACCTAGCTGCTTCCAGCTTCAAGAGTGAAGATGGAAGAGACTAACTCTATTTCTGGGTGCTGAAGGAAAAGACTCTCAGAAGATATGAAAGGAGCAAGCAGTCTCCATCATGCACCTATTCCTCACTTGCTACATTAGAGACTTTGGGGAATTTCCCCATTGGTGAAATCCAGGACCTCCTCTCTTGACTGAGCTGAGTTATCTCACTCCCAGTAGAAATGGTTCTTCACTATGTATTGTCTGGTATATATTCCCTATGCATTCCTTCTCCAGCTTCTGCTTTGCTAAGATTTGGTTAAATGGCTTTCTTTGCTATTGTTTATATGTGCTCGTTGTGGAACTGGTATTCGGTGGGAAAGGAGTCAAGCCTTGGACATAGAGCTTGAAGCCTGTCTTTCTCCCTAAATGACAAAGCCAACAGAAGTTAGATGGAATTCTGTCATATTCCATAGATGATCAATAATTAAGGGAGAAGATATATATATACTTCTAGCTAAATATCCCCTCTCTCTGAGGAAAGTAAAGTAGTGGCCTCTGGACCCAACCTCCTGCTTTCCTTCTGGGCAGGAATGCAAGCCTTCCTTGGAGAAAGGTGAAGGAAGAAGAAGCCAGAGATGTCTATTCTGATTCCTTTCAAGCCAGACACAACAATAAGACCCCATCTGTACAGGGACCCTTCTTCACATATGGAAATTATCACTATTACTTTCTCTTTGCTGCAAAATAATAATATCAAATTCAAAATGATGATATGGATGGAGTTATCATCTGCATCAGGGAAAGTATGAACTGCTAATGAGATCAAAGATGCTTCAGAGGTGGAGAAGGGATATATTTAATCAACATTATTTACTTAATAGTGGCAAAAAATGTACTGGTGTTATAAAAGCTAGAAAAATTTGAGCACCTGCACAAAAAGGTCTAAACAGTGTTTTTTTTAAATTCCATTATACTATAGTCACTTAATGGTAACCAAACATTAATTAAGCATGGAGCACGTGTAATATTAAAAAAAAACAACAACTCGGGAGAGATGTAAGTCTTATTAGTTCCTCCAGCTTAAAAGAGACATTTCTACAAAGAGGTGTGATCAAACCTTGAAATGAGTGATATTAGCAACCTCGATTTTTTTATTTTGCCAAAACTGCATTAGAAAATGAACCCCTTGAGGGCAGATGCTGTTTTTCTCTTGTGTGTGTGTGTGTGTGTGTGTGTGTGTGTGTGTGTGTGTGTTTCCTCAGAGCTTAGCACAGTACTTGGCACAAAATAAGCACTGAATAAATGCTTTTTAACTGATTGATTATAATGACAGGTCTAAGCAGCCACTGAGAAGGAAGACTTGAGGAATCATTTTGATTTCTGGGTGCCTAGGAGAAAGGATTAAACTCAACAGTAAAATCTATTTTGGTTCCCATTAACCCTCCTTTTGTTCCTCCCATGTGTCTTTACTTTACATTTCTAAAACTTTTTCTTTTAGCTTTTTTTGCTTGTGTGAAATGTGTTTTTCTTTTCTGCTCAGAGCTTAAAGCAAATATCAATGTCATAAGCCCTGCTGTTTCATATGTTGAACTGTTGTCTGTGAATACTTCAGTTAGGATTTAAGAGCCTGTAAGTAAACAGGGAGTGAGTCCTTAAAGAAAACTCTGCCAGAATTTTCTACCCAATAATAAGTCCATTTTTGGTGATAGGAAGGATTTAGTAAGTGAATGAGAGGGAACGTGTGTGTGGTTCACTGGGGAATTCTCCATAGCAGTGCTGTCTGTATAGCTAGTACAAAAGAAAAAATCTTCCACGTTTGGGATTCACCAACTAAGAAATGCAAATTTCAGTGCTCGGTTCCACATGTATAGGAAACCACCATGAAGTTAGCAAATTGTCAATTCTTGCCACTGAGTTTTTTTTATATAGGGATGGTTTCTTGTTACCCTTCTCCTCCCTTTGTGAGAGGGGGAGGTTGAGTTGAGTGGTATATTGCATATATATATATATATATATATATATAAAATTGATGTGTTGATGAATTTTGTTGATCTATTTATTTTTCTCCCATTTATTTAAAAATCATGATTTTCTGGATGGGGGTGGGTAGAAGATTATATTGGGAGATGGAGGTCATATTAAAAACAAAAAAGGATAATAATAACCCTTCCTGAAAATTGTGTGTGTGTGTGTGTGTGTGTGTGTGTGTGTGTGTGTGTGTTTGTGTGTGTTGGTAATGGAGGGAGGTCTATCTGTGGCTTTGTATACCTGCTTGCCTGCTTGATTGCTGGTAAGCTGGAAAGTCTCAGCAATCATCATTTCCTCCCACCTTTCCCTTTGAGATTAATTTACTTCTTTTTTGTATCCCCTGTAGTATAAAGTCTTCATAATATTCTACCTACCATCGCATTCTTTCCTTGATTTGAAGCTACAACCTGTTCCAACAAAATCAAAATTCCATCCGCTTGCAGTTGACCCAGAGATGCTCAGATTGATGCCTTTCCTTCCCTATAATATTTTGTTCACAATCTTATCTTTCCCTTATGTTACAAGGCAACGTGGAGGAATGGATAAAGACCTAACCTCTGAGTCAGGAGGACTAGGGTTTGAGTCCTCTTGGACTCAAATTGCCTGTATGATTCTAGCAAGTCACTTAAGCTCTCAGTGCCCCTAGGAAATGGTCTAAGAGTAGACATTTCAGATAGGTACTGACCTGTATTGGTAAATTGAGTCCATTCCCTGGAGAGCTCCCTTAAATCAATAAAATGACATTTCCTAACTGAAAAATAAACATATACATATATACACACATGTACATACATATATACTACATACATATACCTACTTACCTACCTACCTACATACATACATACATAGTGCACTCAATTCAAATCATCATCTTGTGTCTTGGAGGTCGTGAGATTGTGTCAAAAGGAAAATGGGCCAAGCCTCTTGACATAGCCCCTGAGTACATTCTGTACTTTCTTACAGAAATGATTCAGAATACCTTGGAGGTAAATATTATCATGCCATTGCTGTGGAGACCAGTGGGGCTAGGCATTGAAGCCAGGGATTCTTGGTGACTTAGGTCACTCAGTTAAGACTAGAAAGGTCAAAGGAATTCTTTTAATTGGCCTATATAAAAATATTACAAAAGAAGTTTACAATAGCTCATTCAGCACACTATATTGGATTGTCTCATGCCAGAGTAGGTCAGTAATCTCACACAAAGGAACTACCGACAAACTAGTACAATTTTAGCTTCTATAGTCACAGGAAAATAATTCATCTCATAATCTTTTAAATGTGGACTGGTAATTAGATCGTCTGGTTTAAACACTCCCATTATATAGAGGAGGAGACTGAGGTGCAGAGAGGGGTGATGATTGGCCCAAGGTCGCACAGGTAGTGAGTGGCTGAGCTAGGGTTGAAGCCCAGCTCCTCTGACATTTGTTGGCTGTCACTCTTTTCATTCTTTTACTTGGCCTCTAGCCCCCAGTCCACTACCCCTTCTAGGATACCATACTGAACCTGCTGCTTTCCTATAATCAGCTTTACAGAAATGGCTTGTTTAATTCAACAACGAAAGTGACATTACAACAAAACAAAACTCAGGCACAAAAAAAAAGAAAACACTTACTGGGCTCACAAACATTCCTAGTTTAAAAAAAATATATCATTCCTATATGCTCTCTACAGGAGTCTAGCAGTAGGCAGTTTCATTTGACGAAAAAGTCCAATTGGTTTGATGCCTTTGTTTTGTGCTGTGAAACATGTTTTTGAGCTAAGGGTCACTGAATCTAACTACATCAACAACAGCTTAGAGATTCCTAATCTCTCTGTACCTTAACTTGCTCCAGTGGTGAGGCCAACCTGGGACAACAAGGCTTCAGAGCCTCCACTACTCCAGAGTATGTCCCAGTGAGCATAATTAGAATCACTGAAGGTTTTATGAAGAATGATTACACACTTAAAATGGGGCATCCTTCTCTTGCATATTTATTTTCTCTTTCAGTTGCTAGAAGGTCTTGACCATCATGAAGGTTAAGACTGAGTAGATAGTTTACCTTCTTTCTGCCTTATCTTCCTTCTCTTATATTTCCCACTCAATTGTGATCATACTTGGGAAAAAAGAATATGATTCTTAAATGCATGTGTCTATTTGTTATATGTATGGATGAGTTAGAGTAACTATAACATCTTTCTAAAACAACATTTTGCATAAATAACTCCTTTCCCATAAGCCCTCAATGGCTCTCCATTGCCTATGTGATAAAGTTGAAATTTGTGATCTTGTCATCCAAGGTCATCCACAATCTGATCTTTTTTTAAATACTCTCCCTTTATCTCCCACTACTTTTTTGCATGAGTCTATATGTGATTTACCCACTTTATGGATTATATCCTGACAGATTTTGATCCTAATTTGAACTCCATCTGTCATCAAGCCAATTCTTGTGTAATTTATAAAAAAAAATATTGCTGTAGTCAGATAATATAAATCAATTTCAAAATTAGTTGGCACATGTGTAAATATGGTATAGTATCTTACATTTTATGCTATTTAATTTTATCTCATCTCACCTCAGCACCTATCATATCATACCATATCTCAGACTCTCAATGATGGGAGGAAACTTAGGGGTCTTATAGTCAAAATCATGAATTACATGATAAATTTCAAAGCCCAGCATTTAAAAAAATCTTGTCTATATATCTATATATGCATATATATGTACACATATATAGATATATACAAAGAGATAGACACATAGACAGATAGAAAGACAGACACATAGGTAGGTGATAGATAGATATATAGACACAGATAGATAGATGGACACATAGATAGATAGACAGACACATAGATAAATACATAGATATGCACCAGTGCTAATAAAAATCATTGTAAGCATCTCCAGAGATGGAGTGGCTACCTCCAGATGACCAGTGAGGGCAATCTTCTCTGCATTATCTTTTTTTAACAAATGCTTTATTAACTTCTGGTTTACATCATTCATTTCAGCCAGATTTTGAGTTACACTTTTTTCTGCATTTTTCCCCTACCCACCACCCCAGAATAGCAGCCCCACTAGATATCCCCTCATCCAATCTGCTCTCTCCCATATCTTCTCCCATACCCCCTTCAACTATACCATCAGGGCAAGGTGAATCTCTGTATCCCAATGCCTACACATCTTATCTCCCAATTACATGCAAAATAGTATTAATAATAGTATTTATATACATTTGAAACATTTAATTTTAAGACTTCGAATTTCAGATCCATTCCCTTCCTCCCTTGTCACCCACTCCCTCTGGGAAGATAAGCAATTCAGTATGTGTTGTACATGTATAGCTATGCAAAACATTACCATAGTAGATATATTGTAAAAGACTGCTTATATTTCCCTCCCACCCATCCCACACCCCCCTGGTCCAGTCCCTACTTTGATCCTGTCCCTCTTCGAAAGTGAATACTTCCAACCTCCCCTCCCCACAGAATGCCCTCCCCTTCATCATCGCCCCTCTCATCCCCCTTCCCCCTACTCTCCTGCAGGGTGATATATCCCATTTAGTATGTATATCATTCTCTCCCTGAACCAAATTCAATGAGAATGTGGTTTTGCCTTTTTGCCTTCCTGTTCTTCCCCTCCCTTGCAACCACTTCCCCTTGCCTCTTCTACATGAGATAGTTTACCCTACCCTGTCTCTCCCCATCTCCTCTTGGCACTTTCCTCTCTCACCTCATAATTTCACCCCTTGAATATCCTCCCTTCCCAACAAATTCAACCTATGCCCTCTATCCATATACAACTGTAAACATATATACACACATTCACATATGTATTCATATGCCCATATACCCTTCTTCAATTATTTTTATAATGAGGAATGTTTCATCAGTCACAGCTATTGTTTTTCCATGTAGGAATGTAAATAGTTTAACTTTGATAAGTTCCTTTTGATTTCTTTTCCCTGTTTACATTCTCAAGCATCTCTTGCTTCTTATGTCTGAATGTCAAATTTTCTATTCAAGTCTGGTTTTTTCCTCAAGAATGCTTGAAAGTCCTCTATTCCACTGAAATACCATATTTTCCCCTGAAACAAAATACTCAGTTTTGCTGGGTAGGTGACCCTTGGCTACAATCCCAGCTCTTTTGCCCTCTGAAATATCATATTTCATGCCCTTAGATCCCTCAGTGTAGAAGCTGCCAGGTCCTGGGCTATTCTGATTGTGTTTCCACAATATTGAAATTGTTTCTTCCTGGATGCTTGTAGTATTTTCTCCTTGATCTGGGGATTCTGGAAGCTGGCTATAATATTCCTGGGAGTTTTCTTTTGGGGATCTTTTTCAGGAGGTGATCTGTGGATTCTTTCAACCTCTATTTTGCCCTCTGGGTCTATAACATCAGGCAATTTTCCTTGAGAATTTCTTGAAGGGTGATTTCTAGGTTCCTTCTTTGATCATGGCTGTCAGGTAATCCAATAATTTTAAAATTATCTCTCCTGGATCTATTTTCCAGGTCGGTTGTTTTTACCATGAGATATTTCACATTGCCTTCTATTCTTTCGTTTGTTTGGATCTGCTTAATAGTATCTTGATTTCTCATAAAGTCACTAACTTCCATTTGTTCCAGCCTTGCTCCGAAGGAATGAATCCCCTCAGTGAGCTTTTGAGATTCTTTTTCCATCTGGCAAATTTGGGTTTTTAAGGCATTCTTCTCCTCATTGCCCTTTTGAGCCTCCTTTGCCATTTGAGTTAGTCTATTTTTTAAGGTGTTATTTTCCTCTGTCAGGCTGTTGACTCTCATTTCATACTTTTCCTACATCCTTCTCATTTCTCTTCCCAATTTTTCCTCCACTTTTCTTATTTTGTTTTTAAAATCCTTCTTAAGGTCCCCTATGGCCTGTAACCCACTCATATTTTCATTTGGGGCATTTGCTGCAGGAGTTCTGACCTCACAGACCTCCTCCTGTTCCATGCTTCAATCTTCTTTGCACCAAAAATAGGAGTCTAATGTTGCCTTTTTCTGTTTATTTTGTTTCCTTTGCCTAGGCATGTTGCTGCTTAATTACTTGATTTTTGTGCTTGTTGCCACAGTAGGACTCTGCCACCAGACAGGTGAGCTTCCATCCCAAACATTGGGGTCTTCACAACTTCAGGAGGTATTAGTTGGGTGGCCTCTGTAAAGCCTCCACACACTCTGGCAAGCTGGATACCCAACCCAGACCACAATCCAGATCCAAGCAGGTTAAAGCAAGAGCGATTAACCCCCAAACTGATTGCTGGATCTCCCTACAATTCTCAGACCAGGAGCTGAAGCTGCCACTGAAGCTGCAAAATGGCATCTCTGTTGTGTCTCCTCAGCAGCTTCTTGCCCCCAGGGGAAGAAGCTGAGCGTTCCCCAAATGCTAGTGCCAAAGTCCATAGGGCACTAACCTCTCATTTTGTCCTAGGCATATCTGTGTTGAAAATTCTGGAATCCCCACAGCCCCTGGTGTTCTGGGGTCCCTCTAGCCAGCTGCTGGCCTAGCTGCCCTTGGGCTAAAACCACAGCTCACAGGGGCCTAGGTTCGGCTCCCAGAATGTTGTGCTCAGCTCCCAGAGCATTGTACTGTGCTGCACTGGCCACTCCCTGCAGGGCTGCTGGGCTGCCCTCAGAGGGAGGTTAGCTTTTCTGTGTTGTTCTGTGGGTGCTGGAGCTCCAGAAGTTGTTCATAGTCTACCTTTTACATTGTTTGGAAGTGGTGTCAGGGGAGAGCACCTTGGAAGTGCTGTTTCTACTCTGCCATTTTGGCTGTGCCCCCCCCCCCCTTTTCTGTATTTTGTAAATTTTCAGAGAGTAGAAACTCAAATATTTGAAAATGGCTTACAGAAACATAATATATACTTACTTTCCTCTTTAATTAATTGGATGGATCAGGTCAATTGATCAATTCAATAAACACTTATCAAGTAGTTACTATGCACCAGGATAGGAGCCAGCTAAGTGGAGCAATAGGTAGGAACTCTCCTTGGAATCAAGAAGCACTGAATCCAAGTTCTTCCTCAGACATTTACTGACTTTGTGTCTCTGGGCAAGTCATTTAAGAAAGCAGCCAGGAGGCAAAGTGGATAGAGCACTGGGCCTGAAGTCAGGAAGACCTGACTCAAATCTGGCCTCAGACACTTAATAGCTGTGTGACCCTGGGTGAGTCACTTAACCCTGTCTGCCTCTGTTTCCTCATTGGTAAAATGAGCTGGAGAAAGAAATGACAAATCACCTTAGTATATTTGCCAAGAAAACCCCAAATGGGGTCATGGAGAGGTGGACACAACTGAAACTACTGACCAGCACAAAATGTGCCAGGACCTATCTTAAATGCTAGAGTATGCAAAGAAAAAGAAAAAAAATCCAACTCTGTATTTATGCTTATGTGCTAGAGGGAGAAGCAACATGTAAATAAGTAGGTGCATGCAAGGTATGTATGGAGTTTTTGAAGGAAATTGGGAGGGGAAGCTAAAGCAACTATGGAGAAGCAGGAAAAGCTTCCTGAAGAAGACAGTGTTAGTAATGAATCATTTTTATTGTTTGTTTGTTTTGGTTTTTTTGAGCTGGGAGGCAAGGTGATTGGATTTAAGTTATTTGCCCAAGGTCACACAGCTAGTAAGTATTGTGTTATGTGTCTGGGGTCAATTTGAACTCAGGTCCTCCTGACTCCAGGGCCATGCTCTATTTGTTGCACTACCTAGCTGTCCCTGTTAGTAATGAGTCTTGAAAGAAGTCATAGATTTTAAGAGGCAGAAGTAAGGAGGTTGAGCATTTCAGGCATGAAAGCCAGAGCAAAAGCAGGGAGCCAAGAGATGGAATGTGCTTTACAAGAAAGGGCCCATAAGCAAGCATGATTGGAATTATAGAGTGCATATCTGGGGAGATTGAAAAGAGAGCTAAAATGGCCACAGATTGGAAATAGCTTTAGATGCCAAGCAAAGGACTTCATGTTGGATCCTAGAGTAATAGAAAGGCACTCAATATCTGTGCTTTAGGAAAAATCCCATTGGCAGTTGTGCAGAGTGGAATGGAGTGGGATGGGCCTTGAAGCAAGAACAATTAGAAGGCCATTACCATTGTCGTCATCTAGTTTCTTTTTGTCAGAATTATATCAACAATTCTGATTATTTATTATCAAATTCATTTGATGTTTTGACTCTGGAGTATCTGTGGAAGAGGAACCTGTGTGCTAATCTTCCCATCTGTTTTCAAACCCATGAAATAAGGAGAATGGCATTTTCTCCTAATCTCTCTTATAAATCACATGGAAAGACATTTTCACTACTATATTTAAAATTACTTTGAAGTCTTTAGAAGAGATTGTTGTATAAATATCAAGTGTTCATGTCACCCCCACATGGAAACATTGATACTACTTTTGAATTAGGATCATAGGACTCTAGATCTAGGGAATTTCAAAAGTCCAACCGGGAAGAGACCTGAAAGCAGCCAAATGGGAGTGCCACCCCACATTTTATATAGGAGCAAACTGAGACCTAGAACCTTTAAGTAGCATTCAAGGTCACAGAGGTAGTTAGTGACAGATGTAGGAATTGAAAACAAATCTAAGCCCTTCATTTTACAGAAGAGGAAATTTAGGCCAGGATATGTTAAGTAACTTGCCCAGGATCACACAGGAAATAAGCATCTGAAGCAGGATTTGAACAGATGTCTTCCTGACCGCAAGTCAGCTCTCCATTTATTGTGCCGTATTTCTGCCATGCAAGTGATCTCCAGTGAAAATAAATACTATTCTCAGATGATAAAATGCAATCCTAACTGAAGGCAGGGATCTGAATTCCCATTTATTAAGCAGTTTTTCAAGAGTCTCTCTATTGATTGACATTTTGCTTAATTATGCTCCAACAGGAGCATTGCCACAGTCTCCGGATCTCCTGATAGTGCAGGTGTTTCCCTAAGAGCTCTGGCACTTACATGAAACAGATTCCCAACAGCCTGGTCTCCTTAAAGTATTTGGTTTATACTTTAAAGGGATTTGGCTTCAGTTCGATTGGAGGGAAAAAACAGTGGGAGGTAGAGAGGGCTGATTCTTCTATCATGACTACCCATCTTCTCCATCTCAGATCTTTCTTCCCTTTCTAATAAAAGATTAAAAACAATTATACCAATTAACTTGCTTATTCTCTTTCCCTTCTGTAGAAGTTTCTTACTATAATCCCCAAAAGAAGAAATTCTTTTTTTAATTGTTTATTTACTTTTAGTTTACAACATTCAGTTCCACAATCCCTTGAGTTCCAAATTCCTCCCCCCACCCACCATGGTGGCATGCAATTTGGTAGAGGTTTTACAAATACCTTCACATTAAACATTAGTCAAGTTGTAGAGAAGAATTATGACCAATGGAGTGAACAATGAGGAGGAAGGAACAAAACAAAACAAAAAAAGAAAGAGAGCAGGTAGTTTGCTTCAGTCTGAATTCAGACTCAATAGTTCCTCAAAGAAACATTTCTAATGCAGGTATCTTACTGCTCCATTCCACAATTTTTACAGGCTCCCTGTTGCCCACAGGACAAAATACAAATTCTCTAATTTGGCCTTTAAGGCCATTCATGATTTAATTCCAACCAACCTTCCTAGACTTGTTTAATAATCAGAGGTCACAAAGTGGAGCAATGGATAGAGAAAATTGAGAACTCAGAACTAGCCTCAAACACATACTAGGAATATGATTTTGGGTCTCTCTCTCTCTCTCTCTCTCTCTCTCTCTCTCTCTCTCTCTCTCTCTCTCTCGCTTTTTTACTTTTTAGTGAGGGAAGGTAGGGCAATTAGGGTTAAGTGAATTGCCCAAGGTCACATGGTGTAATGGAAATGCAAATTTAAAGATCTTCCCTGCCCCTAGCTTAAGAGCACCTGGAACCTGTGGTGGGAGGCTTGTTTTTCAGGAAAGCCCACACCTTGATACTTTGTGATTGGGCAGTGGGTCAAGGAGGTTGTTACATTCTCTGAGCCAAGAGAAGGCTATATAAGCCCTGAGGAGAGGCTTTGCTTTGGGGCTCACTTTGAGAAGTGTTGTGTGATTTGACCAGATGAGACTCTGGGAAGCCGTTGTTGAGAGCCCCCCGGCTTTGAAAACCCAGAAGTTGATACTTCCCTCTCTGGTAACTGTGATTTAGTATTGATGTAATGGTTGGACAGTTTGGAAGCCTGTCTGTTTGATCTGTAAGTTCTGTAACTCTGAAGTTCGGGGTGCTGACCTTTACCCCTGAACTAGGTAATACATGTTTGATTAAAGTAATCTTGTTAACCCATTTTGAGTTGCTTTCCTTTTGAGAAGCAGATCTAAGAACCTATATTGGCAGCTACCCTGGGGATATTGGGGTGCTTGCTGCTACACATGGCTGGGCTCAATCTCTCTTACTCGGTTTCCTCACTTGTAAAATAGGGATGATAAGAGCATCAATGCTGTGAGGATTAAATGAGATAATCTTTGCAAAACCCTTTGCAAGATTTAAACAGTGTATAAAACCCAGTTATACTATTATTATTAGTTGTTATTCTACAAAACCCTAGAAAGATGCTTTCTCTTATAATTTCAGAGATGGGACTGTTAGGTGGTGCGGTGGTGGATAAAGTGCTGGACCTGGAGTCAGGAAGATGAGTCTTCCTGAGTTTAAATCTGGCTCCAGATGCTTTCTAGTTATGTGACTCTGAATAAGTCACTTAACCCTCTTTGACTCAGTTTCCTCATCTGTAAAATAAGCTGGAGAGGGAAATGACAAACCACTCTAACAACTGCCGAGAAAAGAAAACCACAAAAGAGTTGGGTGTAACTGAAAAACAAAAACAAGTGAATAATTGAAAATTTTCAGACACATAAGAGGAACCAGCTTTTTAGGGTTTGCCCAGAAGCATAATGGTATTCTATAGCAACCTGGGAGCCGAAAGTCAGAAGTGATGTTGTGGACAGAGAACTGGCTGTGTGACCAGGAGGCCTGGTGTTCCAGTGCCATATTGGTTGTGTGATGCTGGCCAAATCACTTAGCCTCTCCTCTGAGCATCTCTTTAAGGCTATAAATTACATGGCAGGTGTGACCTCCCCTAGATGGATGCAATCACAACTCCAGTCCCTATCCCTGATTTCAAATCAACTCAATTCAATTCAATTAAATTACCATTTATTAAAGCACTGACTAGTGTCAGGCATAGCGCTAAGCTCTAGGAGCACAAATAGAGGAGAAATACAGTTCTTGCCCTCAAGGAGCTTACAACCTAAAGGGGGAAACAACATGAAACCAAAGTAAGTTTGTATATACAAGATAAATAGGAAATAATTAACAGAGAGAAGGCACTGGAATTAAGAGGAGTTAGGGAAGGATTCCTATAGAAGGGGAGATTTTAGTTGGTACTTAAAGGAAGCCAAGGATCTCCATTGAAAGATAAGGCCTTTTTGCAGTTCTAGATCTAAGATCTATAATCAGTTCCCAAATCTCAACCTGCGTCTCCTACCTATATGTCTATATCTGTAGGCCATCCTCTCCTTATTCCTCATTACTGCAGATGAATATCCTTCCAAAAATCCTGCCCCTCCAGGAATTCTTCTCTTGTCCTCTCCTTTCCTTCCTTAAATGCTCCCAGGGCATTTTGTTCGGAAGAGCAGTGATCTATCCCTTGCTTCTAATATCTAAAGATTTGCTCCAGAGTTGCCATGGGCCCTGAGAGCACTTACTTTAACTCCATTTTATACATGAGAAAACAGTCAAAAGGATGTTAAGTGACTGACCCAAGGTCCTTCAGGAAATAAACATCAGGATTGGAACTCTGGTCCTCTGACTTCAAATTAGTATCTTTCCACTTGTAGTGGCAATCACACTGGCATACCTAGGATGGCTGCTAGCACAGGTTCTTAGATCTGCTTTACTAGGAAAGATAACTGCTTAAAGCGTCAACAAACTTTTTTAATTACAATCAGTAGTTCAGGGAAAAGTCAGCTCCCTGAAATTCAGACAAAATACAAACAGAGAAAATACAAGCAGAGAAATAAATGCCAACAGACAGGGCTCTGACTGCTTGAATAAGCTATGTGCTTCACATACATCCCTGGATCAAGAGAGCCTTTATATCTGAGCTCTGAATATACAACCACTCAGAATCTGGATCAGAGAATCACAAGGTCCTTCTCATAAGCAAGCCCCCAAGGCAAAATACCAACTCAGAGTATATATACACTTCTCAGAACCAGAAGGCATCACAACCCCTGTGACTCAGTGCCTAATTAGAAATTAGCAAAAGGTGTGAACACCTTCCTACAAGCAAGCCTCCCCTAAGCAAGCTTCTCTTAATGGGCTCCATGTGAGGCCTATTAATGGGCTGGGAAGATCTTAAATGCCATTAACATCACACCAGTGTAACATGCTTTCCTATTACACCCAGACTTGTATTATACGTGACTATATATGGTGCATCCTCTTTTTCAGTCCTATGCCACATCTCCCCTGCCCCAATTAAACTTTATGAAGGCAAGGATTGTTTTATTTTTCACCGTGAATTCTCAAAGTTCGCAGTATAAGGCCTTGCATATAGTTGAGGCCTAATAAATGGTAATTCAATTAAATAAATGAATTTTCTTTGGGAATTAGACAGTTGAAAGAATCCTCAGAGTAGTATATTCAGTTATTAAGTGATTGCTGTTCATCAGGTACTGTGCTAAACTCTGAAAATACTACTAGGAGCAAAAAGAAAGCTAATCTTTGCCCTTGAGGAGATTACATCCTAGCAAGTGATGATACTGAAAAGGGACTGAAAAGGAGGCTGGGGAGAGTTAGGAGCTGAAACCAGAGAGGCATGACGAAGGGAACATGAGTGGACTACCCATTTAAAATGGAGGTCTAGGAGGAACTGAAAAATCAATGGAAAGGTCGATAGGGTGGAGGGAACTTGCAGGGAGAGAAAGATGCTAAAGAATGGTGATGAAGGGGTATTCCAGGGTGAGACTGTTCCTGGGGAGTGGCAAAGAAAGAAGTCCAAAAAATGAGGAAAGCCTGAAGAAGCATGAAGGAGTAGAACCATTTTAACCTGCCACTTTCATATTATAAGAGATCTGATGAGGAACAATTGTTTGCCAATAGAACAGAAATTCAGTTTTTTCCTGCTTCCCTGTCCTTCCCATTGCAAGCTTAAAAAAAATTCTAGGAGTAGGACAGATGTATCTGAAGTTTTCATTTCCCTGTCTTCTTCTCCATCATCCAGAATTGTAATATTTACTTAAATGTTACAAGTTCAGTGTTGTGATTTAGCAAGAGCTATTATAAATGAAGAATTCTGGCTTGAAACTAGTTGACCTTATCCTATAATTGGAAACAGCTCAAAAAATATTTAACTCTTCAGAACTAACTTTGGAAAATGACCTTCAGTCAAGGGGGTTTTCATTTGCCACTACATAATATGGTGCAATAATTTAATTAATGAACCATAATTTCCCTCACTACAATGTATAATTACTCACATGGCAAACTACATTTAAAATAAAATTAATCTATCTCCTCACAAACAACTACCAAATGAGTAACTGAGGGCCAATATTGAATGCTCTATAAAATACATGGGGGAGAGACAATGTTCTCACAGATTGAATTATGATACATTGGGGGCAACATGGTGTAGTAAATGGAGGTTTGGACTTAGAATCAGAAACACAAGTTCCAATCCTACGCCTAACCTATAATAGTGTCTGGTCATAGCTAGCATTTATATTGGGCATCTGGGTGGCATTATCGTGCATAGAACAGCTGGCCTGGAGTCAGGAAGATTCATCTTCTTGAGTTCAAATCTGGCCTCAGACACTTCCCATCTGTGTGACCGTTGGAAAACCACCTAACCCAGTTTGCCTCAGTTTTTCCCATATGTAAAATGAACTAGAGAAGGAAATGTCAAACCACTCCAGTGTCTGCTGAGAAAACCACAAATAGGGTTAAGAAAAGTCAGAAACTATTGAACAACAGCAAAAGTATTTATGAAATGCTTTAAATCGTTCAAAGTCCTTTGCAGATTTTTTCCCCTTTGATCTTCTCCACAACCCTGTGAAGGTAGTGCTATCTTTATATCCCCATTTTATAGATGAGGAAACTAAGTTTGAGAAAGGTGAAATGTCTTGCTTTGGATCACACACCTTGAACTCGGGTCCTTCTAAGTACAGGTCAAACATTCCATAAACTATTCCCACTAGTTGCCTCTTTCTGGATTATAGATATAGCTCCAGAAGGGACCTTGGAAGTAATCTAGCCCAACTCCCTCACTTTACAATTGAGGAAACTGAAGACCAGAGGGATTGCATAACTCAATCAAAGTCATCCAGGGAGTTAAGCAATAGAGCTACAAATCAAACTCTGGTTCCCTGATTCCAGATACAGTTTTCTTGGGATTGAATCATGCTGCTTTCTACAAGTATGGCCATGGGGAAGTCACCTAACCTCACATTGCCTCAATATTCTCATCTATAAGCAGAGTTGATAATGCCCATAGTATCTATCTTATTCTTCCTGTTGTTGAGCCATTTTCAGTCTTTTATCTGATTCTCTGTGACCCCATATTAGGTTTTCTGGGCAAAGATACTGGAATGGTTTGCCATTTCCTTCCCCAACTCATTTTGCAGATGAGGAAGCTGAGGCAAACAAGGTTAGGTGACTTGCCCAGGGTCTCACAGCTAGTAAGTGTCTGAGGCCAGATTTGAACTCAGGAACATGAGTCTTCCTGGCTCTATCCCCTGTACTACCAAGCTTCCCTTATTTACCTTATCTTGTAGGATATTTAAATTAAATATGCATAGATAAAAACATTTTACAAATTGAAAAGTACCATATACATGTTATTTATTTAGTCTATTTTTATTATTAAGAAAAGAAAGTATTTATATTTATTTACCTTTCCTTATTATGGTATTAATAAAAGCATTCAACTGTATAGTGATTTTTAAGTCATTTTGAACATCAAAAATCATTATTAGGCAGTGATGGTGGTAATCATGACTCACGATTTTTGCTTAAATTGTGAATATTAGCAATGATCATGAGGACAAAGATTTTTATAAGAAATAAGTTCCTCTGTTACTTTAGACTCCTTTAAAAAAACTTTTTGTTATTGTTATGAACTTGACAACCACCAATAATTAGCAAACGTTTCCATATACAAAGATGTTCAGCTTAGTTTTAATAAAAGTATATATTAAATTTAACTCGATATTTCTAACAATGCCGTGCTTGTTTCTGCGCCCTTCTGAACTTCCCCTTATTCTTTTGTGTATTTTAAAATGTTTCATTATTGATATTTTCTTCTTTTTTTGGTATGAATATGGCTGACTTTCATCTATCTCTCACCATTTCCCTCCCCCTACAGACACATATACAAATACATGTATAAACAAATATGGACATATTGTATACATGCACATATGTTATACATGCATATATATGTACACATATTATATGTATATGTCTATACACATATTTATATCTATCTATCTTATCTATTTTAATACAAAATATACATTTGCCAAAAAGACTATTTTATGAAAAACTTACATAGGGCAAGTTTTCACATGACAGTCAAAAATAGCAATACAAGCATACTCTCAAGGTCTACCTTACAGGACTTTGGAATTGATTGTGTAACATAGGAAACACTGACACAGGACCACTCAGCATGCATGGTAGGCCCACATCTAAGAAGGGGTTGTGCTATATGAGCAAAGTAGAATTGAAGTAGCTGAAAAGAAATGTGAGATATGCAAATTTAGAGATTCCACCCCAAATGGTCACACAGACTATATGTGCCCAAACTGTGGTAGAACATTCCAAGCTCATATTGGTCTGATCAGCTACATTCGAATACACTCTAACTTGACTCTAGCACAATGACCTCATTTTGATCTTCTTTGAGAATGAAGAACCACAACCAACCAACCAACCAACACATATATGTGTATATATAGATATATACATGTGTGTCATGTATGTATATACATGCGCATATATGTATATGAGTATACATATAAACATTAATATCTCTCCTATCCATCCATCCATCTATCTATCTATCTATCTATCTTTCCTTCCATCTCTCTCTCTCTCTCTCTCTCTCTCTCTCTTTCTTCTCCCTTGTAATAAATAAGTAGAGGCCGGTAAAACAAATCCACACATTGTGAAAACATGTCCCTAAGCTTCCACCTCTTTGCCAAGATGTGGGTGGCATGCTTAATTGTTAGTCTTCTGGTTGGTCATGGCACCACTCAGAATTCTGAAGTTTCTCAAAGTTGTTTTCTTTTACAATATTGCAATCATTATATAAACTCTTGTCCTTGTCTGTTCACTTCACCTTGCATCAGTTCATGCAAGCTTCCCAGGCTTTTCTCACTCTTTACCTTTTGTCATTTCTCATGGCATAATGATATTCCATTATAATCATACATCATAATTTGTTCAACCATTCTCCAGTTGATTGCCACACACTGTTTCCCATATTTGTTATGATAAGAAGTGCTGAATATTTTTCATGCATATGTTTTCCTTTTTTTTTTTTTACTCTCTTTAGTGAGTATACATAACAGTGGTATTGCTGAGTATTTGTAGTTGTGACAACGATGGGTAGCTCAGAACAACAAGCTCCACCAATATAGCTCACAACTCCACCACAGTATTGTGAGTTTAGATTTTCTTTAATTGTGTGTCTATGTGTGTATAAATGTGTGCTTATGTGTGCATGTGTGTATGTGTCTGAGATACTCTGTTTGGGGCTCTTGATCTCACATCAGAGCATTTGCAGCTTGAGCTATTTGTTTGAGAAGCATCAGACAAAAATGTTTTGAATTTAGGTTGCAGATGCAAATACCCTAGTGGGGATTAAGCCTCCTGATAGATAATGAGCTGCAGTATTTACATCACCACCAGTAACTGAACAGCCAGGATTCTGAGTGGCCAAGAAAAGAATAGGGTGTTCTTAGTCAGGGATTACTTTGATTAAAGAAAATCAGCTCAGCTCACTTCACTCATGTGGCAGGCTAGAAGCTCACAAGGTTGAAAAAAAATTACATTTCCATTACAAATTACCCTGATGTCAATGGTTATTTTTCTTCCATCATTCTTACAATTGTGTTTTGTTCTTTGGACGTGAAAGTTACACCATTAATTTCATTATCTGTAAATGAACTTGGAATTATTTTTCTAGTATTGGGAATAGATTTCTACTGCTCTATCTACACTCTCTCACTCGACCTCTGTTGTGACCAAAAACATGTATATGAGATATAGACAGAGCTTCCTTTAAAAAGTGTTTTATTTCTTTATATAGACCTAAGCTGACTGATTCTATTAAGGAACTGGACCAATGACCTTGACTTCCTTAGCACTAAGCCCTAAACAACTGGACAAATCATTTCAGACAATGTAAAACATTACTGAGGACCTGCTATACTCTCACTCTGTCTGTCTCTGTCTCTGTGGTGTTGTCTCAGTGTTTCTATCTTTATATCTCTATCCTTCTGTCTCTATCTCTGTTTTTCTGTCTTCTTGTCACTGTATCTCTCTCTGTCTCTATTTCTTCCCTTCACACCAGCCCCTCCAGAAATCATGCCCTGGGGGCATTATATCACAATCAAAGCAATCATTGATTATAGAAAGGACATGGCAATTGCCCACCCTAAAGTTCATTCATTATCCCTGTGACTTTCCAAATTAGAACCCTTCTCCCTGACATCTGTCTTATCTCCACCAATTAGAATATAAGCTTTTTGAGGACTGGGATTGGGTAACTTTAAATGCTAGTTGCTATTATCATTATTTCCACTGTATAATGCTACTTCCAAATCACAGGTCCAGGCCAAATAAAAATAACATTTGAGTCACACCACAAAGTTACAACTAATCCAAGCATTATGTCCTGGTACCTCCTGGAATCAATAAAATATTTTTATGTTTGCAGAAGAGGGAGATAGAGTAAAAGAATACTAGAAAGAAGAAATAATAGAAGAAATGACTAATTTTTTTTAAGTATGATAGCCTTCTATTAATCAATCAATACGAGTTAAATTTCTACTCTGTGCCAGTTTGAGATGTCTACTGGGCCTTCACTTCAAGATGTCTGAAAGTCAATTGGAGATGTGTGATTGGTGATTCCCCAATAAGATTTCAGGGATTTTAAAAGTTAAGACCTGGGCAACTGAAAATATAACCTAAATAATTAATGGCTGATAGTTCTATAGAACCTTGAGGTCTGAAAAGAGCTTTACATACATTATCTCATTTGATTCAAGAACTCTGTGAAATGGGTGACATCAGTATAACCATTCTACAGATAAGATAACTGGAATTTAGGAAACATAACTTGTCCATGGTCACACAGATAGTAAATATCAGAGAAGAGGTTTAATTCATCTTTGGACTACAAACCTAGAACTCTT
The DNA here is from genome assembly GCA_011680675.1 of Gymnobelideus leadbeateri. Classification (NCBI taxonomy): domain Eukaryota; kingdom Metazoa; phylum Chordata; class Mammalia; order Diprotodontia; family Petauridae; genus Gymnobelideus; species Gymnobelideus leadbeateri. The sequence goes on along the minus strand of WOXC01011173.1, from coordinate 124,883 downwards.
TCTACTACATTAAACATACATTTGGTTAAGAATTTGAAAGAAGGAAACAATTGAGGGAGTTCAGGGGGAACAACTTGCAGAGTTTGCCAACACTTTTGATTTTGTCTGATATGCATTATTTAGAATGGTAATGAACTGTCATCCTCATGATCAATGCCCACATCATTAATTGCCTACACGATGCCCTGATGCTCTGTAATTTTAAAGCTTTTAAGTACAACTTGTCCTTGTGTGCCTTTAAAGGAGAAGAGGACTGCAGTATCCACAACAATGACATTAACAATTGAAGGATATACATGGGAGGAAAAAGTGCAATTGATGACATATGGGGACTTCTCAACCCCCTCAAGAAGATCCAATTATAGAATCTCCAGTTACCTTCTGTCCCTAGTCCCTGCCCTCTATCTCTTGCAACTAGTGAACAGGAAAGTAGATCAGTTACCCCAAAATAATTCTACCCAGTTCAGTCATGAAGAAATTCCCTTTTATGCCGATCCCTCACTTCCTTCCCTCTGAAGTCAAGACCTTTCAAGCTTATTGAGACTAAGTCACACAACATTTTTGGGCATTGTTACCTCCTCCTCCTCCTCAATGAAGCTGAAGGGATAGACTTCAAACAATGTTCCGGAGGTAGACAAAAGTAGGGTGGGGGGTGGGCTGGGGAAGGAAGGGAAGCCAGGTCAATATTTACTACCACAATCTCCACCAAAATAAACCCTAAGGGGCACTCTGCTACCTTAGTGAGCAACTCAAATGGTACCTAAAGTTTCTATGCAGTCTTTCCATAGTTAAAAATAGCATTGATCAAAGCCTTTCCAATTTATGAATGGGGAGTAAGGGGAGCGTTGATTTCAGGAGAAAAAACAGAACTTTAAAAAGGAAGGGTGAAAGGATCTCTACTTGACAGAGGTCATCTACAGCCCAAGTTCCTTACCTAGCCCACTGAGATACCACCCTCCTAGACACATGTGCAGCCATGGCAGCTGGGAACTTTTATGTGCCTCAATTCATTCCTATGTGAACACCCATGCAGAAAATTTCTCCCTGTGAAATGTTCTTAGAATTAAGAAAAAATCACTGCTAAATATAGATAGATGCATATATATATATATACATATACATACATATATCACATGAACACAAAATTGTTTTTTAAAAAGGGGCTTTTCAAAGTTTATTGTGAGGCATCAGCTGCTCTTTCAGTTAAAATAATGTTTGACAGGTCAGTAATGAGATACAAAACATTTTTTTTTAACCAGACAATTTCATACAAATAAAGAGGCATAAACATCAAAGCTCAGGAACTGTATACATTGCACAAAGCATTGGGAGTCTCTGTTCTCTTTAAAATTTTGACATATGTTGGGTAGTGTGGTTACAGCCATTAAGAATACACAGACTTGTTTCCGAAGAGTTCTTTTACCACTTACATCTTTGGTGGGTCACGTGAAGGAGGCTTTGAAGCTTCCCAGACACATGGGCTAGATCTTTTTGGTGCTGTCCGGGTTAGGATAAATACTAATAGGGGCCCTTGATAGGGCATTTCCTCCTGTTATCTAGCAGCTAAACAGGGTCACTTTTTAACTTGATTAAAAAAAAAAAACAGCTCTATTTGCTAACTTCATTAAATGGAGATCCTTTCATTAAATGTAGATCTCTCCCCATCTCTGGTCAAAACAACAGGAGCATAGACAAGAAGGAGTATTTTAGAGGTGGTGATAAAGTTAATACCAATAGGTTGATTTTCATGGATTTAGGTTGGTTGATTTGTTTCAGCCCACACATGTGATTTCATTAAAAAAGAATATATATATATATATATATATATATATATATATATATATATATATATATATCTGCTTTTTGGAGAGGGGGGAAGGCAGGACAATTGGGGGTAAGTGACTTGCCCAAGGTCACACGGCTACTAAGTATTAAATGTCTGAAGTCAAATTTGAACTCAAGTCCTCCCGACTATCAGGGCTAATGCTCTGTTCACTGTGCCACCTAGCTGCTCTTGATTTCATTGATATAGGTCTCATCCAGATGAAGGAACTTCATTTGTCAACTTGGCAAATTCTCTAAATTTTCTAGTCTTAAGGAATTACTTAAAGAGTTGTACTAAGAGGTTAAATGTCTTGTCCAGGGTCACTAAGACAGTATGTATCACATGTTGGACATCAACCCATGACTTCCTGACTCTGGAAGTATTTCATTCTCTATCCCACATTGGGTAAAAACACATGAGTAAATTGTATGCAAGACAGTCACATTCCTTTCCTGCTTGGTGGCTTGAAATTTGGTTGCATTAGGGCTCATTCAATTTTATCTTCATCCCAAATAATGGTCTCTGGGGGAAAGGCAATGTCATGGCCATTTCTGGAAATGTCTTGGGAATCAGCAGGATTCCCCTGAAACTATATGCAGAGTCCCTGCCTTAACCTTGCCAAACACATGTTCACTTTATGTTTCCTAAACCCCAGAGGATTAAAATGAAATGATAATTTCATTAATGCAATTATGCAATTATGAATTGTGAAATTATTTAAAATGAAAGGATAATTTCTTAGAACTATATTGAAAGAATAGTGCAAATAACCAGTATTTATATAGTGCTTTAAAACTTGCTAATCTCTTTCTAAATATTCTCTTTATCTATCCTTTTAACAATGTTGAGAAGTAATTCCCATTTTAAAGAGGAGGCAACAGTGACAGACAGAGTTAAGTGATATGCCCTAGGTCACACAGCTAGTTAATATCCAGAGCCAATTTGAACTCAGGTCTCGGGGACTCTAAGTCCAGCACTCTGTCCACTGCTAACCTACTAAGGGGTGGGAAGTGGGGAGGAAAAATGGAAATAAAACATATTAAAGGCAAAACCACATCTTTCATTCCCCAATACCCAATAAATTCTTTCAGTACCAGTGTCAAAAATGACCCATCCCATGAGCATGAGTACAAGAGGTGGGAGTAATGGGTGAAAGACAGCTGTGGATCCTCATGGTCATTATAGTCTCCCGAGGGTTAGACTGATGAGGCATCAGCAGGAGTATGTTGAGACTAAATAGAGAAGAATAGAAGATGAGATAAAGCTGACAGGTTTAAGACAATAAGAAGTGATGGTGGAACTAAGGAAAGATGGCACTGCCATAACAGGATAAGGTTAGAACAGGATAGAAGAGAGGAACAAAAGACATGTCCAGTAGGCAATCTGATCATGGTGATTTGTATAATGAAAGTATTCCTTTATTTCTGACAATGTGTTAACCTCATTGTAATGCTATTTAAGTGACAAATGGTGTCATTACTAAAGAATATGACTATGGTTCTTTTGACTTATATATCAACCTTTCAAGGGAGAGTAATGACTAATGAAATTATCTTTTGACATCCTTATCCTAATTGTGCTATGTCCAACTCTTTGTGACCCTATTTGGGGTTTTCTTGGCCAAGATACTGGAGTGGTTTGCCATTTCCTTCCCTGGCTCATTTTACAGATGGAGAAACCAAGGCAAACAGAGTTAAGTGCCAAGGTTCACCCAGCTAATAAATGTCTGAGGCCAGATTTGGACTCAGGTAAAGGAGTCTTCCTGACTTCAGCCCCAGCACTTTATCCACTATGTCATCTAGCTGCCCATTAAACTAAAACGGATTTATATAAACTAAGGCAAACATTGTGCCCAAACTTTTTTTAACCCTTCAATAACACACACACACACACAGAGGCATATATGAAGCAACTATTATGTACCAAGCACCATGACAACCATTGGGGATACAACTACAATCAGCAAAGACAGTCCCTGCCCTCAAGGAGCTTACCTTCTAATAGGGAATAATACATAAAGGTGAGCAAGTATTGGAAATAGTTGGTAGGAGAAGGGTTAGTGGATGTCTAAAGCAGTATTTGGAATTAGCTGGGAAAGAAGAGGGACATGCTTTCAACCAAGAAAAGGTGCAAATTCACCCTTCTTTGCCCTGCGTCTCAGAAGTAGAGTCTGGGTTCCAGTGGAAGGAGAAGAAGGAGGTCAGCAGTAGAGACAGCTGGCTTAAAGATAGCTTGGAGGAAGATGTAGTTAATGAGTGCCCTTCTCTGTGGGGTGTGATCCCTCTACTTTCCCACACCAATAAACAGACACTGAAGATGTTCTAATGCTTCCTGATGTCTAAGAAAAATCCCACAATTGACTGACTTGTGGCAAAGTGTTCTGCCACTATGCTAGCATTTCTTCTTGAGCACCTACCCTCTGAGTGGTTGGCTTCTCAAATAGAGAACTCTTCTCTCCTTCACCACAGCATGAAGGCAACTAAAAGTGCTTAAATTTTTCTACTCCCAATTGACCACTAAGAGGCAACATAGAATCAATAAAAGCCTTGGCCTCAGATTCAGAAAGGCCTGAGTTCAAGTTCTATCTCTGACAGGCTGTATAACTCAGATGCCTCTCTAAGATTAATGGTAAAGGAAAAGCATTATTAAAAGTGAATGAGAAGCTAGGAGTCCTCTGTAGCACTAAAATCTGAGGTCTGATCCAAAAAAAATCTCAGTATTAAGGTACTCAGGAGAAGGGGGGTCACAAGGTAAAAATTTCCTTCTTTATGATCTGAAAAGAATAGTTTGCAATATATTATACAAGGAAATGACTAATTTTCACTACATAAAAACTAGACATACTGGGCATTGGAGGACCTATTCAAAACCCAAGTCAACTTGCAAGCCATGACCTTAAGCTACATGCTTGCCAGTATATCCACAAAAAAGATTTGGCTCATGTGCTGTTTCCTTGGGGGTGGGGGAATCAAATACAGTATACATTTCTTTATACATCTAAAGATCCCTTTGAACTCATTCTGCTTACATCCCTCTTCACTTTTATTTGAAGGCCACACTGCCCACAAACCCAGGCAGATAATTTACATTTTGATGCAAACAATTTTTCTAGCAATTTTCCTCCTGTGTGTCCTGGCCACTGCTTGGGAACATTGTAAAGAAAAAAGGTTAGAAAGCAACACAAATTAATAAAAGAGACATTTGGGTTATTAATCTTAAGTTTCAGTAGCTCTATACATGAAACATACTCCTTATTTAAATTTTCTTTTTACATCCTTATGCTAATTGTAGCATGTCATACAAAAACTGATGATTTTACTTCTGTCCACTATTTTTTTGTATTAAGCTAAAACAGAACTATATTGTTCTTAAACTTTTTGAATCCTTCAATAACACAAATCAGCACCCCACAAAGACAAGCCAACAAGCAGTCAAAGTGGCAGGACTTTTTATGTTTTTTAAGGGAGGAATAATTGTAATAATTTCATTATAATAATGCAATAAAATAATAGTAATTATTTCATTTCACCAACCTAACTCCCCAAGAGGGATTAGAAGAGACCTAAGCCATAGTGGAGCAGTTTACTCTGTGAAGAAATTGTAATCATTTGAATTTGAATTCATCAATGCAAATGACATCCCAATGTGGTGTCTCATCCAATGCAAATTCCTATACATGTTCTTCTACAAATTCTCCATAGAATATCTGTCTAGTACACAGGAGGCTTCAACACTCAAGCTTGTTAATTTTTGTTCTTGTTAATTGTTGTTCTCTGGCACAGGACTGGCCATCTCCTTTTCTAGTGATACATGTCCTTGATGCTGACTTTTAAGTCAGTTTTCAGATACAAATTGCTTGTGATAGCCTTGTTACACTCATTTTCATCCATCTATAGCCTTTTGGATCTCATGAATTCTACATTATTCTGCTGTTGTTCATCCTTTATTCTTAAAGAGGACCAATAACACCAGGAGGTGATGTCTTGACTTGAGCATGAATTAGATATAAAAGAGTTGCACAAAGTCACCAGCCTCACTTTCTCTTCCAGAGTTACTGAAGTCCAGTGGCAGGACAAAAGTCAAGATGACTGGGGATGACCTAGGATACAGTGGATAATAATGGCATCTTCTAAGTCTGATCAAGCTCTCAGAACTCCACAGTGCCCAGCTTCAGCTGCCTTCATGGCTGTTAGAACAAATTGTACTCATCTGCCTATTATTCTAATAGTATAATAATAATAATAATAATAACAATAATAAAAATAAATAGCATTTGCACAGCAATTTAAGGTTTTCTAAGTACTTAACAAATATGATCTCATTTGATCTTCATAACAACTCTGTGAGGTAAGTGATATTATTATTCCCATTTTACAGTGGAGGAAACCCAGGCAAACAGAGATTAAATGACTTGGTCAGGGTCATACACATTTGGCCTGTTCTCTTTCTGGCTCCAGCTTATTATCGATTTGCAATGTTTGTCTAAGATAAATGTACTGAATGACTAAAGCAATGGGACATGCTTCCAAATATATTAGATACATTTGGCAATGAGGACTGTCCATACATTTGGCACTTGTTGTGTGGGTTTTTAGGCCAATCTTGCTTGTAGTTATGGATTTTATTGAATTCTTCCTGTTGAGTTTAGGGGCTTGCTACAGCAACGACAATGTCTTATGCAAAAAGGAACATCTACAGAATTCACTATGTAGCAGCCCCTCCTATTAGATCCTGATGTAGGACATTCTCCATGACACCAGGGAACACTTTGGTAAACAGGGGTTTCTGCTTACTGGTCCCTTGATGCCATCACAATAATTAAAGATTGTGATTACTTCTGTCCAGGAATCCTTTGTCGTCTTAACTATGTACTTTAAAAGAGTTAAGGCTATGACTTGCTCTATCAAGTCCAATTCTTTTTCAAGGACAACTATGAACATTAAATACAAAAGGACTGTGTGTTTTCCAGACCTTACAGCCAATTATGTTAGTCAACAAGCATTTTATCAAGTGACAGCTATTGTGCTAAGTCCTGGGGATACAAAGAAAGGTGAGATTCAGTTCTTGCTCTCACAGAGCTTACAGTTTGATGAGGGAGACACACAGAAGCAATAATTTTTGAATGATGTATACAGAATGAATTGGAGAGTATCAAAAAAGGGGAATACAAGCATTTAAGGAGATTGGGAAAAGCTTCTTGCAGAAGATAGGATTTTAGCTGAAATTTGAAGGATGCCAGGGAACTTAGGAGATGGAAATGAGGTGGGAGAGAGTTCCAGGCATGGAAGATGGCTAGTGACAATACCTGGAGCTGAGTGATAGTGTGTCTCATGAGAGGAAAAGCAAGGAAGTCATTGTTATTAGATTGAAGAATGGTGTGTGTGTGTGTGTGTGTGTGTGTGTGTGTGTGTGTGTGTGTGTAGGGGATGTTTAAAGAGTAAGAAGACTGGAAATGTGGAAATAGGACTTTATATTTTATCTTTCACACAATAGGGAGCTATTGAAAGTCATTGAGTAGGGGGATGAAATAGTCAGATGTATATTTTAGGAAAATCAATTTGACATATGAGTAGAGGATAGAGTGGAGACAAGGAGACCGACCAGAAGGTAAACAATTGTTGAGTGTCTTCAAAATTGGGAAGTGATGAAGGACTGTATCAGGGTAGTACCAGTGTCAGAGGAGAGAAGGTGACATACAGGAGAGAAGTTATAAAGGTAAAAATGAAAGGGCTTGTTGACAAATTGGATATTGAGGGTTAGAGACAGTGAAGAGTTCTGGACACTTAGGCTATGAACCTAGATAATTGGATGGATGGTGGTACCCTCCACAATAAAAGGGAAGTTAAGAAATAAGGAAGGTTTTAGGGGAAAGCTAATGAGTTCAATTTTTGACAGATTCAGTTTCAGATGTTAATGAGACATCCATTTTGAAATATCTAATAAGCAGTTGGAGGTGAAAGATTGGTGGCCAAGAGAGAGGGTAGGGCTGGACAAAAAAATCTGAGAATCTTTTATATGGGGATAATCTTTGAAATTATGGGAGTTGATGAGATCATCAAGTAAAACAGTATAGAGCAAGAAGAGAAGAGGGCCTAGGACAGTCCCTTGGAGGATATCCATAATTAATGAGTGTGACCTACAATGAAGGAAACTGAAAAAAAAATAGTTAAGCAGGTAGGAGGAGGACTGGAAGTGTCAGGGAAACCTAGAAAGAAGAGAATATAAGGGAGAAGGGGGTGATCAACTGTTTTATTTTAAGCTAATTAATTTATTTTTAGTTTTCAACATTCATGATCAATAGTATTAAAGGCTTCAGAGAGATCAGGAAAGATAAGGATTAGGAACAGGTCATTGGATTTGGTATTTAAGAAATTATTTGTGGGGCAGCTAGGTGGCGCAGTGAGTAGAGTGCCGGCCCTGGAGTCAGAAGGACCTGAGTTCGGATCTGGCCTCAGACACTTAACACACACAAACAAAAAAAAACTAGCCATGTGACCTTGGGCAAGTTACTTAACCCCAATAGCCCTCCAAAAAGAAAGAAAGAAAGAAATTATTTGTGACTCTGAAGAGGATTGTTTGAGATGATTATTGAGGTGAGAAGCCTGAATGAAGAGAGTTAAGAAGGAATTGAGAGGAAAAGAAGGGATGTTATTGATTGTAGATTCATAGATTTGTGTGTCTACAAAATTGGGACTACAGAGATTATAGAAAATTAACCATAAAATCTGCCTTTTCTCTTTTCATATCGATTATCAAGAATACTCTCAACATATGTATAGATCACTCTCATAAAGATTTTATACAGGGGCGGCTAGGTGGCGCAGTGAATAGAGCGCCGGCCCTGGAATCAGAAGGACCTGAGTTCGGAGCCGGCCTCCGACACTTAATCCGCACAAACAAACAAACAAAAAAAACCTAGCCGTGTAACCTTGGGCAAGTTACTTAACCCCAATTGCCCGAAAGGGGCGGCTAGGTGGCGCAGTGAGTAAGAGTGCCGGCCTCGGAGTTTGGATGACCCGAGATCAGATCCGGCCTCAGAAAATGAGCACCCACGCATAAATCAAATGACTAGCCGTGTAACCTTGAGCAAGTTACTTAACCCCAATTGCTTAAAAAAAAAAAAAAAAAAAAAGATTTTATACAGATGAGAAAATAGACACCTTATGATGTCTTTCTAGTAACCTCATAATATAGTATGTGATCTTTTCCATTCTTCATAAATAATTTCTTCTTTGGGATATGTTTAAAATCAGTTGATAAGTGTCTTCAAAATTGTGTTGTCTCTTTCACAGGTTCCTTTTCTGTGTACTTGGCAAGTTCAGACATATATACTGATTTCATCTTCTTTAGTGTCACTTCCACTTCCGGATGTAACACATCTGGTGCTAACTCCAAAGGTGGTGCTTCCATGGCCATTGATCACTTTGGAAACAATGGCAAATCTGTGCCACTTCACTTCTATTTGTTGTCCTTCTAGTTTCATACACAAGCACTGTCTTTTGCAATTATGGCCCCCAGGCAACACAAAAAGTGTTTTAAAACCAAGTTTTAAAGTCAAATTCATTGGATGGGAAAAAATAATTAAAAAGACAATACTTCTGGGTACAAAGTCCTGTGTAGAGGAGATGGAAACCTAAGAAAACCAGTCGCCATGAGACTTTCCAAGGGAAGTTGCTATGTTACCCTTTCAGGGGTGGAGGGGTGGGGGGGGTGGGAATCTTTCTGTTGCTTGATGTCCTTTAAGTGAGACAGTACCTACTACCTTGTTAGACAAACCATTCCATTCTTGAATAGCTCTGTTAAAAAGAAGGAAAGTCATGTAAAACTGAAAATGCTGCTGTTGTTTCAGCATAGTTTTAAATAAGGCGGAAAACAGAAAAGTTAAGGTAAATCAGCACTAGCTAATATTAGTGTAACAGGTTCTCAAATAATTTTATATACATTATCTCACTTGAGTTTCACAACTCTGTGATACAAGCTGCTGCTGGCAATATTATGCCCATTTTGCAGAAGGTGAAACTGAGGCTCAGAAAAGGTATCTGACCTGCCAGTGGTCACACAACAAGTAAGTGAGGGGAGTGGGATTCAAACCTTCAATTCCAGAACTCTTTTTATTACTCCACACTTGTCTTATATATTCAAGGAAAATTTATAAAAAATCACCATGAGGAAATTTAAAATCATAAGTCTAGTAAAGTCAAAAAGTGAAAATATTTTCATTAATATTAATTCATTCTCCTGGTTAATTACATACTTTGAGTAATTCTTGATTGTACAGGATTGGAAGAGTTAAAGGCTTTATTTAGGTGAATAATGCATATTACACCCGATTATAGAATCACTTTATTACTTGTGTTCCATGCAGAGGAAATATTTGACTCACATACTTATTCAATATACTTTTTCTTACCCAGGCTTTTTGAAGAGGACCGTTACATCAGATGTCATGACTTGCAAGTGAATTGGGTTTAAGTTAGGGAGGGCTACACTAAGTCACCAGCTTTACTTTCTCCTCCTGAGCTATCTGGGTTCAGTGGGAAAATGTAGATCAGAATGACTGGAGATGACTTCAGATACAGTGGGAACCTTTGGCCTTTTTAAGTTAAGGTCTTTCCCAGGTCTCAGTTTGACTGAGATATCCATTCAGTGATTAAGGCTAGGTAAGAAATGATGGGGCGGCTAGGTGGCGCAGTGAATAGAGCACCAGCCCTGGAGTCAAAAGGACTTGAGTTTGGAGCCGGCCTCCGACACTTAATCCACACAAACAAAAACCTAGCCGGGTAACCTTGGGCAAGTTACTTAACCCCAATTGCCCTAAAGGGGCGGCTAGGTGGTGCAGTGAATAGAGCGCCGGCCTCGGAGTTGGGATGACCCGAGATCAGATCCGGCCTCAGAAAATGAGCACCCACGCATAAATAATGACTAGCCGTGTAACCTTGAGCAAGTTACTTAACCCCAATTGCTTATTAAAAAAAAAAATGATGCAAAGAATGACCTCTTTTACCTTGTCAAAATAAATCAATCTGAGGGGAAGAACCTCAAGGGTTTCTGACCAAAACAGAAACAGTTAGCATTTATACTCGCTCTGAGCCATCAGAGCCCAAATAATGACTAAATGAGGCTTGGGCTGGGACCTATTGTTGCCCTATCAATGAAAGCCAGAGTGATTTGAGTTTGAGGCATGGTCTTTAAAAAAGAAATCTAGCCCCCAAACCCCAAGATATCTTGTGGGATTTCAGTCATCAAAATTCATATTCCTTTGGGTAGAGCACCCACAGGTAAGGGTATGATTCTCTATATGGAGGGAGGGAGAAAAGAGAAGAAGAGAAAAGAGGGAAAATGGGAGGGAGGGAAGGAGGGAGATGGGAAGGAAGGCAGGAAGGAAGGAAGGGAGGGAGGGAGGAAGGAACGGAAGAAGGAAGGAAGGAAGGGAAGAAGGAAGGAAGGAAAGGGAAGAAGGAAGGAAGGAAAAGAGAGAGTAACTGTATCATTGGCACCCAACTGGACTGTTCCAGTTGAGCAGCACAGCTCCCTCCCTCATTCCTTCTATACAGAACTTTGATCAACTCAGTTCCTGTGCCAGGCCTTACATACTTTTGCAAGTAAGAGGATAATTGTATTTGATGAGACTCAAATTAGTCCAGATAACACCATGGGGAATACTGGTGTTTTTTTTTTTTTCTCTCCATTATATAACTTTCATAGTGGTTACATTTCTAGTGGTAAGATTGAATGATAAATAGGAGAATTTTTTTATTTTAATTTTCCAAATTTGTGGAAGGTGTGGATGAAAGCTTAGAGAAAAAAGAGTGAAGCTGATCACTTACTGAAGGATCCCATTATATGTATGGGACTACATGCTGCCAGGAAACAAAAGTGTGCCTGTTTAGAGAAACTATTACCTGTCATAAGCTCAAACTTCTCCACATACCTCCCTTTATTGCACAATACATATTCCAACTGCTTCTGCCAAAGATCCTGGCATCAATCATGAGATAACTGCCCTATGCCTCAGGTATTGGGTGTTAGAACAGTTGAAGGTGAAATCACAAATCTTCACGGTCAAGATAGGCTTGCGCTTCCAGACCATGTGAATTAGAGACAAATTTTAGAATCCACAGAAAGTAAAGTGGTGCAGATTGCACAGAATCTGAGATCTAGGATATCTGTGCATAGATATTAGGATAAAAGTGAAAGAAAAATGCTCTTGATTGGCCTAGACAAGGCACTTTGCATATATGCAAATAAACAAAAGAAGTCTGATGCTGTAGATGTTTATCTCCTCATAGATCTAAAGTGGTAGAGACCTCAGAGGCCATCTGGTCTAACCTTTTCTTTTTACAGATGAAGGGACTGCCCAAAAGTCAAACCACATCAGGGGCAGAATTTGAACTGTGTGTGTGTGATTCCAACACTTCATTCTTCTCTGGGTTCCACTCCTGACTCTCTGAACATTCTCTGCTATGCTCCATTGAAGGGTACCTCCCCAACCTTTTCAAGTTCCTTTGTGGATTGCATTCTTTCTTTAGAATATAAGCTCCTTAGGGACAAGCACTGTCTTTCTTTCTGTTTTAATTTGTATCCCCTCACCTAGCATAGTGCCTAGTATATAGTAAACACTTAATAAATGCTTGTTGACTCAAAGTCTGGTACTCTATTCACCACACTATGTTTCCTCTACACAAGACAAGAGTCAATGCCTTAATAAATGATCATAAAATTAAGTTGAGTAGGGTTAGGTAACTAATTACACCCTGAAAAATATAGTCTCAAGTCTCCAGATGCTTTAGGAATGTTTGTTGATAAAAGTGATGATCCTAGGAATTAATGTAGAACTAGGTCATCACCAGCATAGCCACATATTAAAGTACTGAAGAGATTCAAAAGCTGGTTAGAGATTAGTTCTGATATGACTTCACTTACAGGCATGTTTCTTTAGTGAATAGGTCAAGGCCAAGAAAAATCTATGAGGGGAAAAATATACATACATACAAAAATACACATGTATATATACATATATACAATCACAGGCATATTATATATATATATCAATACACACATGTATACATGTTTTTTTCCCACAAAAAGATGATTCTAGCCTTTGTCCATGAGATGCATTTTGTCATTGAGACATCTCTCAACCTGCTTTCCCAGAATGATTCCCATTCATTCATATTGACCCCAGAGAACTCATTTCTCTAATCACAGAGTATTAGAGTCAGAAGGCATCTAAGAAACCATCTATTCCAATCTATCCATGAAGAAAACTTCCCTTCATTATATTTTAATCTCTCAATCTTTTTTCTTTCTTTTTCTGTCTCTGTCTTTCTCTTGCACACACATACAATTCCTTCTTAACTTTTTTTTATACAAATAGGTAAGGTGTATAATATGAATATCAAACAATATAGGAGAAAATGCAATAACCTCTCAACTATGAGATGTGAGGAAATGCCAACAGAGTTGTTTCTGGCTGTTTCCAAGGGCCTGGGGTGATATGTCATGATAATTTAATTACGGAGGTTACTATCAAGGCTGTATCAAAATGTTTTTTAATGAGTCTGAATTGAGATTTGTGGTTGGGAACACTTTCAAATGACTGATTAATTCACTGGATATTTTGTTTGTTAAACCATTTCACATCTTAGGAAAATAAAAGCAAATATGTTGTTTTCCTTTGTTCTCAACTGAATCATGCAATGGGGCAAAATAAAACTCAAAATGTAAAAATTAAGAATCTTACAGTCCCTTTTGAAACCAAGCTGACCTTTACAAGGCTATTTTTTTCCTACAATTTGGCAACAGTGAAGTCTATGTCCTTGTCTTTTCCCCAGCCCACACTGTGTGGTCTATTTCCTGTGGCCCTTCTACTCTTTTAAATTACAATTTTTCCCCAGTTCTCAGGCTCCAGTCGCCTTGAGAACATGAAAGTCCAGTCACTGGAAATGGACAACATTTCACTCAACCATTCTTGCCTGCTGACATTTAAGCTTTGCTGCTACTGATTTAAGATAGCCCAAACATAGAGAGGTGAGAATGACTTTGGGGTGGGTGACCTTTTTCCTATTTGTCTTACTTTGTAGGCTCCCTCCCAGCCCCTAAAGCTGTCAGCACATTCTCTGTGCTAATATGAGGAAAGTGTGTGAATCACAAGTCTACTGTATGAACCAAAAGACACTTTAGACAAATTGAATCAGTAGTGCTTAAAAAAAATAAACACTTTTATGTGTCAAAAAATCTCATTTTTCTGATAATATTGTACTCATAGAATGTTACAGCTGTAGAGAACATTAGTGATGCCCAGAGGGAATGGAGTCCGAGCCAGAGTTGGAATCAGAGATGGAACAGGTGGCTGTGATGCCCAAGGAGTTCTCAGACCTGTCTGTCCAATCTGATTGGCGGGGATTGACTTTTTTTTTTTCATTTAATCATCATGGTAAAATGGAAACCTGCACAATAAGTTGGAAAAACTAATAAATAAGTGGTAAAAAAAATAGAAACTCATCCTCCCCACCCCCAAAATGTTGTGTGCTTTTGGAACTCAGGTAAGATTTTTATAAAAAATAGCTCTTGTCTAGATGACTATGGTACCCAGGATTTGTGGTATACTGGGTAAGTCAGTCATTTCATTTTACAAATGAGAAACTGAGTCCTTGTGGGGTTAAGTGACCAGCTCATGATTACATAGCTAATAATATCTCTGATTCCTTCAAACTCTAACGCTTTGTGTTTTTAAAGTGATTACAGTAATGACCTTTGTCTACTACCCAGAAATCTCTATCTCTGGTATGATTCCAGTGTGGTTTGTCCAACTGCCTGTTGGCCATCTTTGCCTAGATGCCTACTCAAACTTAACCCATTAAAAGTGGAATTATTTACCTTCTTTCTAAAACCGACTTTTCTTTCCACCTTTCCTATTTTTGTGAACTACCATTTTCTCATTTGCCTGGTATTGTCATTTTTAATTTTTCCATCTTCAACTCTCATGTCTAATTAGTGGCCAATTCCTCTTTGGCAGCTTTATATACCCCTTTTTTCCTACTTCCTTTATAGCCACTAGACTTCAGTCTCTTATCGATTCTCATCTGTGATAATGTAATAGACTCGTAGCTGGTCTTTTTGCTGTCACTTTCCCCTTCTCCAATTTACCCTTCACAATACTGCCAAAATAATATCATTACAGTACACATCAAAGACCTTCAAGGGATCAGCAGTTTCCTTTGAAAAAGATACAAACTCTTTAGTTTGACATCCAAGGACCTTCCCAATCTGAATCCAATCTATCTTTCGAGACTTACTTCATATATTATTACCCTTACTTCCTGTCTCACACTCTGTAGTCCATCCAAATTAGATTATTCCCTGTTCTCTAGTCATGTTCTTCATTCCCAGAATTGTCTTCTTCCTTATTTCTGCCTTCTGAAATCCTTCTCCTTCTCCAATGCACACCTCAAAGATTTGTAGCCTGAGGACCTAGCTGTTTGACCTGTGCGAACTTGTTACTTTAGTTACTTAGTCTTTCTGGGTCTCAGTTTCAGGGACCTCTGAGGTCCCTTTTAGCTTTTGATCTAGTGTGACCCTTTTGTATTAAAGAGAAGGAAATGAGCCCATCTCTATTTGTTTAATCTCCCTTCCTAATCACCTTTTTCAAACGAAAGAAAACAGCATTGGATTTAAGAATTAAAGTGAAATCCAGTTTCAGGATAATCTTCAAGTCCCGGAAACAACCAAAAGGAAGAGCAGTATTCTTCACCTTTCCTAAATTTCATCCAGACCTAGATAGCTGGAAAGATATTGTCAAATGCAAAGTGCCTGAGGCAGCTGCCCTGCTCTTTGACCCCCTCTATTCTCTTCCCAAAAAAGAATGTTTCCTGGTAATATAACAGTTTGGTGATATTGTAAATGAGTGAAACAGTAGCCAGCCTAGATTCTTGGAAGGCCTGCTTCTCCTGTATTTTGAAGGGTATGTAATTACAGATTCACCTGAACTGGCAGAGTTTTGAGAACACGAAAATACATTACCACTTGGAGGTCCAGTTTGCAACGCCTTTGCCTGTCACCTCGAACTTTCTCCAAGGCAGTTGTATGTCCTTCAAAACACATGAGAGTTGGCTTTATTCTTAATTTTTTCTTGGGTGCCAACATTTGCCCTTCTACAGCCTCCTATGATTGGTGCATTCATCCACAGAACCCCCGTTTGAGGGTCCTTTCAAAGCCAGATCGGCTCTAGACTCTTTGTAGAGCTTTTCCATGCAGCTTTCTACATAGGTCCCACACTTCAATTATATAGGAATATGAAGACTATTGTCTTCCCTGCATTAGAATGTAAGCTCCTGGAGGCAAGGGGATATTTTTTTTTACTTTGTGCTTGTATTCCCCATGCTTAGCACAGTACTCAGCACTGCTTTCTCTAACTAGAAATAGCTACATTATTTAAAAATTTCTTTATGAAGCACTAATCCAATCCCCTCATTTTACTACTACTACTACTACTACTACTGCTACTGCTACTACTACCTCTGAGAGATTCTATGAGGCACACTGGCAAAGGTAAGATTTGAATCCAAATCCTCTGACTTTTGTAGAAGTACTATAACTACAGGGAGTCAAAAAAAGAAAAAAATATGAGACCATCTTCCCTCAAGAAGGAGTGTAATGGAAGGGGTGGTCCTTTTTTGGTGTCAGAGACCTGGGTTCAAGGTTTACCTCTGATGCTTGCCTCTTGTGGGACCTCAGGCAAACCCTTTAGCTATTTCCTTCACTGTAAAATGAAGTGGTTGGACTGGCTAATCTCCAAGGTTCTGGGTTTATAGTATGCTTCTAAACAGTTTATAAGGTGCTCTATTTTTTCCTCTTGCCCTTAAAGTATTCCACTGGTATGATCAAATTGTTTTGTACTCCTATTAGGGAATAGGGCAGCAGAATATTGGCTTCTGCCTTTCTTTTTAAGCTGACAAAATGACAGGAAAGCGAAACCTTCAGGGAACAAACCCCTGTACCTACTGTGCTTCCCCACACTTCTCTTCTATTCACCACACAGCTTGTGTGCTTTGCAATGGGAGAACCAGAAAGGGATTGGAAGAATTCCTTTGCAAAGGGGCTTGGGTAGAGGGTGGGATTGTCACAGAACTCCTATAAGTGGCTTTTCTCCACTCCATCCTTGGCACACCCCAGACCACATCCTCCTTCCAGACTGGGTGGTCTGGGTGTGTGTCTGCATGTGATGGGAATCGATCTTCCTGGATTAGGGCCAGGGGCATCTTCATGGGCTTCTTGACAGTCCACTCCCTGTCCTCTTCCCCTTTCCATCCCCCGACACCCACCAAGGGATGGGCTGGGGGAGAGAACTGAGCCCGATGTTTTGTTTTTCTTTGTTCTCCACTACTTCATGGAAATAAACAAATCAGAACACTCTCATCCCATAAAAGAACTCAAGTCTAAGCTAGGAAAATCCCTCTATAAACCAAACTGACCTTTTAAAGGATATTTTCCGCTACATCTTGGCAGCACCACAGAGGTGATAGCCATAAAGGACAAGACTTTGCTGGAGTAAGTAAGTAGTAGACCGCAGTCACCCTGGCTGTCACCTGTTTAAACCACCCTGTCCTAATACTCCCATCAGGATGCCAGACCAAGGAACAATGATCTCTGTTGGCTGCTTTGAAAATGGGCCTCTGTTTTAGAGATAAATATAGAGGGCTGCTCGGGTTACAAAACTGCCATTCTGATGTAGGCCTCAAAGGAAAGTCATAATCATGTTTGTCATTTTTCTGTCTTCAAAGGCTGTCACAAATAGAGTTAATGAATTACAATGCCACCTGCTTCAACCTTCATACAGTTATCAGCTTCCCATATGAACATTTCTTTGTCTTTTGAAAAATGATCCTGCCAGGTTTCACCACCATGATCAGCTGATCCGGTTGACAGAGAAGGTGGTCTTTGAATTTGGTGTTTGAGTCAATCTCTCTTAATTCTTTTTTGAAACCCTAAATTGCAGTGTTAGAAGAGTGTGAAAGGCCATCTGATCCATGCCCCCCTGCTTTCAGAATGAGAAGATAAGCCCTGGACCCAAGATTTCAATGATATAAGGAACTTCTAAATGTGCAAACTCCTTTTATGAATGCAGGTAAGCACACTTTCTGAAAATTAGGTTTTAAAGAGATGCCCAGAGCATTGACTTTTCCAGGGTCACACAGTCAAAGGCACAACTTAAACCCATCTTCCTAGCTCCAAGGGTATCTCTTTGTCTACACATTGTTTTCAGAAAGGACCATACAGCAGAATTATGCTGAATGGATACAATTATGTCCAATCTTTAAAGGTCTACCAGAAAATAAGATTTAATGTCTTACCCCAGTAATTTATATCACTAATGGGAGTTCTTTGTATAGGATGCAAATATTATTGCTCATGCTGTTATTTAAACATATCACTAGTTGTGTTTTTCTAGGGAAGTGAGGATATTCTGGGTTGAAGATTTTCTTTAAGTGCTAGATCTGGAAACAGTTTTTATTGCTGTTGTTAAGAGAAAAAAAAATTATTACCAAAATTTGTGATTAAGCATCCATCCATTTATATACAGATATGATAAAAGAACAGTTTAGACATGCACAGAACGATAAATGTATCAAATGCTTTAAAAGCAAAATGTTTTTGGAGACAGGTTTTCCCGTGCTTTCCTTTTTTCAGCAGGAACAAGAAGATTCATGGACAGATTTATCCAATTAAATTTGTACACTAGTCAAAGCTGCTGACACATCTGTGGCCTTTGGTTGAGCTGGTGTATTTGTACACATTTACATTGACTGGCAAGTCTTATCATATGTAAACAGATGATGAAGCAGCTAAAAACTGGAATCTATTTTTTCTAACAGAAAGAATACATCTTCATCTGCTTCAACCAATGGCAAGTATTCCATCATTACTGGAAGACCTTAGTTAAAAGCCATTCACTAGCTATGTAACCTTGGTCAAGTCATTTAACCTGTCTGCCTCAGTTTCCTCATATGGAAAATGGGGATAATGATAGTACCTCACTCCCAGGGTTGTGAAAATCAAATGAATTTGCAAATCTTAAAGTGCTATAAAAATGCTAGCTATTATTATAGTTAATATTCTTATTAGTTTTTTTCAGAATCAGACATGATTAATTTTTTTTTGACTTGGTCTTAACATGACTATCAGTTTTAGAACAGAAAATAAAGGTTTCACAAGCACAAAAGGATATTTGGATTGGAAAATTAACTTTTCTGCATTATAACCCCACTTATAATATTTTTGTGATAAATCAATTGTCAGGCATTTATTAAGCATTTAATATGGGTAGATAGTGTTCTAAATAGCTATAAACAAAAGGCAATAAACATGGGCCCTGACCTCAAGGAGCTTACAGTTTAATTTTGTTGTTGTTCAGTCCTTTTAGTTGTGCCCTATTCTTCATGATCCCATTTAGGATTTTCTTGGCAAAGATATTGGAGTGGTTTGTCATTTCTTTTTCCAGATCATTTTACACATAAGGAAACTCAGATAAGCAGGGTTGAATGACTTGCCCCAGGTCACACAGCTAGTTAGTGTCTGAGGCTAGGTTTGAACTCTGATATCTCTGACTCCAGGTCTGGCACTCTATCCACTACACCACTTAACTGCCCATAGTCTAATTTTTTTTGGGGGGAGGGCAGCACGGATAAAATGCAATTATGTAAATACAGCTAATTCTCAATACTCAGCATTTAATTTTTAATTTAATTTAATTTTCCAAATTTTCCCAACTTCAAGTATTTGTATGATTTTATTTGTAACCTTGCAACTGCTCACACATTTGGCTATGCTCATTAGAGAAAAAAAAATGAGACCCAATTTGCACATTTATTTGACAGCCCCAACTTTCAGCACCCATCTGGCTGATCAGTCAGCAGTCATCAACATTGTGACAAAACTCTCCATCAGCAAAAAAGATTACATCTTGCTTAAGAGTTAGATGATTCAGTTTTTAGCAATAAATTATTTTTTAATTAAAGTATATACATTTTTTAGACATGATACTATTATAGCTAGGTGGTTCAGAAAATAGAGTTCTAGGCCTGGAGTCAAGAAGCTGTATGTTCAAACATGTCCTTGACACAAGCTGATCACCCTACCATTGTAGAGAACTTCCCCGTTACATTTTTTCATTGTTTGTCTTCAAAACTCAAGTTTTGTGTTGCAGTTATTCCACTGATGCTTAGTTTAAGTATTTTTGGGTTGTAAGGTAATGTTGAAACCTCTCCAGTCTCAGCATCTTCTGATAGCAGCTTATAAAGTCCCAACAAACTTTCCCTTGGTTTTCAGAAGGAGGTCAAGATAGAAAGGTTTATAGCAGTCTAGTATATAGTATAACACCTTCACTCCACCATCTGACACAGTGAAATGTAAAATGTAGTTTAATAAAAGTTTTAGTTTTAAGAATTTTATTTGCTATGCAATGTTTATGGGTACTGTAGCTGTCATGTGTTATAAAACACGAAAATTTTCTGAAATCAATTTTTAAAAATTGAGATGTTAGCACAAAACATCACAGAATCCTAGGGAATTACTAGCAAGAAAAAATTCTTTGAATGTTAACAATTTTATTTTGTATACTGCATTTAGTAAATTATTTCATGATTACTACATTAGGAAAAGTGCATATTATCAGAATTAATATTTTTATAAAGAATTACACGCAAAAAACTATATTTTCAGGGACTTCTAGTAAAAGCTTATAGGTTTTTGTGGTTATAGGAACCTAACCTCCTATTTTCTTTAGGTTTGATACATCAACATTCCTGTATTTTACTTTAGTGCCATTTCCTAGAAATATTGTGCCCACCCCCAAAAGGTGAGGATTGACTGTATATCCAGTGTAAATGGGAGGTAAGTATTTTACATAATAAGGATTGTTTAGGGAAACAACTTAGTGCACTGGAAGGACTAGAGTTGGGTCAGTGGACCAGGATTCAAGTCATAGTTATACTTCTTGCTATAATATTACATGGTAAAGCTTGCAAAATTTCTAGGTCAGGGATTTTTTTTCTTGTTAGCCATGTAATAAATATATCTGACCAGAGATGGCTTCCATATAGAGTAGGGAATAAGTAGGGAATACAAATTAACTAGGAAATAATTTTTCTTCCCTTGGTGACTTGCTTTCATCTAAAAAATAAGGCTTTCCCCTAAAGAGGCCAACATTTCTTACCAACATTGAATTTGTGGGTTGTCCCTACTCTATGGCTTCCCTTTCCCAAAAATGCTGTCTCTTTCTGGAGGTCAGATCTAGACAGCAGAGAAGATGGAAGAAAAATTGGAAATTAATAATTAGTTAATTGTATCCATGTGTTGATGTTACTATATAATATTCCTTAGAAAATAGGAAACCAAGAGAATGGCTAATATTCTCCACATTCTCTTTCTTCACAGAGCCTTGGGTAAGAGAGTCAGGCAAAACAGAGCTTTCACAATCCTAATCTGTACTTGATCAAAAACTTATTTCAGGGTCCCAGAGTCACCAACTTGGCTCTGGTTTCTATGGTGCACATATATTCATTATACACCAGTGGATTATATTAAAACCCATTAGGATAATAGGATCACCAATTCAATGCTGGATGGGACATTAAAGGGCATCCAATGTAATCCTTTCCTGTTTTTTTTTAAACAGATGAGCAAACTGAGGCCCTGTGTGGTTCTGTGACTAGCCAGAGGTCACTCAGAAAAGAGCATGGGGCAAAGTTAGAGGGTTAATTTACAACCTAGTTATTTGGATTAACAGACATGGGCCATAGAATCAACTATGTTGTTAATCTCTAAATAGCTATACTATTAGAAAGGCATGGAAGATGTGTAAACTTCATGCACAGGGTAGCTGTCCTGAGAACAGCTGTAATGGAGAGGTCCAGCATGTCCTTTTGTCAACCTTATAAATAGGTTCAGAAAATCCATCAGCCCCTGAGACATGTACAATGTTAGACTTCAAAAATGTAATCGGCAATGGTGTCATAACAATCATGCGTCTGATGGGAATGCCATTTTAAGTCCCAAAGGCTGTGGTTCCTATGTTACATTTCTGTGCAAAGCTTTCCTCAGTCTGATGCCTCATTGTGATATAAAAGAGACCCGGTGTGCTGGAAGTAAATGCTAATGGAATACTCCTTCATCCTGACTCTCCAGACTTCTTTCTGCACTCTGCTGGATCAGCCTCTGCCCTGAAAGGTCTCTCTGTCCTCATTTCCCCTTTCTCTGATTGGTCATGTCTTCTCTGAATCTCCATTTTAAAGAAAGTGCTGAAGTCAGTCATGTTCATCCATTTCCTCCAGACTTTGTTCTTGGCTCTCAGGCTTCTTTCTCTACTGTCTCGACATGGGTGCCTTACTCCTTCTCCCCGCTTTCCTTCTTCCTTTTTGTGGATTGTCTTTTGCCACCAGAATATAAGCTTCTTGAGTGGATTTTCTTTCTATTTGTATTCCTACTGCTTAGTACAGTTCCTGACATATAATTAGCCCTTAATAAATGTTGTCATTCATTTCAATCAATCACCATTTATTAAGCACTACTTAGTATAGTTCCTGACACATAATTAGCTCTTAATGAATGTTGTTATTGATTTCAATCAACAAACATTTATTAAGCACCTACTATATGCCAGGCACTATGCTAAGCACTGGAGTTACAAAAAGAGGCAAAAGACAGTCACTGACCTCTAGAAGCTTACAATGTATTGGGAGTAGACTAGGTGAAAAACTACATACAAAGCAATCTCTCTCTCTCTCTCTCTCTCTCTCTCTCTCTCTCTCTCTCTCTGTCTCTCTCTCTCTCTGTCTCTCTCTTTCTCTCTCTCCCCCCACCCTTCTCTCTCCCCTCTCTCTCTTCATATACATATATACATACATAACACACATATATGTGTATGTATATTTACATATATGTGTATATATACATACATACACACACACACACACATATATGGAAAGAATGAACAAAGAAGAGGAACTAGAATGAAAGCTTCCTGTAGAAGGAGCCTGGGAGTCAAAGGAAGCCAGGGAGGTCAGTAATCAGGGCAGAGGAGTGAGAGCATTCCAGGCATGGGGGACAGCCAGAAAGAATTCCCAGAGCTGAGAGATGGAGTATCTTGTTTGTGAAATAGCCCATAGGCCAGTATCAGTGGATCAAAGAGTATGTGTCAGGGAGTAAGGTATATGAAGACTGGAAAGGTAGGAGGGGGAGCGAAAAAATTGAAGCTGAAACATTTTTTTAATGGCTCAGCAGAGTGCCTGGCACATAGTAGGGGCTATGTAAATGTTATTCCCTCCCCTTCATTCACTATCCACCATACCAGTAGCTACTTCTCTGAACCTCAGATCCCTGACAAATTAGAGATAATAATCCCTGCAAAGACATCAGTGTTATAGTGTATAGAACCCTGATGACCTAGGTGTAAGTCCTGTATCTGATTCGTGCTGTTTAGTTGTTTTTCCATCATATCCAATTCTGTGTAATCCCTTTTGGGGTTTTCTGGGCAAAGATCCTGGAATGGTTTGCCATTTCATTCTCCAGCTGATTTTACAGGTGAGGAAATTGAGGCAAATGGGGCTAAATTACTTGACCAGGTCACAAAACTAATAAATGTGTGAGGCTAGATTTCAACTCAGGTCTTCAAGATTCTGGGCTCCAACTTTGTTAAAAAAAATCTGAACTTAATAGAAGATTAAACATATAAGAAGCAAGAGAAATATAAGACATATAAAAAGATTGAATATAAGGGACCCATGAGATTCTAGATGCAGCACTCTATCCACTGAGCTACCCAACTGCTCCAGTCTCTGGGCAAATCACTGCACCTCTCAATACCTCAGGTACCACTCTCAAACCCTGTACTGTAGAGCAGGTAGTAAACTGCATTTGTGGAAAGAATCTCTACACTGGGACTTCTTTACCCAGGAGAAATCCTAGATCTGCCACCCTACATGTCTTCCCTACTTCTCTCCAAATACCTACTGTACCCACCTTGGAAGGTGGTTGTCAGATTTGAAAGAGAGAATCCTTGTAAAACACTTAGCAAATTTAACATACTATATCAATGTCAGTTATTACCAGGTGGTGATTTTTTTCCCCAACTGCAGCAACTCATGAAGACCATCTACTAAGGCACAGAAGGGTTGTGATGACAAACATTGGTGGAGGACTTAACCACAGCGATGGGATCATCACCCCTTAGAGTACTGAAGGAACTTAGATCCTTATTCTCTGATTTCTATTAGTTTTATCCTGATGACTGTTGGACACTGCTTTCAGTTCACGAATATTAATTCATGCTTAAGGCAATAGTGTGCTCTGTGGTGCCATACTTTATGGGAAAGGAGAAGGGAATGATCATTTCTTAAGCCCCTACTATGTGCCAGACAATTTGTAAGTGTTTTTTACAAATGTTATCTCAATTAATCCTCAAAACAACTGTGGGATGTAGGTACTGTTATTATCCCCATTATACAGTTGAGGAAACTGAGGCAGGCAAAGGTTAAATGACTTGCCCAGATAATAAATATCTGGAGGCCAGATTTAAACTTTAGTTCCAGTACTCTCTCCACTGTGCTATGTATATATATATATATATATATATACATATAACAATCATTTAACCTCATGATATATGTGCAAGCAGCTAGGTTACCAAGTCTAGCTCAAATGCCCCCTTGTCCTTAGACCTTTCCCTGATTTCTAGAAGTGAAAACGGTTTCTTCTTTATCCGAACACATAGAATTTTATACACCTCATGTGCTCTTAACATTTTACTTTATGCCATATTTATTAAAGTTAAGTGTTCAAATCATCATCTGTAGCTGATTATAGGCTCCTTGAGAGTAGGGACTATGACTCATTCATTTTTGTATCTCCCTACAGTGGTTGGTATAATGTTTAACACATTACCGGTGATTAACAAATATATTTATTTATTAAATAAATTAAAACAGCAGCAGATGGCATAATGTTATAGACCTAGAGCCAGGAAGACCTGAGATGAAATAGCCCTCCTCAGATATTTACTTTCTCTTTGTCTCAGTTTCCTCATCTGTAAAATAAAGATGATAAAAGCATCTACCTTCTAGGGTTGTTGTGGGGATAAAAATGAAATATTTCTAAAGTGCTTTGCAAACCTTGAAATGCTATGCAAATATTACCTATTCTCATTATGTGTTGAATGCATGAATAAATACAAAACTTGTGTAAATGGAAAATTTGAACAACTCTGTTATAGGAGCTGTCTCCATCCAGAAATAAAAGAGAAAAACAAAAAGCAAAACTATGTCCACAGTTCTACTTGACTGTGCCCTACTGTGTCTCTGCTGGTATCTACTTGGCATCTGTTTTCCCTTTTTATTTTCTACAGGTCCTTTGCCTTTCAGGAGTCATTCATTTTGAAATCCACACTATTCCAAAATTTACTCTTCTTACTGGTCTCCTTGGGTTCACAATAAAGACTGTAATATGTTCATCTTTAAATTCACTAGTATTTCTTGACTTTGATAGGGCAGGTTAAGTTATCTTAATTTTCTAGTTTTAAAATGTTTATCTGTCATGAAATCAGCACCTAAATCAGTAATAAAACCCAACAATGCAAACTGTTTAAAACATTTAAATATTCAATATCATTATTGTCATTATTATGTTGTATAATGTATTGTATATACATTCATGCATGCATAGCATGAACAAATCCAGCTTCAAATTTCTCCTATCATTATTTCTATTATTATGTTAATGAGGGGTGGCATGGGATAGTTTATATTCTCTGATCTATCCCAGCTGTATGCCCTAAATAGATTTCTTAATCTCTCAGGACCTCAGATAACTAAGAACTGTACTAAGCAGTGCTTAATAAATGATGTTAATTCTAGATTATAAATCACAGATGAGTGTCCTACCTGAATTGGTGAAGAGCATTTCCACACTAGAAGTTTCCACTGTTAAGATCATGGGTCTGGACACACAAAAATATTTTTTTCATCATTTTTTCCACAATATGAATTCATGGCCTCCTGTAGTAAACTTTTTGGAGGATACAGATGAGTCACACATCAATGACCAACCAAGCCTTAATAAGGTCTGATGTTCATCACTGAAGGGAACTCTAAGAAAATCTGAGATCATAGATCCTTTTGAGTTTATGAGTACAAATCAGTATAATGCAGATTCCTAAATAACAAATTATAAATAATGTCATAACTGGTAGTAATTTATTTGAAATGACCTCCTTGTCACTGGTTTTCTGTGAAATTTCTGAGCTACATATTGAATTGAAGTCTATTTAGTCTTGAAGACCTTCTAAGGTTATTAAGATTGTAGGAATATAATAAAAAAGGATATTAGCAATTAATTAGTACAACCACTTCATTAAATATGTGAAGAAACTGAATTTCTCAACTTTATCTTTTACTTTGAATACATTTGGCCCAATTTTAATTTATATGAATCACACAATTCTAGAACTGGAAAATATCAAGAGATCATTAGTTTTGACCTTCCATTTCAAGCAGATGAATGCTAAATCAATTGGATCCAAAATGTTCCAAATTAAAAGACACCATGTAGTGAAGATCAACCTGTACATTTAAGAACAGAATCAAATAATGGAAACAGATTTACTATAGTTAATTTTGACTTAATGACCTTTGATCTTTGCTCAAATTCTTGACAATGTCTAGAGAAGACAAATCTTTATTTTCTAAATTTTGGTCTAAAGAACACCAGTCTGCATTGTAGAAAGGAGGGCCAATCCATGAATTTAGATTGTTAGGTTGTATTTCTACTCCTTTAGTGTTTAACTCCGATGTATCATCATAGCATGGATGTTATTTAGGAGGCTCAAAGGCTATGCCAGCAAAACATAAATTCTTGCAGGTGCTATCAAACTGGAAAGTCTTTGATTGTGAGTCCAGGAATGGAGTGGGCATTTGTCACTGGAGGCTCAGTCTAGCTAAGTTCAGAAAGGCTATTCATAGAAAGGTTGCCTACCAGGTGACAATTTTTTTCTTTTATTTTTGGCCACAGCAACACAGGAGAATTAAGGCACAGCAGGGTTTAGAATCAGGTCAGTTAAGGGATCATTCACAGCAATGAAATCACAGATGTTGTGAAAGTTAAACCTGCTTCTGCCAGGTTTTAAATCCAGCTTAAATCCACAATCTGTTTTAAGAGAATGGCAGTGTGTGAATCAGCATGTCAGGTTGTGCAATGCATTTCCTTGACAAAGTACAAGTATGTCTCTAATGGGCCCTGCCTACAGATGACAGTGGGTTGTCCACCTCATATTCTGAGATGAAAGTACATTATACTTAATCAGGAGGTGAAAATCCTGTTCTGGGTTAAATAGAAAGTTGAAAATTTTCCCAAAGGGACTGACTGACTGACTCCTGAATGAATGAATAAATGGATGAATGAATGAATGAAAAAAATTAATAAGCACTTTCCAGACACTAAGCATTGGAGACACAAATACAAACAAGATAGTCCCTGTTCTAAAGGAGTTTATATTCTAATGGGAACAAATAACAAATGAAGGGGAGTAGAGTATGGAGTCCAGTGATGTGGTTTGGGAATGTCTTGGAAGTAAAGTGAAGGCCTAATTCTAGACAAGATAAACCATAAGCTCACCTGTGAGAACCTAGGGTCCTAGGAACAAAGAGAGTCCAGAGAGGGAATTTCAATTATCTGGAAATATTTATTTTTGTTTGCTGGCTTCCTTTTTTATTTTCTGAATTGACTTTATTAAGGTAGAGGAGAAAACTAGAAATTATGCAATAACCATGACTAGACAAAAATATATTGTGGTAATTAGGTATGGGAGAACATTTTGCCAAGTAAAGAACCCACTCAAAGAAATATCGACTCAAAGTTTGTAGCCAATTTCAAGCTTTTCAGTCTTCAACCTCATTAGATTTTGGCAAAGCAGTAACTTCCTCTTTTTCAAGAGATTTTTTTGAGTGCTTTTCCAGTAAGATTTGAAAAGCTTCTTGGATGCTGAGCTTAGTAAGCACAGCTTCTGATTTCCTGGTGGATAGAGCATCAGAAACCCATGAATTTTCATAGCATTTACATGGTTCAATGTTAGTACCCACTAATGATCATGTTACGAAAAAATAGGGCAATTTCTCCTTGGTGGAGTAGGCTGGTGCAAAGAGGCCACTACAAAGTTATGGTGCTTCCTTGGGTTTTAGGTAAGTAGCAGAACTGACATTGCAAGCCAGATCCCCTGAGTCAAAAAATTAGCATTTTTTTGGTAATTACCACTGGCCTTCTAAAGTCCAGTATTAAGTCCTCCCAAGGATTTTACTCAGGGAACTAAGTCCTCTGCTGAAGACTGTGTGAGATTCACCCTATGACCTTGCCAACTGTCACTGCTACTAACTCATCTGTCCTCTTGGATCAACTGCTACTTCCCTTGTGCCATGGATGGCTACTGAGCATCCAGTTCCTATTCCTCTAATACCTGTAATGCAGAGTCACTATCTACCAAGGCCAAAAAAGCCTTTTTCCCTGTAACCTATCCCTGTATTTTCATCCCTGTCTGGATCTCCTCCACCATTTCTCACCCCTTAATCCTAGTCGGCCTCTGTCTTCCAATATATCCTGTAGCAATCCTGCTGTCTTGGCAAACTATCTTTTATCTTAAACTTTTTCCTCTCATACTCCTACCACATTTTGGTACTTATGGTACCCTCTGAAGCACTGGTTGATTCTCTCTTTCTCTCTCTCTCTCTCTCTCTCTCTCTCTCTCTCTCTCTCTATCTCTATCTCTCCGTCTCTCTTTCTCTGTCTCTCTCTGTCTCTGTCTCTCTGTCCCTGTCTCTGTCTCTCTCTCTGTGTCTCTGTCTCTGTCTCAGTTTTTGCAAAGGGATACTTACTGCAAAAAACAGCATTTCCCTAATACATGTAATTTCACTCTTTGCTATACCATCTTCATCTCTGGGGAAAGTGGATTCAACCTTAATGCAATTTCCACACAACATTTATACCATCAAATTTACTTCCAAACATGATTGATGAGTCCATATTTATGCCAGCGCTGGGCTAGGTCAAACAAGTTGATCAGGATTATTGCTCAATTTAGTCTTTTGTTATCACTCAGCAACCTATTTCTCTGAGGTCCACTTTGTTCAATCATTTTAGTCATATCCAACTCTTCATCATCCCATTTGGTGTTTTCTTTAGCAAAGATACTGGAGTGTATTTCCTCCTCTGGTCCATTTTGCAGATGAGGCAACTTAGGTGGACAGGTATAAATTACTTAACCAGGGTCACACAACTAGTAATATCTGAGGCTAGATTTGAACTCAGAAAAATGAGTCTTCCTGACTGCAGGCTTGACCCTCTATCTACTGTTCCATCCAACTGCCTCTGAGATTCACTACATCTGCTTACATAATGCTGTTTGGATCTTTGCTATTGCCATCTCTCATTCCTCAAAGTAGCCATTCCAAGCTTTCTTTTCTCTTTTCAGGCCTCCAGCACTCTCTCTTCAATTCATTCTTTCTTCAGAGAACCTCATTTCCCACTTCACTGAGAAAATATAGGTTACACTGATCAATCATGACTTTAGAAGATTAATGGTAAAACATTATTCTCATCTGAAGAGGGGATAGATCATAAGTACAGGATGTAGCCTGCATTTTCAAACATGGGAAATGCATTGTTATCTTTTTGCTTGACTGCCCTAATTTGTTGCAAAAGATTTTTATTTGAGTGGAGGCATCATTGAAAAGTGACTTTAATGTAAAAATGACACTCATAGAATGTTAAAAAAAATAGGTCCCTTGTCTTTATTACTCAGAAACTTTCTACATTGTCTTCTCCACCACTCTAGTCCTAGAGGATGAAATACCCCTTGAAACAAATATACATACACAAGCAAAATTAATTTCCCCATTGACTATATAAAAAGTATTCCCTTCTGCCTCTTGAATACCTCTCCTGTCTGTGAGGTACCTATTGAGGTTTCATCATCAATACTCTGGATTCATATTTGGTCATTGCATTGACTGGTGGCTTAAATCTTTCAAAGTCATTTATTGTTTTTTATAAATTGTTCTCATTCTGCCCACTTCATTTGGCATTATCACCTTTCAATTTTCAAAGAATACTTTCCCAACCTCTTTCATTGCTATTCCAAGGAAAATCTGACAGTTGTCCTTCTATTTAACTTCAACTTCTTTCTTTCTCCTGGTCTTGTTTATAGAAAAAAAATACTAAGATGGATGTTTTTTAGCACCTTCATCAACATGTTCACTCAATCATTGAAGGCTCTTGCATTGAGAGTATAAATAGTCAAATTAGAATACATATAGGGTCTGCAAAGAGTGTTTCTTAACATCCTCTACACTTTTTCCCTTCCATTTTGTCAGCATCACTACAGAAGTAAAAAGGGCTTTGGGTCTTTTTGTAGTTTTTCTTTTTTTTCATGAGTTGCCATGACCAGTTGACTATGAGCCTCTGTATACTAACATAACGTGGGGCCTAAATCTATTTGCCTAAGACTCTCCTCTTTGGGAGAGAATGATTGCTTGCCTGTGTGAGGCACGGATTTCATGAAAGCTGGGGAAGGAGAGAGTCTTGTCTTCTGTCTTCTGGCATTCAGAGGGAATCCATGTGGTTCCAGGCTCTTTTTAGGGAGAGGTTCCTGGAGGAAAAGGATAAATCAATCATGTCAGATATTTCCCAGTCTTTTTTTTTTTAATTCTCTACTGACATCCCTTTGTAGAGAATAGCATCTATCCTCTTGAAGTGTTAGCAATAAGAAACAAGACTTTCCTTGCCCAAGTTTTCAGCAATTCTGCCTTTCTGCAAAAGCAGAGAACTGAGCATTCAATGAGGAAAGTCTTATGTGAATGGACCTGAGCTCCAGATTACATCTAGCTAGATTGGTCCTCAGAAATCTGACTTGGTCCTAGGGTTGTACTCAAAGACTTTCAAGTATACAACATGGCAATGCTTACACTTGGCTTATAGAGTTGTAGCAGCAAGCACCCCAGCATCCCCAGGGTGGTTGCCAACACAGGTTTTTAGATCTGCTTTTGTAAAGGAAAGCAACTCAAAATCAGTTAACAAGCTTACTTTAATCAAGCAAACATGTATTACTTAGTTCAGAGGGAAAAGGTCAGCACCCCAAACTTCAGAGTATACAGACAGATCAACAGACAGGCTTCCAAACTGTCCAACCATTATCAATATCAAAATCACAGTTACCAGAGAGGGAAGCATCAACATCTGGGTTTTCAAAACTGGGGGCTCTCAAGTGCTTCCCAGAGTTTCATCTGGTCAAATCACACACTTCTCAAAGTGAGCCCCAAAGCAAAGCCTCCCATCAGGGTTTATATAGCTTTCTCCTGGGTCAGAGAATGTTACCACCCTCTTGACCCACTGCCCAATCACACAGCATCAAGGTGTGGTCATTCCTGAAAACCAAGCCTCCTACCACAGGCTCCATTCAGACCACATTCAGCCTATTAGGGGACAGAGTATATTTTCAAATCAAGGAAGGTTCTCAGAGTCTCTTAAGCCAATCAAAGGGCCTAGGGGTAGGGAAGATCTTTAAATCTGCATTTCCATTACAAGAGTCTTTAAGAAGCTTGGTGGCAGGGGGGCCATGCTTCTGCCACAATGAGATAATGGAATAGAACAATCCAGTTGTATTTAAATGTAAATTGGGAATGTTTAACAAAACAAATAAAAATACAGTATAGCACAGATAATGTTAATTCATGAATTTCTAAAGATTGTTTCTATATGAGTTTGACAATTCCCTCTTATAGCACAATATTATCCATATTAATGTACCACAACTTGTTTATTCTCTAATCAGTTGATTTTAATGTGTTCTTTTCTACTACAAAAACTGTTTGCATAAATAGTCTGGTACATACAAGACCTTTCTTTTTTTTCATTTCTCACCTTGGGACATATTATCTAGTTATTGAATCTCTGGACCAAAGTCTACAAAAGTTTTTAGTCATTTTTTTTTTGCATAATTCCAAATTAGTTTTCAGAATAGTTGGAACACAGTACTTCTCAGTTAATTAAAGTATTTGTCTTTGTATAAACTCTCCAACACTATTTTTCTCTTTTGCTGTCTTTGCTAATTTGTTGGGTGTGAGGTGAAACCACAGAATTCTTTTGACTTTAATTTCTCATACTGTAAGTATTTCAAAATATTATGACCTATGGTTGTTAATAATGTGTAGTCCTTTGATAAATTGTTCCTACTTTTTGACTTACCTATTTTGGAATGATTTATAATGTTGTATAGATTTGCTAATTGCTTGATACAGTTCTCCCATCCCAATTATATTTTTCTTACTCTATTTGCATTTTGTTCATATGAAATTTTTCGATCATGTAAACTGAATTTTCTATTTGATCTTTTACAACTGCTTCTACATCTTGTTTAAGAATTGACTTCCATGGGGGCCGGCTAGGTGGCGCAGTGAATAGAGCACCGGCCCTGGAGTCAGAAGGACCTGAGTTTGGAGCTGGCCTCCGACACTTAACCCACACAAACAAACAAACAAAAACACCTAGCCCTGTAACCTTGGGCAAGTTGCTTAACCCCAATTGCTTTAAAAAAAAAAAAAGAATTGACTTCCAGGGGGTGGCTAGGTAGCGCAGTTTGGCCCTAGAGTCAGAAGGACCAGAGTTCAGATCCGGACTCAGACACTTAATGCACATACAAACAAAAACCTAGCCATGTGACATTGGGCAAGTTACTTAAGCCCAATTGCCTTCCAAAAAGCAAAAAAAAAAAAAAAGAATTGACCTCTAAACTTATGATGAAAAATGCTATCCAGAGAAAAAAATGCTAGAATTTGAATAGAGATCAATGCATACTTTCTTTTTTAAATACTTTTTTTAATACTTTTATTTTTCATTGTTTTGGGGTTTTTTCTTGGTCTATGTTTTATTTTATGTTATTACTAATATGGAAATGTTTTACATAACTACACATGTATAACCTATATCAAACTGCTTGCCTTCTCAACAAGGGGGTGGAGAGGAAGAGAGAGAATTTGGAATGCAAAATATTAAAAATGAATGTTAAAATTGTAATTGGGGAAAAATGCAATTTTTTACATGTAATTGGGAAAAATAAAATACTAACTAAATAATTTTAAAAATTAAAAATTCATTCCCTAGTCATAGTTGTGAAAGGTACCTCTTTGGTTCTCTTCTATTATTTTAAATGTATGCCCTTTGATAGGCAGATTTTAGATATGTTTTGAGTTTATTGTGATATTGGTGTAAACTATTGGTTTAAACTAAGTCTTTGTCAGAATACTGGTGATTTTTCTAGTAATTCTTGTTTGGGAATTCTAATTTATGCTTTTGGATTTGTTGAACACTAGGTCAAAAATCTCTGATTTTTCCTTGTCTGGTCTATTTCATTAATCATCTTTTACATTTTTTTTTGAAAACAGTTTCGTTTTGCTTTTTCCAATTACATGTAAAGATAGTTTTTAACATTCATTTTTTATAAGATATTGAGTTCTGAATTTTCTCTCTCCCTCCCTTCCATCCCCCCTCCCCAAGACGGCAAGCAATCTGATATACATTGTACTTGTGAAATTATGTAAACATATTTCAACATTAGTCATATTGTGAAAGAAGAAACAAAACAAAAGAGAAAAGCCATGAAAAAAAAGTGAAAATAGTATGTTTTAATCTGCATTCAGACTCCATAGTTCTTTCTCTGGATGTGGGTAGCATTTTCCATCACAGTCTTTTGGAATTGTCTTGGATCAAGGTATGGCTGAAAGGAGCTGGGTCTATCACAGCTGATCATTACACAATGTTGCTGTTAATATTTACAAAGTTCTCCTGGTTCTGCTCACATTACTCAGCATTAGTTCATGTAAGTCTTTCCAGGTTACCATCTCTTTCAGGAGGTGACCAGTGGATTCTTTCCATTTCTATTTGATCCTCTGGTTCTAAAATATCAGGGTAGTTTTCAATGGTAATTTATTAAAATCTGATTTCTAGACTCTTTCTTTGATCATGACTTTCAGGCAGTCTAATAATTCTTAATGTATCTCTTCTGGATCTATTTTCCATGTCAGTTGTTTTTCCAGTAAGGTATTTTACATTTTCTTCTCTCTGTTCATTCTTTTAATTTTGTCTAACTGGCTCTTGATATCTCATAGAGTCATTGGCTTCTACTTGCCCAGTTCTACCTTTTTTTTTTTTTAAGCAATTGGGGTTAAGTAACTTGCCCAAGGTTACTCGACAGTTTTTTTTTTTTGTGTGTGTGTGGGTGTTAAGTACTGAGGCCGGAACCTCCCAACTCCAGGGTGATGGCGCTGTTGCTCACTGTGCCACCTAGCCACCCCGCCAGTTCTACTTTTTAAGGAGTTGTTTTCTTCGATACATTTTTTTTTTCATTTGGCCATTACTATTTTTTAAGGAATTGTTTTTTTTTTTCAGTCAATTTTTGTTTTTCTTCACAATTCTCTTGTATAACTCTCATTTCTTTTCCCAATTTTTTCCTCTACCTCTCATTGATTTTTAAAATCCTTTTTGAGCTCTTCCAATAGCATCTTTTGGGCTTGAGAGCAATTCATATTCCCCTTTGAGGCTTCACTTGTAGACATTTTGACATTGTCGTCCTCTTTGTTTGGAAATTCCCTGTCACCATAGTGTTATTTTTGGTTTTTGCTCATTTTTAAAAGTTGAGCTCTACTCCTGGGGTATAGGGGTTACTGGCCCAAGCTTCTTGTGCTGGCATCCAGGGGCCTGGTCACTGGCTTTCTGCATTGGGACCTCAGCTGCTGGCTGTTGGCCCACTGCTCTGGGGTGGTCTAGCCTAGGTCTAGTCATGCTTGTTGTGCCCTGGGGTCCGGGGCTAGCAGTTTGCCTCCTGCATTAGATCTGGAGCCCTCTCGGCTGGCCTGCTCTTCCATTGGCCTGCTAAATTTGAACTATAGGCCCTTGGGTATCTGTGCTGTGGCTAAGTCTCCCAACATCTGCACTGGGCTCTGCTCCCATTTTACCCAAGTAAGACAAACTTTTCCTGATGTACTTCTAAGTTATCTTATACTGGAAAATTGTTTCACTCTGTCTTTTTGTGTATTTGGTCACTCCAGAATTCTTTTAGAGTCATGACTTAATGTTGTTTCTGAGGGAAATTGGGGAGAGCTCAGGAGATTTCCTGGCTTCTCTCTGCCATGTTGGCTCCACCCCAAATGTCTGACTTTTATATTTTTTTAACTGGTACTAAATAATATAGTTTGAAGTTAAGAAGTGCCATTCTCCCTAATCCCCATGTTTTAAATTATTTTTTAAATATTCTTGGCTTTTTATTCCCCTAGATCAATTTTGTTATTATTTTCTCTAGGTGTCTTTTATAAGGTGTCTCTTTGGTGGTTTTATTAGTATGGTTCTAATTTTTTTTAATTTATTCTGCTTATTGTGATCGCATCATTCATATATTAATTTTAATTTTACTTTCTCCTTTTCTTTTTGATCATGTTAGTCAATGATATCAGTTTTCCTATCCTTTCCAAAAAAAAAAAAAGTAACTTTTAGGTTTTTTGAAAAATGAGATCCATCTATGCTTTTTCTTTTTCTTTAATATATTTCTTTTATAATTTTGAAGTTTTCTTCTTTCCTCTTTATTCTGGGTTTCTTTTGGGGGTTTCCTAGTTTTTCATTGAAACGTCAATTAATCGATTTTCTCTTTTTTTCTATTTTGTTGACATATTTTCATATGCATATTTTTGTTGTTGTTGTTCAGTAATTTAGTTGTGTCTAATTCTTTATGACCCCCATGGATCATAGCATGCCCAGACTTCTCCTGAAGTCTGTTCTCCATGACACTATCTATCCATCTTGTCCTCTGCTGTCTCCTTCTCCTTTTGCCTTAAATATTTCTAAATATCAGGTTCTTTTCCAATGAGTCCTTCCTTCTCATTATGTGGCTAAAGTATTTAAGCTTCAGCTTCATTATTTGTCCTTCCAATGGATAGTCTAGATGAATTTCTTTAATATTTCATCTCCTTGCTGTCCAAGGGACTCTGAAAAGTCTTCTCCAGTACCACAGTTCTAAAACATTGATTCTGCTATGCTTAGATTTCCTTATAGTCCAAATCTCACAGACATACATTGCTACTAGAAAAAATCATGGTTTTTACTATGTGGAACTTTGTTGGCAAGGTGATAACTCTGCTTTTTAGAACTCTGTCCAGATTAGCTATAACATTTCTTTCAAGGAGAAAGTGTCTTTTAATTTCATGGCTGCTATTTTCACAGTCTGCAGTGATTTTTGGGTTCAAGAACATAAATCTTAAATGGCTTCCACTTTTTCTCCATGTCTTGTCAGACAGTGATGTGACCAGTTGTGATGATCTTAGTGTGTTTATTTTTTTAATGTTAAGCTTCAAACAGCTTTTATACTAGGAGCTTCTTAATTCCTTTTCATTTTCTGTCATCAGACTAATATCATTTGAATATCTGAGATTGTTAGTATTTCACCAGGCAATGTTAATTCCAACTTTTGATTTATCCAGTATGGAATTTTACATGATGTATTCTACATATAAGTTAAAAGCCCTGTCACACTCCTTTGTCAGTATTAATCCAATCAGTTTTTTCCATGTTTAATTCTAACTGTGGCTTAATTACCTGCACACAGATTCCTCAGGAGACAAGTAAAATGATCTGGTATTCATCTTTTTGAGGATTTTCCACATTTTGTTGTGATCCACACAGTTTTACTGTAGTCAATGAACCAGAAGTAAATACTTTTCTGGACCTTCTTTATTTTCTCTATTATCCAGTGAATGAAATTTGGTCTCAAACTAGTTCCTCTGCCTCTTTGAAAACCAATCTACTCTTTTAGCACTTATTGGTTCACATATTGCTGAAACCTAACTTGCAGAATCTTAAATATAACCTTGCTGGCATGTGAACTGAACACAATCATTGGGTAATTTGTACATCCTTTGGCATTGCCCATCTTTAAAATTAGCATGAAAACTGATCTTTTTTTAATCCAGTGGTGATTACTGAGTTTTCTAGATTTGCTGGATATTGAATGCAACACCTTAATGGCATCATCTTTTAAGATTTTAAATAGCTCAATACAAGTCATTTCCCAATTGATAAATGGTTAAAGGATATGAACAGGCAGTTTTCAGACACTATGTGTAGTCATATAAAATACTCTAAATCACTATTGGTTAGAGAAATGCAAATTAAAATATCTCTGAGGTACCACCTCATACCTGTCATATTGGCTAATATGACAAAAAAGGAAAATGACAAATGTGGGGAAATTGTAGCATTGATGCATTGTTGGTGGAGTTGTGAATTGATCCAACCCTTCTGGAGAGCAATTTGAAACTATGTCCAAAGGGCTATAAAACTGTGCATACTCTTTGATCCAGAAATACCACTACTAGGTCTGTATCCCAAAGAAATCATAACAAAGGGAAAAAGGAGCCACGTGTACAAGAGTATCTATAGCAGCTTTTTTTTTTTTTTTTTGTGATGACCAAGAATTAGAAATTGAGAACAATCCCCTCAACTGGGGAATGGCTGAACAAGTAGTTATATATGGATGCAATGGGAATACTATTGTGCTACAAGAAATGATGAGCAGGTAGACTTCAGAAAAACCTGGAAAGACTTAAGTAAACTGATTCTTAGTGAAGCAAGCAGAACCAGTAGAACATTATATACACAGTAACAGCAACATTGTGTAATAACCAACTTTGATAGACTTAGCTCTTCTCAACAATACAATGATCCAAGACAATTCCAAAAGACTCATGATAGAAAATGCTAAACATATCCAGAGAAAGAACTCTGGAATCTGAATGCAGATTAAAGCATACAGTTTTCCGTGTGTGTGTGTGTGTGTGTGTGTGTGTGTGTGTGTGTGTGTGTTTGTTCTCATGGCTTTCCCTTTTGTTCTGATCCTTCTTTTACAACATGACTAATGTGCAAATAGGTTTAATATGATAGTACATGTATAGCCAACATCAGATTGCTTGCCATTTTGGGGAGGAACAGGAAGGAGGGGAAAAATGAAAATCGAAATCTTAGAAAACTATCTTTACATGTAATTGGAAAAACATAAAATGCTATTAAGTGGGGGGGACAAAAAGTTTTAATAGCTCATCTGAAATTCCATCATCTCCACTAGACTTATTGTTTACAATTCCTCCTAATGTCCACTTGACTTCATTCTCCATTATCTCTCATGTGTGACTGATCAGTGACTATAGCATCATGGCTGAATATCAATGATGTTAATATCTTTCTTATATAGTTCTTTTTATTTTTCCAAATACTTTATTAACTTCTGGTTTACATCATTCATTTCCACCAGATTTTGAGTTACAATTTCCCCCCATTTTTCCCCTACCCACCACCTCAGAATAACAGTCCCACAGGATATTCTCTCATCCAATTTGCTCTCTCCTATATCTTCTCCCATACCTCCTTCAACTTTTCCTTTAAGGCAAGGTGAATCTCTGTTCCCCAATGCCTGCACATCTTATCTTCCAATTACATGCAAAATAGTATTAATAATAGTATTTATGTATATTAGAAATATTTAATTTTAAAACTTCAAATTCCAGATCCATTCCCTTCCTCCCTTGTCACCCACTCTCACTGGGAAGATAAGCAATTCAGTATATTTTGTACATGTATAGCTATACAAAACATTACCATAGTAGATATATTGTAAAAGACTGGCTATATTTCCCTCCCACCCATCCCACTCCCCACCTAGTCCATTTTGATCCTGTCCCTCTTCAAAAGTGGGTGCCTCCAACCTCCCCTCCCCCCAGCATTCCCTCCCTTCCATTATCCCCCCTCCTGTCCCCCTTCCCCTACTGTTCTGCAGGGTGAGATATCCCATTTATTATGTATGTCATTCTCTCCCTGAGCCAAATTCAATGAGAATATGGTTTTGCCTTTTTGCTTTTCTATTCTTCCCCTCCCCTGCACCTACTTCCCCTTGCCTCTTCTACATGAGATAGATTACCTCCCCATCTCTCCCCAGCTCCTCTAGTTATATTCCTCTCTCACCTCTTAATTTCACCTTTTAAATATCATCCCTTCCTATTAAATTCAACCTGTGTCATATATCTATGTATACCTGTAAACATATATACACACATTCACATATGTATTCATATGCCATATACCCTTCTTCAATTATTTTCTTACTGAGAAAAGTTTCATCAGTCACAGTTATTGTTTTTCCATGTAGGAATGTAAATAGTTCAACTTTGATAAGTTCCTTTTGATTTCTTTTCCCTGTTTACCTTCTCAAGCATCTCTTGCTTCTTGTGTATGAATGTCAAATTTTCTGTTTTGATTTCTTTTCCCTGTTTACCTTCTCAAGCATCTCTTCCTTCTTGTGTCTGATTGTCAAATTTTCTATTTTGATTTGTTTTCCCTGTTTACCTTCTCAAGTATCTCTTGCTTCTTGTGTCTGAATGTCGAATTTTCTATTCAACTCTGGTTTTTTCATCAAGAATGCTGGAAAGTCTTCTATTCGACCATATTTCCCCCTGAAAAAAGATACTCAGTTTTGCTGGGTAGATGATTCTTGGTTTTAATCCCAGCTTTTTTGCCCTCTGCAATATCATATTCCATGCCCTTTGATCCCTTAGTGTAGAAGCTGTCCGGTCCTGTGTTATCCTGATTGTGTTTCCACAATATTGAAATTGTTTCTTCCTGGCTGCTTATAGTATTTTCTTCTTGATCTGGGAATTCTGGAACCTGGCTATAATATTCCTGGGAGTTTCCTTTTTGGAATCTTTTTCAGGAGGTAATTGATGGATTCTTTCAACCTCTATTTTGCCCTCTGGGTCTAAAACATCAGGGCAATTTTCCTTGAGAATTTCCTGAAGGATGATTTCTAGGTTCTTTCTTTGATCATGGCTTTCAGGTAGTCCAATAATTTTAAATTATCTCTCCTGGATCTATTTTTCAGGTCAGTGGTTTTTCCCATGAGATATTTCACATTGCCTTCTATTCTTTCATTTCTTTGGATCTGCTTTACAGCATCTTGATTTCTCATAAAATCACTAGCTTCCATTTGCTCCAGTCTAATTCTGAAGGAATGAACCTCCTCAGTGAGCTTTTGAGATTCTTTTTCCATCTGGCAAATTCAGCTTTTTAAGACATTATTTTTCTCATTGCCTTTTTGAGCCCCTTTTGCCATTTGAGTTAGTCTATTTTTGATAGTGTTATTTTCCTCAGTCAGACTGTTGACTATCATTTCATACTTTTCCTACATCCTTCTCATTTCTCTTCCCAATTTTTCCTCCACTTCTCTTATTTGGTTTTTAAAATCCTTCTTAAGGTCCTCTATGGCTTCTAACCCACTTGTATTTTCATTTGGGGCTTTTGGTATAGGAGTTCTGACCTCACAGACCTCCTCCTGTTCCATGCTTTGATCCTCTTTGCCCCCAAAATAGGAGTCTAATGTTGAATTTTTCTGCTTATTTTGTTTCCTTTGCCTAGGCATGTTGCCACTTAATTGCTTGACTTTTGGGCTTGTTGCCACAGTAGGATTCTGCCACCAGCCAGCTTTCGTCCCAAATGTTGGGGTCTTCTCAACTGCTGGAGGTCTTATTTGTGTGCCCTCCCTGAAGCCCCCCCACACTCTGGCAAGCTGAACACACACCCCACAACCTCTACCCCAGACCGCAATGCAGATTCAAAAAAGTTAAAGCAAGAGCAATTACCCCCAAGACTGATTGCTGGATCTCCCTACAGTTCACAGGCCAGGAGCTGAAGCTTCAACTGAAGCTGCAAAATGGCAGCTATGCCAAGGCTCCTCAGCTGCCTCTCACCCCTAGGTGAAGAAGCTGATGTGCTCCCCAATACTGGTCCCAAAGTCCATAGGGCACTAACCTCTTACTTTGTCCTAGGCATCTATGTGTTAATTCTGGAAACACCACAGCTGCTGGTGTTCTGGGGTCCCTCCAGCTGGCTGCTGGTCCGGCCGCCAGGGGCTAAAACCTTGACAGAGTGCTCACTGTCCACTCCCTGCCAGGCTGCTGGGCTGTCCTCAGTGGGAGGATAGCATCTCTGTGTCATTCTGTGGGTTCTGCAGCTCCAGAGGTTGTTCAGAGTCTCCTTGTACATAATTTTTAAGTGTTGTGGGCTGTAGTGCTGTGGAAGTGCTGTTTCTACCCTGCCATCTTGGATCCACTGCTCTTATATAGTTCTTTGGTATATTCTTGCCATCTTTTCTTAATCTCCCCTATTTCTGTTAAGTCCCTATCATTTTTGTCTTTTATCATGCCCATTTTCACATGAAACATTCCTTTGATAGCTCTAATTTTTTTTGAAAAAATCTCATCTTTCCCAATCTATTGTTTTCTTCTATTTCTTTGCATTGTTCATTTTGGAAAATCTTATCTCTCCTTGTTATTTTCTGGAATCTTGCCTATCCATATGTATATATATATATATATATATATATATATATATATATATATATATATATGTATGTA
This sequence comes from Gymnobelideus leadbeateri, assembly GCA_011680675.1. Taxonomy (NCBI): domain Eukaryota; kingdom Metazoa; phylum Chordata; class Mammalia; order Diprotodontia; family Petauridae; genus Gymnobelideus; species Gymnobelideus leadbeateri. The sequence continues at coordinate 83,522 of WOXC01011173.1, read as the reverse complement.
TGTATGTATACATCATACCTATATACATACATACATTCCTTTGAGGACTGTCTTTTGTATTCTTTCATTATTATCATCGTTTTTTTACACAATTACTATTTCTGTAATTTGTTCTTTGATTCATGTATTGTTCATGTTTTTTTTTTTTCAATTAGGTCTGCATCTGTTGCTTTCACTCCCTGGGTTGATGATAAATTTTATTGTGTTATAGTCTTTACAGGATATTTATTATTTCTACTTTTATATTTTAAAAATAATTTATCTCTGCTTTTATGTAAATATCCATGTAATACCAAGAAATAAGTCTATTTTTCAAAGTTACCATTTAGAAGATACCATAACATTTTTACCTTCAATTCTCCTATAACTTTAAATTTTAAAAAATTTTCCCATATGAATATTTCTAGAAGCTTGTCCACTTCTAAAAGTATAATATAAAAATCCCTTACTATTATTGTGTCATTTATTTGTTGTTACTATTGTTGTTTTTTGAGGGGCAAGTCAGTTAACTCTTCCTTTTTTGAATATAAGTGCTACTTCACTTGTACGTGCGTGTGTTTATTATTGATATTGGTTTGTTGCCTGTAGTTTTTAAAAACATAGTATAATTTCTTTGTTTACCAAATTTTAAAAAAATTGGCCTTGTGTGATAGCATGATTGCTTCTCCTACTTTTTTGGATTAACCTTGGGCATAGTAAGTTTTGTTCCAGTCATTCATTTGGTTTTATGTGTGTGTCTGCTTTTTATATGTGTTTTCCGTAAAACAATCATTTCTTTAAAAGAAATATCTGGAAGAGATTTTCTTAAAATATTTTATCATATATCCAAATTGTTTCTGAAGTTTTTTCACAACAAAGAATCCCTTATCAAAGTGAAAAGTACCAGAATACAGCCAGGCTTCATATGAAATGCAACAGCTAGTCAGAGATAAGTATTGAAATGTTGAGCTTTGCTATTCAATTTAGAATGGCAGAAGCACAGACACACCATGAAACTGCATTTAATGATATCCAATCAGTATCTAGCATTAGAAGTGAGATAATATATACTATATTTTCTTGTGGTGGGAGATGTTTTCAAACTTATTGTGTTATGTAAGATGGGAGAACATAAAGATTCAAGAGAATATGTTCATAACATGTACTTTTTACAATCTAAACTTGAAAACTGGACATAATGGTATGTCTCAGTAATCCTTGGCACTGCAGAGAATGAGAAAGTTTAATTGCTTCAATTCAGGCATTCTAGACTGCAATAGAGCAAAAGCCTTTATGGTGTCCATAAAAAATCCAGCATTTTTCTGGTGAGCCCTTGGGAGTAGTGATTCCACCAGGCTGCCTAAGCAAAGGGCAAATAGGCCAAGAGCAGAAGGAAAGCAGGTCAAATCTTCTGGGTCAATCATCAGTGGTTGGGCCAGATATAATCTCAAAAAAAGGAATGGAAGTAAATAAAACAAAATGCATGCTACAGAACATGAATTGGTTGAGAACAAGGGTAAAAAAAAAGAATAATCAAATGTGTTTTGCTTGAAAAGAGATTGGAGAGAAACATGGAATTTCAGAACCAGAAGGGGGCTTCAGTATTCATAGCTATAGTCAAGCCACAGACTGGTCATTCTGTGGCATGATACTTTCACTTGGGTGTGCTGATGGATTGAGAGGCAAGAAATAAAAGAGACAAAAGCAATTAGAGACATTCTCTAATATTTTTTCCTAGGGATGAGGTATGGGTAATAGATAGATTGTTACTGATTTTCCTTACACTTATGAGATCATCAGTTGCCTTTAAAATGCTTCTGAATGTCTTAATCAGGGTGCTTGGGAACAGGAGTAGTGTCATAAGGAGAAAATGTCTTCTATATGAATTAAGTACTCATCTAACCCAATATAATCCTTTCTGCCTGGGGTTTCACAAGTCCAATTGTAATAATGGATGAGCAGGGTCATTTGAACAACAATATTAATTCTGTTTGACCTTTGTGTCCAGCATAGGACTGGACTAGGGGGTGGGGAAATTTGATGGTTGAATTTTTTTTTAATTTTTGGAGGAGGGAGGGCAGGATAATTGGGGTCAAGTAACTTGGCCAAGGTCACGTAGCTAGTAAGTGTTAAGTGTCTGAGGCCAGATTTGAACTCAGATCCTCCTGATTCTAGGGTTGGTGCTCTATTTATTGCACCATCTAGCTTCCCCCTGATGTATTTTTTTAATCAACTCAGGTAAGAGTGTGCTAAAATTGGAGTCAGAGGATCTGAGTTCAAATCTACACCCTATACTACTTAATCCCTGCATCACTTTGTATAAATCACTTATCCTCTCTAGGCCTCAGTTTACTTATCTGAAAAATGAGGATTCTTTCAGGGGTGAGGAGCCTGCAGCCTCGAGGCCACATGTGGCCTTCTAGGTCCTCAAGTGACACCCTTTGACTTTGAATCCACCCTTTGAATCCAAGCTTCACAGAACCTTTGTTTCTATTCAGTTTGTTTGTATTCAGTCAAACTCGAGGACCTAGAGGATCACATATGACATCAAGGTTTCAGGTTCCCCACCCCATAAATTCCCTTCTATGTGGTGATCTATGATCCTATAAACTGGGAACTTTGAGCAGATAAGGGGTAAGATGCAACATATCAAGAAAATGACTCCATGCTTCCATATATCTACACTTTTAAGATATACAGTTAGTCAGAATACTGCTTAATTAGAAAACTCAGGTATGGCTCTGAAGAAGAGATTAAGTAATATCTCTCTCTCTCTCTCTCTCTCTCTCTCTCTCTCTCTCTCTCTCTCTCTCTCTCTCTCTTTCTCTCTGTCTCTGTCTCTTTCTGGAGATGGGGAACCACAGAGGTAGAATGCTGTATATATTGTTAGACTGGATTGATGTATTGGTTCATTTTCCCAAAATACTTTCTCTTTTATTCTTTGTTAGAAGAAATGACCCACTGGGGAACAAAGAGAAGAAATCTGTTTGTAAATGAAGGCAATATAAAAATAAAAGACATTAATTTAAAAAATGAAATAAAATAACAAAAAAGGTATAGTCAGCGGCAGTCTTGCCATGAAAAGGAAAAGCTAACCTCTTCTCCACTGTGCACTAATTCCTATATGTTACTACTAATTACTTTATTTCATTCAAATAATATGGCAGTATTTTTTTTAAAGATAATAATAGTAGTAATAGCACTGGGTCAGAGGTATCCAGAGTTTTGCTTTTAAAATTCTCCTGAGCAACAGAGAATATGATACATACTGCTTTATAGCAGATCAGTTATTGCCTTTATTTGGCACAATAAACTTGCTCAGGGCTTTTGAGTGCTTTGTATATTCTGAAGAGAACAGATAGCCATATGTCTTGGAGGGCTTAGATGTTCATGCTCTTCTAGGCAGGGGGTTGGACCATTTTGGCCTCTCTAGGTCCCTTGTCCTTCTCTGCTTCCAAAAACTTAGACATATATCTTTCCAATGACACTCCCCTCCCTACTCCACCCCCATAGCAGTGGTAACCTTGCAAATGACAATCTAACTCTACGTTTCAGGAAAGAATTTGCATCTTGAATATAGGGTTTCCTTCTGACCAGTCTAGAGGAACCTGAAACTGGGTTATTCATCCCAGGTCATGACTAAGAAAGCTAGTAGAGCATTTAGTTAAAAGATTCCTTGGGTTGAAATATCTAGAGAACCATAAAATTAAAATGAACTCAACTTTTGGATACTCAAATAGTGACTTATAGGAGAGCTGCTGAAGAAGATAGTTTGTAGAGGTGTGTGTGTGTGTGTGTGTGTGTGTGTGTGTGTGTGTGTGTGTGCTTATAGTTTTCCATGTGGTTGATTTATTTTGCCCCCCCGCCCCCGTATTTTTTTTTTTTACCATTGTCTGAATTCTTTGTCTGATCTTACTATTGCACTTACTGACAGGTTCTGGTTTTCCTTCTGTAAAAAATAAGCCACATTTTGATAGAGATTTCCCTTCTTCCCTTCTCCCAAGGAGTTCAAAGAGTTCCTCAGATATTATGTAGTCAATTTTGTCAGCATGTGTTTGTCTGTGGTATGGGGTGTGTGTTCATCTCCTTTATAGAGATGAGAAAACTGGGCAAAGAGCTTCTATCAATGAGTTAGGAATGGAAAACCCCTTTTCTTCTTTTCTTTATATTCCCAAGGCCTAGGTATATATTGGGTGCTTAATACATGCTTATGGATTGATTGACAACAATTTGTTCTCTTATACAGAGCTGGATGCACTGTGGCTGTGATGACTGTCACCTAGATAGCAAAACAAAACTCTGTAGCATTTTTATATTCTCCTTTTTATCCTTCCATTTGACCTCCAACACTCACCACCCTACTACTAACATTACAGATTTTCTTTGGCCTTGTTCATATTCAGCAGCATTTCCTCTTGGTGACTCAACCTCCTTCTATTGCTTTTAATAGAATAACTTGCATTTATATGATAGGATCAAATATTTATAGCCAGGAAGAATTTTTGAAGTCATTTAGTAATAAGTTCTTAGATTTAGACTTGGATATGATCAATCAGTAACCATTTAGTCCAACACATTGATTTTACAGATGATAACTTCATGACCAAGAAACATGTGACTTGCCCAAGGTCACACAAGAAGTAAGTGACAGAGGCAAGACTTGAACCCTTGTTCTCTTACTCCAAAGAGGCTTCTTCCACCTCCTTCTATGCCTATAGTGCTAAATTTTCAAAGATTCTTTCCTTATAACTTTTCCAATGAAATCTAATGAAATAATATTTGTAAAGCATTTTGCACAGTGCCTAGTACATAATAGACAATGTATAAATGTTTATTATTATTCTATTATTAGGTACTATATAAATGCTAGCTATTATTGCTGTTTATTTTTGTTGTTATTGTTACTACTATTATGCCTTGAGCTAGGAACTTCTCTTCAGCCCTTTTTCAGCTCCCTTTTTTTCAATCTTCCCCCATTAGCTTCTTGAGGGCAGATTATCTTTTTTTTTTTTTTGCTTGTATTTTAATCCTGAGTCCTTAGCAAAGAGACTGATGCATATATATACTTAATAAAGTGCTTGTTGACTTATTTTTTTTTTGGAGAGCAATTGGGGTTAAGTAACTTGCCCAAGGTCACACAGCTAGGTTTTTGTTTGTGTGGGAGTTGTGTCTGAGGCCAGAGCCGAACTCAGGTCCTTCTGACTCCAGGGCTGACGCTCTACTCACTGCACCACCTAGTTGCCCATTGTTAACTTATTCTTGATAAGTGCATGGGGTGCAGAATACAATATATCATCATTTCCACTTTCTCTTATTATCATTTTGCAGATGTGGAGAGAGTTCAAGTGATTTACCCACAGGAACATATCTAGTAAGTAAAAAAGCTGGGACTCAAACCCTAAAACCAGTTTTCCATAACTGCACTACAGAGATATCCCATAGCACCATGGTAGGGAAATGCAAATATGTGTCTGCATTCAACATATACATACATTTATTTTCTGAAAACCAATCCTAAAGGGACTAGAAAGCAGTGTCAGAGCATATTAAATTCCTTTTGGGTCTGCTTTCTAATTTCCATCATGTTTCTTGGGATTTATTTGATACCTTGTATCTGTGGATTAGAGCTCATTTTTATGAGTGGCTTGGCTTCGGTGTGAAGAAGCCAAACCTGTGTGTCAGGGTTACTGTGGGCCACCATTAGCAACTTGGGATTTGTGGCATGCATGTCAACCACACATCATGGCTTGTCCAATTCTCTCCTAAGCCTTTTTGGCTTGAGTAACACATGTGCCATCTTCATGGATATTTGCATGATGTCCAGATGTTGGAGGGGCTGCATGCTTGCTGGTGTGATTTTCTTTCCCTTGGTAGGTGATTCATGTGGCTTAGTGTGTTGACATTTTCCTGAGAGTGATGGGCTGCTATGTGTTGTGAATCCTACTGATGGCTCAACGGAAGCTAGGGCATGTGCCTGCAGCAGACATATGCTTGACTTGGAGAGGTTTAAATCCACACCTGGTCATGGACCAAGGTTACTGAAGGTTCACTTTGCTGGAACAGATGCTCCGCTATCAACCACATATCTTCTTTAAAATTCACTCTATCCTATCCAGGTCCTTGTTGCTATTCTCTGTTGACATCTGGGTTACTAGTCATCCTCCCTAATCAGTCTAGTACCTGAGCTCACAGTCTTCTTTTCCATCCCAGCTTCAATTTTCTTTGAATACCTTGATCTTTTAGTTCCTCAATTTCCCTGTGACCTCTGTCTCTTTATTGATAATCAATCTGAAGGGTTCCTCAATAAGCAGGATGGGAGTGGAGGGTATGGCCAGGGTTTTCAGGCAAATTCAGGGACAACTCCTCATGGAATATGAATATTCTCATTGGTGCTGTACTAACTGGGGTGCAGAGTCTGGAACCTTCTTCTGATGATTGATTGATAGTCAGCTATCCTTCCACAGGGTCTAAAAGGGTAGGTCTCTCAACCTCTTTGAGGACTTCTTTGTCTTTCTCCCCTTTAAGGGAAGAGAGGGAACAAGAGAGAGGATTTCTCTTGCCTCTTACCCAACTTGTCTAAGCAGAAGCAAATAATTGTGATATACCTGTGCTTGCATGGGACCTGAGAGGGAGGGGACAAACATTTATTAAGCACCTAAATACTTAGTGCTAAGTGCTTTTGAAATATTATCTCATTTTAAGCTTACAAGAATCTTATTTTACAGATGTAGAAATCCATTTTTTCAGATGAGGAAACTGAGTCAGAGGTTGTGACTTGCTCAGGGTCACACAGCTCATAAGATTTGAACTCAAATCTTCCTGACTCCAGACCCAATATTTTATTCACTGTAACACCTTGCTGAGAGAACAGATCCTGATAGAGCCCTTTCCCAGTTGATAGGATAGTAGTGCCTTATGTAAAGGGGGTGGGGGAGGTGTGTAATCATTCAATTTGAGGTATTCTTCAGAACTTGATTATAGAACTATGTGGCAAAAATAGATGTGTGACTGCCCCAATGACCAAGAAGAGACTTTTGCCTTTGGGAATTGGCTTTTGGGTAATTCCAAGTTCTAGAAATCCTGAGTTTAAGAGTTCAGGCATTGTCTTCTAAGAAGAAGAAAATTTCCTCAACAGCATGCTTCTGGGAGAAGGAAGGCAATTGCCAACAGGGACCCTTTAGCAGGACTGGAGCAACATCACTGTGGCCAGGAGATCTGGATCTTGTCAAAGGTCTTTAAACAAGAGCTGACAGAATGATTTACTGAATACTGAAATGTTTTAGGAGGGAAAATAAATAGAAGGAATTTAATCCTGGTTACTAAGCGAATTCCATAGCAGGCAATTTTCCCCAAATGTCCAATTTGTTGTTGTTTGTCGATTAGTTGTGTCGGACTCTTCATGACCTATTTGTGGTTTTCTCAGCAAAGATACTCAAGTGGTTTGCTATTTCCTTCTCCAGCTCATTTTACAGATGAGGAAACTGAGGCAAACACAGTTAAATGACTTGCTCAGAGTTATACAGTAATAAGTGTCTGAGGCCAGCTTTGAACTCAGATCATCCTGATTCAAGAGTTGCCATTCCATCCACTGAACCACCTAGCTGCCCAAATGTATTTTCCCTGGAAGTTCTTAAAATGCAGAAAGTAGACTAAAATATGCAGGAAGCTATATCACGGACAGTTCAAAGAATAAAGATAGAGACCTACATGTACCAAGTCATTTATAACATCTCATTTTTGGGTTGGAAAGATCTAGGAAGTAAAGTTAGTTGCCATTATTTTGGAGAAAATGCAATCCCATACTTGTTTAGCTTCTCTTCCTTTTGCTGTGAAAATCCCATCCTTTAAATCAAACCAGGCATAATTGTAAAATCTCGTGTCAACCCCAGAGAACAAATACTGAAGCATGTTTTCCTTCTCTAAGATGAGGGGAAGGATTAAGAGGAAAGAATGTTGCATATAATGCCATAAGTGGTCCCTATATCAGTTTGCTTTTTAGCTGATGTTATTTTTGTTGATGGTCTAAGGGACAAGAGTGTGTTCAGTACATGGCATGTAGAAGCTGGATAGAGGAAAACTGTATGACAGTACGATAAAAAACAAAAGACATCAATTGCATGTTGAAAAAACAAATTTCATTCTTTGATATTTGATGACATCCATTAAACAGATACTGATTGAAAACTCCAGTGTGTGCCAGACTCATACTGTGGGAGAGAAAAATGTCACCCTGGGGTTGCTTTGTCAATCTCATGTCTGATGAGGCAGATTTAGAAAGCACTAAAATTTTGTAGTAATTCTGCCCTTGGACATACCATTATGAAAAGCCTGAAATGAGTTGTGGTTATACCCTCCCAGTTAGAGGGCAAAAATTCTCTAACAATGGCCTGGGGGTTAGGATCCCAAACATGCACTAGGAAATGTCACTCTCTCTTTTGTGGCTCCTGGAGCTGTCCCATACCCTCAAGTCCCAAACAATGGAACATAAGGAAATGAAATGTTGGAGTGAGTCACAGGTGTTTAGGAGAAAGCAAATTAGATAAGAGTCTTAAAAAGAGTAAAAGGACTTGATGGGAATTAGGAACCATCATCTAAAACAACTGGGCATGGTAAAGATCCCCAGCCCTGGCTGCTTGTTTCTGTTTTTCTCTGAGCACTCTAGTCACCTGAGCAAGGACCCATGATAAAACAGGCAAACATAGCTTTATATCTTCCACTTGTCCTGTTAGCTTGTATTTCTCTCAATCTAGATGAGAGGCTTTAGCTAAAGGAAATAAATTAGAGATGTCACTATCATGGGTCATTATGGTCTGTTGCTGTTCTGTGTATTGGTGGGGGGTGATGGAGGGTGAGGGGGTGGGGAGGAGGGCAGATTTTGCCACTTCCCACCCCCCCCTCCACCTATGCTTCTTTCCCTTTGTTTCTATATGTTTCTTTCTCTATTTCTGTCTTCCCTTACTTCTCCCCCCCACCAAAGAAAATATATCCCTTCTTGTTTTTCTTCCTCAACCAAAAAACAACAACAAATCCACTCCTATTGTATGGAAGAAACTCTGCTCTCCCATCTAGATTGACTATTACTTTTTTCTCTTCCCACAATGGGGAGAAATGCAACTCTCAGGGTCTTTGCAGCTGGAAAATTGTACAGAAGATAATGCAGAAGAGGACAATGTCTCAAATGAGACAATATCTGCAGAATATTTACCACAGTGCTGGTAATATAAGAGACACTTAGCAATACTACTAGTATTAGTATTACTAACAAGAGTAACAACCATACTAATTATAGCTAACACTTATATAGCGTTTCAAGGTTTTCAAAGTGCTGTGCTTATATTTGATTAATTGATCAGATATTATCTAGAAAAAAATTAAAAATGAATTATTCTGCTTAATTCCAGGAACAGAGCAAGGATTAATGGGAAAATGCTGTGGGGAGACAGACTTTGACATATTATAATGAAGGAGCTGCTATCATTTGGAATACCAACGTGGGATGGACTGCCTTTGGAAGAAGTCAACGCACAGTTGGGTTTGCCTGGGAGAGACCACAGATAATTGCAGTAGCCCAGGCAAAAGATAATGAAGAGTTGGAAGAACTTGGGAAACTGAAAGAGGTGCCATGAAGATGATGAAGAAAAACAAGAGGGATAACTGGTTTCCACAGCAGTGGTTGGTGGGGAGGAAGGGGAGTAGTTCAATTGATCTAACAGTCAAAGGTCCTGGTTTTCAGTCCCAGGTCAGCCATTTCTAGTCACATGCCATGGAGCAAACCAATTAAATTCTATCAATTTCTTCATCTGTAAAGTAATGATATTGATATTTGCACTACCCACCTGGCAGGATTTTTGTTCCCAACAGCCTTGGAAGTACTTTGTAAACTGTAAAATGCTACACAAATTTGAGTTATCATTAATACCAACAAGTATAGTGTTGTGAGTTCATGTGACTGAAAAAAAAATAACAAGTATGGGCTGGTGGACAGCCTTTCGGTGAATAGTTTTGAATTGGGCAAGGCTAGTCTTCAGACTGCATGTTGTCTGTTGTAAAAAGTCTTTCAGCTTGATAGGACCTGCCATATCTTACATATTCTTCTAATAAAATAATTAAGAATTGACATAATGAGAACTAGTATGGCATTGTGCAGAGAATGCTGGCCTTGAATTCAGGTTCAAATCCTGCTTCAATCTACTATTGACTATGTTGCCAAAGGCCAAGACCAGTGTTGTGGAGCCTCCATTTCCTCAGCTGTGAAATGAGAATAATAAGATAAAAATAAATAAGATAAAAATAAAAAAATAATAAAAAGGATAATAATAATTGGACTTGACTGAAGTCATGTATGTAAAGTACTTTGTAAATCTCTCTCTCTCTCTCTCTCTCTCTCTCTCTCTCTCTCTCTCTCACACACACACACACACACACACACACACATTAACCTGTTAACTTTCAGTGTTAGAGCTGCTGCCTTGGGCACTGACAGATGAAGTGGCTAATCCAATGTGACATAACCAGGATGTGTTTGGGGCAAATCTTTAAATTCAGAAACTTGTGTTTATCTGTTGCCTTTGCCCTTCTGCTTCCTTTGTAATTCTTAAGGTGCTAGATATTTGGAACTATCATTATCCAGATGAGGTCCAGGTGAAGGATAATGGGTAGAACGGCTTAAGACCTGAACCTGAGGGGAATAGTACAGTATCTGACATGGTTAGGTGAATTGTCACAGCATTACTGTGAGGATCCTCCCTGTGAGATAGTACTTGTAAAGCACTTAGCCCAGTGCCTAAAACAAAGTAGGTGATTAATAAATGTTTCTTCCCTTTCCCTTTATACAGGTAATGTTGGTCAGGAGCAGAATTTGAACTCAGGCCTTTGCAACTCTGAAACTAGTTTCTCTTACTATCATATTATATTGCCTCTCTGGTAACTCAAGATACAATATAATCAATATAATAGGAGGCATAGGAGTGACTAGGTGGCACAGTGAATAGAGCAGAGGCCATGGAGTCAGGAGGACCCGAGTTCAAATCCAGACTCAGACACTTAACACAAAAACTAGTCATGTGACCTTGGGCAAGTCACTTAACCCCAATTTCCCTACCTTCCCCCCTCAAAAAAGAAAAAAAATTAGGAGGGATAAGTGTAGGCAGCTAGGTGGTACAGTAGATAGAACACTGGACTTGGAATCAGAAGCTTGGAGTTCAAATTCAGCCTTAGGCACAGCTAAGTGACCCTGTGAAAAGTCACTTAACCCCTATTTGCCTCAGTTCCTCAAATGTAAAATGGGGACACACTAGAGAAAGAAATGGCAAACCATTCCAGTATCTTTGCCAAGAAAACCCCATGGACTTGTTCATGGGGTCACAGTGTGTCAGACTCCACTGAACAATAACAACAATTAATGAACAAAGGTTTTCAAATTTAAGCCTAAGGGGAAAAGAACTGTACTTAATGAGGAATTTCACAGCTATTTTCACTGTTCCCTAACTTTCTATATAACTTTAGTTGCTCCTTGGTTCTGTATTCTGAAAGCCAGCTTACAGTTACATTTTTGCAGAACAGGAAAAGTCAATCCAATAAATATTATATTTCAAAAGCTACCAAGAAAAATTTTAAACATGTATTGCTTTATTTTAAACATGTGACACCCCAAGCAGGAATATTTCTTGGTTGTTTCATATCATAATGAAAGTCAGGGTGGGCTTTCTAAAAAAAAAAAATCTCCCAGAAGGAACATTTGCTATTGATATTGAGAAAGTGTTAGACTAGGGGTGGAGGGTGGGGGAGGGGTGTACAGAATGGTGGGTATTTGCATGATCTATTAATAAGAAACAGTTTAGTTTGGTAGATTACTAAAGCATGGCTAATTCCAAAGCCAAAACCCACACATTCTTCACTTTGTTCCCAGCTTGAGAGGCCATGCACACACACACACACACACACACACACACACACACACAGAACAGGAACTGGAATAAGGTTCTTTGAAAGCAAACCTAGTGTTTAGAAAATCTGAAATTGAGCTAACAGCACAGTATATAGGAGTAACACAGGATGTTATTTTAAGCAGTAATGCCGAAATGTCAGTACACTTGATATCTTTATTCATAGCATGTGTGTTTGGAGAAAACATGCTATATACATTCTTCTTTTACAAGAGCTCCATTACAGGACTGGTTTCAACTGTCCCAAGAAGTTTGAACCCTGTCAAAGTGACAGAGTCTTCAATAAACATCTTTTGGAGATTGGACAGAGAGGACCACAGAGCCATTTTTCTCTATTTCACTTTTTTTTTTTTTTTGAGCTTGATGGGTGCATTTGGAGCATGAGGTGGTTAGCCCATCTCTCAGGAAACATGTTGGAAAAGTTGTTGATGCTCCTGGACCATGCAAGTCTATTTATAAACTGATGCAAAATGAAGTGAGAAGAACCAGGAGAACAGTGTACATAGCAACAGCAACATTGTAGCAATGATCAACTGTGAGAAATTTAGCTATTCTCAGCAATCCAACAATCCAAGACAATTTCAAAGGATTCATTATGAAAAATGCTATCTAGAGAAGGAACTGATGAAGTCTGAATGCAAGACTGAAGTGTACTTTCAAAATTTCTTTCTTTCTTTCCTTCCCCTTCCTTCCTTCCACTTCTTCATCTGTGTTCTCTTTTGCAACATGACTAATAGGGAAATATGTTTTACAATGTATAATCTATATCAAAGTGTTTGCCTTCTCAAAAAGGGAGGAGAGGAAGAGGAGAGAATTTGAAACTCAAAAATTATTTTTAAATGAGTGTTAAACATTGTTTTATATATAATCAAGAAAAAATAAAAATAATTCTTTAAATAATACATATCATGGCTATCAGCATAGCATTCAGCCTTTCCTTAGTTGACCCTCACTCTTAATATGTCCCTGGCCAGTCTCCTTCCTTGGACATACATACCCTTGATGATGTCTTTTAAGCTACTTTTCATATGTAAGCCCCTGTTTTTATTATTATGCTAAAGCATACTCATAGCCCCACACATCTTTCCCCTGCTCTTTTGGCCACCTGCCACTTTGATTTTTCTAAGACTCTCATGTTCCTTGCTTCATAACCATAGAACATCATCAAGGGAATATTGGTGTTTAAAAGATGGGCTTTTGTGGCAGGAAATAGCTTGGGACTATTGAAAGTTTTATGCAATTTAGCAAACACAATTCAACCCAATCTATTAAATTATTGACTCAGATCATTTTCCATTTCCTATGCTGGTCAAATATCTATTTGCCAATAGACTAACTCAATAAACCTACTCAATTGCATGCCCCCTTCTAAAAAACAAACATTTTTCATCCCTTTTTAATTTTCCTACATAGTTACCATATAATAATATAGCAATTGTACAATAAATATTTTTTTAACATGTCATGTGTGCAGAGCACTTTGCTAAGCATTAGATGAGTTAAAAAGGGTAGATCTCTGCCCTAAAGGATATTATAATCTATAAGACAATAAAACACCAACATGCAAAATTATAATTCACATTAAATTAAAACTGCATTTGAGCCTCCTTTCCCACCCCAAAAAGTATTATGTTAAATTTGAAGGAAAGCTCTTTTTCTGGAGAGAAAGAGAAGTAACATTTGATTTGGGATTTAAAGGATTGTAAGTCCAAAGGACTAATTGTGAAGAATGCTACCTATCTTTAATAAATATGTAATAAACTCGGTATACAGAATGAGAAACATATTTTTATACACTGCCAATGTGGGAATTTTTTTGCTTGACTATACCTTTGGATTCAGAGTATTTTGTTTTTTCTTTTTTTTCTAGTGGAGGGGATGTGAGAGGAGAAAAAATGCTTGCTAATTGGGAAAAAAAGAAAACAAAAATGAATTAAAAAATAAAGCACATGGCAAGCAGATGGTAGGAAGGTATTTCATGCCTAGGGGAGAGTCTAAGCAAAGGCTTGCAGAGTCTAATGTATGATAAAATAACAAAGTATAGAGTTGGAAAAGGGGAGCATGACGGTACTGTGGAGGCTGTGGAGATCCTTTAGAGAAATCTGAACTTCATCTGTCAGGGAGTGACATGACTGAATCTATGCTCTACTTCCCAAAGAAATTTTATCAGAAATATAATGAATAGACTGAGAAAGGAGAGAGAATGAAGGTGGGAAGACCTGAAGGGAAGTTCAAAGAAATGATAATCATTCAACAACATTTGCTAAGAGCCCTCTACATGCTAGAAACAGTGCTAGATGCTAGAGACACAAAAACAGAATGTCAAGTCTGTGCCCTTATCGACCCTACATTTTATCAGCAGATTCAACTCATTTATCAACAAGTTTATACAAAATAAATTCAAGGTAAAATTGGGAAGGAGGTGTAAAGCCATACATAAGCAGCTTTCCAGAGGACTGTTGGTCTGAATAGTTTTCAAGGTTTGGATTACATAGTATAGCAAACTCTCTATTTATTCAATAACAAATCAGAGCAAAACATTCATAGAAAATCAAAATACAATATTCACAGTGTTACAACTTATCACAGAAAATCAAAATAGAGCATTCACCATGTCACAACTCAACAACTTATCACTAAAATGGCCACATAGTTTTCACCAAAGTGATCACATAGTTTTCAACAAAGTACATTCATTTAGTCAATCACAAAATCCTTAATTCAATCACAAAGTACAAAGTTAAAGGTCACAGTAAATAATAATCTTCTCAGTCAGTACACAGTATCCAAGTAAAGTCTTCTTTCAGCTTCATTAGAGGCTGGCTCTCAGTTTCCATGACTCCTCTTCTATGGTCTCAGATCCAGTTGTCACCTGGGTTCAAAGTCAGGCAGTTCCCAGTTCCTTGTCCACCTCCTTGTTCAGTTCTTCATCCAGTTCCTATTCCATATTGAAGTTCACAGTGCCCAGTCCACATCAAGTTCTTCACAGTTTCTGTTTCTATGAAGACAAAGCTTGACAGAGTCACAACAATATTCATACACTTTGCCGGCACCATCATCAATTTACTATCTGCCTGTGAAATCAACTCAAACTCACCAATAAGGTCTGAGAACCCAACACAAATCATCAACATAGAAATCAATACAGACCCACAAACAAGGTCCAAGAGTTCAGCACAAATCATCAGTAAAGTCCGAGGACCTCCAAAACCCTCCTCTAGGACTTTGGTAAACATACTATCAGAAAATCCTTTCAGGGCTTCCAGTAAGGTCTCAGGGCTTCTGTACAAAGTATCACAAACAAACATCAACACAAAAACAGCAGACAGACAGTGCTGGGATACCACAAGTTTTCTCCTTCTTGACTCTGCCACCACAGAAGTTCTCTTCTCAGTTCTGCTGCCTCTACCCTAGGTCTTTCCTTATATATGGTCATTAGCTCCTCCCCTTCCTGTTGCAGGAATTCATAAGTTCTAGGGTTCACAAGTTGTGGGGTTCACATATTCTGTTTCTTAACAGACTTGATGCAAGGCTCAAAAGAAACTTGAACTGAAACAAGGTGTTAATTCAATAGGTGACACAAGGTGTGAACTACTTCTATGCTTGCCATTACAGGAGGCCACCTGGATCTGTTCTGGCCTCAGTTACTTAGAACCCACACTTAGAATGACTAGCTGTGTAACCCTGAGCAAGTTACATAACCCCAATTGCTTTACAAAAAAAAGAAAGTGTCAGAAGCAGAATGTTGAAGAAAATGAGAGATTTCAAGAGTTGGAAATAAGAATCTGAGAGCTAATGTAAAGGTGAGGAAAATAGAAGTGGGTGTGGTACATGAAAAAAAGTAGAGGCTAGTTTGGATAGACTGCAGAAACTGGAAAACAGAATCATTTAATATAAGATTGGAAAGGTAGATTGGAGTGAGGATTTTGTGAAGAACTTTGAATACTAAACAGAAGTGATAATATTTCAATATGGAAGAAAGGGATAACCATTGAAGCTTATTGAGGAAGAGAGTGACATGGCTGGACACTTACCTCAGAAAACAAAAATGGTAGCAGTGAGAAGAATAGATTGGAGAGGGAAAAATGAGGAAAGGAGACCATTTAGGAGGCTTTTGCCTCCAGTGTTAGTTTTCATATAGCAGAAGGAAAGAGGTTTGAATGGTGTATCTGATTGAATCTGGGAAATTAAGGCAGAAGAAATGGCAAATACCAAGGTTATGACCACAGTAGATTGTGAATATCATAGAGAAGAATAATGAAATCAAGGTTTATGTGAAAGTGAATGAATTCAGCTTTGGATATATTGAGTTGTAGTTTCAGGTGGGCCATGTGGGTGAAGATGGCCTCTAGGCAAGTCTTGATCCTAGAGGAAGTGCCATGGCTTCACATATATATTTGGGATCCACTTGCAGGGATGGCTGAGAAATATACAACACTTCCAAATGAGAAAATATGGAAAGGAAAGAAAAAAGGACCAAGATCAGAGCTTTGGGGAATGTATATATTAAGGAGTTATAGAGAGAATGAGTAGAATATTAGGAGAGAGGAAAGAGAAGAGACAAGTGAATGGTGTTAGGAGATTGACTTTCATGGTATAATTTTCAACAGATACCATATAGCTTATAAATTTCAAACCTTACAGGTGTTTGAAACAGGGAAGGGGAGAGGGTAATAAAAATACCCTCCTCCCAAAATCAGCCAAATGATTCTTCTTGGGAAAGGTAGGCAGTAAACTGCCATGTTATTGGAATGAGGTGACATAGGGAGTGGATTGCTGAATTTGGAGTCAGTTGGAGTCTTGCCTCAGACACTAACTAGCTTTGTAACCCTGGGCTATATAACCATTATCTGTATCAGCTTCCTAATCTATAAAATTGGGATAATAATGGTCCCTATTTCCTGCAGTTGCTGGAAGGCTCAAATGAGATAATATATGTAAAGCTCCACAAAAACCTGAAAAGGGGCTATATAAATATTAACTATTACAATATATTTTTCACTCCTCCTCCTTTTAATTACTGACTGGATTAGACCCTCTTGATACAAAATTGAATTCTCTTTTGAAAAGAAGTGGCACCACAAATTTGAGTATGTCATACCAAAGGCAAGGGACAAATTTTTATTACTAAAAGGCAGTTAGATGGTACGGTAGACAGAGTGTTGGTCCTGGAGTCCAGAACACCTGAATCCCAATACATCTTCATACACTTACTAGATGTGTGACCCTAGGAAAGTCACTTAATTTCTATTTGCTTTGTTTGCCTCAAGTTCCTCATCTGTAAAATGGGGATAATACCTATATCTACCACTCAGGTTGTTATAAGAGTAACAGATGAGATAATAATTGTAAAGCACTTAACACAGTGCCTATCACTTGGCAGGTATTATATAAATATTTGTTGTTATTTCTTTGCAACTACAAATTAGTATAGCTACTTTAACATCCCTACAAAATTTTTATGAGAATAATCTAAATACCCATTAAGGGGTTCCTTGATGAAAATATGGTGAGACACTGTACTCACTCTCCCAGAGAGAGACCAGATACATTACATCCTCAGAGTTCTACAGGCACCCTTAAATGCCTGGGATGTCATTTTAATATTATTGGTGCAAGTGTCTATTTTACTATATTCTCTCAAATAATGAGCACCAGTGATTAGTGCCTCAGTTATATGCTGCCAATTAATGCCAATGAACTTTATCAAAGGGATATTTAATGAGAAGATATGGCATAAAGAGAAATTTCAAAGCATTCCCACAAAATGGTGGAAGCAGGAGTGTGTCACTCACCCACCGATTATATTAAAACAGTTTCTACCCAACTTTTACTCTACCAAGTTCACTTATGAATTTTGCATTTTGATGGGTGAATTTTTGTAGCTCTCTCTGGGAATGCTTTGATCTGTGTAGTATTGAAATGTTGCTCAGGACTTTGCTCTTCCCTGTCAGCCTCCTAATAAATCCTTGAATAGATTCCATCTCCTGGTCTCCTGGTACTCTCAAAACTCACAAGGTCATAGCCATCTCTCACATGCTTTTACCTAAAACTTGAAAGAATAAACACCATAGAGGCTTAAGTAATAGCAGGGACATTTGAGGTGGCCCTGGTAGGGAGATGAAGGCTTGAAGTCTCTCATCATTGAGGGTTTAAGAAGTCTTTGCTTCCTCATCTGAACACAGCTAGGCAGGAAAGAGGAAGGGATTTATTTTGTCTGGTTAGTGTCTTTTGAATGCCTCTCAGTTCTGGCTCAGCAGTCAATCAGCAGTCCAATCCTTTACCATCTGGTTAGATGACTAAACTAGTAACAGAAAGTCTGGGCATGATCCAAACTGGGGGTCAAGGCCTTTCTATTCATCATATCTTTCCAGAATCAAGGTCCCCAGTCTCTTCTTCTTGGGCTGGCAGCAGACAGAACATGCTGCATATTCTCTGAGGATGGAGCTCCCATTGGTCAGCCCCTATGAGAAGGGAACAGGAAGACTTTTACAGCACTCCATATGTTTACAGTTACCCAAGCAGCTGAAAGATTGAAAGAATATAAAACCCCGTGTATATTGTTTGATTATCAAAAGCATTTGAAATGTCAGAGAAAAATGCTACCTTAAAAATTTACCCTACAAAGTGTCTCCCACTACTTGAAAAAATATGACATATAATTTTGTTTGGCCACTGTATTTATTAACACAAAAGAAGTCAGAAAATGAGACAAATATTTATTTGTCAGATGAGACAGATATCCATCCATGATGGCATGCTGACCTGGGTTCTGGATACTGGACAATGCTCTTGCACTTTCCCAATCGCTAATGGAGTGAAGTAAGACTATGTGCTTGTTTCCATGCTTTTTAGCATGATGTTCCAAGACAGAAATGGACGGAAAGTCAGTACATGATTTTGTGTTCAAAGATGATTGTGCACTCAATGCAGCCTCTGAAACTGAGATGCAATAAAGTATGGATAAATTCTCTGCTGCTTATTCAAATTTTGACCTAACAATTACACACACACACACACACACACACACACACACACACACACACACACACACAAATAAAAAAATATGGGTTCTCCACCAGCCAACATACTATTCATATGTGTAACCATTGGTTATAGCAGATGGAGAAACTTTGATACTCTGGGTAAATAATCTTGGTAATATACTTTCTAGTGATGTACACATTCATAATGAGGTTGACACACACATTGCCAGAACTATCTCAGTATTTGGGAGGTTCCAAAGGAAAGTATGGGGGAAATGCAGTCTTAGATTGCCTACAAAACTGAAGGTATACAGAGTTATTGTAATAACCTCATTGTTGTACCCCTGGACAGTCTGCCAACACCATGTCAGGAAACTGAATCATGGCAAACCACTCCAGTATCTCTGCCACAAAATCCTCAAATGGGATCATGGAGAGTCAGATGTTACCGCACAAAAACTACAACAAAGTTGAAATTAAAAATACATGAGAAAGAGGGATGATTCTGTAGGAGGAGGAAGATGAGAGAATGGGTGCTGGGAGACTAGCTGTAAATAAGTAGCAGGGATAGTTCTTCTGTGTAAAAGGAGAGACTGGTGAGAAAGGAGAGAGAAAGTGAATGTGCTTGGAAGGTGTGAGGAATTGAATAGAGAAGCTTAGGGAATTTAAATTCAGGTAGCCTCTATCTGAATAAGGAAGAAAGAAACAGTTATCTACTGTGAGCAGAGGCATGGTTAGTGGTGAAAAGAAAGAAGAAATTAATTTGGATAGTCACTATGGGGTATAAGATGAGAGGTTGATAAATGTAGATCAGAAAGACTGTTGAGTAGTAGGGAGGGACCAACTGAGGATATGTAACATGAATGTGTAATAGACTAAATAATCTCAAATTTTGTAAGTTTCTCCAGGCATAGTCAGTAGCCCTGGAGCAGGAACTGAGAAAATGAATGGTGTAGATTACTCTAAAATGACAATCTATAAATTGGGAATAATGGAAGATCAAGAAGGCAAAGTATTGTGGGTAATAGCCAATAAAATAATAAAGGGAGAAATCATGAGGTCAAGGCTAGGCATATAGTAATGTAAACCCATATAGCAGAAGATGACTTAGGAAAAATAGAAGAGGGTTAAATAGGAAAGGACAGTGGATTGGAGGTAGAGGAGCTGGATTAGAATCCAGCCTCTGCTATCTTTTGTTTGTTTGTTTGTTTAAGAAATGCTTTACTAACTTTGGTTTACATTGTTCATTTCTACCAGACTTTGAGTTACAATTTTTTCCCTACCCACCACCCCAGAATAGCAATCCCACTAGATATTCTCTCATCTAATCTGCTCTCTCCCATATCTTCTCCCATACCCCCTTCAGCTTTGCCATTAGGGCAAGGTGAATCTCTGAGCCCCAATGGCTGAACATCTTATCTCCCAATTACATGAAGAATAGTATTAATAATAGTATTTATATACATTTGAAACATTTAATTTTAAGACTTAGAATTTCAGATCCATTCCCTTCCTCCCTTGTCACCAACTCCCTCTGGGAAGATAAGCAATTCAGTATGTGTTGTACATGTATAACTATGCAAAACATTACCATAGTAGATATATTGTAAAAGAATGCTTATATTTCCCTCCCATCCATCCCACCCCCCACCTGGTCCATTCCCTACTTTGATCCTGTCCCTCTTCGAAAGTGGGTACCTCCAACCTCCCCTCCCTCTAGAATGCCCTCCCCTCCATCATCCCCCCCTCTCATCTCCCTCCCCCCTACTCTCCTTCAGGGTGAGATATCACATTTAGTATGTATGTGATTCTCTCCCTGAGCCAAATTCAATGAGAATAGGGTTTTGCCTTTTTGCCTTCCTGTTCTTCCCCTCCCCTGCAACTACTTCCCTTTGCCTCTTCTACATGAGATAGTTTAGCCTACCCTGTCACTCCCCATCTCCTCTTGTCACTTTCCTTTCTCACCTCTTAACTTCACCCCTTAAGTATCATCCCTTACCACCAAATTCAACCTGTGCCCTCTATCCATGTATACCTATAAACATATATACACACATTCACATATGTATTCATATGTCCATAGACACTTCTTCAATTATTTTCATAATGAGAAAGGTTTTATCAGACACAATTATTATTTTTCCATATAGGAATGTTAATAGTTCAACTTCGATAAGTTCCTTTTGAGTTCTTTTCCCTGATTACCTTCTCAGGCGTCTCTTGCTTCTTGTGTGTGGATGTCAAATTTTCTATTCAACTCTGGTTTTTTCCTCAAGAATGCTTGAAAGTCCTCTATTCCACTGAATGACCATATTTTCCCCTGAAATAAGATACTCAGTTTTACTGGGTAGGTGACCCTTGGCTTCAATCCCAGCTCTTTTGCCCTCTGGAATATCATATTCCATGCCCTTCAATCCCTCAGTATAGAAGCTGCCAGGTCCTGGGCTATTCTGATTGTGTTTCCACAATATTGGAATTGTTTCTTCCTGGCTGCTTGTAGTATTTTCTCCTTGATCTGGGATTTCTGGAACCTGGCTATAATATTCCTAGGAGTTTTTTTTTGGAGATCCTTTTTAGGAGGCAATCAGTGGATTCTTTCAACTTCTTTTTCCCCCTCTGGGTCTAAAACATCAGGGCAATTTTTCTTCAGAATTTCTTGAAGGATGATTTCTAGGTTCTTTCTTTGATTGTGACTTTCAGGTAGTCCAATGATTTTTAAATTATCTCTCCTGGATCTATTTCCAGGTCAGTGGTTTTTCCCATGAGATATTTCACATTGCCTTCTATTCTTTCATTTGTTTGGATCTGTTTAACAGCATCTTGATTTCTCATAAAGTCACTAGCTTCCATTTGCTCCAGTCTAACTCTGAAGCAATGATTCTCCTCAGTGAGCTTTTTTGATTCTTTTTCCATCTGGCAAATTTGGGTTTTTAAGGCATTCTTCTCCTCATTGCCTTTCTGGGCCTCTTTTGCTATTTGAGTTAGTCTATTTTTAAGGTGTTGTTTTCCTCAGTCAGGCTGTTGACTGTCATTTCATACTTTTCTTGCATCCTTCTCATTTCTCTTCATAATTTTCCCCCCACTTCTCTTATCTGCTTCTTAAGGTCCTCTATGGCCTGTAGCCAGATTGTATTTTCATTTGGGGCTTTTGGTGCAGGAGTTCTGAACTCACAGTCCTCTTCCTGTTCCATGCTTTGATCCACTTTGCCCCCAAAATAGGAGTCCAAAGTTGCATTTTTCTGTTTATTTTGTTTCCTTTGCCTGGGCATATTGCCACTTAATTACTTGATTTTTGGGCTTGGTGCCACAGTAGGACTGTGCCACCAGACAGGAGAGCTTCAGTCCCGAACATCAGGTCTTCACAACTTCTGGAGGTTGGATGGCCTCTATAAAGCCTCCACACGCTCTGGCAAACTGGATACCCACCCTAAACCTCCACCCCAGACCACAATCCAGATCCAAGCAGGTTAAAGCAAGAGCAATTAACCCACAGACTGATTGCTGGATCTCTCTACATTTCGCAGACCGGGAGCTAGAACTGCCACTGACACTGCAAAATGGCGTTTCCTCAGCAGCTTTTCACCCCCAGGGGAGGAAGCCAATGAGTTCCCCAAATACTGGTCCCAAAGTTCATAGGGCACTAACCTCTCACTTTGTCCTAGGCATATCTGTGCTGATAGTTCTGGAATTGCCATAGCTGCTGGTGTTCTGGGGTCCCTCCAGCTGGCTTCTGGCCCAGCCACTCTGGGGCTAAAACCGCAGCTCAAGCGGGCCTGGGCTCGGCTCCCAGAGCCCTGCGTTGTCGGTGCACAGTGCGCTGTGCTGCTGGCTCTCAGAGGGCTGAGCTGGCCGCTCCCTGCAGGGCTGCTGGGCTGTCCTCAGCAGGAGGTTAGCTTCTCTGTGTTGTTCTGTGGGTGATGGGGCTCCAGAAGTTGTTCAGATTCCCCTTTCATTTTATTTGGAGGCAGAGCACCTTGGAAGTGCTGTTTCTATTCCACCATCTTGCCTCCCCCCCTGCCCCCCCTGCCCCCAGCCTCTGCTATCTTGATAACCTTGTGGAATTCATCTGCTATCGCTGTGTCTTAATTTTGGATCTAGCTAGCTAGCTAGATAGATAAATAGATATGGATATAGACATGGACATGGACATGGACATGGATATGAATATGACAGAGATAGAGATAAAATAGAGATAGAGATAGACATAGACATAGATACTGTGAGGGGATTAGAATCCTGTTTAATTATGTCACCAATCCTGATCTTGGAGATAAAATGAGGAAATAACACCTTTCTTTCTGTCCCTAGAGGAAGAGTTCTTAACCTGAGGTCAACAAACTTAAAAAAAAAAACAAAAAAGATAAATTTTTTCCATATAATTGGTTTCCTTCATAATTCTATGTGTTTTATTTAGGCATCTAACAATATCATTCTGAAAGCAGGCCCATCAGACTTACCAGACTACTAAAGGGGACCGTATCCCCCAAAAGTTTAAGAATCCATGTTCTAGAGAGACATTTCTTCTCTTGAAAGAGAAGTGGTAGACTAGTTAATCAGTCAGTCGATTAGCACTTACTAACTTACATGCATGCTATATTCTAGGCATTGTGTGAGGAACTGAGGATACAAAGAAAGGTAAAAGAGAGTTCCTATTCTCAAGGAGCCTACAGTCTAATGGGGCAAATAACATAAAAACAACTATATACAAGCAAGATGTACAAGATAAATTGGGGAGTCACATATTGTCACATATTATACACCTATAAATTCTTAATTTTAAAAGTTCCAAACACTTTAGTTGGCCATGTGCCTGCTGAACTGATAAAATTCCAAAAACGGTTGGGTGTGTGATCTCAGGTACAATTTAAGAAATTGTAGGACTTTCAGTCTATTGATCCTTAGAGGGCATAATTCAAGACCTCTGGACATAGCTCAACCTTAAGTAATACTGAAAAGGGAGAAATCCATGAAAGTAGAAGAGATAGATGGGGAGCCATTTAGAATAATCCAATTGTATTTGTGTGAGAGCCATCCGTTCTCTCCTGTGAGTGGAAAAAATAATATGGTTTGACATACAAAAATCATTCTTTCCCTTTTTTTCTCTGAATGGATGGGTGTAGAGTTGAGTGGATGATATCAGATTTATTAAGTGTTTACCATGAGAATGGTACTTTTCTAAGTGTTGGGAGTGGGGGGAGGGTCAGAAAGGAACAAGAATTTATTAAGCACCTACTATGTACCAGAGCTTAAATATGTTGCCCACAAAATAAGGAGACAGGAATAATTAAAAAGACCCTGCTGTTGGGAAAGATTGAAAACAAAAGGAAAAATGAATGGCAGGGGAGGAGATGGATAGAGAGTGGTATTGAAGCAGTGAACATGAGCTTATACAGACTTGGGAGATGGAGAGGATAGAAGGGCCTGGCATGCTATATAGTCCATTGGGTCATGAAACATGATTGAATGAATGAACAACAAACAACACTATATACTAGTCATTGTGCTAAGTATTTTACAAATATCGTCTTATTTCATCCTTACCTAGAAATTAGGTGGTATTATTATTCCATTTTAAAGTTGAGGAGACTGAGACAAAAGCTAATAAATACAAAAGTGGGACATTACTTGAATGAATATATGAATGCATGAAAAAGCAATTATTAAGTGCTGACTAGGTACCAAGCATTGTGTTGTGTTGAGAATACAAAACAACAACAACAAAACAAAACAAAACAAAACAAAAACCTAGATGTTTCTTGCTCTCAAAGAGCTCATGTTCTAATTTGAGATAGACAACACATAAAAGAAAGTTGAACTTCAGGGCAGATGGAAAGGCTTGGAAGTCCTAAGGGTTCAGCAATTGAGTGGATGGCAAGACTCATGAGTCTTTGTGTTATTTAAGTAGTGAAAATGACAGTGTTGTGGTACTAGATTATTAGACCTGGAGGATCTTAGAAAGAAATGACAGAGAAGAGGGTAAGGCCTGGTGATGCTCTATCTCATCAGAAAGAGTTACATTATTGACTGAAACTCTTTCTAACCCCATGACCAAATAGCCTAGGAAATTTGGCAAGTAGAGGGGCCAAGAGATTAGGGCTTCCTCAGTGGTCATGGATCTTCCTACAACCTGACCATCCCAGATAGGTTCTGGAATGATATAGGGAGTGGGTGAAGACTTAAAGAACTCATTTTCTAATAGGGGAGGGAACAAATATGGAGGAATGGTGAAGGGAATTTTCATCTGGGAAGGTACAAGGATGTTGGATTGATGCATAGGGTGGTCAATTGGCATGCCCTTTCCAAAAGCAATAGCAATTTTGATTTGATTACTATTCCCAGAAAAAGAAATGGACAATGGGAGGATGTAGTACAATGCATAATTATGGTGTAACAGTGGCAACATGCCTGGAGCGAACATGACTGAATGATATATGAAGCACGTTCTGGTCTCAGGTCAGTTAGGTATAGTGGGCTGCCTAATTCCCTCTCAAATCAAGGCCCCTCATGTCTAGGTAGGGAGTTCCAAAGCTAACAGGATGATCTCCAACCAATCTAGTTTCCAGGAAGAAAGCAAACCCTCTACACCCCCATTCCCAACTCCTTCTACAAAATCAGAAGCTTCTCTTTCTTCAGGGTAAATCTTAAGTCTCTCCATAAAAATGCATGCCTAGATCTGTACCCAACCCTATCATTTCTCATAGCATTAAAGCCATGTTTCATCCTCAGTCTTTTGAAGTCATGATTGGTTGGTTGTTACATTGACCATAGTTCTCAGGTCTTTCAGAGTGACTTCCCTTTGCATTATTGTTGCGTGGTTATTATGTAAATTATTGTCCTAGAAACTTTCTCTGATATATTCCTCCCTTCAATGATCATTCCATTGCTATTATCTGTTTTGTTTTGTTTTTTTCTTATGAGGTCTTCTTATTCTACCCAGGCTGGAAGTACAGCAGCCATAAATGAACCTGATCCTAAAACTGATTCTCAAGGAATGTTCTCGTTCAGTCACTTTAATGGGTCCAACTCTTCACAACTCCATTTGGGATTTTCTTGGCAGAGGTGCTGAAGTGGTTTGTCATTTCATCCTCCATCTCCTTTTACAGATGAAGAAACTGATGCAAACAGGGTAACATGACTTCCTAGAGTCCCACGGCTCTAGTAAGTGTCTGAGGTAAAATCTGAACTCAGATCTTCCCGACTCCAGACCTGGGGTTCTATCCACTGTACCACCTAGCTGCCCAGCCTTCCTAGCTGGAAGACTAAACCTGCTCTATTTTTCAGAATAAGGCCATGTCACTCCTTTATTATGTGCTCTGGTGACTCTCCTCTTACAGGAGCTCACCATATTGGTAAAGGACTTAGCAAGGGCACTTGCTTGGCTTCAGCTCTACAGTAACTCAAAACTCTTGAACTCAAGTGATCCACTAAGACTTAGCCTCCCCAGAAACAGGGACTACATGCTCAGCCATTCTCTGACTTGTGAATGTCCACAGCACTTACTGCAACCAGTCTATAGCATACTGGCATACAAATTGCTTCTGTTTCCTTGGAATAATTCTGTGGTTCTTCTGATATGTGCATGTTTTTTTTAAAGTAGATTTTAAGCTTTTTGGGAATCATAGCCATGTCTTTGCATCATTCGTCTCTCCCGAAACACTTGACTTAGTATTGAACACACGAGTGCCCAATAAAACACTGATGGAATCACTTTGATAAACATTCAGGGGCAAGTCCCTGGCAGTAAAATGAAAGTGGAAATGTTTCAATAAACAACTTTCATTCTCTACTAAAAACAAATGCACAGATTAAGTTCAAGGATGGTACTTGGGAAAGTAGGATCCTTTTGGAAAATGTGGAACAAAAGTGTGTTTCCTAATGACTTTAAATTCAATTTTGAATTGATTTGAAAGCCTTTCTCTTTGATTATTGTTGCTTTTTGAGCTATAACCCTCCCTCCTCTATTGATGGTTTCTGGCCCCTTAAATTCTTTTATCTTCATGCCAATGGATAAAAATCGAACTGGAATGTTCTTTAATCATTCTTAAAACATGTCTTGTTTATTCAGGAATATAAGAAGTTAAGAATGAAAAAAATAATAATCAGTGAGTTTTTGGTGGTATTAGCCCCAAACTCTCCTTTTTCATCTGATCGGGGATAATCATAGGAAGAGCAACACAGAAATGCTGACATTGAGATACACTTTTCTTCACACCGAATGGCCAATGATAATTAGTCATCCCAGATATGAAAAGACTCTTATCATAAATTTGTATTTTCTGCTTTCAAGTATTTCTTAACTCTAAAATTCTGGCATTGAGTTATGTTTGTCTCATAGGTAGCTTTAAGCGCTTGGTGAAAAGCTTCCTGCCTGTTCTGGTCTTTGCTGATTAATGTTTTCCTGTTGGATGTATGCAAGCTATTTTCATATTTTGCAATGACATTTTCTGTCCCACTGTATAGTTCCTTCCTACAAAAGGTGTTATATAAATATACTTGATTTGCTTATCCCCCAGGAGCCAGACTGATTTACTGGGTTTGTAAATTCCCTTTAGATGACCTGATTTATCATTTCAGCAAAGAAAGAAAAGATGTTCTTATGTACAAGATGAACTAGGTTTTTACACAATTTTTTCTCTTGCTTCTTATTGTTATCACATTTATTGAGTTCCATGGTAATATGAAATCAAGGTTGCAATCTGTATTGTTGGAGGAAATATCTACCTTGAGGAGATCATAGATCCTCCAAAATACAAATAATGAATAATAATAATAATAATAATAGTGATAGTTCCATTTTTGTTGAACTTTAAGAAATCTTAAGAGAGCAAAGCTTTTTACATACATTATCTTATCTGATATGGTATTTGAGGCAACTAAGTGGTATTCTGGATAAAGTACTGGACCAGGGGTTGGGAAAACCTGAGTTTGAAACCTGGTTCACATACTTACTAGCTATGTTGACCCTGAGTGAGTCATTTTACCCCCTCTATGTCTCAGTTTCCCCATCTATAAAATGAGTGGATGGAACTTTAGGCTAGTTCTAAATCTATTATCCTATGAACTGAATTCAAAACCAATCTTAGGCACTTATTAGCTGTGTTACCCTGGGCAAATCACTTAATTTCCTCCTGCCTTAGTTTCTTCATCTGTAAAAAAGGGATATTAATTGCACCCTTTTCCCATTTTTGCTGAGGATAAAATGAGTTAATATTTTAAAGTATTTTCTAAACCTTAATGCATTATGCACATGCTAGCTATTACTATTATTATTATTTAATAGAAGTATAAAATCAGAATCTGGCTTTGCCAGTTTCTTTCACATTTTTTTTAAACAAATGCTTTATTAACTTCTGTTTTACATCATTCATTTCTGCCAGATTTTGAGTTACAATCATTTCCCCCCCATTATTCCCCTACCCAAACTCCCAGAATAGTAGTCCCACAAGGTATCGCTTCCTCCAGTCTGCTCTCTCCCATACCTTCTCCCATACCCCCATCAACTTTTCCATTAGAGGAAGGTGAATCTTTGTGCCCCAATGCCTGCACATCTTATCTCCCTATTACAAGCGAAAGAGTATTACTAATAGTATTTATATATATTTGAAACATTTAATGTTACGACCTCGAATTTCAGATACATTTCCTTCCTCCCTTGTCACCCATTCCTTCTTGGGAGATAAGCAATTCAGTATATGTTGTACATGTCTAGCTATGCAAAACATTATCATAGTAGATATATTGTACAAGGCTGCTTATAATTCCTCCCACTCATCCCACCCCCCACCTGGTCCATTCCCTACATAATCCTGTCCCTCTTCTATAGTGGGTACTTCCAACCTCCCCTCACCCCAAGGATGCCCTCCCATCCATCATCCCTCCTCTCATCCCCCTTCCCCCTATCCTTCTGCAGGTTGAGATATCCCATTTAGTATGTATGTCATTTTCTCCCTGAACCAAATTCAATGGGAATGTGGTTTTGTCTTTTTAGCCTTCCTTATTCTCCCCCTCCTTTGCAACCACTTCCCCTTGCTTCTTCTACATGGGATAGTTTACCCTACCCTGTCTCTCCCCATCTCCTCTTACCACTTTCCTCTCTCACCTCATAATTTCATCCCTTGAGTATTCTCCTTCCCAACAAATTCAACCTATGCCCTCTATCCATATATAACTGTAACCATATACACACACATTCACATATGTATTCATATGACCACACCCCCTTCTTCCATTATTTTCATAGTGAGAAAGATATCATCAGCCACAATTATTGCTTTTCCATATAGGAATGTAAATAGTTCAACTTTGATAAGTTCCTTTTGATTTCTTTTCCCTGATTACCTTCTCAGGAATCTCTTGCTTCTTGCCTCTGGATGTCAAATTTTCTATTCAACTCTGGTTTTTTTCTCAAGAATGCTTGAAAGTCCTCTATTCCACTGAATGACCATATTTTCCCCTAAAACAAAATACTCAGTTTTGCTGGGTAGGTGACCCTTGGGTTCATTCCCAGTTCTTTTGCCCTCTGGAATATCATATTCCATGCCCTTCGATCCCTCAGTGTAGAAGCTGCCAGGTCCTGGGCTATTCTGATTGTGTTTTCACAATATAGAAATTGTTTCTTCCTGGCTGCTTGTAGTATTTTCTCCTTGATCTGGGGATTCTGGAACCTGGCTATAATATTCCT
This sequence comes from Gymnobelideus leadbeateri, assembly GCA_011680675.1. Classification (NCBI taxonomy): domain Eukaryota; kingdom Metazoa; phylum Chordata; class Mammalia; order Diprotodontia; family Petauridae; genus Gymnobelideus; species Gymnobelideus leadbeateri. Next base: position 53,931 of record WOXC01011173.1, on the reverse strand, counting down.
GGGAGTTTTCTTTTTGGGATCTTTTCAGGAGGTGATCGGTGGATTCTTTCAACCTCTATTTTGCCCTCTGGATCTAAAACATCAGGGCAATTTTCCTTGAGAATTTCTTGAAGGGTGATTTCTAGGTTCTTTCCTTGATCATGGCTTTCAGGTAGTCCAATAATTTTTAAATTGTCTCTCCTGGATCTATTCTCAGGTCAGTGGTTTTTCCCATGAGATATTTCACATTGCCTTCTAATCTTTCGTTTGTTTGGATCTGCTCAACAGCATCTTGATTTCTCATAAAGTCATTAGCTTCCATTTGCTCCAGTCTAACTCTGAAGGAATGAATCTCCTCAGTGAACTTTTGAGATTCTTTTTCCATCTGGCAAATTCGACTTTTAAGGCATTCTTCTCCTCATTGCCCTTTTGGGCCTCCTTTGCCATTTGAGCTAGTCTATTTTTTAAGGTGTTGTTTTCCTCAGTCAGGCTGTTGACCCTCATTTCATACTTTTCCTGCATCCTTCTCATTTCTCTTTCTAATTTTCCTCCACTTCTCTTATTTGATTTTTAAAGTCCTTCTTAAGGTCCTCTATGGCCTTCAACCCACTCATGTTTTCCCCTGGGGCTTTTGGAGCAGGACTTCTGACCTCACAGTCCTTTTCCTGCTCTATGCCCCCAAAATAGGAGTCTAGGGTTGCATTTTTCTGTTTCCTTTGCCTTAGCATGTTGCCACTTAATTGCTTGACTTTTGGGCTTGTTGCCACACTATGGCTTTAAGGCCAGATAGAGGAATTTTCGTCCCGAACGTGTGGGGGGCAACTTCCGTTTCTGGCAAGCTATAAACCCACCCACAACTTCCACCCTAGATCACAATCCAGATCCAGGAGGTTAAAGCAAGAGCGATTACCCCCCAAGACTGATCGCTGGATCTCCCCACGATTTGTAGGCTGGGAGCCAGACCTGCCTCTGAAAACTACAAAATGGTGTGTTTCCTCAGTGGCTTCTAGCCCCCAGGGGAGGGAGCTGACGCACTCCCCAAATACAGGTCCCAAAGTCCATAGGACACTAACCTCTTACTTTGTCCTAGGCATGTCTAGGTTGATAATTCTGGAGTCGCCACAGCTCCTGGTGTTCTGGGGTTCCTCCAGCCGGCTGCTGGCCCTGCCGCCCTGGAGCTAAAACCTCGGCTCACGCGGACCTGGGCTCGGCTCGGCTCCTGCGCTCTGCGCTCTGAGCGCTGCCAGCTCCCAGACCGCTGCACTGGTACTTCCTGCAGGGCTGCTGGGCTGTCCTCAGCGGGAGGTTAGCTTCTCTGTGTCGTTCTGTGGGTGCTGGGGCTCCAGAAGTTGTTCACAATCCTTTTTTACATAGTTTGTGGGGAATCTGGGGGCAGAGAGGCTTGGAAGAGCTGTTTCTACTCCGCCATCTTGGCTCCGCCCTCCAGTTTCTTTCACATTTAAAGCATTCTATTTTGCATGAAAATAATTTGTAGGAATGAAACATAGGTAAAGGAAGGAATAAAAACTACCCTGTAATGAAAATAATTTGTAGGAATGAAACAGAGATAAAGGAAGGAATAAAAACTACCCTGTAATGAAAGGAGTGTGAATATAACCAAATAATAATTCTAAAGAAAAGCATAGTCTTCCACAATGTAGACTCAGACAAAAAGTGAATCATTAATATTTCTACTTGGGATAAGTAAAAAATGAATATTTGAACATTGAATAATCAGGGATCCTTATATTGAGGATCATGGACCGCTATCATAGATAGATTTTAGGAGATCCATGAACCTGGATGGGAAAAAAATGCATCTTTATTTTCACTGATCTCTAACTAAATTTTAGCATCTCCTTCCTTCTTGAAATTAAATGAAACCATGTTTCTGAGGAGGGATCCATAGGTTTTTACCAGACTACAAAAGGGATTCATGACACAATAAAAGTTAAGGACCCCTGGAATAATTATACCTTAAAGGGGTGGATGAGAAAATCCAACCTCATAAAAGTTGATTTTGGCTTCATTTTAATATGATTTTCTTAAATCAATTGTGCTCACTCTATTAGCATTTTCTTTTCAACTCCTTGAATGGCTGAATGTAAATATTTGGGGAAGTAGATCAGAAAGAACAATTGCATCACAAACTTTCAAGGAACGCCATTCTTCTGTTGAAGCTAAACCATACAATATCCTTTCAGCAGGCATCCTGCACTCTCAGATGTCCATATGGCTCTTCCTGCTGATCTGTAGGAATTTATGGTCTGGTATTTGTTCCTTCACGCTATGAGGGGCAAGGGTTTGTTCAGCTTCAAAAAGGCACCATGGGCAGGGTCAGATTAGGTTCTTAGAGTGGGCCAAGAAAATTCTCATTGTCAGATCATTGCTAGAGCTTTTGGGGAATCAGGCTTTGAAGGATGCATGATGTATTCCACTGTATTTCCAGTTCTGTTGAATGAACCATATTATCATGGGGTTCTACTATAGTTATGAATAAAAAATGCTTTCTTTCTTAAAGAACTATTCCTATGTTTAAGTTTTTAAGATAAAAAGAAAGAAAAATCAACTGAAAGTCATAGGTTTACATGGGGTCTGAGAGTACATCTAGTCTTATCTCCTTAGTTTATTAAGAAGGAAACTGAGATACAAGTGACTTTTCCAGGCACACAAAGAACAAATAAAACTGACAAAAAAAACCATTCTGTTGTTATCTTTGTCTGGTGTTCCTCCTTCATTTTCCAAGAGGACTAGTGAGATCATGGGGTTATGTCTTGACTTACTTGTGAATTGGACTTAAGTGAGGCAGAGTTTCTCAGAACCATCAACCTCCCTCTCTCTTCTAGAGTCACCAAAGTCCAGTGACAAGACAAAAGTCAAGACAACAAGTGATGGTCCAGGAGGCAGTGGATGACCTTGACATCTTCAATGTCTGAATAAGCTCTAAGTACTCCACAGCACTCACTTCAACCATCTTCATGGCCATTGGAACAAATCGTTCTCATCTACCCATTTTGCTGGGGGAGGTCTTCATATGCAATTTTTTGTAGTTTTAGTATCAAGGATAGTTTTTGGTATCTTCCTTATGAAATTTTTTGCACTTTGCTTCACAAAATAGAGAATAGCTAGATTGTGCAATGAGTAGATTGCTGATTCTGGTGTCAGGAAGACTCTCATTTTCCTGATTTCAAATCTGTCATCAGACACTTACTAGCTTTGTGACCCTGGGCAAATCACTTACCCCTGTTTGCCTCAGTTTCCTCTTCTGTAAAATGAGATGGAGAAGGGAATGGCAAACCACTCCAGTATCTTTGCCAAGAAAACCCCAAATGGGGTCATGAAGAGTCAGATACAATTGAAAAATGACTGAACAACAACACCACAAACTAGAAATACAATGATTTTGATGCTTCCCAAGGTCTGTTTTTTTCTTGCCATAATGATTTTGAATTTAAATCATATGCAGTGTCAAGAGTTGGGTCTCCACAGTTGTTCACCTCAGCCATTCTTTAGCATTATAGCTTAGTATCACTATGGAATGGGTAAAATTTTTGAGTGTTAGTGATAGGAATCTCCTATGGGCTGAAAAGGCATCACTGGGTTAGATTACTCCAAGTTTAGTGCTTTCTACAATAACCACTTTTTCTCTGAAGGATTTTGCTTCTCATTATGTAATTCCTTTCAGAAGTAGTGTTGCATGATGGGTAGAGAGCTGCCATCAAAACCTAGAAGATATGGTTTCAAATCTCTTTGACCCATCATGACTGTGACCGTAAAATGTCATTTAGCTTCTCAGGTTTTTAGGTGGGAGGTGACAAGCCACAGCAACAAAACCCCATAGTACATCTCGAATCAGATTAAAATGTGATGAGGAAAAGTTTAACAAAATAAATAGACATACAATCCAATGTACATAATAGTAACCTGTGGTTTTCTAAATCAATGTGTGGCCAAATAGGCTGTGGGGACCCATAGCTTATTGAAGCTTTAGGCAACTCTTAAAGACTTGGGAGGTTGCTGAGAAGGTGCTGAAAATCTTTGTAGGTGGACTGTTCTCACCTAGAAGCTCTTTGTATTAATGGAATCATGGATCCAGTCCCTATCCCTATGTAGACATATTAAGCCTACATTCCAGGAAGTGGAACTGTTTTTAAGAAACAATATAGACTTGATAACGTAGGTTAAAACAGAACATTCTGGAGAGTCCATTGTGGGGCTTCTGGATAGTGTAAATCTTACCTCTATTCACTCCTCCATTTTGGATAAGAGTTTAGTCCAGGGGTGTATCAGAAACCAGTTACAAACCTCTTACACCTATTAAATTGTGGATTCCTTTAAGGTAGGGACTGTCTTAATAGTAGGTGTTTAATAAATGCTTATTGACTGAATGACACCTAAGATAATAGACAAATCCTAAAACTCGGGGGATTGATTTATTGTTTGGTGGCTAAGTGATGGAGAAGATGTTAATAATCCAAATTAAACTTATTAGAACATCATGGGGACATTATTTCCCCTCCAGAAAGCCAATTATTAAATATTTACCTGTCCAGTTATGGTTCTGTCCCACTTTGAGCGACTCTCAAAAAGTCATGGTTTCCAACTCAAGGAGTCCAGTTAATTAAACAACAAACATTATTATCTACTATATGGTGGGTGGTGAGGCTAGAAAGACAATATACACATGTATATCAATATGTATATACATATACAAACATGTGTACATATGTATGTAAACACATGCACATGCAAATGCATAATAGTATGTATGTGTACATATACATATAATATGATGTCAATATGCATAAATATATATGTATATTTTAAAGTGTGTAATGGGAGGGATTAGAAAAGGGTTTGGCGGGGGGAGGAGCCAAGATGGTGGAAAGGAAGCAGTAACCTTGATGAGCTCCTTGGTCACTAAGGCTCAAAGGGTGAATCTGAGCAGAATGCAGAGTGACAGAGCCCACTGGAAGACGAAGTGTGGCAGAGTCCAGCCCAGGAGGTTGCCCAGTGTGTCTGGACTGGTCGAGCCAGAGCGCAAGGGGTCTTCACAGCCCAGACCTAAGAGCAGACAAGCAGACTACACCAGAGAGAGCAAAAGCCCCAGCCTGCAGACATACCGAGGACTAATCACAGTCATCTCTCTCCAACGGGTAGGATCACTGAAGCCAGGTAGGAGAGTCAGGCCCCCAGTGGAGAGAGTGGCTTCTCTGGCTGCATTCGGCCTCCAGCCTGGAAGTTTAGAAAATGCCTGCCTGTATAATACAGGGGCTGGAATGGCAAAGTAAATTCTAGCTACTCAGATCCTCCCATTCTTCCTTCATGAAGCAGAAAACCCAAAGATAAGTCTCCCACCCAGATTGAAATCCCAAGTTAATGGAAATAGCCCCAGGCTTGAGAGTCTCCAAGAACGGGTGTAACTGAGACAGCTAGGAGTCTAAAGAGAAGAGAGGGAGGGGTCCCAACAAGCCCCACCTCACCTCACCAACAAAAGCCTACTTATAGCCCAGGGGTATGGAGGCAGAAATCTGAAATGGTCAGAAGCACCCACACCTGCTCATCTACATCCCTCATTGACTTCCCTGACTTAGCCATAAACTAGCCACCCAGAGGTATTCAAAGTCAAGGATCAGGCCCTAAACTCATAGCCTGAGAAACTAAGAAACAGGAAGTCACAATGGGAAAAAAAGAAGCTGAGAAGGAGAAGGGGAAGGCAAGAAAGTCTATTCGAGCATACTATGCAGGGCAAGAACAACAAAATACACAGGACAATATAGACTCTCTACCCACACCTGAGACCACAGAAGGAAACATGATCTGGTCTCAAGCCCAAATAGCATTCCTGGAGGAGCTTAAGAAAAATTTTAAAGACCAAATCAGGGAGGCAGTGACCAACTTGGAAAAACGTCTCAGTGAAGTAATTGGAGAAAATACCTCCCTAAAAGAGGAACTTCAAAAAATAACTGAAGACTGTAATTCGATAAAAATTAGAAACAATCAAACTGAAACTCAGAACTCTATGATGCAGCAGGAGTCAATCAAACAAAACAAGACGATAGAAAAATTGCAAGAAAATATAAAATAGCTCACTGGAAAAATAACTGACCTAGAGAACAGATCCAGGAGAGACAACCTAAGAATTATTGGTCTACCAGAAAGCCATGATGAAAAAAGCAGCCTAGACAACATCCTCCAAGAGATTGTCAAAGAAAACTGTCCTGAGGTCCTGGAATCAGAAGATAAAATAGCTATCGACAGAATTCACCAGACTCCTCCCGAGAGAGATACCAAACTGAAAACTCCAAGAAATATAGTAGCCAAATTCCAGAATTACAAGATTAAAGAAAAAAATTCTACAAGCAGCCAAAAAGAAACAATTCAGATATCAAGGAACTACAGTTAGGATCACACAGGCCCTAGTAGCTTCTACATTAAAAGAGCAGAGGGACTGGAATTTGATATTTCATAGGGCAAGAGAGCTAGGACTAAAACCAAGGATTAACTACCTGGCAAAACTGAGCATAATCTTCCAGGCAAAGAGATGGTCGTTTAATGAAATAAGGGACTTCCAGATGTTCCTGATGAAAAAGCCAGAGCTCAATGGAAAATTTGATCTCCAATTACAAGACTCAAGAAAGACATAAAAAGGTAAACAAGAGAAACACAGACTCACACATGCATAAGTGCACACACCCATACCCACAAACACACGCTCATTACTTGGGATGCAACAAGAGCAAAATGTTCACATCCCTATATGTGGAGCTGATAACTGTCAATATTCAAAATCTTTATGATTATCATGACCTTCAAAAGGGTTATACTTAGATAGAGGGTGTGGGTATGAATGCACTAACCTGATGTCTAAAAAAAAAAAAACTATTAAGGGGATCAAAGAGACTGTAATGGGAAAATGGAAAGGATTAGATAGGAAAATGTAAAATATGCCATCTGAAGAGGCATTAAAACACACTATAGAAGAGGGGAAAGAAAGAGGGAGAGGAACATCATTTAAACACTATTCTCACTGGTTCTGGTTCAAAGACGGATCAACTTAAATCAGTGAAGTTTAAGATTTTAATGTGAATAGACACACAAATTCATTAAATAGAGGAAAAGGAGGGAGGGAGAGGAGCAATGTTTGAAATTCACTCTCATTGGTTTGGAATCAAACGGGGAGTAATTTACTCTGATAAGTGTAAAAATGTATTGCATCCCATAGAAAGCAGAAGGGTAAGGGGAGGGTGAAAAAGAGGAGACTAAAGGGGGGGATCAGAAGGGAGGGAAACAGTAGTAAGGGGAGAGGGTAGGTTAAGAAGAGGGATCACTGGGTGGGAACACTGAGGGAGGGGGTGGTCAAAAGGGAAAACTTCAAGGAGGGGAAGGGAGAAGGAAGAAACAAAAACATAAACAGGGGAGGGAATAGGATGGAGGGGAACAGACAGATAGTCATTATTACTTTGAATGTGAATGGGATGAACTCTCCCATAAAACAGAGGCAGATAGCAGAATGGATTAAAAACCATAATCCCACAATATGCTGTCTACAAGAAACACATTTGAAACAAAGAGATACCCACAGGGTAAAGGTAAAAGGTTGGAGTAAAATTTATTATGCCTCAGCTAAAGTAAAAAAAGCAGGGGTAGCAATACTTATCTCAGATAAAGCAAAAGCAAAAATAGATCTAATTAAAAGAGATAAGGAAGGAAACTATATCCTACTAAAAGGCACCATTGAGAATGAAGCAATATCACTACTTAATATATATGCACCAAGTGGTATAGCATCCACATTCCTAGAGGAGAAGTTAAAGGAATTAGAGGAAGAAATAGATAGCAAAACTATACTAGTGGGGGACCTTAATCTTCCCCTCTCTGATCTTGATAAATCTAACCTCAAAATAAACAAGAAAGAAGTTAAGGAGGTGAATAGAATCTTAGAGAGACTAGATATGATGGAACTCTGGAGAGAACTGAATGGGGATAAAAAGGAATTTACTTTCTTCTCAGCAGTGCATGGTACATACTCAAAAATAGACCATGTACTAGGGCATAAAAACCTCACAATCCAGTGCAGAAAGGCAGAAATATTAAATGCATCATTCTCAGATCATGATGCAATAAAAATTATATGCAATAAAGGGCCAGGGAAAGATAGACTAAAAACTAATTGGAAAGTAAACAATTTAATCCTAAAAAAATTGGTGGGTCAAACAAGAAATTATAGAAACAATCAATAATTTCATTCAAGAGAATGATAATAATGAAACAACATACCAAAATTTGTGGGATGCACTAAAGGCAGTTCTCAGGGGAAGTTTTATATCCCTGAGTGCATACTTAATTAAAGCAGAGAGAAGGGAGGTCAATGAATTGGACATACAATTGAAAAAAGCTAGAAAAAGAACAAATTGAAAATCCCCAATTTAGTACTAAATTAGAAATATTGAAAACCAAAGGTGAGATTAATAAAATTGAAATTAAGAAAACCATTGAATTAATAAATAAAACTAAGAGTGGGTTTTATGAAAAAATCAACAAAATTGATAGACCCTTAGTCAATATGATAAAAAAAGGAAGAAGAAAACCAATTTATGAGTATCAAAAATAAAAAGGGTGAATCTACCTCCAATGAAGAGGAAATCAAAAAAATAATGAGGAATTATTTTTCCCAATTGTATGCACATAAATATGACAATGTTAGTGAAATGGATGAATATTTACAAGATCACAAGTTGCCCAGATTAACTGAAGAGGAAGTGAATTACCTAAATAACCCCATCTCAGAAAAAGAAATCAAACAAGCCATCAATGAACTCCCTAGGAAAAAATCTCCAGGGCCAGATGGGTTCACTAGTGAATTCTATCAAATATTTAAAGAACAATTGATTCCAATACTTTAGAAACTATTTGGGAAAATTAGTGAAGGAGTCCTACCAAACTCTTTCTATAACACAAATATGGTACTGATCCCTAAATCAGGAAGAGATAAAACAGAGAAAGAAAATTATAGACCAATTTCCCTCATGAATTTAGATGGAAAAATTCTAAATAAAATATTAGCCAAAAGACTCCAACAGCTTATCACAAAAATAATACACTCTGATCAGGTAGGATTCATTCCAGGAATGCAAGGATGGTTTAATATTAGGAAAACCATTAGTATAATTGAGCATATCAACAATAAAACTAGCAGAAACCACATGATCATCTCAATAGATGCAGAAAAGGCTTTTGACAAAGTACAACATCCATTCCTATTAAAAACATTAGAAAGTATAGGAATAAATGGAGCCTTCCTTAAAATAGTTGATAGCATCTATTTAAAACCATCAGCAAGTATTATATGCAATGGGGATAAACTAGAAGCCTTTCCAATAAGATCAGGAGTGAAACAAGTATGTCCACTATCACCCCCTTATTCAATCTGGTACTAGAAACACTAGCAGTAGCAATTAGAGTAGAAAAAGGAATCAAAGTAATCAAATTAGGCAAAGAAGTGACCAAGCTGTCACTCTTTGCAGATGATATGATGATATACTTAGAGAATCCTAGAGAATCAAGTAAAAAACTACTTGAGACAATAAATAAATTTGGCAAAGTTGCAGGATATAAAATAAACCCACATAAATCCTCAGCATTCCTGTACATCTCTAATAAAACTCAACAGCAAGAGATAGAAAGAGAAATCCCATTTAAAGTCACTGTAGACATTATAAAATATTTGGGAATCTACTTGCCAAAACAAACCCAGAATCTATATGATCACAACTACAAAACACTTCTCACACAAATAAAATCAGATCTAAATAGTTGGAAAAATATCAATTGCTCGTGGCTGGGTCGAGCTAATATAATAAAAATGACAATTTTACCCAAACTAAACTATATATTTAGTGCCATACCAATCAGTTTACCAAAAAACTACTTTCTAGAGTTAGACAAAATAATAACAAAATTTATTTGGAAAAATAAACGGTCTAGAATATTAAGGGAATTAATGAAAAGAAATTCTAGGGAAGGTGGACTAGCTATGCCAGATCTTAATCTGTATTATACAGCAGCAGTCATCAAAACTGCTTGGTACTGGCAGAGGTGTAGAGTAGTGGATCAATGGAATAGATTAGGCACAGGAGACCCAGCAGTTAATGAATATAGTAATCTATTGTTCGATAAACCCAAAGACCCCAGTTTTGGGGATAAGAATGCACTATTTGACAAAAACTGCTGGGAAAACTGGAATACAGTATGGCAGAAAGTGGGCATAGATCACTATCTAACACCATATACCAAAATCAAGTCTAAATGGGTGCATGATCTAGGTGTAAAGGATGATACTGTAAGCAATTTGGGAAAGCAAGGAATAGTTTACCTGACAGATTTGTGGAGAGGGGAAGATTTTAGGACCAAACAAGAATTAGAGAGCATTATAAAATGCAAAATGGATAACTTTGATTACATTAAATTGAAAAGCTTCTGCACAAACAAAGCCAATGTAATCAAGATCAAGAGGGAGGTGGGAAATTGGGAAAGCATTTTTACAACTTGTGTCTCTGATAAAGGACTCATTTCTAAAATTTATAGAGAATTGAGCCAAATCTATATGAATACAAGTCATTCCCCAATTGATAAATGGTCAAAGGATATGAATAGGAAGTTTTCAGAGAAAGAAATTAAAGATATCTATAAGCATATGAAGAAATGCTCTAAATCACTATTAATTAGAGAAATTCAAATCAAAACAACTCTGATACCACATCTCTCCAGTCCGATTGGCTAAGATGACAAAACAAGAAAGTGACAAATGCTGGAGAGGATGTGGACAAATTGGAACACTAATACATTGCTGGTGGAGTTGTGAACTTATCCAACCATTCTGGAGAGCAATCTGGAATTATGCCCAAAGGATTATAAATAATTTCATACCCTTTGACCCAACAATACCACTTCTAGGGTTACATCCCAAAGAGATCATAGAAGTGGGAGGAAGACCCATATGTACAAAAAATATTTTTAGCAGCCCTTTTTGTGGTTGCAAAGAATTGGAAACTAAAGAGGTGCCCATCAATTGGGGAATGGCTAAACAAGTTGTGGTATATGAATGTAATGGAATTTTATTGTGCTATAAGAAATGAGGAGGTGACGGATTTCATAATTACCTGGAGAGACTTATACAAACTGATGCTGAGCGAGAAGAGTAGAATCAGAATAAATTTGTATACAATCACAGACATACCATATCTATGATGACCAACTATGACAGACTGGACTCTTTTCAGCAATGCAGTGATATAAGTTAATCCTGAAAAACTCAAGAAAGTGAGAAATACCATCCAGAGATATAACTAGAAAGAACTGAGCCTCAGTCCTGATGGAAGCAAACTAAATGATCTTGTTCTTTTCATCGTTTGGTTTTCATCTTTTCATCTTTTCCTTACCATCTTTCATCCCACCTAGTACAATATGCCTTTGTAATTGGAATAATGTCTAATATGAATGCATTTGCAGATCCTATACTGGACTATATGCTGTCGTGTGGGGAGGGGGGAGGGAAGTAAAGGAAATTTGAAAATAAAAGTAAAAAGAAAGAAAAAGGTTTGGCTACCATCACCTTCATGATAGTCATGAATGAGAGAAATTCTGCTGTTCCTCCTTCCACCTAAAAGCACACACTAGCTAAGTTGCCCTGGAACAACAACATTGATGTTTGTATTGGCAGAAGCTGCTATTTTGATTCCAGTGCTTATTTTGACCTCAGCCAACCCATATTGATGACTCTTGTCTCTAGCTGGGAAATTCCAGGGATGTCAAAGCATTTTTGATGCTTTTTAAAAGACAATTCCTTTTTTAAGCAGCCTGAGTACATGGTCATACCCAAATCCATTTTTAAAAATCCCGGAAGATATGATTATATTGTTGCTCATTTGTCAACTCTTCATGCCCCCAGTTAGGATTTTCTTGTCAAAGGTCCTGGAGTGGTTCACCATTTCCTTCTCTAGATCATTTTACAGTTGAAGAAACTGAAGCAAAGAGGGTTAAGTGACTTGCCCAGGGTCACCTAGCTAATAAAGGTCCTGAGGCCACGTTTAAACTCAGGTCCTTCTGACTCCAGACCTGGCACTTTACCCACTGTGTCACCTAGCTGTTCCAATACTATTATAAAACCTGCCATAAATTTTTTAACATGTTTAAACACCATAACAATATATAAAGGCAGCTAAGTGGTCTAGTGGATAAGATGCCATGTCTGGAGTCTGGAGGATCTGACAATAAATCTGACCACTCATACTTAGTTTTGTGACCTCAGACAAGTCACTTAACCCTGTTTGCCTCAGTTTCTTCATCTATAAAATGAGCTGGAGAAGGAAACAGCAAACCACTCCAGGATCTTTGCCAAGAAAATCCCAAATGGGGTCATGAAGAGTCAGATGTGACTGAAAAATGTGATCTGACAACAATACATGAAATTGTTATGTACTAGACCACACACTATACTAAACTAAGGATGGGAAACCTGCAGCTGTAAGGCCACATGTGGCCTTCGAGGTCCTCAAGTGCAGTCTTTTCACTGAGTCCTAGCTTTACAGAGCAAATCTTTTTATTAAGGGGCCTCACTTGATGACCTAGAGGGCCACATTTGACTTTAATGCCACAAGTTCCCCACCCCTGCCCTAAATCATGATCGTATTCAGAGAGCTGAATTTTAATCCTGTCTCAGACACTTCCTTGCTGTGAGATCATGGTAAACCACTGAGACACTCTGAGTAAAAATTTCCTAATCTGTAAATTGGATACAATGTTCATTGACCTACCTACTTTCATGGTTGTTATGAAGAAAGATCTTTGCAAACCAGGAAGCATGATAGATAGATAGTTAGACAGACAGATAGATAGATAGATAGATAGATAGATAGATAGATAGATAGATGGATAGATAGATGGATGGATGGATGGATAGATAGATGGATAGATAGATACACAGATAGACACACAGATGGATGGATGGATGGGTGGGTGGGTGGATGGATAGATACAGATAGATAGATAGATAGATAGATAGATAGATAGATAGACAGATAAGGAGTTGTGATAAGAAGTATTCCATGTTTTTTTTATTTTTAAATAAACATAACATTGACTTTTCTCTGTTACTTTGGCCTCATGAATCCTCTAACCTGTCATTTTCCATGACATGGCTCCATATAAGATCTCTGGAGACAATCTACATGATGGAGAAAAACAGCTGTCATTGGCATTAGAAGACTAGAAAGGGTGGATTGGTTCTCTTCCATCTAATCAGTCGATCAACATTTATTAATAACCTACTATCTGGGAGGCATTGTGCTAAGCAGTAGAGATACAAAGATAGGCAAAAGACAGTCTCTGACCTCAAGTTATTTACTGTCTAGTGGGGGACACAACACTATATCAAAAAAAAAAAGCATATATAAAGGGTAAATTGGAGATAATCTCAGGGGAAAGGCACTAGATTTAAGGAGTATAAGGAAAGGCTTCCTGTAAAAAGTAAGAATTTCAGCAGATACTTGAAGGAATCCAGGGAAGCCAGGAAATAGGAGAACATTCCAGGGGGAAAGTTTAGGAAGGGAGATAAGAGTGAAAATACACGGAAGCTTTTGGACAGATCACTTCACCTGCCATGCCTTGTTTCCTCCTTTCATAAAAATAAGTTGTAAGCCCTTTCCTATCTACCTTAGAAGGTTTGTTTTTTTTTTTTAAGTTTCAATGAGATGATGCATGAAAAATTGCTCTTAAAACTGTAAAACTATATGTAATTAAGGCACTTCTGTTATTTTTCAACATACTACATCTTAGGGGAAAAATATATGTCTTTTAAAATATATATTTTAAAGCAAGCTCCCTGTCTGCTAAGCTTCACCTTTTTCTCATTCAATTATATATGACAAACAAAAATAGAAATGACAATAAAAATAAGAAAATTAATAAAATTAAATAAATTTAAAATTAATAAAAATAAAAAACAAATTAGTTAATTTTTAACTTAGGCATTAACTGAATCTTAGAATCTGAGGTGCAAATCCCATGGAGTCCATCTCCTAAAAAGGAAATTTTAAATGAAAGCATTCCTTAAATCAGTTATTGAGGTCTTGATCAGTGATATCCATTGGTCAGGGATAAGGAACAGCTTGGTGATTTCAATGATATGGAGAAATCCCAGGTGGGAAAACTTCCTCTCATATTTCAAGTTAACATTTTCTCTGCAACTGAAAGCCATAGAGACCTCCCTAATGTTCTGTGTATCCAGGGCCAGTGCTTGTAACAGAGGAAGGACTCCTGGCTCACTCTCTATCCACTACTCCACACTGTCTTTGCCCATTATAATAATAGAAAATATTTTTCAACTGATCTCATCCATGTATTGTGGATATTTTTTCCTACTCCCTCCCAATGTGTTTTATACAGAGGATGTCTCTTAAAAACCCTTATGGAGATGGCAACCTTGGGACTTTTTTCAAAAGCTTCTCTGAAACTGAAATTATTGCCTCTATTTGTCTAAAATAATTTGTAACTGCAGTTGTCAAGTGAAAATTTTATAGGTTTAAAAGAAAAACACCAAATAGGATGATTTCAGACCTGCACAGTGATTATTTCAAGGTACTAGCCTTGTATCTGTTTCAAAACCCCAATTTTCTGTATGGGAACAGAGTTGACTCATAGTTTCCATGACTGTCATAAGCAATGAACCTAATCGCCCTTTAAAATGCTCTGATTCTTTTCTCAGAGTTCCTTCTTCAGATTACTACCTTGTGCTCCCTATGGGAGAGAATGTGTAAGAATGCCTGTGGTGAATCACAATAAATATTTATTCTTTTTTTTAGATAATGTTCATTGCACAGGAATTTAGAAGGCTAAAGATTGAAGCAGCCTTTTCTTCTAACCCCCTTACATTATACGGTTACCAGAAACAGCTCCAAAACTAAAGAATAAAATCATACATAATTTATTTTAGTGCTTTCAAAGCAATGAACCATTCTTTCATATTTGACTATTATATACAGCTTTCTTCTTTTTTTCTCTACCTTCCTTCCTTCCTTTCTCTTTTTTCATTTGTATTCCCTCCCTCCCTTCCTTCCTCCCTTCCTTCCTACCCTCTTTCTTCCTTCCATCTTTCCTTCTACCTTTCTTTCTTTCTCTTTCTCTCTCTCTCTTTCTTTCTCTTTGTCTTTCTTTCTTCTTTCCTCCTTCCTTCCTTCCTTCCTTCCTTCATTCCTTCCTTTCTCTCTCTCTTTCTTTCTTTCTCTCTTTCTTTCTTTCCTTCTTTCCCTGTTTTTTCTTTCTTCTTTGGGTCCTAGGGTGAGCCCTTTTGAGGGAAAATATATTTACCCTACTCACAACTCTAATTTGTGAGCTCCAATCCAATATGGTCTATAGTTACACAATAAGCTACACAAAAGTTAATGGCATATGATGTGATTAACACAAATGCCTTCTTACAACGATGACACTTTTAGATCATAAACAGAACCATTTGCTTAACAATAAGACAAAATAAATGATATTATAAATATTAACATATTAAAGAAAATGCATAAATAATAAAGTATTCCTCACAATACATATATAAAATTATATCACACTCTCACAACAAAGCACTTAATATCTATGGTGAAGAGTGAGCACACATTTATAGGAACCCGACAAGGAAACAAATGAGGAAGGAAAACTCATGTGTTCAGAGAAACACAACACTGGAACACAGAACCATGCTGTATTATCAGTCTATTCAGGTGCACTACCACCCAAAATTGGTTTTCTGACTACTGCTTGACTGCTAAGGAAGCAAAACAGAATCAAATCAGGAATACTAATCTTCAGGGAGTAAAGGACAAGATCACAAGTAAAAGTTCATGAATGAATGAGTGAGTGAATGAATGAATGAAAAAGTATTTCTTTCTTTTAAAATTAATTTATTTTTAGTTTTCAACATTCATTTCCATAACTTTTAAATTTCCTCTCCTCCTCTCCCTCCCTCATTTTCAAGATGGCATACAATCTGATATAGTCTCTACATATACAGTCTTATTAAACATTTTCACATTAGTCATATTGTATAGAAGAATTAGAATGGATGGGAGGAACCATAAGAAAGAAAAACAAAACAAAATGATCTGCTTCCCTCTGTGTTAAGACTCCATAGTTCTGAGGCAGAGTCAAGATGGCAGAATAGAAACAGCTCTTCCATGCAGCTCCGGCTGCCACAATTTCCAAATTCATTAAAGGGGACTCTAAACAACCTCTGGAGCTCCAGAACCCACAAAATGACACAGAGAAGCTAACCGAGGACAGCCCAGCAGCCCGGCAGGGAGGAGCCAACACAGTGCTCTGGGAATGGAGCCCAGGCCTGCATGAATCAGAGATTTTAGCCCCAGGGTGACCTGACTAGCAGCCGGCTGTAGAGACTCCAGAACACCAGCAGCTGTGGCATTTCCAGAATTACTAACACAAAGATGCCATGGACAAAGTGAGAGGTTAGTGTGTGAGGTATGGACTTTGGGACTCATTAGTTGGGAGAAATGTGGCCTCTTTCCCTGGGGGTGAGAAGCCACTGAGAAACTTCAGCACATCCAGGGACACAAACAGCAGCTTCATTTCCTGCCCTGCTAACTGTAGGGGGATCCAGCAATCAGTCTTGGGGGTAATCACTCTTTATTTACCCTTCTTGGATCTGGATTGTGGTCTGGGGTGGAGGTCTTGGGGTGTGTGACCAGTTTGCCAGAGCATGCAGGGGCTTCAGAGAGGACACCGAAGTAATATCTCCAGCAGGTGAGAAAATCCCAGCCTTTGGGACAGAAGCTCCCCTGGCTGGTGGCAGAGTCCTACTGTGGCAACAAGCCCAAAAGTCAAATAATTGAGTGGCAACATGCCTAGGCAAAGGAAACAAAATAAACAGAAAAATTTAACATTAGACTCCTATTTTGGGGGCAAAGAGGATCAAAGCATGGAGAGGACTGGGAGGTCAGAATTCCTGCACCAAAAGCTTCAAATGAAAATACGAGCTGGTTACAGGCCATGGAGGAGCTTAAAAAGGATTTTGAAAATCAAATGAGAGAAGTGGAGGAAAAATTGGAAAGAGAAATGAAAATGATGCAAGAAAATTATGAAAGGAGAGTCAACAGCCTTACTGAGGAAAATAACGCCCTAAAAAAATATACTAACTCAAATGGAAAAAGAGGTTGAAAAAGGCAATGAGAAGAGGAATGCCTTAAAAAGCCAAATTTGCCAGATGGAAAAAGAATCTCAAAGGGTCACTGAGGGGAAACTTTCCTTCAGATTTAGAATAGACCAAAGGGAAGCTAGTGACTTTGTGAGAAATCAAGATGCTGTTAAACATATCCAAACATGAAAGAATAGAAGGCAATGTGAAATATCTCATGGGAAAAACCACTGACCTGGAAAATAGATCCAGGAGAGATAATTTAAAAATTATTGGACTACCTGAAAGCCATGATCAAAGAAAGAACCTAGAAATCATCCTTCAAGAAATTCTAAAGGAAAATTGCCCTGATGTTTTAGAACCAGAGGGCAAAATAGAGGTAGAAAGAATTCACCAATCACCTCCTGAAAAAGATACCAAAAAGAAAATTCCTAGGAATATTATAACCAGGTTCAAGAATTCCCAGATCAAGGAGAGAATGTTACAAGCAGCCAGGAAGAAACAATTTGAATACTGTGGAAATACAATCAGGATAGCACAGGATGTGGCAGCTTCTACACTGAGGGATCAGAGGGCTTGCAATATGATATTCTGGAGGGCAAAGGAGCTGGGATTAAAATCAAGAATCACCTACCCAGCAAAACTGAGTATCATGTTTCAGGGAAAAATTTGGTCATTCAGTGGAATAGAGGACTTTCAAGCATTCTTGAGGAAAAAACCAGCGTTGAATAGAAAATGTGATATTCAGATACAAGAAGCAAGAGATGCTTGAGAAGGTAAACAGGGAAAAGAAATTATCATGAACTTATAAAAGTTGAACTATATACATTCCTACATGGAAAAACAACAATTGTAACTGATGAAACTTTTCTCAATATGAAAATAGTTGAAGAAGGGTATATGGGCATATGAATACATATGTGAATGTGTGTATATATGTTTACAGGTATACATAGATAGAGGACACAGGTCGAATTTAATAGGAAAGGATGATACTTAAAAGGTGAACTTAAGAGGTGAGAGAGGAATATAACTAGAGAAGCTGGGGAGAGACAAAAGGGGCAAGGGAAAATGGTTACAAGGGAGGGGGAGAACAGGAAGGCAAAAAGGCAAAACATTATTCTGTTTGAATTTGGATTAGGGAGAGAAAGACATACATACTAAATAGGATATATCACCCAACAGGAAAGTAGGGGGGAAGGAGATGAGAGGGGGGAATGATGGAAGGGAAGGCAGGCTGGGAAGGGAGGGAAGTTGGAACCACCCACTTGTGAAAAATGACGGGATCAAAGTAGGGAATAGACCAAGTGGGAGGTGAGATAGGAGGGAGGGAAATATAGTCAGTTTTTTACAATATATCTACTATGGTAATGTTTTGCATAGCTACATATGCACAACATATACTGAATTGCTTATCTTCCTAGTAAGGGTGGGTGACAAGGGAGGAAGGGAATGAATCTGGAATTCAAAGTTTTAAAATAAATTGTGTAAAAATACATAAATACTATTATTAATACTATTTTACATATAATTGGGAAATAAGATATACAGACATTGGGGCACAGAGATTCACCTTGCCCTACTGAAAAAGTCAAAGGGGGTATGGGAGAAAATATGGGAGAGAGCAGATTTGATGGGGGATATCCTGTGACACTGCTATTCTGGGATGGGGGGTAGGGATAAATGGGGGAAAATTGTAATTCAAAATCTGACAGAAATGAATGATGTAAACCATGATTTTATAAAGCATTTGGGGAAAAAAAAGACTCCATATTTCTTTTCTCTGGATGTGGATAAGATTTCCATGTGCAAAGCTCTGGTTCTAATTGCTTGGAACATGAATATCAAAGTTGAGACAGTCTTTGCTTTCAGTGTTCACTTTCCATATTCCAAAGATGGAGAGATCCCCCCTTCCCCTTAAGTCTTGACTCTTAACTTTTTGAGAATCCAACATTTCCTGGTGATCCTCCAATCTGGCTGACTGGTGTTTCTCAGTATCCTTTGATGTATTGTTACCTGGATCGTGACCTCTAACTGTAGGTTTCCTACAAGGTTCTGTCCTGGACCCTCTTCTCTTCTTGCTCTAGACCTCTTTGCTTGTTAATCTCATTACTTCTCATGGATTTAATTATCATCTATATGCTGTTTAGTCTCATATGTACCAATCC
The DNA here is from genome assembly GCA_011680675.1 of Gymnobelideus leadbeateri. NCBI lineage: Eukaryota > Metazoa > Chordata > Mammalia > Diprotodontia > Petauridae > Gymnobelideus > Gymnobelideus leadbeateri. Next base: position 34,587 of record WOXC01011173.1, on the reverse strand, counting down.
TGACCTAACCTCTATGCTTACTTCTAATCTTGCACCTCTGACTGCCTTTTAGACATCTCCAAATGGATTTCTGGTAGACCTCTTAAACCTAGCCTGTCCAAAACAGAACTCATCTTTCCCTCTAATCCCTCCTCCTACTTTCCTATCACTGTTGAGAGCAACATCATTTTTTCCAGTCCCTCAGGCTTGCAACTTAGGTGTTACTCTTCACTCAGTTCCTCACTATTTCTTACCTTCTCATATCCAATCTGTGGCCAAGGCCTATCACTTTCGCCTTTGCAAAAATGCTTGAACGTAGTTCCTTCTTATCTTTGACAGTGTCACCACTCTGGACTACTGAAATAATCTATTGACTGGTCTACCTGCCTCAAGTCTCTCATCCTTCCAATCCATCCTCCATTAAGCCACTAAAATGATTTTCTTAAAGCATAGGTCCAACCACGTCACCCTCCCTACTCCATAATCTCCCTATCATCTCCAGGATCAACTACAAAGTCCTTTCTTTGGTGCTCAAACCCCTTCATAACCTAGAACCCTTTTATCTAAGCAGTCTTCTTACTTCTTATTCCTTGCTACGTACTCTTAGATCCAGTGAAACACTGATCTTCTGATTGTTCCTCAAACAAGACACTCCATCTCTCAACTCTGGGCATTTCCTCAGGCTGTTCCCCATGTCTAAAATGCTCTCCCTCCTCATCTTCATCTCCTATCTTCCTTGGCTTCTTTTAAGTCCCAACTAAAATCCCATCTTGTACAGAACCCCCCCCCCCAAATTCCCCTTGATTCTAATGTCTTCTCTCTATTAATTATTTCCTATTCACCTGGTATATAGGTTGCTTGTATATAGTTGTTTGTATATAAGTGCCTGGAACATAGTAGGCACTTAATAAATGTTTATTGACTGAGATAGAAATTATTTTACTTTCTACTTGCCATTCTTGAAGATTAGGGGTGCTGCTACTCACCTAGGTAAAGAAAATTTTAGTATCTCTTTGTATGCTTTGTCCAACAGTGTTTGGAAAACAGTTGATCTTTTCATTTTTTAGGTGCTGGCTGCCTTCTAGCTGACCCTTTAATGAACTCAACATGACTCAGCACTATGGACATTCACCTCCTGGACTCCTCTATTCAAAAATTTTTAATACTTCCTTTTGCACGATGAGTAAAATTAAAATCACTTAGCCTTCCATTCATGATTATTGTCTAGCTTAAGTAAATTATTTTCTATCCTAGAACTTCCCCTGTACCTCTATATTGTTCTCCCTACTCTGGATCACAGAGAGTTCACACTGAAGCAGCTAGGTGCTGTACTTGGAGTTCACATCTTATCTCAGACACTTACTAGTTGTGTGATCCTTGACAAGTCATTCAGTTTCTGTTTCCTTATCTATAAAAATGAGATGCCTGTCTCTCATGGTTGTGAAGAAAAAATGAACTAATATTTGTAAACCTCTTTGTAAACCTTAACGTATTATACCAATACTAGATATGATTATTATTATATCTCAAATGTGCTTCTTCCTATTTTTTATCAGTTGAATTTTCTCCTCATATTTCAGAATCTAATAAAACTCTCACCTGCTTCAAAAAGTCTTCCAAGATGTCTATAGTCAGAAATTTTCTTGTCCTCCACAGTATTTTGCTTGTACTTCTCATGTATTAAAATGAATAATTTTGTATTATAATTATGAGTGCATATGTCTTCTTCCCATATTTTGGCATAAAACAAGACAGGAAATTAAACTTGGTGCTTATGAACTTCGGGTTTCCCTCAGCATGTAGCATAGTGTTCTGCATACAGTAAGTGCTTAATAAATGGTTTTGGATTGAACTTGGTTCATTGAGGGAAAGTCCTATAGATGATAAAATGAAACTTTTTTTTTAGAATATTACTATCATTAAAAGACCTTAACAGAGAAGACTTGATTAGGGATTTGTATCCCCAGTGCCTAGGACAGTGATTAGCCTGTAGTAGGCACTGTGGTAGGCTTTTTGGACTGTCTACAGTTGCCAATTTTCCTTTTAAAGAAAGAAAATTAATTTTCATTTTGTATTTATCAGCCATTGGTTTAATACAATCATTTATAGCTTTTAAAAGTTCACCATTGGTAGCCGTGAGTTCCTCCACCTAGTGTGTATTAGACTTCCCCCTTACCTCCTTTCCATTTTAAGGGTTTAAATTTGCCATTTCAAAATTCTCTGTGGATAATGTTATTGTGGCTCTCATTGTTGACAATGGTTCTTCATGGTACAAAACTTACTTTGCAAGAGATGATGCCCTTGGGCAGTCTTCCTCTACATTATTGGATACTCCAGGTATTAGAATGTGTAGTGGGTGTGGACCAGAAAGACCATGTCTTACCATGAGGGAGGAGGCCCAGAATAAGAGAAGAATCCATACTGTGTCATTACTGTACCATACTTTCTACAATGAGCTCCCTGTAGGCCCTGAAGAGCACCCTGTGCTGCTAGCAGAAAAATTCCTTTGAGCCCCAAAGTCAACTGAGAAAATCTAGTGCAGATCATGTTTAAGACCTTCAGCACCTCCAGCCATGTACATCATTATTCAGGTTGTACTGGCCCTGTATATCTCTGGTTGTATCACTAGTATTAGACCCACTTTGTACTCTTCTCTGAAGGTTATGTTATGCCATGCCATGTCACCTTCTATATGGCTAGATACATAGACAGACTAGATCTAACAAACTAGCTCATGGAGATCCCAACCCAGAGAGTCTATAGTTTCAAAACCATAGGCAAGAAGGACATTGTTTTTGACATGAAGGAGCTGTGTTATATTGCCCTATTCTTTGAGCAGGAGAGATACAGCCACTGCTGAATCTAGGTTATTACCATTGACAAGGAGAGGTTCAGGTGCCCAGAAACTCTCTTCTGGTCATCTTTGCTACATTTAACTTCATTTTGAAGTATGACATTAACAGTAAAAGGATCCATAGAGGTCAATACTGTATTGTTTGGTGGAATAACCATGTTCTCAGTTATTACCAACAGATTGAAGGAGATTACAACCCTATGTCCATAGCACAATGAAAGTCGAGATCACTGCCACACCTGAGTCCAAGAACTTTGTCTGGATTGGAGGCTCCATCTTGGCTTTCTGTTCCACATTCCACCAAATGTAGATCAACAAGCAGGAGTGTGATGTTCTGAAGAATCCATTGTCCAATGCAAGTGCTTCTCAATGGGCTGTTTTGTTTTATTTTGTTTCCTGTCAAGAATGTGTCATGATAATTACTCCCTCCCCCCCAAAAAATAAGATTGACAGGGCTCTATCTTTTTATTTATCTATCTGTCTGTTTTTATCTATCTGTCTAAGTCTTTAGCACTTAACCCAGGATTTAAAAAAAAAAACTGGTTTGGTGAAAGGGACAAGCAGTCTAAGTATATTGGAGACAAATGTTACCCAAAGTTCTACAATGTATCTTCAGGACTCTGTACTTTTGTTATTCTTGGTGTTAAACAATCATTATAGATATTGCATAATGTATTGTTACAGGGAGTTACTTGCCTTTACTTCCATAAATCTAGACAAAAGAAGGGGAAGGGAGAGAGCATAAATTTTGCTTATATGTAAATTATATAATCCCTTTGTATCTTCCCTCTTGATACTTGTTCCCTTTTCAAAAATTGTCAGAGCCATAACTGCACCCTCCTTTATCTACCTGCCCCATTCCTTTCCCTCTATACATGTGATTGAAGGTTTATATAGTTGCCTTGGGAATTCAAAGAATTTGATGCTGGTACCTGGGAGAAAGGAAAGATCCCTGAATAGTAACTTAAGACCAGTTCAAATAAAAGTACTCACATTAATTATTTAAGAAAAAGCATTGGCTGTCTGATTTGGGTGACCATGTACCCTGGCAGTCCCATGGTGTTCCGGGGTAACAAAATCCACTTTTTAAATTTAATCTTGGGGATTTTCTGTCTCGCTTTTATTAAAGTACAACATTTGGAGGCCCCAGCGAGATCTGGGGTGTTCCCTGTCACCCCAAAGATCCCCAAATAAGAAGAGCTCTCAGCCTCCAGAGGTAGGCATCTGCTCTCCCTGAGCCCTAGGGGGGCTAGCCCCTGATGACATTCCAGGGCCCCAGGCCTCGAGGAGGGAAGATTGCTCCTGCCTCCTGACTCTGACTTGCTCCTCATTCGGCTTTTTGTGGATCCAGGACCTCCAGTTTCGGGGGTAAGTTAAATGTTGTTTGTGGTATGTCTGTTTAAATATACTGGTAAATGTCTGGTTAAATACCCGAGGTATTTCTGGTTAAATATACTGGTAATTGTCTGGTTAAATGCCCTCGAGGCACATCTGGTAAAATATACTGGTAAATGTCTGGTTAAATACTTCCATGGTATGTCTGGTTAAATATACCGGTAAATGTCTGGAGGGAAAGAGAGCCTGACGAGGTTTATAGTGCCCCCATAGGGCACCTCTTCCCCGGGCAAGGCTGGAGACGTCGACCCTCTTGCCCATATCTGGTCTGGTTATGTCTTATGCTCACTTGAGCCCATTTGCTTCCTGTTCAGAATCTTCGGGAAGCAAACAAGTGGATAAGGATTGTAATGTATTTGAGTGTTTGTAAAGTTTTGTCCTGGGCTCAGTTGTTTAAAGTCTCGTTTTAAAGTTTCTATTCCTGCAAAGTAGGTATTTGAGTGGCTATCAGAAGAGCACCTTCAAGGGAGCTTTTCTGATTTCCACTGGGATGATATCTTAGTTTTCAGAAGAACCCTCTTCTGAGTCAGCCATCCCCTCAGGAAATCCATTAACCCAGCCTAATTGGCCTTACTGAGCCTGGCTTGGCTGGCCAGGTGGCTCAATGGCCTTGGCTGGGGGGAGGCAGGCCCCTCTTTGTCAAATTTAAAAATCTCTCCTGCCTGACCAATTAAAGCCAATTAAGTGTGGAGCTTTGAGATTGGCAAATTCAAAGCTCACTTTCAAAAGGTCCACCAAAATTCTCCCTGTTGTTGCAATATTTTGAAATTTTAATTTGGAAAATTTACAATTTACAAGTCCTGGTCAAATTAACTAAGAATTAAATCTTTTAGAAATTGGAAATAGGATATTGGGCTTGCTTTAAAAAACAAACAAACAAACAAGCTTTTTGCTATCTCAGCTTGACTTGTTCCTTCAATTTGTAAAAGGAAAATTAATAGCATTTGTGAAATACTTGTAATCAGAATTGTATGACTGGCATATGTTGGTATCTGTTTAACTTTGTATCCATGCCAAAATTGATAAGTCATTTGATGTCATTTGATACTCATTGTTAATTTGTTACCATCTTTCTGAGACTGTATTGTGTATCTAAAGGTCTATTTAGCTAAGTGTACTTAAACATTTTTGAAGTAGGAATACTATTACAGCCAATCAAAAATCCTGGGCCCCTGGATTCTGTAGCTGCTGGAGGGCCCTTTGCCTCCAGGCCATTGCTGCTGAGGCCCTCCCTGTTAAAAGAAGCTGATAAGCCTTTTTGGGTCAGCCCCTTTCTATCTCCACCCCTCATTCAGTGAAGACCCACTGGCCTTTTTCTCCCCAACTGTCTCTGATTGTCCTCAGGTTATTGATCAGGCCCAGGCTTTGAGATCTGATCTGAAAACCCCCTAAGAATGTAATCTCTACATTTGTGAGTTTTTGTCAGCTTAGTTGAAAATTTAATGTTATTTCTCATCTAGAATTAGATCATGTGCAGAAAGTTATGCAAACTGCTTAAGATCATTTTAAGTTTTCAACTAACTTTCTTCCTCAAGGTTTAATGAGATTGTAAACACAGAAGAGATCTGACTGTTTTGATCTGAATTTTAAGTCATTTCATGCTCTAAGCAAAAGTTAACATTTGTAACTGAATGTATATTAAGGATTCAATTCCTGAATTATCTCTTTCTTCCTGAGTGAATCTGTATTCACTGTATACTGTATATATAATCTGTGTACCCAGCTCCCTATGAAACATAGACAGATCTACCCAAATGATTTTGGGTTCCAGCTGTTTAAGGCGGGGAATGATCAGGTGATTGGAATGACAGAGTACTCGGGTGCCTGATATTTATTTTAATCAGAGATAGTTTAGTTGAGAGAAAAGTAAGATAACATTTTTAACACCAGGTTAATTCAAACTGTTTTAAAGTCTATTTATGAAAAGCTGAACAAAGCAAGATAAGGTTTGGCTTCCCCAGGAGAACTGGGTCAGGTCCTTGGATTCTTAGCTTTGACTTCCTTGAGCAGCCAGCATCTGAAATTTTCTCAGAGCTCAGAACTCAAGGCTGAGAAAGTCCAGACCATTCCCTAACATACATTTGGAAGACCACCACCCATTCTTCCTCTAATCTGGGAAGACCTAAAAGCTGAAATCACCAACTCTTCCCTTATCAAGTTCCTTCAGGGTCTGCAGGCGATTCAGAAAAAAAAGAGGATTCTGTGCTGGTAAAAAGAAATTCATGGTCTGGAGCCGAGGTGGAAGGGACCACATGTCATGATCCCCACTACACCTACTGCTGTCAAAGTGGATTATTCCCACATGACTCCATTGCACCAGAGTGAAGCCTGCTGTCACCTCAGAATGGAAAACAGAAGTCCACGAGCACCCCCTAAAGCTAAGACTATCCGATCCTCTCCCTGATTCCCCTTTTACTTACCTCCTTGCTCGGTCCCCCACAATCCCCATGCCCCCAGACCAAGCTATACCTGGGTGTTAACCACAGGAAATGGACAATCCTGGACTTTTCCAGAACTGGAGCACACAGCTACCCCTCAACTCCCTGTTCCCCAGAACTGGACTATTTGGGGGGCCCACCAGTAGATGCAGGTTACCTACTCTGTTCAGATACAGGATGTCCGTGCACCTGTGCTTGTGTCACAATTTACCACCTCCCCTCTCCTAGTCCTGGTGCCTCCCTCTGCTACTAGGCAGGCGGTAGTGAGGGATTGGACCCATTGTTCCGAATCCATACAATCGAGTCTGCCCCCTAGCAACCCATGCCCAAATCTCACCATTCAAAATCCCTCTCACCCTGCCTGGGGAACCCCAGTTTCTCGAGTCCTGGGAATCATAGTCCCTGAAGGGGAGGGGGGAGCGCAGGTGGGAAAGACCTTAGTACTGACTATAATCAAAAAGCCACCTGTACCCCTGTCTGATCGCCACCCCATTGGTCCCATAGGGGAATTGGCTATCCCCGCCCCAATAGGGAGCCCCGATATCCAAATCACAATACCAGCTGTCACCACATGGGCGCCTGTCAGGCCATACGCAACCCCCCCCCCCCTTATTTTCAAAGGTTCAGGAAGCTCACAATTATCAGGTCCCCTTAATTATCCTTCTGTCAGCTGTTCATAAAACACTTAAACAGCTCTAACCACTTGTCGGGAAGATTGCTAGATTTGTGTTGAACCCCAGCCTCCTTACTAAGTAGGGGTGGCACTAAATGCCTCAGTCACCCCTATTTCCAACACAGAATTGTGATTGGGACCACCCAAGGCTCTCCTTTGGGGATGTACAGGGAGCAGGTTTCTGCCTCATCATCCACCACCCCTTTATCCAGCTCTCAGTATAGCTCAATTTGTCGAAAAACCCACATGATTCAGGCCTCTAGCTCAGACTACTTCCCTGCCCTTCTAGGAGCCTGGTGGGCATGCCTCGATGGCCTTACCCAGTGTGTCTCTGCTACAGTGTTCCTCAGACAACAACACACTGAGGGCCCCCGGTGTATCCTAGTGGCCATAATTCCCCGAGTCACCTTTCTCTCAGGGCAACTGAGCCACCACCAAAGACAGGCAGCACCACTCCTCATTCCCATCTCAGTGGGCTTGGGCCTTGTGGGTTCTGCAGCGACTGGGATGGCAGCCTTGATTAAGGGGGAGGCCAACTATCAAGCATTAAGTACACAGGTAAATATTGATCTCTCCCACACAGAGCAGTCCATCTCAGCCCTGGAAAGACAGGTGGACTCTCTGGCAGAGGTGGTTCTTCAGAACTGCAAAGGCCTTGACCTTCTTAAACAGGGTGGCTTGTATGCAGTCCTTGGTGAGGCTTGTTGCTTCTGTGCAACAACTCTGGAGTGGTGAGGGAGAGTCCGAAGTTGGTAAGCCAGAATATTGCTAATGGACAGAGGGAGCTGGACGATTCTGAGAATGGATATCAGTCCCTGTTCCCCTGGAACATCCCCCTAACTCACTAAATTGTTATCAGTCTTGGCATAATATTGGTATTAGCCTCTCCTCCTTCTGATCATAGCCCTAATTGTAGGACCCTATCTTATTAATTGTTTTCTATAATTTGTCAAATCCAGTGTTAACTCCATTAATGTTAATTATCAGGTACCCCCCCCATCCTTTAGGAACAGAATTGGGTAATCTAGATGTGAACCCAGCTATGTCAAAGGTTTGACATACCTACAAGAAAGAGTAGGGAATGTTGGACCCAGCTCCACTCTGCCCTTCCCTCTTTGATTTGTCACTTTGCCCTTCCTGAATGTCAGACACAAATCCACTCACCATTTCCTTGATTTGTAAAACAGGCAGACCAACCTTTCCTTCATTGATTTGTAAAACAGAGAACTCCACCTTGCTTAATCTGTAAACAGGCCCCCACCCCTTGCTTACCCTCCATTGATCTGTGGGTGGGAGTCCCAGCCTAGGGTTTGGCGCCAGCAGGAATACTGACCAATCACTAATTGTAGTTTCAAGTGTACACTGACCAATCATTGGAGTTTTAGCTTACATCACTGTAGTTTCAGCTTATGTAACCTGGCTATGGAACCTCTATAAAACCTGTACACTGTCTGTGCAAAATTGCTGTTTGATTTGGGTGACCATGTACCCCGGCAGTCCCGTGGTGTTCTGTGGTAATAAAATCCACTTTTTAAATTAAAAAAAAAAAAGAAAAAAAAGAAAAAGCATTATCAAAAAAGTAACCTTTCAGTGGAGAGATGCAGTATCAATTGTACTATGTGATCAGTTCCAAGGGTGCAGCTTCCTTTACTCACTTACTTCTGAAGTTTCATCTCTGATGTCCTGCTCTAGCTTCTGCAACCTCACACCCAATCTCTGTCTCAAATTATGCATCCCACTGCTGTTATATTTGTAGGGAGAACATAGAACAGTGAATAGAGTGCTGACCTTGGAACCAAGAAAACCTGGGTTCAAATCCTGCTTTATTCACTTATTGTGTGACTTTGCAGATCACTTTTCTGGCCTTCAGTTAACTCATCTGTAAATTAGAGGTTTGAACTTGATGACCTCCAAGATTTCTTCCAGCTCTAAATATTAGGAGTATGTATATCAAAGAGTGTATATATCATCTCAAAAGAAGTTTTGAAGTCTCTATTGAAGGTCTCCATTGCTGGCTCTGGGATTCTTCTGGCTTTGAATCTGGATATCTCCAAAATATATTCAGAGTATAATCAACTTATACCTGTCTCTATTGATTCTTTTTTTTCCTATGGAACTTGAAGTTTCCCTCTCATTTATCTTCTTATCAACAAGTCATCTCGCTGTATGCTTTGGTGGTCATTTAGTGGTATCTTTTCTTTCCCAAAGATCTGTGGATCTGGGACAGGTAAAGTGTTTTACAGGAGGTAAAGTGTGGCAGTAAATCAGGATTTAGAAATAGCTGCATTAAAGCAAGAACCAACAATGTGTTTTGATAGATGTATAACAACCTGGTCTCCAGGAAAGGGAAAAAAAGTATGCATGTTATTTTGAAATTTAATCTACAATATTCACATTTTCATTTCCTGAAATCTGGATAATCAACAAGATAATAAATCAAGCCCCAGTTTGTAATATTTGATGATTTTTGAGGTGTATATGCTCACACTAAAAATTTAATAGTCTGCTCTCTAAGACAGTTCAAGTTGGCTTCAATACAAACGCTAAATCCAAAATGCAAGGTGCATTTAACTGGGTGAAAGTACAGCATTAGAGACAACTCCAGGGCACTGTGAATTTTAGTCAGATGCCCAAAGATATAGCTATGGATTGAGCAGATATTAATCTAAGGAGGTGGGGGGGTGTCATTCCTGAAGGGCCTTGCAATTACTCCCACCACTGTATGTGATGTGAACCTCATGAACAGTTTCTTAGTTCCTGAATATCCCCTCAATTAAGTATATGCTCTAAGTGTACTCTAAATTTCTGAATCACTTGAGTATTTTCCAGATGGGGTACAAACACAAATATTACTTTGTTTCAAGCAGTCCTAAAATTAAAGAAAACCCCAGGAAAGGAAGTAGACATGAGATAACTATGATCCCTAAGGTGCCAACCTACACTGGGTGATGGAAATTCCTTAACTAGGAAATCCCTATATGAAGAAAATCATAGCCCCTTTCCCCTATTCTAGTATAAGGAAAGCCTTTCTGAACATTTTGTTTAGGAGTTCAAGATTTAAACTTACAACACTGTTTATGACCTTAGTGTGTATTTATTTACTGTCCCATGTAGTTTTATAAACTATTGTAAATAACATAAGGAGAGCTTATGATCTCAGGGTCAAGCCCTCTGATTAAAATTGCACTCAATCTTTCATGTTTTCTCAAGAAAATTCATGTTCCAATAATCGTTCTTTCTCCCCCTTCCTCCCTCCCTCTTTTTCTCTCTGTCTGTCTCTCTCCTCCCTTATTCTCTCTCTCTCTCTCTCTCTCTCTCTCTCTCTCTCTCTCTCTCTCTCTCTCTCTCTGTTACTGCCCTCTGCTGCATGAGTTTAGTCTTTCTCCAGTTTTTCTGACATTTTTCCTTAGCTTAGTCAAAGAAAAGAAGTGAGTCTTAGTCCTGCTAATAGTTAACAGAGCCTCTTCTGGATGAGGCCCTTGTTGTAGGAGTCGAATGTCAAGATGAGTTGCAGTTTCCATCCCCCATGTATATAGTTTTATTGGCAACTGTGGTTTCCTTAGAGGCACTTCAAAATCCAATGGTCTTAGAAAGAAAAAAATAGGATAAACATGCCTATTATGTTCAGAAAGTGTATTAGGGGTAAGTGACACATTCTATGCAACCTTTCTCCTAACTAGGAGCCTAGGGAGGATTCTGTGGATTCACTGTGAAGAAGAGAAGTGTTTTTGGCCAGAGATTTCAGCTGAGGTCCTTTTACATGGATAACCTCTGCTAATCATACTGCCATATTGATTATCTCTTCTTGTATGCCAACAGAATGCTTTTTAGATGGTAGTTTTCATGTTATAAGTTATGTTAATAGTGGTCTCAGAATTTCCCCTGACTCTTTGAATAATGTTGGCCAAATGTTCCATTTCATATAGATGGATAGATCTGTGATCTCATTAATTCCCTCTCACCCTTTCAGTGATTCTTGCCATGAATATTTTCACAGAAGATCCATCCAGCCTACTGGGGACTTCTTTCTAGTTCTCCTTAAAGCCTGTAGATACCAGTGACTTATTTTGACTGTCCACTAGTCTTTCTTTTCTCTTGCTAAATGATTATGCAGCCCCCTTTTCTGATAATACATTTCCCATAAAGTTGACACATTTTCCACTACTTCTTATATGCAAGTCATTATTGATAACATGTGAACATCTACTTATGCTCACCATGCATTTCTCCATTAACTTTAGCTTCATTCATTGTATAAGTAGAAAGAAAGAGAATCATAGGATTTTCTTACTGAAAGCTAACTTAAAAAAAAAAAAACTTACCTGTTTATTTAATCATTGAAGGTAGAGCTCTATCAAAAATTTAAGTATTTAATTCTCATGATAATCATTTATATGATACTAGCATTCACCATGTAGACATTGCCAGATCACAATTTTATTGTTTGTTAATCATATGACCATAGAAATATAGTTCTAGAGTTATAATGGATCTTAGAGGATTTCTCTTCAACAATTTCATTTAAAACAGATAAGGAAACTGAAGCCCAGAAATGTTAAGCTACTGGCTCAAGGTCATATTTACTGACATAAGTGGAATTCAAACCTGATCCTCTGATGTACTAATATTCTTCAATTGTTTTTGTCATATACAAGTTTTTCTGACCCCATTTAGGGTTTTCTTAGCGCAGATGTTAGAGTGATTTCCATTTTCTTCTCCAGTTCATGAGGAAACTGAGGCAAACAGTGTTAAGTGACTTGTTCAAGGTCAGACAGCTACACCTGTCAGAGATCAGATTTGAAATCATCAAGATGAGTCTTCCTGAATCTGACTCCAGGCTTGCCACTCTATCTACTGCACCACCTAGCTACCTTCACTAATATTCTTCTTGTGACATAATTTGTACTTTATACATTATTAGATGGATCCCACACTTAATCCACTCTTGGGACAATGTCTAAAAAAATACAGATATAAGGCAATGTAAACACACACACACACACACACACACACACACACACACACACACACACTCAACTTTTCCAAGGTCATTCTAATTCACAATCTTTGCTAAATAATTAAACATTTTTAACTACTCAAGTAGATTTGAAGAATCAAGATATTCTACAACTTTTATATATCTAATACTGTCCTGAATTAAATATATTATGATACTAAATAATAATGGATTGGTTATTGAGTACAAATCAATTTTAATAAATAGACAAATTAAGTTAGCAACATTTTCCTTGTGATTTATTAGAACCTTCCACATTCAGTTACAGTTCTCTTTCTTCAATAGTGACATTATTTTACTATTTCTTCCTGAGTTTCAATTTTTTTCAGCCATATTTTTACCAGGCAAGAATAGCACTAAAATGTGATTGAAATAACTTTATTTTCTCAGAAACTGCCATTTTTCTTTCCCTTGAGATTCTAAGGATGACCTGGCAGTCACTGTCAGATCCAGTCAGTCAGGCCCAACCATAGCTAAGAGCCAACAGTTTTCCTTCAAGTAAGGACATTAATGTAGTCAACAGATATTCCTAGGTAAAAGCTAAGGTTTTAGTAACAACATTAAGGACTCTGGTAAGTTGTTATGTGCCCCCAAGTAAAGAGTATTTGTTGTTCTTACCATTGGCTCTAATATACACGATGTCTATAAAACCATCTTCATAAGACTTTTCACCTCTTGGCTCTCTGATTATATTAGTATTCTGTTCTTTTGGCCTTTTCAGAATGTGATCAGAACTCCTATTCCTCGAGTCTATAAACTTTATGGAATTTAAACAAGGACAGTTTCTTTTTCTTCCTTGTATCTCCAGTGTCTGGCACATAGAAAATAATAAATCATTGATGAATGGTTGAATGATTCTAGGCTGCTCTTAGAATCACTTCTGCAAAGATTTGTGACAATACCATCCTTGAAGTTTACCTAGGTATACCCATACTACAGATATTCTTCTGGGTCTTTTCACTCTTCAGTTATCCTCACATATGAACAAGTGTAATGAACCTTTCTTCAACCCTTTCTTCAAATGGGTCTACCTCCTCCTGATGGACTTTCATTCCTCCCTCTTTGAAATTTGAAGGGAGGTGATGCGCCACTGGGCATATGATGGGACACTCCACTAGCTTTTACGGTTGAATCCTATCTTTAGAAAATGTCTTGCTCAGAAAAAAGAAGAGGACCAATAGAATATCACTAATGGGAATTCTTCTACAAGAATTCTCCTACAAGAGTCTTCTGCATCATATGAAACAGTGTGTTGCATACTCTTTGGTTACCTTAGTCTGAACAAACAAATCACATGGAACATTAAGTGCAAGGCTTTCTCCATTGATGAGCTAGGAGCTGTTCCCATAACTAAACAGTAATGATTATGGTTTTAATTGTTCCAGAACCTTCTCAGTAGCTACAGTTGGTCCATTTTATTTGCTTGTGAGTAGTATGGACTTATGGTTATGGACTCAAATGACTCATGCATATTCCTTGAACTGCTTAAAGACAGATTCTGGTTCCTTCTAGGGCTTTAAAGTTGTTGCAGGTGTCTCTAAGTTGTTATCACTGGATTCTCTACCATAGACTCCACTGAATTCCATTTTCTAATTCCACATTTATCTAGTCACTTGAACACAGGAATGAGGGAGATTTGAAAGAGTGCCACTGGTAGACTGAGAGAATTTGTCTTTTTTTTTCATCAGTATCTATGAAAAATATCATGGCCTTTTCCAGCTCTAAAATTCCATGATTCCACAATTGAAGAATCCAAACATAGTCAATTAAATTATTTCCCACTGTTGTTTAGACAAGTGGTTGACTTTACAAAAAAAAAAAAAGCAAGAGACTTATTTAGAATTATCTTTTGCCACTTAACTTAATGTTTTCCCAATTATTTCCCAGTGCTTCATATTATTTCATTTTATATGTATTATGGGCATAGTTAAAAGTCTTTCCTTGTAAATTACTCATAGATTCACAATAACTGATCAGGAATAGATATTTCCAATGACTGACTCAAGCTGCTCTAACCCCCTTTTTATAAATATTCAGTTCTTCAAATGAGCAAATTCATTGCTAACTGATGAAAGTACCAGATCTTAAATAGTTTCCATAGATGAGTAATGTTTGTGTTGGAAATAATCCGTGACAATAACAGGGTGGAAATCAATCCACCCATGCTGGCATATTGACTGCTTACAAAGCATTTTGCCCCAGAAATGGTGGGTTCCAGTACTAGATTCCAGAACAGCTGTTGTTTTGTTTTGTTTTGTTTAATCAAATAAAACAAAAAACAAACAAACAATAAAAGTGTAGCAGGGGTGGGGAACCTGCAGCCTTGAGACCACATGTGACCCTCTAGGTTCTTGGGTGCAGCCTTTTGACCAAGTCCAAGTTTTTCAGAAAAAATTCGTTTATTAAGGGGATTTGTTCTATGAGGTTTGAATTCAGTCAAAGGGCCACACTTGAGGACCTAGAGGGCCACATGTGGCCTAGAGGTCACAGGTTCCCCACCACTATTAGAGCTTCCAACGCCATGACTGGATTGTTTTCTTGCAAAGTATTTAAGATAACAAATTGTGTCTGAAATGTAGTGGCTCTCTACCTTTTTATGGGGGGGCGAGGAGGGAATCACCTTTTTTGGTCATTTGGCAGCCTTTCTCCATGATTATCTACACTTTGTTTTTCTTTCTGGTCTCCCAACTCTCACTTCCTATATTCAATAATTGTTCATCTCCAAACTCTCATTTCCTATCTTCAATAACTGTCTCCTTCATTCAGTTTCTCTGCATAGGGTAGGTGGTCTAATAACTAGAATAATATAGGCTTGGATTCAGGAGGATGTGAGTTTGTAAACTGCCTTAGAGGCTTGCTAGCTGTGGAATAATGTATCAGGATCTTTGTGGAAGAATCATCTGAACCCAAATCACTAATCCTTGAAGCAAGAAAGTGTTTTTGTTTGTTTGTTTTTGTGATCATGTCAAGATAAGTCCTAAGAAGGGAATAACATAGCACAATCATTAGCTCCTTTTGGAGCCTTTCCCTATACTTTATGCTTTAATAATTATATATATGTATATATATATATATATATATATATATGTACTTCTGATGATTATAAAATACTACATCTAGATTATTAGAAAGCTATATCTTTTGGTTGCTCATAAAGGCAAGATTTCTGGGGTTTGAACCCATTCAAGTATTAAACACATTTTCCTTGCTTTTACCACCCCAAATCACTAAGTATTTTAATACTGTTTCCTAAGCCAACCCCTACAAGTTATGCCAGAACTCAGAAATGAAAGTGCAATGTGTCACAGCAGCACAAACATAGAAACAGCTCTGGAATAAATGCCCAGAGCCATGGGTTCTAATTCCAGCTCATAAATTTAAAGAGACCTTAGAGGTCATATCATCCAAACATACCCTTCATTTTACAGATGAGGAACCAAGGTTCAGAATGGTTAGTGACTTACCTAAAGTAATCCAGTTTGCCTGGATAGAAATCACAAAAAACAAACAAAAACACTTTCCTGTTTTTTTTTTTTATTTTTAAGCAGTCTTGCAATATTTATATAATAATATAATATTTATATAAGGCTTTTATTGATTTTAGTTCATATTCTCTGATCAGACTCTGTGACTGATTCTCTTTCAGTGGGATTACTATTAGAATATGAAAGAATGTTAGAATATGTTTGAATATTTTACAGTATTATTATTATTATATAAATTATCTCTCTGATTCTGATCATTTCATTCCTTATCATTTTATAAGATTTCAAAATTGTTCTATTTCTAATATTGATGTTATAGTATAAATTTTTGTAGTTTCACTCACTTCACTCTAAATCAGTTCATATAAGATCTTTCCCTGTCTCTTTGAAGTCATTTGTTTCATCATTTATTATTATTATTTTTTGGAGGGGGGGAAGGCAGAGCAATTGAGGTTAAGTGACTTGGCCAATGTCACACAGCTAGTAAGTGTGTCAAGTGTCTGAAGCTGGATTTGAACTCAGGTCCTCCTGACTCCAGGGCCAGTGATCTATTCACTGTGCCACCTAGCTGCCCCCCATCATTTCTTACTGTACAAGTATTCCAACATATTGACATCCCACAGTTTGTTCTGCATTCCTCAATGGGCTAAGGGATGAGAGAGAAAATTGACTTCTGGTCTTTTAAAGCATAATTACTTTAAAAAATAGAGAAGTGGCAATGGTAGAGAAGTCACAGATGTGGAATGTTGTATGTGCTTTCAGATGAGATCACTGTATCATTAGATTTGCCTAATTATTTTATTTTGTCGTAAGAAGACTCACACAAAGTGGGGATAATCTAGAAATATATAAACAATACATTATGTAATACATAAATATATGTAATATAAAACAGCTTGTTTATAAAACTTTAAAAAATATTATTCTCAAGTATAGAAAAAGTAATTCTAAGTGTTGAAAAACAAGGCAGTAAGTAGAAAACAACCTTTAGATTCTTCAATCAATTAATTGTTCCCCACTCACCCATACCTTTGCACATTTTGCCCACAAACCATACTATTAAATATTACTATGCTACATTTAACTAAAGAATAAGAACTCTGCAAACAAGCCACATATGTCAGCTTTTTCTATTAGAAATGAAAATCTGAATGGAAGCTAGAGACAGAAAAGTTCCTCTCAAATAGCTGCCAGTAGGCAAAGGTTAAAGGGATAAACTTACATGCCATCAGGCAAGAATTTTAATCTTTACAGCTATGTGAAAAAGGTGACCAGAGAGGCCTCAAGCCCCAAATAAAATACTAACCCTAGTCAATATAAAACAACTCCAATAACAGTGTGACTAGAGGACCACACAAAGGGACATTTAAGTATTGATGATATCACTGCTTTAAGTCACTTCACCACCCTAGGGCAGTTTTCCTCATCTGTAAAATGGGGATAAGAGGAGAGGGATTATGAAATCTTTAGAAGCACCTTCCAGCTTTAATATTCTTTGATCTTTGATTTAGTGATCTTATAGCCCCACTTATTCCCCCCTCCCCAAGCTTTACTCAATAGAGCCTTTGACTATCAAGTTGGTGACCAGTTAGTTTTTAAAAGCTGGACTCTCAGAGACAGAAATACCAAGGTTCAGGTACTCACTGCACTCACTTGCTGTCTGACCATAGGGAAATAATTTAACCTTTCAAAACCTCAGTTTCCTTATCTGTTAAATGAAGGCCTAAGCCAGCAAAATCTATTTCCTAAGACTGTCCTGAGGAAGACACTCTGTAAACCTTAAAGTACTGTATAAATATCAACTACTGTTGTTTTCTTACAACAATTATTTTGCTACTTTCTGTATAGTGTCAGTGGTTTTTGATCCCTCTCTGAGAATATGTGAAAATGGAAGAAGGCAACTAATTCAAAGGGGGTCCAACTATGAATATGACTATCACATCTAGCATTTCTTGTCTACAAGGAGGGGAAAGATCCTGGTGATGTTTCTTCTAATTTTAATTTATTTTAAATTACTGAAAACCCTGTTGATGGCAGC
The DNA here is from genome assembly GCA_011680675.1 of Gymnobelideus leadbeateri. Taxonomy (NCBI): domain Eukaryota; kingdom Metazoa; phylum Chordata; class Mammalia; order Diprotodontia; family Petauridae; genus Gymnobelideus; species Gymnobelideus leadbeateri. The sequence continues at coordinate 16,708 of WOXC01011173.1, read as the reverse complement.
AACTCTCTTACCCTTATTAAAGCTAAATGTACACATGATAGGACCTATCAGAAATAATTTATTTTAACATAGATGGAGAAATTCCATCCTTCCTGCTCACATACCTAAAACATTATTACCTCTACTCTTTTCCTGTCTAAATTCCATCAATCTTTAAAGGACAAGCTGAAAGTCTATCCAGTCTAAGAAGCTTTTCTTCCTCAATGACCCCAGCAAAAAAGGTCTGCCCACCTTCCCTACTTGCCATGATGCCATTATTCCATTGTGGCCTGCAAAACTTATTTTCAGAGTCAATTCTTTGGGTTAGAAAGTAGGAGTGTGTTGTCTCTAGAAGGCAATTTAACAAGTATTCTTTGCCTTTGGAGGAGCAGCAGGTGGAACCTTAGAACAAGAAAGGACTCTGGTTCAGATCCTGTTTATGATATGTGCTTACTGTGTGAAACTCAGTAAGTTGGATTTTATAGACTTAAATTCCTTTTATTTCTAAATCTTTGATTCCAAGTTGTATATAAGGTGCAGTTCTGGATAGATATAAGGGAATTTCCTTGTCAAAGGGTTCCCCATGTAAGTGAAAGCACAGGTCTAGTCTGTTGGGGATAGAGCAAGGGACAAGAGGAGGCATGACTTAGGAGCCTTCATTAATTTTTCTTGTAGATTAGAAAGATTCATTTAATGTGGGAGTTAATTGAGACTTTGGAAAAACCAGAGAGCCTGAACCTGAGGGAATTAAATACAGTTACATTTCACTGGTCGGGTAAGGTATGTGTATTTGGGGGTAGAGCACAAGATTCCATAAAAGCCTTACAGTGACAACCCCCCAGTGATTGGCAAGTATCATGAGGGTATCAAGTGTAATGAAGGTATAATGAATCCCTGAGGAAGGATGTCACTAATATGAAGGAGTGGGAATAAAATGAGAGTTTCCAAAATGTGGAAGGAGAAGATGCTGGAGGAAGAGGTGATTCATTCATTTGTTCATTTAGCCAGTCATTAATGCATTCAAGAAGTACCTCATGTGTAAGACACTATGTCCGTTGCCTGGGGATACAAGGACATCCTGTTCCCTCCATCCTCCCTTCCCTCACCAAAACAAATCCTAACCTTATCTCTATCTTTGACAAACTCGTTTTACTCTAGGAAAATATCCTTTGCTTGTATCCCAAGGTATTTGGTAGGTCCATGGGAAGTGGACCCACCCCATGAGTGCTACTCTTACTCTACAGAACCAAATAGTTTTCGGAGAGCAAGGAGTAGTGGGAAAGAAAAGCTAAAAGGATAAAGATGTATGGTTGGGTAAGGTAGTACACACACCTCTAATACCAATTATTGGGGAGGCTGAAGCTTGTGGATTTCTTGAGCTTGAGAGTTCTGAGCTGTAGTGGGATATATACTGATGAGAAATACCATAGGAGTAGGGGAGAAGGCACAAGGTTGTTTAAGGAGGGGCAAACCAGCCCAGGTTAGAAACAGAGTAGGTCAGAGCTCTCATGCCTATTAGTGGTAGGATAGGCCTACAAGTAACGCTTATACTTCCAGTCACAGCAAAATGTTTCCCAGAGCACATGAGTGCTATTTCCATACCCACATCAATGCAACACTGGTACAGAAATTTGAGGATGTTTTCAGCCATTTTTTAGTAATATCTGGCTCTCCATGACCCCTTTTGGGGGTTTTCTTTGCAAAGATACTAGAGTGATTTGTCATTTCCTTCTCCAGCTCATTTTACAGAGAAGAAAACTGAGGCAAACAGGGTGAAGTGACTTGCCCAGGGTCACACACCCAGTAAGTGTCTGAGCCCAGATTTGAACTCATGAAGATGCACTCTATCTATTGCACCACCTAGCAACCTTCTAACTGGACAGTAGCTGTTCTTCATTTCAACCATATTTACCCTTCCTGGCAGAAAAAAAATAAATTAGGCCATTCTCACAAAGTAGGAGGTCATAAAGTCAACCAGTCAATCAATAGGAATCAGGAGAAGATAGTGTAGCAGGAAAGTAGCTTTATTTTTTTCTGTATTAGAAAATTATAAAAAGTATTTCTAAAACAATTCTTGCCACCCTTGTCCACTTTGATGGTTTTCATTATGAGTTGATCTTAAAGCATGAGTAAGAGTTATGAAGTGAGGGTTTGGAAAAAAAAGATTCTAAGGTAATATTGTAGATAAGAAATAAATATACTCATGCATGTAACAGTACTTGCTTTTACCAAAAAAAGGAGTAGGTCATGGTTTCTTCTCTTCACAATGGAATGAAATGTGTGATATCCCTATGAGACCATTCCAACTTTGTAAAAGACTATACTAATTTCTGCAGACATAATCTTGCATTTAGACATCTATTTATGTTAGACGATAGGTTTTCTTTACTAAAGTCCTTCTTCTCAGTAGGGTGTAGAGAAAACCTTGCATTGACAAAAGCTATGCCAGCAGAATGCAAGTCCTGGAATATTCTCACCCATCTGGACAGGTTTCAAGAATGGTCCCCAGGCCATATTATATCTCTGTCATCCGAGGATCAATCTAGCTAAGTTTGAAGAGCTCCTCCTTAGAAAACTAACCATGAGAGGGATATTTCTTTTGTCAATAGTAACTCATGAAGGCTATCTACCAAGTCAGCAGCAGTGGATGAAATGCTCACAGATGATGAAATCAATGATCACTGGCATCACTAAAGTCTCGTCAAGTATACATGCCCTTAGCGTCCAAGAAATGATTTGTAGGTGTATCTTGTCATATGTGTTTATTATACATATAATCATAGACACAAAGCTGGCTTTTGCATCTGACTGCTTTTGCCTAGGCTTTGGCCTAATATACCTTAGTGAATGGATCAGTTTATAATTCTCTCTCTCTCTCTCTCTCTCTCTATATGTGTGTGTGTGTGTGTGTGTGTGTGTGTGTGTGTGTGTGTGTGTGTGTTTTGGTTTTTTTTTTTTTGCAAGAAAATGTTTCAGTAAGTGAATTTCTAATTAACTCTTCAAATTTTGTTTTCTGTCTACATAGTGCTATGTTAGTATCTGAGATGTTTTTTTGGAGCTAGTTTATTTTTCCAGGTGATAGTTTTATTGCATATACAAGTATACTTATAACTAGGATAATTCCTTTCAGAAATGTGTAAGAGTGGAATTATAATTATTGATAATAATTTGATAATTATTTTATTCATGACAGTTGAGCTAGTAGGAAGGAAGGAAGAAGATATTACAGTGCTTTATTCCACTCCCCTCAAATGTCTTTTCAACTTATTGTATTTCTGGCCCCTTCTTTGAACCCCTTATCATTTTGCTCATAGCTATTAGACCACTTATATTATTCTACTTTGTACTACAGTTATTTGCATACTCCTTTTATCTCTCCTACTAGATTATAAATTCCTTGAACATGTCAGCTATGTCTCAATTTTCATTGGCTTCTCCATACCATGCCTAGCATAAAACTGCATTTTAAATAATTGAATTGTATCAAATGGGTAACCAAAATTGTTCAAAATGTCCCTTCTTCTCCTTTCTTTATCCCTATATTTGTATGTCTATATCTATATCTATCTACATATAGCTACATTTTAAAATATGTATAAATCCCTTCGTCTAGATATTTTACCTTTATAAAATTTTTCCCACTTAATAGTATTTTATTTTTCCAATTACATGTAAAGAAAGTTAACATTCACTTTTATCAGATTTTGAGTTGCATTTTTTTTTCTCCCTCCCTAAGATGTCCTGCAATTTGATATAGGCTATACATGTACAATCATATTAAACATATTTCTACATTAGTCATGTTGTGAAGGAAGAATTAGAAAAAAAAAAGAGAAAAACCACAAGAAAGAAAATAAAAGAAAACAGTCTGCTTCGATCTGCATTCAGACTCCATAGTTCTTTCTCTGGATGTGGATAGCATTTTCCAAGATAAGACTTTTGGAACTGTCTTAGATCATTGTGTTGCTAGAAAGAGCTAAGTCTGTCAGAGTTGGTCATTACACAATGTTGCTGTTACTGTGTATAATATTCTCCTGATTCTGCTCACTTTACTTAACATCAGTTCATGGAAATCTTTCCTGGCTTTTCCGAAATCTGCCAGCTCATCATTTCTTATAGCAGAGTAATATTCCATTATATACCACAACTTGTTTAGCCATTCTCCAGTTGATGTGCATCCCCTCAGTTTCCAATTCTTTGCCACCACAAAAAGAGTTCCTATAAATATTTTTGTGCAAATGGGTCTTTTTCACTTTTTAATGATCTCTTTGGGATATAGATCTAATAATAGTATTTCTGGATCAAAGGGTGTGCACAGTTTCATAGCCCTTTGGGCATAGTTCCAAATTGCTCTCCAGAATGGTTGGATCAGTTCACAACTCCACTAGCAATATGCTAGTGTTCCAATTTTCCCATGTCTCCAACACTTATCATTTTCCTTTTTTTTTGTCATATTAACCAATCTAATAGGTGTGAGGTGGTACCTTAGAGTTGTTTTAATTTACATTATATATTTTATCTATCTGTATAGATCTCTATCTATTGATCCACATCTATAGAGAGAAAGAGAGAGTTTATATATGTACTAGACAATAGTCAGGAATCAGGAAGTCCTGAGGTCCAATTCTGCCTCAGATACTTCATGCTTTGTGCACATAGGCAAGTAATCTAACTTCTTCATACCTCAGTTTCCTCATCTGTGAGGTGAGAATAATAATAGTATCTTCCTAACAAGGTTTCTGTTGTGATAGTCAAATGAGATAACAAATGTAAAGAGTTTTGCAAACCTTAAAGTGATATATAATAGCTATTAATCTTTGTATCCATATTTTTATGTGATTGAATCAGTAGATTAATAATTTGCTTAATTTCTCAATCTTTCATTTTAACTTTCTAAAGCAGGATGTATGGGGCAAGTTTAGGAATTTGATCTGTAAAGAAACTTGAGAGAGCAGTCAGCCCAATCCCTTCATTTTTACAACTGTGAAAACTGAAGCCCAGAGGGCTGCCTTAAACCAGGTTCCTCAGCTAGTGAGGTTCTGTTTTGATTATACCACTTCTCCCCTCCCCCATGGAACCCCAGTGTAGCACACTGACCCAACAAACTTTTTCCCCCCTCAAAGTACTAGACTGGCTTCCTTCCTCTTGAAGAACCAGGAATGCTGGGTTTCTTCACACAAATTCCTTCTCTAGTTAACCTAAACTGAGGGAAATTATTAAAATGTGAAAATTCAGCTTCAGCTTCCCCCAAAAGAACAACAACAATGCAATCCACAGAAAAGAAAACATGCCAGTCTGTAATCCACTGAAAATAACAAATTTCAGTATGAGGAGGAAGCTCCTAGAATGAAAAACCTCCAGGGCATGGGCAAACTGTCTGGGGATCTCAACATCACAAACTCTACCCTGGATCCTCAAGCTTTCTTGCAGAAACTAAGGAAGTGAATGATTAGTGATTCTTTCTAATAACTTGGCTAGAGAAGTCCTTCCTGTTTCTTCTTTTTTTTACCCCCCCTTTTTTTTGGGGGGGGAGCAGAGGAAGGCTCTGAGAAGGTAAGCTGTATTCTCAACTAAGAGAATTGAGAGTGTGAAGTCTTTAAACTCTAAACCTCTTAAAAAGCAGAACCCTGAACTTTTCAAGGGTACTTCTTGCCTACCATAACACTACGACAGTGTCTTAATTAAGAATTGTGTTATTCTCTCTCCCCTAAAGGTAAAATTTGCCACCCACTGGCTTCTTAGCACAGAGATCCACCTCATACCCTCAACCCCAGTAATTTCTTAATATCTCTCTCTTCTAGGGACTTCTGGGTTCTCTAGGAGATTTTGATTTGAATAGCATTGTTATTGTTATTACTAATGTAATTTTTAAAACAGCCTCTAGCCCCAGAAGATGAATCCCTAACACTTAAAACCCCAGACCCCAGGAGAGGAAAGTTTCCTCCTGGATACCTGGAAGTCTGTCCGGGAGAAAGGAAAAGGACGGGTGATCCATGGAGCAGCTGCTTCCATTCACTGAGGGAGCCTGGAAGCCCTGACCCAGACAAGATCCTGCCTACCTGCCTGCTTGCCTGCCTGCGACAGGGTCCGGACGTGGATTTGCTTGACTCACCTTTCTGGTGAAGAGGCTCTGGCATTTATCTGTAAAGACTCAAATAACTCCGGAGGGTAAAGTCCAGTGTCCTCCTGGGCACATTTCTTTCCCTAACTGTCCACGGGGCTCACTAACTCTCAGTGAGCCCCTCGGAGATGCCTACATTTAACACGATGCTCACACACACGGGTGCACACACACGTATATGTACATGCATACTCACACACAGACACACAAACCAATTCACACGTACACAATGCGCTCACAATCATAGGAGCACACACACTCCTAACAGGTACAAGCATGAGCCCCCCAACACACGCGCGCGCGCACACACACACACACACACACACACACACACACACACTCACAGCTCTCCCAGGGATACACACAGACACACAGGTACACTCTCACACACACATATAATCAGAGGCGCTCACATTCAAACGCATACACATTCACATCCAGCACACTCGTATGTACACGCTATAAGCAACCTGTTCACTCACTGTACATACTGGCGGGGCTTGGGGGTGGGGTGGTTATTTCAAGACCTGAGTGCTACTGGAGGTCTGAGACAATGTCAGATTTCGGTGCCAGGCGCCTGTCCCTGGCAAGAGCCCCAGCCAGGCACGCCCTTATTTGAAACCTCAGTTTTCCCCAGGCTTTCTCTTTGACACTCCGGCTTTTGGGCAACAATGCCCTCCCTGTAGCTTGTCTGATTCTAGACTCAGGCAGCTGTAGGAGCTCCCGCCTCCCAAATCCCCATCCACACCCGTTTCCCCTCCAGATGCGGTCTCCTCTGCCCACCCTTCTCCCTCTCCGTCGCATCCCCGCAGGAACTGCAGTCATGGACCCCCTAATTCCTCGGGGGCTGAAGTCCAGTGGCTTTGCTGGCGGCCACATGAAGCAGACACACAGAGGACTGAGAAATAGCTGGAGAAAACGGGGGTGGGTGGGGTGGCAATAGGAGATTAGGGGGAGATGAGGGGGAAGGGAGGGGAGGAGGAGGAGGAAAGGAAGGAAGGAGGAAGGGGAGTGAGAGAGGGGGGAGCAAGGGTATGAGTTGGGGGTGAGAGAATCGGTTTCACTCTTTGTCACTCTTGAACTGGGGGCGGAGGAATCTAGAAAACCCACTGCAGCATGCTATAAAAAGAAAAGAGGTTAGCGGGAGTGTGAGTGTACCAGAGAGAGGGGGAAAGAGAGAGTAAGGGGAGAGAGTGCAGCAAATAGCTCCTGCCGGTGCCGAGAGAACTGTGTCACTCTGCCTGTCTGTCTGTGGCTGCTCTGAGTGTAACAGAGGAAAAGGCTGGCTGTGCTTGAGCGTGTGCCTCTGGTTTGGATAACCCTGGCTCGGCCTCTGACTCCGGGTCTCCAGCCCCTGGGGGTTGCTCTACGTACGGGCTCCCCAAACTAGCGTCTACTAACCTGGAACTGCAGGACGTGTGCTCTGACACAGTGCAGGGACTCAGACAAAAGGCGAGAAAGACAAGGGGAGAAGGAAAGAAAACAGGAGGAAAAACAAAACCCAGACAAGTAAACCAGGAGGTGTGGGTGTATATGTGTGGGGGAAATAACCCGACCCTTCCAGCCCTCTGGGGCCCTTGAATTCGGTCTGATTTGCATTCTCCCCCTCCCCATCCCCCCCCCCCCCCGCCCCGCCCGGCTGACAGGGGGCAGGGACGAAGGAGGGCGGACTTCAGAGCTCCTTCCCAAGTTGTCTCGAGCAGGGCTGCTCCGCTGGGCTCCGCATCACCTTGGGGCACGCCTTCTGGGGTGGGGAGGCGCTTCGCATCTTACTGCCTGAAGAATTTCCCCAATTCCTGTGAAGAAACCGGCGGTGGTGAAGTGACCTCAGGTCTCGAAACTCCCAGCCTGAATGGTTAAGACTGAGTTTGCACTTTTCTAGACTTCAGTTTGCCGAAGTCACTCAAGGTTCGGGGGACAGTGACTGAGACTCCCCCTTGCTTCCTGAATCTTGGGCTGTTTGCTGGCTCTTTTTGGAGGACAAGTTCTGGGTTTCCTTGCTTCCCTGCTTCTTCTTCTCCCTCCTTTCCTAGGTTTTTACCTTTCTTGGGCTCCCCTCTTGCCTTGCTGGGGAGATGACCCTTATGATGTGGAATAAGGAGTCCTCCCGCTGCCTCCTTTTACTAGCCGCGGTCCTGATGGTGGAGAGCTCCCAGTTGGGAAGCTCCAGATCCAAACTGAACTCCATCAAGTCCGTGCTGGGCGGGGAGACCCCGACTCAGGCAACCAATCGATCTGCGGCCATCTACCAAGGACTGACTTTCGGCAGCAGTAAGAAGGGCAAAAACCTGGGGCAGGTAGGAAAATCTTCAAAACACAATCACCAGCAAGGAGAGGTATGGGACCATTCTACTTCCAAAGCTCTACTTATGTTTGCTTTGCCATTAGATCAAGTGCTGGCTGCATATGGGTTGTCCCTAAGCCGTGGTCTTCTTGATTTAAAAGCCTGTATATGCGAATGTGTGCAGGATCGGATGTTCATATATTTTGCCAAGTACGGGATTTTTTTGGGGGGGTACTTCACTTTATTATAGACATACATATATGTGTATATGTGACATTTATGTATACTCACACTTGTTGATTAGTCTCATTTTCCAGAATCCCAAAGCCTCCTAGTTGTCAGAGATGACATACCACTGCCTTTCTATCATTCTCCGCCCCCACCCCAACCAAAGTGGAGCATGAATGTTTATAGGTAGAGAATGATTTTCTAAAGATCTCTTCTTCACTCCTGGAAAGAAAAAAACTTAGGGAAAACAATACAATGATGATACCTTTGTATACTGGGACAGCCACAACAGTCCATACAATATTATAGGATAGGTCAAAAAGCCTGAAATATCTTGAAGTTTCTGCCTCTGTCTGTATCTCTGTCTGACTCTGTTTCCCCTTGTCTATTTCTGTGTCTTTCACTGTCACTGCCTCAGCCTCTGTCTCTGTGCGTCACTATTTCTGTCCTACACACATTCAGGCAAAATCCCTCCCCCAGCCCCATTCATACAGGGACACAGAGAGAGAGAGAGAGAGAGAGAGAGAGAGAGAGAGAGAGAGAGAGAAATTTTGTCTAAGTTTTTCAAATCCTGACACTGGATGGCCAGGAGAGGGGGCCCTGGGGGCATGGGGAAGTCCAAGGGGAAGGTGCAAGCCCAAATTCTGACTTTCAGAAACCAAAGCAGAATTGAAGTCTCCAGAGAGGACATACACATGTACACATGCAAAAGCATACCAGTACACACACAGAGATATCCAATAGTCAGATGTAGGTTATTCACAGTAACTTTCTCTTTCCCTGAAGTTAAACTATCACCCTGCTAAGCTCAGGGTCTCTGTGGGTTCTTGGCACACTTGCCTGACTGAAGCTGGTGTTTTCAGTTTCTGGAAAGGGGGCAATCAGGGACAGAATTGAGGATGGGGGTGAGTTCCTGCTCCAAGCTGAACCCTTTGCTATCCTCTCCTGGGCATGCTTTTGATATAGTCTCACAGGCCTAGGAAAGCTATTTGTTTCCTGAAGAGACCATTTCTTCATGATCCGCCAAATGAAGCTAAAACAAACATTTCTCAGTTCTTAGACCCGCCCCCCCCCCCCACTTCTTGTAGGTCTCAAACAACAAGAAAAAAATGAGAACTATCCTAATTGGCCACACTCTTTCTTAACTCAGATTGATGGGCACCAGACCTTTTTCCCTTCCACAAAATACACATCTGTTGTCACCATCACTATTCCCTTACTTGCCTCAATTTATAACCTTGAAACATCAAATAAAAATATATAGTTTGATTGTGGAAAGCAGGTGTAATGGGGGAGTCCTTTTGATGAGAATACAGTTAAAGAGACTTCTCATATTGGTCTGATCTAATATATATATATATATATATATGTGTATGTATGTATATGTATATATACTTTCTTTACTTCTTGGCTATAGCTTCAGGTCAGCATTATCCACAGTCTAGGATAAATCACTTTTGTGGAAGACAAGGACTAAATGACCCCTAGAGATCACTCCCTCCCAGTTCCCTCCTGGGATGATGTGACTATTCACCTTAGTCTCCTTTGTCAGCTGAATCCACAGAACTGATACGGGGATATCTTTTGAAGTCAAGCTTGGGGGTTTACCATACAGATCTGTGATTTAAAACAACAGTCAACAAAACTCAATAACATCCTATTTCTTCTGCTTGTTTTCTCCTATGAAGTGTTTGTTTATTTATACTTGCTTTGAAAGGTTAAGAATTTTTGGTATGGATAGTACCTCCACCAAAGCAGAATGTGCAAAACCAGCCCCTATTTGCCTATTGCAGAATAAATGTATATACATATACATGCATACACACATACATATGTATATATTTGAGCTGCTGTTGCTATATACATAATATTAATTCATCCCTTTGTACCTAAATTGGAGAGGAGCCTCTTTGAACCTATATAGCCAATCTGGTCCTCGGATTACAGGTATAAGTCTGTTACAGGACTAGGACTTTCTGGCTTCATGAAACCTGAAAAAACCTTTTGCTCCACTGGGCATGACCTTTGAGGCCCTGGAAGTATCGTTATTCTGTCAAGAGACATCAGAGTAGGATTTTAGTGTTGGATAAGTTTCACTGAATAACATTTTCCAAAAATTAGGATTTATTTTAAAAGTGTATATATAATATGTAATATATATATGTATATATATATAATGAGTATAGGTAATAAGCATGATACACAATGTATGAAAGCCAAATTTATTGTGTGACCTAGTAATAGCCAACTAAAGGCAATCATATACCAATACATAATATTTCATCCATACTTTCCACATACAGTTGCTGGGGAAATCACAACAGGTGAATTCCTAAAATGCTTTTAGTTGTTCGGCCAAAAGTCATATATACATATGAGAATTATCCTTTATAAACTCCAGTATCTCACTTGCTCAGCGGATGAGTTAGAATATGCAATCTTATGCACTAAATTAGATGTCATTAACTTCTGAGTACAATAACTGTTAAGTTTACTTAACACTGCTTCATTTTCCCTTTGTTGGTGATTAGAAACATGTGATAAGAGCATAACCCTGTTACTGTATTTAATAATACCTCAGTTCTCCAAGGGTCTATAATTTCCTGGGCGTGGGTCCTCCCTCCATTGAAAATACTGAATTTTCAAATCAGAAGACATATGCTTTTGAATGCTGTCATGTACATGGAGCAAACAGAAATAATGTCTTCATGAAAAGAACTTTAAATCACAATTGATTTGCTGCTATTGGTCATCTTCATAACAGAATCTAGTTGACTTCATGCTTAACTGGAAAGTTTGTGTTGAATTGATCATGATGATAGTAAAGAAAAAGCATATATGTATTTGTCTATCGATCTATATATCTCCCTGAATGGTGATTTGCAGCCTCATATGGAAGGAGTCTGAGATATAAACAGTTTCCCTTAGCCTAAATCTATTAATATCACTCATTCTAGATAAAGAGAGGGGGGAAAATATCCTGTCTTCTGGAACTGTAAAAAAAAAAAAACTTAAGATTATTTATTTTTATAATAAATATGCATATAGGAATAAGAATCAGTCTTTAGATAATTATTTAAAGTTTTTTTGCATAAAATTGGATAAGATAAATATTTTTTCCCAGATTTAAGTACAGATTATAAAAAATAGAAAACAAATATATTTCTTTGAAGGGGAAGTTAGATAATAGCGCTATCTTCAAAAATCAACTTGTTAACAAGATACTGAAACCTGTTGCTACTTTGGCAAACTAAAGCATGTTACTTAACATAAATATCAAATATTAATGATATTTTCCATAGGTAGTTTGATTAATAGTTGCAAAAATCCTGAATAATTTGTCTTTTTGTTCAAATTATTTACAACATCCATAGGTATATGACACTATTCTCCAGGGTTTTGGCAAATAATATTCTCTTTCTGTATAATTTCAATATATATTATCCAATAAATGAGGTAGCAAATCAGGGTAAATAAATATTCAAGAAACTTAAACAAAAAAAAATACCTTTTCTTGGGGAAGGGAATGTTTTCATTTCACTTTCGAAATTTAGACAAGTTAAAAAAGATTGCACTTCTTTTATATTAAAGTAAATGAAACCACTTTGCCTTGCTGATTGTTACACATCATTTATTTCACCCAGAATTCCAAAGGGACCAATTAATTTTAGCAAAAGAATACAAATAATTGTTAATAAAATAGCCTTCTACAAAATTATTTTACAGGAAAAATACTTAATTAGGATTACTTTTCTTAGGGATCTGAACTTGAGTTTATGTATTTTGCCCTTAGAAGTATAATTTTTATTTAAAATTACCTATGCATTTTTCTTGATTAAAAGCATCTTTTCATGTGAAAAATAAACTTTGGAATGATAATTGTTATTTCTTCTTTGTATTATTTCCCTTATATTTTTGAGCCCAACAGTTGAGATTCATTTGAATGAGATGACATAGGATACTGAAATATTTTTTAAAATGTGATTTAAAAAAAGCAACAAACAAATCATGAATTTAAAAATACAGATAGACTTCCTGGTCTTTGCTTCTCTAAAGTAAAAATGTATGAGGTTTCTCTATTCATATACCATGATTTCTCATTTAATTTAGATTCTTATAGCACTACGGTTTGGATGAAATTACTTTTCATGAAACAAATACTGTACTCCCAAATGCATTAATACAGAAGCTTGCTGGAGAGATCACATATATTTATACAACACATTGTATAAATATACATATACTGTGATATATATATATATATGTACTTTACATATTTGCATATAGACACATTGCTGCATATTCATCTACTGAGATGTAAACAAACAGAAATATAACTTTGCTGTAGCGTTTACTGTCGATTACTGGCAAGTAAGGAGGGTGGCTAGTTTATGAAATTCTCTATGGCAATGTTTTTAAATATTAGTCTAGTTTTCACGTAGTCTGTATTTGAATCACCTCTCTGTCATCAGCTTAAACAAAGCACAATTTGGAAGGTAGGTATCATGGATGAAAAGCATGGCAAATCATATAATACATCCTTAAGGTAATTGTAAATGACATGGCATAGGGTTCATCCATTGGCATGAATTGTCAACACGACTATATTATTTCACTAAAGTAGGTAATAGAGAGTTGTTATAAGAAGAAATTTACCATGTATAGAATTGGTTGAATAGTTTAATAGTTATCTAACTGGGAGCATCTATCATTTCCTTGTTGTCCAATAACACAGAGCAAAGGGGACAATGTTGTTGAAATGCACTCCAGCTGTTGTTCTGACTTTGCCACACTCCCGCTTAGTATTCCCCTCAGAGGTCATCTGTTCCCTCTTTTTCCCGCTTCACAAAATGAGTCAAAGTTTGCATTTCTTCAACTTGTGAAAAGAAACCATTTCTAGGCCTTGTTAGAGTGAACTATTCTGGGAAAATCTTGGAGCATCTTTGTCCTTCCCCTGCAATTATTAATACTGGAAATGTGCATTTAAATAATATATAAAATTTCAAAGATTACTTCTGCTGCATATCACATTTTTATTTCTAGACTTATATGCATTATAGTTTCTCCAGTAATATAAGGTTGTCCTGTTTTTAGAATGTTAATTGACTCGGGAGTTAAGAAACCTGGATTTGAAGCCTCACTAACTGGAATGACTTGTGGGATCTCATTTAGTTAGTTGCTTTATACAAGGTTGCTTCCCTTTATTGTGTTTGTATTTAGTTGTCTATAAAGTAGGGACCAACATTCTGACTGATCTTTTTGTTCATTTCTGTAGGTTATTGGGGAGAATGAGAAATATTTATGATTTTTGTATGAATTCATGATGCCAAAGCAATTTAAAAATATTTTTTAAAAAAATCAGCCAAGCGTTGTTTTGTCTATTTGACAAAAACAACAGCAAAAGTTGATTCGGCTAATATTTTTCTTTGAAGAGAATCAAACTCATAGTTGGTATTGTATATAAGTGTTGTATATACTAGGTAAATTGCAAGAAAAGTATATCATTGTCGAATTATTCTGTTGTGTTTTTGTAACTTGGTCTAGTGAGAAAAGCATTTGTAGCTGGAGTCAGGGAGCCTGGGTTCGAATCCCAGGCCCACCACTTGCTAGCAAAGTGATATTGACTGTCACTTAACCTCTCTCTATGCCTCTAAAGTGGACACAGTAAAACTTGTATTCCACTGCTTATGGGATTATTAAGAGGATGAAATGACATCATGTATATTAAAGGTTCTATTATGATGAAGTACCATTTTTATTTCATTATTATCTGTGTGACTCCTGTTTTTTTGCCTGGGGATTCTTGCTATGAGTGAGACACTGTTTTAATACACATTGTGCTGCTTTTAGTTTTGTCAAGGCAAACATAAGTCGTTCTCTGAAACAAGTAGGTCAAATAACATGTGAACTGTAGGCGGCGTTTTGTGATATGAACGAACATCTGTCCATAAACAAACAAACAAAAATTTAACCAACCATGCATTTTGAATAGTGGCCGCCCAACAGCTAAATGATATTAACAGCTTGGGTCAGTACCTTCTTGTACTGGATGCAAACCAATGACCTTCAGGTCATTACTAATACCAATGACTAATCTTTTGAGACAACTCATTCCATAATTCATATTTTTTTTTTGCAATGGTAACTTGAAACAGAAAAAATATTTGAGGCAGAATGGAGCCAAAGAGTCCTATTTGTATCATTGCATTTTCAAAAACAATTCATTTATGTAGTACCAATTGTAAAATCCTTCTTATAAAGCCAACTAGAGATTGGGTAATGGGTCTAGATATCATATTTGATCTACAAGGCCTTTGAACACATATGCCAAGTATACACATGATAAAAGCAATTAGATTAAAATACCAACACAGAAAATATAAAATTATAATTTCTCACCTCCACCACAAACTCCATCCAGATGTTTAAAATCTCAATTTCCTTATTTGTAAAGTGGGGATAAATGATATTTGAAATGCCTACTTTACCTGGTTGTTGGGATTCAAAGGCTTTTGAGCCTATATATATGCTAACCAAATTTATATTTATTGTCTTGCTTCTCCTTCTAATGAACTTTATATTTTACTTTTATATATGTGTGTGTGTGTGTGTGTGTGTGTGTATGTATAAACCTATATTACAATGGTAACTCCAGCTGTGACCATTCTAGTGCCTTACTTAAATAGCATAATTTAAAAAGTTTGGAATTCTGAATAACTACTATTTTTTTCCTTACTTCCTTAAAATACAGAAATATATGTAACTAGAAGTGATTTGCAAAAAAACAGAAATACCATCATGAGGGAAGTTTGCCTGCCCATGGAGAGATCCTTCTAAGCTTTCTGATAAGAGCCCTTGTACATACACAAGTACTAATAACACACATTGATCTTATCTTGTGAGATTGGCAAAATACCTATTTGATAGTAATCCAAATAAGGTAGCTATTTCCAGTATAGGCATCACCTTTTTATAGATGATGTAGAGGCATTTTGTGGTATGAACGAACACCTGTCCATAAACAAACAACAAACAAAAATTTAGCCAACCATGCATTTTGAATAGCGACTACCCAATAGCTAAATGATATTAACAGTCTAAGAGAAATTTTAAAATGTCCATTGATCACACAACTAGGCAGTGTTAGAGGCAGGATTCAAATCCAGGCCCCTCTTTACCCAGATTCTTTCCAGTAAGCTCTACTGCCTCTACCTTTGTGTACCAAGAAGGACCTGGGTCAATTTTGAGAAGTGCTACAATTTCCTCCATTTGAGCACTCATCCACAAACCTGGGGAAATCTAGGCAGTCCAGTAGACTGGTGCCAAAGAATCAAAGAACATAGAACATATTGTAAGACTCTAATTTCCCCAAAGTCTCATTTACAGCTAGGTGGCACAGTGGATAGAGTAAACCATTAGTCAGGAAGACCTGAGTTTAAGACAGAAAGACCTGTGTGGCCCTGGCTAAGTCCTTTAACCCCTTTGGCTTCAGTTTCCTCATCTGTAAATGGGAATAATATTACTACCTCATTTTCCTGAATGTTGCTAGGATCAAAGGAGTTGATATCTATAAAGTACTTTGTAAATCTTAAAACATTATATAAAGACTGGCTATTAGTCCTATTGTTATTGTTATCATCCCAGCATAAATCACCCTCTTATCCTGAGGTCCCCACTGTGCCAGATTATCGTGTTAAAGACTGGAGTCTGCTTTAGAGATTATTTAATCCAACCCCCAAATTTCAAAAATGAGACTCTGCCTATCCCTCTTTCTAAAAAGGGGGATTGTATTTCCCAAGATTTATGGTAGAGAGTAGCAACATTAGGTTATGAATTATTCAGGTGTTCAGGGTAGAGGGGCAGCAGAATCAGTGGGGGACATTCAAGGTAAAACCTAGAGATGCTTGAATACAATTCAGGGAATTCAGGCAGCTACTTTGCATAAGAAATCTCACAGCAAACTGGCCCTTGACTTGGGACTCAATATTTCGGGGAATTGTAAGAGTTGGAAAGGACCTCTGATGTCATCTGGCCCAAGACATATGAATCCATATTCCTGACAAGAGGTTGTTCAGCCTTTATTTGAACACTTCTAG